>BPTQ01000008.1:223929375-224618664 GCA_019973895.1 Chrysanthemum seticuspe | reverse complement strand
CTTTAGCCACTAACCTAGCCTTATTTTTCAAAACTTCACCATGCTCATCAAGCTTTACTTTGAAGATCCACTTAAGAGCAATGATCATAGCACAATCTGGAGCTGGTACTAATTCCCATACATCTAATCGATCAAACTCATGAATTGCATCTTGCATGGCATTGAACCAGCTGTCTTCATTCATAGCAGTTTTAACATCTTTAGGTTCGATCTTTGAGAGTACAGAGTTAAAGAAGCACCATAAGGCATCAGTAGCAAGCTGTTTATGAGTGGATACCGGAAGAGAAGGATTTCCAATGATGTAGTCTAATGGATGATTGTGAGTCCATTTTCTGAGGTGTTCATGTGGCAGTGGTTGAGGGACTGAAGTAGCAGAGTCGATGTCTCCTGAAGAAGATGGTTCTGATGAAGATTCAGGAGAAAATACATTTTCAAATGGAGCATCTTCAGGAGTAGCAAAGGGATTAACTTCATCATAGATACCAGACATAGTTCCATGATGTACCCTCGAAGTTTGATGATTTGTTGATGAGACAGAGTGATCAGCAGCAGGCGCTTCTTGACTTAATGATATTGAGATTGAAGGATTGACGTCATTCACAGGAATATGAGCAGCCTCTGAAGTAGGAATTGTCAGTTCATTAGCACTTGGCTCATAATGTTCATCAAACATGGGATCAAACAATTTCTTTAAATCAACATCAGATGGAGGTACATATGGAGTTTCTGGAGAAGAATATGGTATAAGGGATGAACTAATGGGACAGTCTTGAAGTGCGGGTCCTGAACTGGAGTGTCCAGGAGCCATAGGACCACTGCGATAGAAACTCTCTCTGACTATCTTTATCAACCCATATGTAGACAATTTGAAGTGACCACTGATAAAGAAAACCTGATATACCAAACATAAAACTGAAGAAGAATTCCATGCATTTGCATCTTAAGCTCGCCATTGTGAATTTTAACTTCAATCTCAAATAAGTGATAATTGATTAACTCCGAAGTAATCAGCTTGTGTCAAATGCCCAACACGTGAATAAACGTATAACCGGATGTACGTCGATCCACTGAATGAACCGGAACAAATGATTTCTCGACATTAATGCATTCTTCCTAAAGGTATACATGTAGAGACTGATCTGGAAGATTCACCACAAATGTCTTCGAGCGAATGAGATAGTCATTTTCCTTAATGTTCATGTGGTTGATTTATAGCGTGCACAATGAGAGGAACAATAATCCATAAAGATTTGGCAAAGAAATACCAAAGAGCAGATCATTATCCATGAACAACAATCCGTGAAGATTTGGCACAGGAATACCAAAGAGCGGATCATTATTCAATAGTGCAACATACAATATCATGATAGTCATTATAAACGCCTTGTGAAATAACTGGAGATAAGGTTTCTTGAGAATTCCAAGAAGTACTTCTTAGATGGTGAACCAGTTGAATCAATAGAAACCGAAGCATGAGCTTCAGAAGCTGGATGATCAACATTCGTCGAAGGTTGAAAGTACTCATCAAACATATCTTTGAAAAACAATGAATCCCAAACATTGATTCCCAATTATCCTTAGTAAGTGAAGCATTAGGCGTTGGAGGAGAATCATCAAAAATCAAAACAATGAATCCCAGTTATCCTTAGTATATTCACTCTTCATCAAAAAGAATATACACTCATCATCATTAAAAATTAAGTCGTATAACCATTATTCAAACATCCATCATCATGTAGTATATTCACTCTTCTCCCCCTCAAAAATTGCATCCGAAGTTGCCATTTTTGATTTAACAAGTGAATAAGAGTATACACCAATGAACATAGATCCACTTGATGATTGAATGAGCTTGGAAAAACATGAAGCTTGTTGATGAAGAATGTAGATGAGTATAGCCATTCATGAGAGAATTTCTCTTTAGCTGAAGATAAAGCGCACAGAAGAGCGTACACTTTTCTTTTCTTTGAAGAACGGGGCCTGAAGTGTTATCTGCAGACACCATAATGATGAAGTACGAGGCCTGAACTGATTTGAACAGACGTCATTGTTAAGAGCCCAGTCATATGTTTAGAGCCGCCCGAATCCAAATGCCAAGGGACGATTTGTACGACCTGCTTTGGACAACAGACGAAGACAGAGAATTGGAAACATTGGATCCCCACGTGCTGATGGGTTCCTTTTGGTTAGCACAAACAATCTTTGAATCAGCAGAAACCCTAGATGCAATGGCATTATTCCTAGGAGCTGAACTAGTAGAAGCATCGGACTTAGTCAAATGACATTTTGTGCTTAATGGGATTATTCTACCAGTTGGCTTCCAAACCTTAACAGGCACTATTCTAGGCATAGTGGATCTAGCTGAGGGGTAAGGTTTGCCATTCGTAAATATTCGACCTGTGGGCTTCCACTGAAATCCTACATTTGTAAACACATTCCCTGTAGGTTTCCAGGATTGCTTAATCTGTTTTTCTCTCCAAACTTTCTTAACTGGGTTATGAATCTTAGACCTCAGAAATAACACATCACATTTATCATGATTACCAGAAAATAAACATTTTTTACATGTTTTGCAGACAGCATGAGGCCTCGAATTAATTTCAGTAAGCTTAGAGCTAATACTAGAACTAACACGATTCTTTTTGTTCAAATCAAACTTCTTGTCCTTATGGTGTTCTATCACTTCCTTATCATTAACACTTTTAGTTTGCGTAATCCTATCCTTCTTTGCATTGCTTCTAGGTTTTGACCCGCAAACTTTAGTGTCAATCTTAACATCTGTAGAAGTAACGATGGGAACATTACATGGCTTCACTACTTTCTGCATTCCTGGTCTAGAAGTGCTGGGATCTGAAATTCTAGGAGGCACATCAAAGGTTGCTTGCTTGAATTTCGACATGGAACAAGGCATATCAAGGGTCACATGCTTGGCTTTAGGCATAGAACAAGGCACAACTATTCTATCTCGCCTATTGTTAGATTTCGGACTTGTGACAATTACATACTCTAAGAGTTCCTGAGATCGTTTGGCATCCATGCAGGCATAGGCTATAGTACTATCAAAAGGTTTTTCTAATCTTTCATCTTCAACAATCTCACGGAGACCCTTCAAACTTTCCTTAAGGTATGAGAGGTATGCTTTATGTGCAAGTTCATTATTCCTAATGGGCGGAGGAATATATAACATATCGATAGCATATTTATCACAATCAGAAACCTTAGGAACAGAGTATTTGCAATTGGGGATTGGCAACCTTCCTTTCACCTCACGCTTCAGATTCTCAATATCGTTAAGTAAAGAAGTTATCTTTTCAATTTGTTTATCATGATTAACTTTAAATGAATCACATAACTCTTTGTTTTGATCATTAACCTTTGAAATTTCAGCTTTAAAACAATCATTTTCCTTTTGCAAGTTATCAATTATGTTTTGAAGTTGGAAATTCTGAGAATCTAAAGGTGGAGGCATATGGGAACCAGTCACATCCTTCTTTTCACCTTTCAGTTGTGAAATTTGGGCTTTCAATCTTTTGATCGTGTGGCAATGAGCTCGAATTTGTTCATCACGTTTGCTAATTTCAAAAACTGCATCAAACTCAGGAGCATCAGAGGATGTCTTGATATTTGAGGTTTTAACATTTTCTTTGAGATGTTGATGTTTTAATTGCAAAGCAAGATATTCAACTTCTAATTTAGAATAATGTTTGACCAAGTTATCATGATCACCCTGTTCTATTTTCTCATGCAATTTTGAATTTGTTGTTTCAAGCTCAATGACACGATCATGGGAGACTTTCAGAGCAACAGATAATTCATGAAATTGAGAAGCATTAATGGAACAATTTGTAGCAGTGAAAAACACATCTTGAGCAATACATTCAGAAATCAGATTCTCATTCAGTGTATGCAAGTTCTTCCTTTCAATCTCACTATATTTTAATTCTCTCTCATAGTCACTAACCTCAACAATCATTGCATCAAATTCCTTTTCCATTTCTTTAATATCAGAATGTGTCCCTTTTTTAAGACTCTCAAATTGATCTTTTAGTTGTTTAAAGAAAGGCATGACCTCAGTTAAATAGCATTCTTTAGTTTTCTCAAAACCCCTTTCCCCTTCAGTTATACCAGTGGGTGTGATCCTTTTCTTACAAGTTTTCTCAAAATCAACAAATAGTTGAAAGATAACATATTGACTGATTAAGGTCTTGCTTTTAGTGGCAATTGTTCTAGGAACAAGATGCATTGGTGTATTCGGAGGATACACAGTCGCTCTAGGCATTTTCCTAAGGGGAGGGTTCGTTACAACAAGATTCTCTGCTTTTTGCTTATCTAAATCCTTTTTCCAGAACACTTGTTCAGGGGTTAATAGAGTCTGAGGCTTAAACTTGTTCAAGGAGATCCAATTTTCTTTAGTGTAATTATGGGGTTTAATCGTTATGTTATTCTTTTTACACTCAGGATCTTCTAACTTCTTATTCATTTTCTCCCTAGTGACTTCATCATATTTCTTATCTTCCTCAGTGCACTCAACGCAACTAGGTTTCTGCCTAAGCTTAAGGATTTCATTACCATCATAAAGCACCTTATGAGCATTTCTAGCCTTTTTAATTACCTCTGGATTTGGTTCCTCAACAAGGGGAATGCTATGCTTATCGCTTAAGACTCGATGCTTAGTGATCATGTGAGCAGTTTGAATGGTATTCCCTTGTACGTACAACTTATTTTCAAGCTTGTTTTTCAAAAATTTTAGATTGGAAAAATCATTCAAAAGTTTTGATTCCTTAGCCTTGAATTCTTGCTTAAGCATTTTAACATTTTCTTGAAGTTCGTGTTTTTGCTTAGCAGTTTTGGAAAGCTTTTCTTGTAAGGAGTTTAACTCTTGTTTTAATACTTCTTCTCTAAAATTACTTTTTCTAATAATTGTACACATTTGGATATCCATCTCCTGCTCACGAGTGGTAAGTTCAAACTTAGCACGATGTTCGTATATGGCAACTTGATCCTTATAGGTATTGAGTTCAGTGGTCAAGGAATCATCAGGCAAAAATGCAGTGTACTCATGCAATTCATAATCATCATTTTGAGGAGAAGATGCATACCTAGGTACTGCAGAAACTTTCATGCAACTTTCCTCTGCATTAACGTGCACAGGTTGTGGCCGGTGCATCTCTATCTTGGGTACATCCGAAGCTTCCATGGAGCGTTCCTTTGCATTAGCTTGCACGGGTTGTGACTGGTGCACCTCTCTCTCTTGTGAACATGAGCATGAAGATTCTATTTTAGCATTGTCCGACTCATCATTATTTGTTTTCTCTAACATTCTGCATTCAGCAACACCCGATTCTTCCACAGATACATTACCCAACTTATCACAACAATCTCTCAACTGCACCTGACACTCATTTACTTTTTCATCCTTTTGTGCAGTTTCCTCAATGTACTTTTTCACATTATCCATGAGTTGGATAAATGTCTCAATGAATTCCTGAATTTCCATTCCAGTATGTTTTTTGAAGGAAATTCCAGTCAAGTGTTGATCGTAATCTGCTGAATATTCCCCACTGATGAAAGGCTGAAATTGTTTGTAGATTACTTGAAGAGCTGCACTGGAACCATCTTTTTGAACTTCTTCATTGGTAAGTTGCAGCTTTAAATGCTCTAAGTTCAACAGCAAGCTTCTTGTCAATGTAGGTAAGTTCTGGCGGAAAAGAGCACTACATGTTCGATCCCCAGCCATGGATAACAACTGTATGAGGTGCAGATGAAGTAGTTGATAGGGCTCAATGCTGCATTCCATTTGCATGGCATTCTGTATCAGGTGCAATTCATTCTCATTGTACTCAGAACATGAAGATCTCACATCCTCGTTGTTTAATTCAAACATCTTTAATCGTTCAGTGTAGCATCCATTATCATTATTATCCACAGCATCATACAATTTAAGCACTTCTGAAATCACTGGGTCAGTAGAGTAAGACATGATATGGTAGAATGCACGGGATTTTACATGTCTATGATTTAAACCGGGAAATAGAATCTTTCGCGGGATTTTACTAAAATCAAGACTAAACCGTTAAGCAATGACTAATGGAATGTGTTAAGATGACTAATGGATCGACACAATGATAGACAATTGTGTGTTAGGTCTTATGATTGTTTGTGGGATAAGCAGAGATGTTGTTTGGTTGTGATTCGGATTGGTTTATGCCCGTTTTTCCTGAGAAATTTAGGTCTAAAAACTTAAAAACCTCAATAACTTCTGTTCGAAGCGGATTTAGACCTCGAAGATTGACCCGAATGAACTTTAGTTGATTCGGCGTGCCATTCTCCTCGTTCTCACGGTCGTTTTGATGGGTAGAACGCTGAAAACGGAGTTACGGTTCAAAAGTTATGGCCGTTTGAAGTTTTGACGGGAAAAAATCAACCAAGTCGCTACGAATTCTTGAACCAAGTCGCTAACAACTAATTCGCTATACCACCAAGTCGCTAACAACTAATTCGCTATACCACCAAGTCGCTAAAGTCCCGAGTCGCTAAATAGCAACTCGCTAAGCCTTAAGTCGCTAGCAAAATTTGGCAGCAATTCGCTACTCAAGTCGCTAAAGATACAAGTCGCTAAATAGCAACTCGCTACAGACCAAGTCGCTACCTCCAAGTCGCTACCTGTGGTAGAAAGTCCACTACTTGTACTGTAAGTCGCTAGTTCTAAGTCGCTAGGTCCAAAACTGTAACTCGCTACAAATTTGTAAAGCAAGTCGCTAAGAAGAAAGAATTCCGTGTGTTAAGTCGCTAGCAAGAAAAACTCATAAACATCACTTTTCAATCCAAAAACAACCCAACCAAGATGATTCAAGCTTACCAAATGAAAACCTAAACACTTGTGATGATTCTAAACATAAAAGTACTAACAAAATCCAAGCTTTAACACAAGAAATGATGCAAAAACCACTAAACTTTTTCAAACTCAAAAACCACCTAAAAACCACTAGAAATCCAAAGATGTGTAAGATATGATCTAACCATGGCTCTTGATACCAATTGTAAGATATAACTTTTCACATACACATCAAACCATAACACAAAGTAGCATATAGATGGAATTCTAGAGAGAGAAAGTTAGAGGTTTAGGGAACTTAGTGAGAGAAAGTGAAAGATATTATTATAAGCTCCAACTCTCTACCTTGGGAGGTAGAGAGTATTTATAGTCTTACATAAATCGCCACACATCGGGCTGTGGATCAGGCATACAGTGGGTAAAGACCCGTCCGTCCTCCACGGTGTTACTTAACTAAATACTACTTAACATAAAATAACTACGACTACGAGCTTTCTAATGATTACATATACTTGAGGTGACCGACTCTTTAATACCGGGAATTTCTAATTCCTAACAGTTTTAGTCCCTCCACGTTAACCGTTTACAACCCATGACCATAACTACCACTTTGGTTACCAAACAGAGGATATTTGGAAAGAAATTTGACGACACTCCCACTAGACTTAAGAAATATTGAAATTTTATAAATTTTAGTCCGAGGAGTGTTAGTAAACCAGAAATGTGACCACCATTATTAAAGAAACAACCGGGATAAGTTAACATGCAAGTACAAGGTTTTATGAAACCGAAAAATATTTGTTTCTCCCCCTCAACACTTGATCGAAAAAATATTGAATTTTTAAAGATTTGAGCGTTGACGGAAGATGTGTACTTGCCATGTTAAAAGAAATATAGATAGAAGAATATTTTTGTTGTTTTATCAGATTTTATAATTTTGTATTTTGTTTTTGAAAAATATTTACAAAAGAGGTTTTGGTGTTTGACTAGTTTTAAGAATGTTTTAAGAGTTCATCCAGTTCCTCTTGAGTCAAACACCGCATACCAATCCGGTGGACCAGCTCATTAAACCTAGCAAGAGCTAAGGCTTTGGTGAGAAGATCTGCCAATTGGTATTCAGTACCCACAAAGTATAATTCAACTGTACCCTGTTCCACGTGGTCCTTGATGAAATGATATCAAAGATCGATGTGCTTTGATTTCGAATGTTGAATAGAGTTGCACGAGATCGCAATAACACTCCGATTGTCGCAGTATATCGGGATTCTGTCAACTACATAACCATAGTCTTTGAGTTGTGTTCTCATCCAATTGACTTGAGCACAACACGCCGACATGGCTACATATTCTGCTTCGATTAAGGGCAGCGATGTACAGTCCTGCTTCTTCGATTGCCATGACACCAATTTTTCACCAAGAAATTGTAATGCTCCTGAAGTACTTTTCCGTGAATCTAAGCATCCTGCGTGATCAGCGTCTGAAAAAGCTATTAGTTCAAAACCAGAATCCTTCGGATACCAGATTCCCAAGTTAATGGTTCCCTTGATGTATGAGAGGATTCTTATAACCTCAGAGAGGTGGGTTTCAGTTGGTCTCGACTGATAACGGGAGCAAAGATATACAACAAAAACAATATCACGGGGTGATTGATGAACTTGCATTCCGAGAAAGAATGTGAGTTCACCCATCATTGACATTTCAAAATGTTTTGTTATTAGTTTTGCAAAAGCATTTGAGTATTTTAAATCTGTTGACCCAAAAATGATGTCATCCACACAAATTTGAACAATTAAGATGTGAGCCCCGTGATATTGTATGAAAAGTGTAGGATCGACCGAACCTTTGGTGAATTTATTGGCAATGAGGAAGGATGATAACTTATCGTACCACGCCCTTGGAGCTTGTTTGAGACCGTACAGAGCTTTGTTCAGTTTGTAGACGTGGTTCAGGAACTCTGGATCAACGAATCCTTCTGGCTGGCTGACATAGACTGTTTCTTTCAGTTGACCATTCAGAAAAGCAGTTTTGACGACCATCTGAAAGACCGTTATATTCATATGAGCCGCGAACGCGAGAAAGATCCGAACAGCCTCAAGACGAGCAACCGGAGCGAATGATTCTTCAAAGTCAATACCCTCTTCCTGTCTATAACCCTTAGCCACCAGACGTGACTTGTTTCTGATCATGTTCCCTTCAGCATCCAATTTGTTCTTCCAAATCCATTTTAGACCAATGACATAGACCCCTGTTGGTCTTTCAACCAGTTCCCATACTTCAAGACGTTTAAATTGATTGAGTTCTTCTTGCACGGATTCAATCCAGTTGTCTTTGGTCATTGCGTCTTTAATGTTTTTAGGTTCAGATTGACAGACAGTGAGTGCATAAATGCAATGTTCACCATCTGTGTGAAGATGTTGTCTTGTTACGACTGGTTGATTTGGGTTACCAATAATATTCTCAAGAGGATGGTCTTTTGTCCAACGATGTGTCAAGGGTTGATGTTGTTATACATTGTGCAGATTTTGAGGATTCAAATGGCTTGTTGATGATTCCGCAACATCAGGTGCAGCCGTTTCATTAGCAAACGGGTTAAAGAACGCATTTGGATCAAAATCTGCAGGTGGGGGTACTTTATTAAGAACATCAGCAGCTGGTTCAGCGTCATTGGAAGCAGTTTGTTCAACTGTTGTTGTAGAGTCAACTGGTGGTGCTTCTTCAACAGTAGTTGTTGTAGCAGGTGTATCAGATATAAGAGTGTGATCAGGTTGAGCAACGGAAACAGCGGATACACCTGGAGCACGTTCATCAATGTCATCACTAAATAGCGGAGCAAATAGCTTTTCCATTTGTCGACGAGTAAGCTGGGCGCTTGGCTCAGCTGATGATGGGGTTTGAGGGAAGTTTAAACGGTTGTGACCGGGTTCCAAGCTGTTATGCTCATAAGCCATCTTAGTAAGTTCATCGAAATTTTCATGAATCGTTTCCATAACCTGCTTTGTACGACGATTCCAGATCCGGTAACCTTTAGAATTCTCACAGTATCCAATAAAGACTCCATTGTCAGCTTTGGCTTTGAGCTTTCCAAAGTCATCACGATCATTATTTGGGTAGCAAAAGGATCCAAATACATGAAAGTGTTTGAGATTCGGTTTTCTGTTGTGGATTAGCTCAAAAGGTGTTTTGTTGTGGCGTTTTGTAATCATTGAACGATTTTGAGTATAGCATGCAGTTGATACAGCTTCTGCCCACAAGTAATCTGGAAGTTTAGCATTGATTAACATAGTTCTTGCAGCTTCCACTAATGTACAGTTTCATCTTTCAACAACTTCGTTTTGTTCTGGTGTACGTGCAATAGATGTCTGATGCTTAATTCCCACTTTCTCATAAAATTCTCAAAGAGTTTGGTTCACAAATTCAGTTCCTTTGTTTGTTCTGATTTGGCGGACGGTGTTCCGGAGCTGAACTTGAATTTTCGTGAGAAAGGTGATGATCATCTGTGGAGCTTGATCTTTACTTCGAGGAAAGTAGACCCAAGTCCATCGTGAGTAGTCATCGACAATTACCAAGATGTAGCGTTTGCCATTAATCATTTGCACGCGCATTGGACCACACAAATCCATGTGAAAAAGATGAAGGAAAATGAGCACGAGTGCTTTTCCCTTGTTCACAAGCAGAGCAAAGGTGATCTTTAGAATACCGGAATCTCGGGAGACCTTCAACAAGTTTGGATCGAGAAGGTTGGTTATGGTTTGAAAGTTTAAATGTGAGAGACGACGGTGCCATAGCCAAGATTTTGTTGATGTTGCCTTTGAAAGTAGACAGATGGGAGATGAAGCAACCATGTCTTGCATTGAGATTGTATACAGACTAGAATTGCGAGAACCAGACATAAGATCGTTTCCTTGTAGATCACGAAGAAACAAGTTTTCTCCCGAAAAGCAACTTCCAAATCTCCATCACAGAATTGACCGACTGAAAAGAGATTGTGACCGAGGCCTTCCACATAATAAACCCTGCTAATTTCGATATTGCCATTGATGTAATCTCCGTAGCCCATGATACCTGCGAAGTAATCATTCCCGAATCTGACAGTGCCAATGAACTTTGTAACAAAGTTTGATAATAGTTTAAGATTGACTGTCATGTGTCGGGAACATCCGCTATCAACAATCCAAAGGATGATCTGTATCACCTACATTACACACAAACGACACAGATGGAATAGAAGTAGATGTGGAACCCGAAGTGTTAGAGGGTTCAGAAGCAGTTATAGTAGATATACACACATCAATGACTTTAGTCATCCATTTAAATCCTAGTGTATTATGTAACCATTTCTGCCATCTCCAACTAGTATTTGCTTTAGTCTTAGTGAATGCACTAGGTGGTACTACATTCCTTGGAGGTGATACTGGAGCTACAGGGATATCAATGCGTTTCTTAGAATCTAAGGAGGGTGGTTTACCATGCACAGACTTAGAAGCATTAGTGGGCCTAGAGGTATTCCGATTCTTAGTATTCCGTAAACGAGACAAGATAGCTTTAGCAACACACTTGTCATGACAATCAGAAAGCATACTTTTACAACAAATAACACAAGAAGCATCAGACTGAATATCAAAAGTACTTAAAGGTTCAACATTCGTTACAACACTTTTTCCATTACATTTGTCAGACGCAATATCTAAAGTGGGTGCAACATGAGTCTTATTCAAAGTCCTAGGGTGTTCTTCTACTTCATCATTCTTTATTGTTCTTTTCTTAGGTCGCAACTTCCTATTCTTCCTTGTATTGCTCCTAGGCTGTAAAGTGCGGACGTTGGGAAAAGAGGCAATTATTCCTGTTTCAGTAGAGGGAAGCACATTAGTATCTTGTGTCACAATTCTCATTTTCCGGTCATTTCTCATATTCCATATTCATCATTTCATAACGGTTTGTGCATGGTTTTTCATTTCACAGTAAACGTTATTTCATAATTAATTAAACGTTATTGTGTAAACATTATTTTTGAACATTTGACCCGATACTTCCAAAAATTATTCTAATATATTTTAATACTCATATTAAGATTTTAAAAATGTTATTATTAGTTTACCCAGTGTTTTAAATCTATTTCGTATAAAAATTGTTATATTTATATAAATTACGACGTTTTCTTAAATTCAACCCGATAAATAATTATTCAATCAAATCTTTCAAGAAATGTATTTTTATAACTTTTATGACCTCAATATATTTTATCTTGACCCGTGAAATTTATTTTATCTAACGCTACCTTAAATATTCAAATGTGTATACAATTCACTAATCTTACTCAACAATACTACAAATTTCTACTTCCATTCAAGTAACTTACATTTACTTACACTTACATTTATACATTTACATACTAATAATAATAATATATATATGTATATGTATTATTACATACATGCATCTACTAGATTTGCTAGATCTTTTTATTTATATATACTTACCAACCAAGACTTTTTCACTCATTCAACACATTATTGCAAGTCAAGATCAAAAAGTTTCCTCTCCTTTTCTTCTTCACCTAGGCCGGCCACCATAAGAGCATCAAGAGGTGATCATCAAAGTTTTTCTAATCAAGTTCTACACAATCTAGATACACTCTTTGTTTAGGTTTTGAAATAAAAACCTAGGGTGTTTAGGATAATCCTTGGTTCACTAAACCTCATCAAGCAATTTGTAAGCATAAAACTTCATCTCTTACTTTTCATATATATTTTTCATACATTTCATGAAGTCCATATGATCATATTTGCTCAAGTTGTAGTTTTTATTCATGTTTATCAAATTGTTATCACCCATATGTGCTCTATAAATATTTATAACAAGTATGTACTAGTTAGAAGTTTATAAAAATGAGTAGTTTGAAAAATGGTTTATCAAAGTAAGTTTTGATCTTTTGCTAGTAAAGGTTTGATGTGGTTTATGCTTAATTATATGTTATAAGTAGTCACATAAACCTCAAAAATGGTCTTTTTATCTATTATGGTTCGAATAGCATTTTATTTTTAGTAGGATTGGTGAAGTGTAGTTCAAAGGATTTTGTGGTAAAGTTTGTGGTTAAACAAGTAGATAAGAATGGTAATTTTAAAATAAGCGCGGAAGCGCTGTCGAAATTTATAATTTTTCCGAAAAGATTAGTCATTTTTATAAGTTTTATTAAAGTTTTAGAAAATAGATTTTTAGTTATGAACGTGGCCTTTTGAACGGACTAAAACGGAGTTATAACGAAAAATATACGTGGTTTCCAAGTTACGATTTAAAAACTATAATTTTCCGGAAAATATTCATGCAGTCCGAATTTTAACTGACCCAAACAGTGGCCTTAAAATTTCTGTGAAGTCTCCAAAGTTTAAAAATATATTAGTACTCTTCATTACCTTCGCGTGGATATAAAGAACTTGAAAAACGGACTTAAAACGAGTGAGTTATGGTTAACCGAACTTTGAGTCAAAAACGTGCCGAAAACACTATTCACAGCTTTGGTAAGCTGTCAGGATTTTAATCAAGGTTTTTGAGGGCCTAAACGGACGTTTCGGGGGAAATGGACGTTAAAAACGAGTTAGTTTTCCTATGTATATATTACGTCAAGTCTCATGTAAACTGATTTTTCAATTACTAAAACCGTTACATAGTTTAACTATATTTTCACCATTAGCTCAAAAGTATTTATTTTCGACATGAAACCGTCACACATTCGAGTAACAATATTTATATATAACTAGTTTTCAAGTAGCATATTGGGTGATACGTTTTCAAAATCATGCATTCACGACAACATATCATAACTCGAGTCATAACATTCATTCTAGGTCGCGGATAGTTTCCGAGCCTCACTTTCGTGCACTTCATCTTGTTAGCATATCAATCACATCAGGTGAGTTCATACCCCACTTTTACTCGTTTAAATTCTTACAAACTATTTGGGGGAGATACATGCTTAAATACTTGTTTCACTCTTGCGAATACTCAAACCATTTATACAATTTTGTTACAATATACTTCTTATACACTTTGGACATTATGTGTGGTTTATTGCGATATGTGCCTTAATGTGCTAAACTAGTTTTCAATTGTGCAACAACATACAAACTTTAGCAACTGGTTAACTCCTGCGGGAGCCGGCAGAGAGGTATTGATAGTACTATCGGGCTGACGGCCCCACCCTTGTGTCCTTGATAGACGAGACCTTGGGTGAATATAATCTGTTATTCAAGTGATTCAATGTAACACAACAAACAAGTTAGACTTCGTCGTGAGGTTCAGTTGGCTGTGATTCTTTGCATTAAGTTTATGTATATATCGTATGCACCTATGTCCTACTTGCAAACAAGATTGACAATTACATATTTTGGCAATGGATTGTAAACACACAGGTTGCAAGTTTTGTATGGGCGGAACTTGGAACTGAGTGGATTTACACGGCCTTCGCTGCATTAACATTTCTTTAGACTTTTTCAAATCATTTTCAACAAACTTATGAACTCACCAACCATTGTGTTGACACTTTTTAGCATGTTTATCTCAGGTTTTAAGGTGATAGCATTTCATGGAGCTTTTGGGTCGCATGGCATACATTGGAGTCTTGTGTTTTTAACAATTACCATTCGACATGTTTTGTAAACTCTTTGTGTATTATCAAACTTTGGGAATTCTTGCTTGTAAACTTTAACGTGTTTATCGAATGGTAAACTTTTCAAAACGTCTCATTATAGAGGTCGTTTTCTGTATCCATACTTTGTGCTATGACGTTATACCCCAATGACACTATCGTTCCGCTGCGGTATTTTGGGGGTGTGACATCTTGTGGTTTGTCAGTAGGCATTCTAGTGTCACTTTTCCGAAGTGTTACAGGTGCAATTTTCTTAAGGCTGCTAAGCTTAGCTTGTGCATACATTCCTAACTTTTCTTTTAACTCAATGATAGTGTGCAACAAATCTTGATTTTCAGAACGAAGATTTCCAGAAACATTCAGAATTTCTTTAGTGTGTGCAAGATAATGATCAAGTTTTTTTGATGCTTCATCACGAGTCTGTTTGAGTAAATCAAATATGACACCATATTCCTTTTTAAGTTTTGCAAGTTCTTGTTCATATTTTGAGATTTGACATTTCAAAGACACGTTTTGATTATTCAGTTTCTCCATTTTAGGATCAAAAGATTTTGAGCGCATCTGAGTGATTTTGTTTTGCAAAGCAAGTTCACGATTTTGACAATCTTTTTGACACCATTGAAGACAACGTTTTGCATTTGAAAGCTCGTTTAACAGTCGTTCATTTTCAACTTTTAAAGACTTGATCTGAAGCACATTATCAGTATTCTCAACAATTACAACAGAATCAACAGAATCAGCAGAGATATAATCAGATGCATATGGCAAAGAATGCAATAACACAACATTATGGATATCAGCATGGATAACATCGTCCAAGAGTCGATCAACATCTTTTCATAACATTTTCTTTTTACGTTTTGTAATAGAAATAGATGTTTCAGTTTTCTCGAAAACGACTTTCATCAATCCAAGTTCCTTATGAAATTCCCTTTCCCAATACAATGCACAATTTTTCAAATTTTTAACATGGGGTAAAATTCTTTTCTGAAAAATATCTCTTTGTTCTCGCGCCTGAGGTGATTGAAAATGTTCAACTTTTATTTCAGAATGAAATTCAATCTCACGTTCTAAAAGTTTGAGGTCAGAAGTGAAAATGTCAAAATATCTTAGAATTTGACGAATTTTCAGGTTTTGATTTTACTTCACTGAGTGAAGGTAAAGGACCATAAATTTGTTCATAATTTGGTTGGGGAGCAACATTAGAAGACTCAGACGTTTTTTTGATAATCCTAGGTGTGTTAGAAGAATCCTTTGGTGGGACGAAAGTGACGGCTTTTGAATAGTTAAATGGTTTGTTATAAACAACATTTTCTAATTTTGATCGACACTCGTCTTCTGCATCTAATTCCTCTTGACGATGATATTCAACAACACTCATAACAGAATCATCAATTTTATATTCTGCACTGGAAATTTCAGGATTTGGTTTGAATGCTTTGGTTGAAAGCTTTGGTTTGTAATCAGCAAGATTCGGTCCATATCCATTTAGATTGGGTTTTAAAGTAAACTTTTGAATGGTTGTGATTGACTCACCATGTTTATAAACAACATTTCAAAACTCTTTAAGTTTGTTTTTTAAGCCGACAATTTCTTCAAGATGGTCATCTATTCGTTTCGTTGAATGCTTTTTGTACGCAGAGAACTGTTTTTGACAAGTTAACAACTCAGCCTTGGCTTTTTGAGTTTCCAAAGTAAGAGCGTTAAGTTGCTTTTTATGTTCATGTTTCAGTTGTTCTATTTGAGACAACAAAGCATTCTTCGATGCGGCTAGATCACGAATATGTCGTTCTAAAGATTTTTCATTTTGATGTGATTTAGCAAAAGCGGCTTCAAAACCTTTTTCACGGTTTTCTTGAGTTTTGAAAAAATTGAGTTGCCGTTTTAAGCATTCAATATCCCTGGTTAACAGTGCATTTTTACCATGTAATTTCTGATTTAATGCATGACATTCATCCATTTGGGATTGTTGGTCTTTAAGTAAGAGATCAATATCTGGACTAGGCAAAAGTTCAGCGTGTTCAACGTGAGTCACAACATGATCACTATTCAGATCCTCAAGTATAACCACAGAGTCAATTTGAGTATCAAAGGTAATCATAAGATCATCTTGATCGTCAAATGTACCTATGGGGTCTAGTTGAGAATCGTCATAATGAGATGTGGACGACTCATTTTGAACATTCTGAGCCTCGCTGGATTCAGATGTTGGCTGAGATATTAGATCAGTGATGAATATGGTTTGTTCGGGTACCTGAGACAAGCCATCAATGTCATACACTGGGCCTGTGTCACTCATGTGGAGAGCTTGCATTTGTGCCATCAACATCACTGCTGCATTAGCTTGCAAGTCCTCCATATCATCATCTGAGTCTGCATCTGCCATAAAGCTCTGTTCTTTGTTTGTGAGAGTTCCACCAGCTTCACCCTTAAGAGCCAATAGTAAAGCCTCCTTGTGATAAGCACTGCCCCTAGTCCTCGGCTTTGGGCATGCATTATCCAGGTGTCCCTTCTCATTACAGTTGTAGCAGCGAAGACCATTTATCCCATTCTGAGCATTACCCTGTTCAACCACTTGAGCTCTCTGTTGTTGTGGAGCACCCATGTTATTCCTTCCCCTAGCATTAAACCCTTGACCACCTCCCATCTGATGACCATAACCACGATTCTGAACTTCAACACGTCCATTGTTCACAACAGCCTGATTCCTTGTGTTTGATGAGGAGCGAATGCGATTGTTGGATTTGTTTGTATACCGGCCGAAGGCTTTAGCAATCATAACAAATCCTTGTTGCAATGCATCGAAAGCTTCGGAGTCCTCATTAGCTTCACTGTAAAGTGCTTGATCATTGTTGTTGTTGTATGGAACCAATTGAGTTTGTTGAGATTGTTGCTATGACGGATCATATGGTGTAATTGTTGAAGATGGTTGAGGAGCGGGTTGAGGTGCGGGTTGAGGAGGATAACTAGTTTGAGCCCACAAAGCAAGTTGTTGATTATCTGGAAGTGAAGGTGAAACAGTTTGGCCACGGATAACCCTTTCCTTATCAAGCTCTTTTTGATGAGGCTTCAAATAGTCGTACAATAATCCGTAAGAAGCATGATGAAGATTCTTCGCTTGACGTATGAAAATGACATACTTCTCCCAAGCAGGACCAAGACTACTTAGGAACTTTGTATTGACTGCAATTCTTGGCATGATGATGTTGTGTTTATCCAAATCATTGATGATGTCTGAGAATCGATGATGATAAGACTCTAGTGTCTCTCCAGGTTCAATCATGAAGTGTTCATAAGCTATGTAAATTTTGGATTCCATATCCTCTTGATTGAGTGCAGTGCCTTTGATGAGAAGATGAATATGTTCCCACATTTCTTTTGCCGTCTTTTGAGCAACAACACTTCGAAGAATTGGGTTTGGTAATCCTAAAAGGATATATTGCATTGCTAGCTCATCAGCTTCGTAGTGTAGAAGTTCATCACCAGAAAGGTCAGCAAGAGTTGCAATGTTTGTGAGATCATCTCTTGGTGGAACATCATTTGGATCTCAGGGTGTAACAACAATAGGCATCTGAAATGGACCTTCCAAGATAACCTTCTTTAAGAACTTTTCATGTGGCTTCTTTAGATCACAAAACCTAAAGAACCTAATCACCCATTGATCGTAGTTACCGGGAGTGAGCATTGGAGGTCTATCAAGTGATCCTGCCTCATGAATGGATTGCTGGCTACTTAAAGCTTCACACATCTTTGCAAACCAAGTTGGTTCCTTCATAGTGTTCCTGGATGGATGTTGATTGTAAACGTTTGTGTAAGGTTGTACTTGAAGACTAGGTGGTGGTTGAACCATTTAAGGTTGAATTGCTCCTTGTTGTGGATAATGTTGTTGATTAAATTGTTGTTGATACATTTGTTGTTGTTGATTAAATTGTTGATGTTGTGGACTTAGTTGTTGTTGTTGTTGTTGATTATAAGTGTAAGGAAAATAGCTAGAGTATGGAGATTGAGACATGTCGAAAACTTGTGTTGTTAAATGGATCTTTGTAGTCGAATGAAACGTTGTTGATGAAGTATCCTTAGGCGTAGAAAAACCAAGTTAAGGCAAAGCAACAGTTAGGCGTGAAAACACCAAACTTACGCGTAAAAGCAGTATTTACACGTAGGATTAGCTTACGCGTAAGAATTGAGAAACACTAAAGTTATGCGTAAACAGAAAGTTAGGCGTAGAAGACTTAGGCGTAGGATTAGCTTATGCGTAAGACAGAGCTTAGGCGTAAGAAAAATCTTATGCGGATAGAGTTCTACGTATAAGTTTGAGCTTATGCGTAAGATTAGGGTTTTGCCCAAAAAATCCTTTACAGTATCACAGTGTAAAAGATATCCAAAGTCGAAGTGTTTTCAGGCTTATCCAAGCAAGAAAACACTGAGTAAACCACGAAAACTGAAGATTGATCCAAGGAAAAGTTACACGTAAGATTAGGGTTTTGATACGCGTAAAACTTAACCAAAACTGATTTTTAGCCCAAAATGATTCTAAACCTGATTTTTGTGATGAAACAGCTTCAATATCACCAAAATAACACAAAAGTGTGAAACTTGATGATCCAAAACTTAGAAACACCTTATGCGTAGAAAGGATCCCACGAATAAAACCAAGCTTAAAAACAAATAATAACACGTAAAGTTTGAAACTTTTTGCTTAAAACAGAAATTTTAACACCTAAAAACGTTTAAAGTACAAGAATCTTGGATTGAAAAGTGTAAAAATTGAGTTTTTAAGCGTGACAAAGTTTGTAACCCGTGTGTTACGCGTAAGACCAAAAAACCAACTTCAAAAAACAAAACCTTTTCACCCAACTATTTGGTGAATGATACCACTGTTAGGTTCTCATATTCATAACACAAGCATTAATATAAGAAATAGAGAGGAGAAGTGATCGGTTCAACAAGCGAAAACAATATGCGTAAGATATGAAGAAAGGTTATGCGTGATATTGAAATGAGATGAACAACCAACCCTCAAGTGAGGGTTATACAAGAGTATTTATAGGGCAAGGGGCTAGGGCAACACATCTAGCAACCTTCCCTTCTTATGGGCTTGGGCCAAGGCTCATGGGCTTTCTACATAAGCCTTGGCATGATTACTAACATAAAAGTCATATTAAGCTAACTATTACATATTAATTACTAACACTTGAAATGTAGTTTAGGAGTGATTCCAACAACAATTGTGGAGGAAATTACCTATCGTCTGAGTGCTACGATAAGCCTATGGGAGGACCTAACGAAGGAGAAGCAAATTATGTCCAAGGAGGATACCGTGGAGGAGGATATCGTAGTAATTATTACGGTCGAAATTCTGGAAATTGGCAAGATCCTCGACCAAGGGATGAAAACCGTGATTCTCAACCATGAACTGACAATCCACCACCACCAAATTCTGACAAAAAGATGGAAGAACCCGAATTCGAAAAAACCATGAGAGAATTCGTAGCTACTTAAAAATCTGCAAATGATTTTATCAAAAATCAATTTTTCAATCTCAAAGCCAAAGTTGAGCAGTGACAGAAAAATCATCAAGCATCTATCCAAGATCTTGAAAACAAATTTGGCAGACTTTCTGACCAACATTCCTCTCGACCGTCTGGTTCATTGCCAAGTAACACCCAATCCAACCCAAAACCATCAAATGATAAAATGTACCGTCCACCACAAATGAGAAATGAGCATATCAATGCTGTCTTCACAAGAAGTGGTCTCTCATAAGATCCACCTCAAAATCCTAATGAAAATACTCCTATCACCCAGGAATTCCATATCCTCTGTCAAGGCGTACACACCAAAACCATCAAGAAGTGGTCTCCCAATACCACACCGTCTGTCAAGGCGTACACACCAAAAATTCCATATCCTCAACGCCTTAAGAAAGAAAAAATGGAGGAGCGTTATAAGAAGTTCATCGAAATAATCAGAGAGGTTAGACTCAATGTTCCTCTCGTTGATGTCTTAGCCGGAATGCCCAATTACGGGAAATTCTTGAAAGAACTTCTTAATAACAAAAGCAAGCTAGAGCAAATATCAGCTACCTTCCTTAACGAAGAATGCTCAGCCATTGTGCAAAACAAAATCCCACCAAAGCTCGGAGATCCTGGTAGCTTTCTTATTCCATGTACTTTCGGGAATAATATTTAATACGATGCTTTAACCGATCTTGGCGTAAGTATCAATTTGATGCCTTATTCGCTGTATTCCAAGTTATGCAATAACAACCTTAAACCAACAAAAATGAGCATTCGATTAGCAAATCATTCTTATAAATATCCTGTGGGTATTGCCGAGAATATGCTTGTTCAAGTCATTAAATTTATTTTTCCCGTGGACTTTGTAATGTTAGAAATGGAAGAAGATAGTAAAGTCCCACTCATCTTAGGAAGACCTTTCCTAAATACCGCCGATGCAATCATCAAAGTGAAAGGAAAAGAACTCAACCTTCGAGTTGGAGAATATCGAATCACATTTCTAATCGATAAAGCGATACGCTATCCACATTCCAGTGATGACACTTGTTTCAACATCGATGTTATCGATGAAGTCACTGACGAAGAATTGGATGCGTTTCTCAACGAATCCGATCTATTCATGACTACTTCTGAAAAAATCAACGAAACAGACTTTGAAAAAGATTTTGTTGATTTCATGAAAGTATAGTTCGAAGGAGATAACACGGAGGTGGAAGAAATGGAGGAATAAAAATTTGAAGCAATAACTTTCGATGACGAGATGAGAATAAAATCCTCTATCGAAGAACCACCAACAGATCTCGTGCTCAAACCTCTCCCTGATCATCTAGAATATGCTTACTTGGAGGAAAACTAACTTTTTCCCGTAGTCATATCTTCATTACTCGAGGCCAATGAGAAATAAAGTTTAGTTTTTGTCCTCAAAAATCACAAACAAGCTTTCACTTGGAAAACATCTGACGTCCCAGGCATTAGTCCCAATTTCTGCAAACACAAAATCAATTTCGAAGATGGGATCAAACCTGTTGTTGAACGTCAACGTTGACTCAATCCCAACATGAAAGAAGTTGTTAAGAATGAAATCATAAAACTTCTCGATGCCGGTATCATTTACCCAATCGAGGATAGTCCTTGGGTGAGTCCCGTTCACTGCCTTCCCAAGAAAGGAGGGATGACGGTTCTGACTAATGAACGGAATGAACTAGTCCCCTCTAGAACTGTCACTAGTTGGCGCGTTTGTATTGACTATCGGAAATTAAACAAGGCCACCAAAAAAGATCATTTTCCACTTCGGTTCATGGATCAAATGCTTGAAAGACTAGCAGGAAATAAATTATTTTGTTTCCTTGATGGATTTTCAGGGTATTTTCAAATACCAATCGATCCTAATGACCAAGAAAAGACCACTTTCAATTGTCCTTTTGGAACCTACGCATATCGGCGTATGCCTTTCGGTCTTTGTAATGCACCTGCAACGTTTCAAAGGTGAATGATAGCAATATTTCAAGACATGCTCGAAACCTCCATGGAAGTTTTCATGGATGACTTTTCAGTCTTCGGAAACTCGTTTGAAGCTTATCTTTCCAATCTTCATAAAATGCTCGAAAGATGCGAAGCTGCACACCTTGTCCTTAACTGGGAAAAATGTCACTTCATGGTGACTGAAGGAATTGTGCTTGGCCACAAGATCTCCAGTGCAGGCATGGAAGTAGATAAAGCAAAAATAGACATTATCACAAAACTTCCACCACCAACTAACGTCAAAGCCATTAGAAGTTTTTTAGGACATGCCGGTTTCTACCGCCGCTTTATCAAAGATTTTTCTAAAATATCTCGTCCGATGACAAAACTTCTCGAGAAAGATTCTATCTTTGACTTCAATGCTGATTGCATAAAAGCATTCGAAACGTTGAAATCTCAACTAATAGTGCTCCGATCATGGTTTCACCTAACTGGTCACTACCCTTCGAGCTTATGTGCGATGCCAGCGATTTTGCTGTTGGAGCTGTCTTAGGCCAACGAGAAGGAAAACACTTTCGGCCCATATATTTTGCTAGCAAGACACTGAATAGTGCTCAACAAAATTATACTGTCACAGAAAAGGAATTGCTGGCCGTAGTTTTCGCGTTCGACAAATTCTGATCCTACCTCATACTCTCAAAAACAGTCGTGTTCACTGATCACTCGGCACTCAAATATCTGTTCACCAAGCAAGATGCTAAACCGCGTCTTATCCGATGGATTCTGCTACTCCAAGAATTTGGCATCGAAATCAAAGATAAGAAAGGAGCAGAGAATCTAGCCGCTGATCATCTATCGCGTCTTGAAAATCCAGATCTTGAGGAGTTAAAGGAAGAAGAAATCGATGATTACTTCCCTGATGAAACTCTCATGATCGTCGATGGAAATGACGATCCTTGGTTTGCTGACTTTGCGAACTATCTCGCTGGAGGAATTCTAAGAAAAGGTTTAACTCACGCTCAAAGGAGCAAATTCTTTTCAGAACTTAAATACTACTTTTGGGAAGAACCATATCTTTTCAAAATGAGTCCAGACGGAATGATCCGAAGATGTGTTTCTGGTTCCGAAACCCGCAAGATTCTTGACGAATGTTATCATGGCCCAACTAGGGGACATTATGGTACTTCCACCACGGCTAAAAAGGTTTTTGATGTTAAATTCTATTAGACAAAAATATTCAAAGAGGCACATACACTTGTTCAGAATTGTGATGCTTGCCAAAGAACCACCAATCTTTCGCGAAGAGACGAAATGCCGTTGACAAGCATTCAAGTGTGTGAAATATTTGATATTTGGGGAATAGATTTCATGGGACGATTTCCTAAATCCCAAAAATACGAATACATTCTCGTTGCTATAGATTACGTGTCCAAATGGGCAGAAGCTGAAGCTTTACCAACCAACGTTGCTCGCTTCGTCGTTAATTTTATCAAAAAGCTTTTTGCTCATTATGGAATCCCCAAAGCCTTGATAAGCGATTGAGGAACCCATTTCTGTAACCAACAAATGGAGAAAACCATGAAAAGATATGGAGTCCATCATCGATTCAAAACAGCTTATCATCCACAAACCAGTGGCCAAGTTGAAAACACCAATAGGGCTCTTAAAAGAATACTCGAGAAAACAGTAAAGGACAATCCTTCAGTGTGGTCGAAGAAACTTGACGATGCTCTGTGAGCGTTTCGTATGGCTTAAAAAACTCCTATTGGCACAACTCCTTACAGACTCCTTGATAACATCAAATAGTCCTGAATATTAAGTGTCAATTTCCCCCGATAATGCTCGTTATTTATATCATTTATATGGATTTACGCTTGTTTTCCATTGTTTTCCACTTTCAGGTAAATTACGAGCATTGGAGCTAAAGAGACGCGGAAATGGAAACATAACTAA
This sequence comes from Chrysanthemum seticuspe, assembly GCA_019973895.1. NCBI lineage: Eukaryota > Viridiplantae > Streptophyta > Magnoliopsida > Asterales > Asteraceae > Chrysanthemum > Chrysanthemum seticuspe. Next base: position 224,594,753 of record BPTQ01000008.1, on the reverse strand, counting down.
AGATTTATCATAGTATGCCTATTTTGAAGAAGTTACGGCGTAACTCCTCTCTCACATTATGCCATAACTATTGCGTGACCCTGAATACCAACTTATCAAGAGGTTATGGCGTAACACTTCCCAAAGGTTATGACATAACTCCATTATGTCAAAAGAGGTTCCACACCGCTGATACTTACGCCGTAACTACTGCATCACTTACGACGTAACCGAGTTTATTGAAGACTACGGTGTAACCACTAATAAGGTTATGCCGTAACTAGCAGATCTAGTGCATTTACGAAGAAATAAAAGGTTACGGCGTAACTCCTATATTGGTTACGCCGTAACCCAGACCTGGCCTATAAATACCCTACGAATTCCAGCATTTCTAATCATCCCATTCCACACACAACACTCTGAGAACGTGGGAAAAAGCTCAAGGCAGGTCTAGGGGAGCATACGGAGCTGTTTCCAAGGGAGAAGTCACTCCATTACGATAAGCTTTAGCGTTTTATATTTCTTTTACTTTTAATTCATGTATTTTGTACCTTTGAATATTGAATTGATTTGCATGATTAATATGAGCGGCTAAGCACCCTTTGGTGCTAGCCTAGTTATGATTCCTTAATTGTTTTGTTTGCGTTTACCTTTACTTCCGTACAATAATTTCTAAGTGTATGCATGCATAGTTCTTTGGTAGTCACCCTTGTTTTGGTAGTTTTGAATGGCGGTAGAGGCTAATTGCCTAGGAGATATGACCAACTGACCCTAGGTGAGCGGACTGAGACGGGAAGGGTAAGATATGACCAACTGACGACCCTTTCTACTTGTGCGATTTGACCAACTGGTCACCTATCGTTTGGATGAACTTAAGAATTGGGGGGTGTAGTGTCTAAGTTCCTAATGGCCGGGCACTCACTATTTTGAATCTAGCATGTAGCGGTACTTAATGACTTGGCTTAGGGGACCAGGAACAACAGGACTTATGACGGTGCGCCTGATTTCTCATGTGGTGGCATCTTTGCTGATAGGTTAGGGCGAATTGACCAAATGCTATCCTCTCAAATTTGACCCCACCTGAAGTAATTGGAAGTAGGTAGACGTAGACATAACTGGCTAGGAGGATTGACAAGGTTAGCACCATTATTCCTCTATTGATTTCCCTTTATCCATTTATCTGCTTTTATTTCATTCTGCATTAGTAGTTTAATTAATTAGATCCCTATCGAAACAATTATTATTCTGTGACACTAGAATTAGTAATAATCCAACACACATAGCTCTTGGGACGCCCTTGGCTTTACCATTTACTACACTACACGCGACCGGGTACACTGCCCGTTAGTGCATTAGGGTAGACCATAGGTATAGCGAGACACTATAAATATTAAGACCTGGTCAGTAAAACCTGCATCAAGTTTTTGGTGCCGCTGCCGGGGAGTTATATTAGGATTGATATTAAGTATTTCATTTCGTTTTTAAACTTTTCTCACGATCATATTTCAAGTTTTCAGGTACCATGGAAGCTGTTAACATCGATAACCTCACTCTTGAGGAATATTTGGCGTTGACAAGAGAAGAACAAGGACCAGGGATTGTTAGCCCAGCCATTCCAGAAGATGCTCAATTCGAAATCAAACCTCAATTCATGAGGGAATTACGTGCAAATCCCTTCTCTGGAAGCATCACCGATGATGCCTATGAACATGTAGACAATGTCGAATACCACGTCAGCCTATTCAAAATTCCCAGAGTCTCGCACAATGCTATAATGTTACGAGTATTCCCTATTTCTTTTACGGGAGCTGCAAAAAGATGGGTCGATCGATTACCTGCAGGGACTGTCAACACTTGGCCTATCTTAAAAAAGTATTTCATTCAGAGATATTGTCCTCTATCGAAGATGGCTAAGCAATTGGAAGAAATTCATAACTTCAAGCAAGAGGATGGTGAAATGTTATACCAAGCTTGGGAAAGATACAACGAATTGTTATACAAGTGCCCTACTCATGATCTCAATAACCAACAAAAAGTGAACGTCTTCTACAAGGGACTGAACATCTCTTCAAGACAAATGATTGATTCTCAAGGGCCAATTCCTAGTATGACACCAACTATGGCTTTAGAAACTATTCAAAAAATGGCAAACCACTCTCATAAATGGCACAATGGAGGAAGCAACCGAAGTAAGAATGATGATATGGAGGGCCTTTCAGCGATAAACAACAAATTAGAAAGCCTTGGAAGAGAAATGAAGAAGCTCAAAGAAAATGTGCATTCCATTCAATTTGAGCGAAATGGGACTTCCCCTTCTAAAGAATGTTCCTCCAATGAAGAAGTTAAAAGGATCGGAGAAGTTAACTATGGAAAAGAATTCCCTTTCAACAGCTACAATAATTACGGACCGAGGTATCGTGAAAAATCCCCTGGGTTCTACACAAGAATCAACAATAATCCTCCCAAACCTAGCCTTGAAGAAATAATGCACCCGCACATCGAAGAATCTACAAAAAAGGGAGATAGACTCAAGGAATGGATGGTCAAAGTAAAGGAGGATACCAATATGAACCTACGTAACCAAGATGCTGCAATTAAGAACCTCAAAACATAAATTAGGCAATTGGCTAAAAACCTTGAAACAAGTAATGCTAAAGCCACTTCCTGCAAGGCCATATTTGCGCAAGATAAAGCAAAAAAGGAGCAGTGCACATCCTCTATCACTAATGATATTTCCGGGATTAACTACCTTAGAGAAGATGATAAATCAGAAGACGACGAGTTCCTGCCACGCCAGCTTCCTGAAAAGCAGCAATACCAGGAAAGTTTTCTTCTCCCATGCACTATTGGTAACATTAAGATTCCCGCATTAACTGATTTAGGGGCCGGGCTAAACCTTATCTCTACCACTTTATTTGAAAAAAATCAAACTTACTAATTTAAAAGAAACAACTATTATGATTGAAATTGCTGATTCCTCTAAGGCTGTACCGAGGGGAATTGTGAACAATGTGCTTTTAAAAATTGGAAATTTTTTCTTCCCCACCGATTTTGTAGTTATTGACATGGGAAAGCTTTTCTGGCCACTGGTAGGGCTCAGATTAAGGTTTTTGAAAAACAAATTTCTTTGGGAACTGAAAATGAACGAATAACTTTTAGTATGAAAGAGCATTTAAAACCAAAAACTGAAATTTCAAATGATGTTGTTAATGTTCAATCGCTGAATCCCACTCTACACTCTAAACCTATTACTGGTGATCGTAGAGAAAATATTGATAATTGTAAGTAGAAACAGGATGAAATTGTCCAATGCATTGAGGAAACTCTTAATCCAAACAAACATTTTTGCAACTCAATGTCAACCAAAGAAAGAAAATCAGTATGGCCTCCTTTTACTCGTCCTCAAAAATGTGTAAGAAAGGCGGATGAATGGATATACCCTCATAAGGGAGAGAAACATGATGTTGAGTTAGCATTGGAAGATTGGTACAAATTAAAATTTGGAAGCTCTGAATTCATTAAGGGACTGGTTAAGCGGTACGGGTGCAATCATCTCACTGACACCATAGGCGGTACAAGATCCAGCATCAGCATTACTGATAATATTATTACTAAAGATGATGACAGAGGAAAATCATGTGATAAATGGCTTTCACATAAGTTGGAAACAAATGGACTCAATAATTCTACAAGGAAAAAAAGGCCTGATAATTGGATGAATGAATACCAACGAATGATGGAAGTGGGGCAAGCCCAAAGGCCCCCAAAGAAGCCCTGCAGCTCTGAGTCTAACTTAAATACTCGTTAATAAAGAAAAGTGCTCTTTCGGGAGACAACCCGAATTATCCATTTCTTTTGTTTTTATTTCCTTTCTGTTGGGTTTTGTGTTTTCTAACATTTTTTGCAGGAAACGAGGAACTAATTGCTGCTGCAGTTGCTGATCTGAACGGAGTTACGACGTAACTCATATTGGTGATTACGCCGTAACCAACATTTGAGCAGCGGAATTCTTGACGCATTACCAATTACGGCGTAATGCCATCTCAATGGTTACGCCGTAACTACTCGCTCTTCAGCTCATATCAGGTTTTGCCAGTTACGGCGTAACTCCCTCATAGGAGTTATGACGTAACTTTCCTCTGCTTTAATTCTTTCATTTTAAAACACAGTAACCTTGTATTAGTTTTTAAATGAACTTTGTGGGTGTGTTCCCTGTAAACCCTCACGAGACTTCACTCGTCCACTTGGGACACCAAGTGGTTTAAAAGGCTTGTTGCATTGGCTAAATGCAACCGTGATTCCTACAAAAGCGAGTTAGATTTGTTTTTGTTGTTTTTTCATTTTTTCTTTTTAGAAATATGCTTGTCGGTATTGTGCCTTTCTCTTCACCTTTATTTTAATGCCTAGTACAAAAGGGGCTTTGTACAATTCAAGTGGGGGGACGGGAGTAGAATTATCTCTTGAACTTTATTTCACCCTCATTTTTCTAGTTTATTTTGAAAAATTATGCCATTTTTAAAATTTTGACATGTTTTTCCTAACCTAACTAGATTAGACCTTAGCCGAGCACATACAACCCTTGACATTACATGGTGATATTAGCCTTATCCGTTTCCAATATATTACCCCAAATCCACCAAATTATGAGTGTGTCGGTAGCTTGTAAACTTTAAAACTTGGCCTTTGCATCATTTCGAGACCATAGACGAGGTATGTTGAGTTAGCTTGATGTATTTGGACTTTTTAGTTTTAGAAGGCAATATTATAGGATTATCACCCAAACAGCCTACCATTGTGAGTCTATCGATTAGTCTCCTCGACTTTTCGACCCCCATGTGAAACCCTTTTGTTGCACTCTCCTTTAGTGTAAGATACCCCTAGATACACCCTTCTGAGCCATTCCTTAAATTTTGTCAACCCAATATATTGTTTCGTTACACCTATACACCTTAGCCTACCCTGTAGTCTTTATTTTGTGATTGGGAAGTTATCATTTGCCTAAGTTCAACGTTCGAGTGGAAAGGTTTGGAAATCACGCTTTCATCGACAACATTTATGAAGATCATTGAAGACCCCCTCGAATTCCCATTGTTCATCTCAAGTGGGGGGATGTTATGTTATTATGTTATGTTGAAAAAAAATGATTCGAAAAAAAAAAGAAAAAAAGAAAGTTGATTGAGTTATGATATTGTAAAGTGCGATGTTATAAGCACTATAGTATGAGCTTTATTGATTAGTATCGAGGAGGCCACCTCGGTCACATTTGAAGATTGGAGTTGGTAGTTATGCCAACAGAAGAAGAAAAGGTAGTGTGCCCATCACGACGTCCTCTAATGACACATCTACCTTGCATTTCATGATCCGGTTTCTAGAATTCTAAGCTTGAACTTTGGGCGGACGGTAAGTGGTGATGACTTGGTTATAGATTTAGACTACCTGCTTGTTTTTCATTTTACACCAATTATATCCCATGTCTTATCCTACCCTTTAGTCATGAAGCATGTCTAGGTGATGCAGCGAGCAATCTTTGGTGTCTTGGCCATGGATTTGGTCATGTATCATTGATTTTGTCCACTTTGCCGTGACATGTTAGTAATGACGAGTCACCCCTTAACCTTTGTCGTGTCTACCCATATTGCCTTCGAGAATTGTTTAGCCCTTAACTCTAGTGGTGGAGTTTTGTGTAACCGCCAAGCTTATGATAGAATACATGCTATGACTGTGCGATTGAGTGATCACCCCAAAATTGACACTTAGAATAGTTGAGAGATGTGAGTGTTTGTTTCCGTTTCGTGAGGTGTTCGTCTTTGTTTTATTCTAGCATAAGGGATTTTTAAACTCATATTTTCCAGGTTTTGGGAGATATCTTTCTAGGAATCTATCTATTAAGGTCTACTTTAGGGCAAGTAGAGTTCAAGTGGGGGGATATTTGATAACATCAAATAGTCCTGAATATTAAGTGTCAATTTCCCGCGATAATGCTCGTTATTTGTATCATTATATGGATTTACGCTTGTTTTCCATTGTTTTCCACTTTCAGGTAAATTACGAGCATTGGAGCTAAAGAGACGCGGAAATGGAAACATAACTAAAGATTTATCACAGTATGCCTATTTTGAAGAAGTTACGGCGTAACTCCTGTCTCACATTACGCCGTAACTATTGCGTGACCCTGAATACCAACTGTTAGGAATTAGAAAATTCCATGTTAAAGTGTCGGTCACCCCAATTATGATCTAGCATATGTTAGCTCGTAGACGTGTAGTTATTTACATTATTTAGTAGTTTATTAGTTAGTTAGTAGCGTAGTTTAGTTTAGTGCAACACCGTGGAGGAAGGACGGGTCTTTACCCACTGTATGCCTGATCCACAGTCCGATAGGAGGACGTAGTATTTGTAACTATAAATACCCCTTCCTTCCATGGAAGGGGTGTGGCTTCTTTGAATCTAACCTTTCATTTTGTAAAGCAACTTTCTTTCAAGAAACCTCCTCTCTACTCTCTTCATCTCTCTAATGGCTTTCTTATTTAATCATTGTCCTAGACCACCCGAATCATCAAACAACATAATATTCACGATCCCACAATTGGTACCAGAGCCAAGGTTGTGTTGTTATTGATGATTCTTTCAGTTTTTGCACTTGTTTTTGTATGCGGTTTATTCGGTTTTTGATGTGGTTTGATGTGGTCATGTGGTATGTTTGATGTTGTCGTTGAATCTGGTCTAAAATGGTTACTGGTTGGAAGCTTTTTGTGGTCACTTTAACAGTTTTAGCAATATTTTAACAAGTTATTTATAACTGTTTTAGAACAAGTTTATGAAAGCTATTTTGTGGTCTAATAAACGTTGTTCTATGATTCTGAAAGCAGTTTTTTTAAGTTGTTTGATACTGGTTTTTAAACGATCATCTTGTTGCTAAATCTGTTTTGTGCAAGCAGTTTTTTTGTTTCCGAATGTCTCTACTATTTTCTGAGTTTTGATATTAGAGTTCTTGTATGCGGGTTGTGGACATTTCTTCTATGCGGGTTGAGCCTTGGTTTTACTTTGGATGCAGTTTGTCCTGATTCAAAGTATCACAAGCGAGTTGGTCTCTATAATCAATATGCGAGTTGACTTTTGAGTCAACTCAAGTCATATGCGACTTGTCATATCATGTCCAGATTTGGTGAACCAGGATGCGAGTTGGGTACTTGCATAAAGGATGCGAGTTGACTATTTAGTCAACTGCGAGTTGCTTACTAAGGTCAGATGCGAGTTGGTCAGAAGAGTGTTGGTCAGAAGCGAGTTGGTTAGAAGCGAGTTGGTAAGGTGCAAGTTAGTAAGAAGTGGGTTGTGATAACAAGACACATTTTGATGCATTTTTGATAGGTGGTATGCGAGTTGTGTATTCATGGGTCAAATGCGAGTTGGTATGATGCGAGTTGGTATGATGCGGGTGAAGTGTTTAAGCTATAACATCAGAAATAATTCACAAATTGCTCAAGAAAGAAAATGAAAATGATAGAAGAAGATGAACATCAGATCCATAGTATTATTACCACAACCATCGACAGTAATCCAACTACCATAAATACTGTATCTAACCATCATTCAAAAGGATTAATCATACATCAACATATTCGTATCTATATACAAAACACTTTCATCAAACATCAAAATCATCATGTCATACATCATCTATCTACACCAACTTCATGTCTTGTCTCAACAACAACCTCAATATGAACTTAACATGATCTCAGTCCATCAATTATTGTCGTGTGATACTTAATGTATATCAAAGACCTATGGCCAATCACACGACATAATGAACTCTTCATCGATCTAAATGTGTGAAGCAGAGCCTCAATTATTTTCGAAACAATATAAGAAAAAGAAAGTATCAAGTATGCTACTTCTTGTCTTGGTTCGCTTTTTATTATCCAAAATATCAAGTTTCGAAAACCTTATTAATGATTTGATCTCAGCCTTGTTCCTTGTGAGTGGTTCTTCAAACTCATAGATACCAATCAATCTATTCTCACAGGAACATCCCCTCATTGATCTTATCAGGAGTCTAATCCCTTGAATATCCGAAATAATTGAAAGAAAAGACAATAACAATTTTGTTATCATCCTACTCTCCATTCGGTTTATACAAACTCAAAACAAAATCGGAAACACAAAGGGAAAAAGTATAACCTACCTTGAAGCTTTTGTTTGTTCTCATGGGCATCTCTATAATAAAGCCATCCCTGTGGCGAATCAAGGACCTTGGTGCCATCTCTGTGGCTAGGTCACCGTTCTTACTACTGTGGTTAATTCATACACTTGATTACTTTATAATGATGAAAGGAGTTATGTCCAGTTGGAAACAAGGATGAGGCATTATTGATATGAGAAAAAGAAAGAGACATACGAATTGTTTATTAGGGTTAGATTGATATTTCATTTTTCTTGAATAAGAGATTGGGGGCGGAGGATTTTTGTATGATGACTAGGGTTTGTGTAATTTGAGTGAGATTAGGGATTAGGGTAAGTGAAGCGTATTTTATATACTGTAAGTTGGGTTTGTTATTAATTTTAGTGGGTATGAAGATGGGCTGACGAGTTGGACTAACGAGATAGGGCAAGTCTTCGTTGGATCAGGCCTTCTGCTTAATGGGCCTCGTTAGTCATTCTATGGGCCGAGTATTATCTTTCTTGGATCAGGTGTGGATGTGATAGAATGGGCTCTGGAAAAGAGTTTATCAAATAGTTAAAATGGATATCACATTAGACATTGGAGATGTGTTTATTATTGGTAGAAGTGTTATTGAAAACGTATGATATTCAAAAGTCTATATAAACGTGGATGTGAGTGGATAAAGTGAGATAATTGTCAGTCAGTATTCCACGGTTAAGCTAAGAATGTATTCGAATTTGAGTGAGTTTGATGACTTTTGACATGGGCCAAACTTATTATTGTCTCCTTTGTCGACTGCTTCCTTTGTCTTTGGTTATGAGTATATTGGACTGATACATTGATAGCATTGTTACTATTTGAACCAGACTTCATGCTGGGCTGTGTATTCATGCTTTGAAGAGTTATCAAAGTGGGCTTAAGTTTCTTTCTTACATAACATTGGAATAAATTGGATCGGGTTCAAGGTTGTGGTTGGGCTTCTCAAAATTGGATAATATATATGTGATTTGATTTTATAAGATTCCGAGATTTTGTTGATATGTGATTTGAGGATGAGATTTATTGTAGTTTGAGGATTGGTACTTTGGTTTCTACATTTTCACGAAGGATACTATGTTGCGGCTTGAATTGGTTATTGAACAAAATTGACTACGAGGTTGTTTGGACGGTATTTCTTATTTGGATTTGAAGTGAGGTTTTCCGGGTACGTTTACTTATTTCTTCTTCTTTCTTTCTACCCTTCCGCGAAGATGACTTGTTTGGGCGTTTAAAGAATGTGATAAAGACTTGGCTACTTAGTTACGTTTGTGATTCTTTCTCACTCAACCCACAAAGCAACTATCACTTCGGTGTCTCACGTAGTTGAGGATACGTCAAGAGGTTTGGTACATTGGGTACACCGTTTCTTTTTCACGAGGATTAGTACAAGTTTAAGTAGCAAATCTGGGGAATTCTTCTTCATGTTCAAGTTTGATATATTGGGTTTCCTTCTCCATGTGGTCACTACAATAGTCGTCTGAATACGTGAATGATGTGTTTACCAATGGATTGATTGGTTGAGATGTGATCAACAATTCTCATGATATATTCGACGCCACTGAATGTCAATGATACTTCACCGTCTAAGCAAAATCTTTCAAGAATCTTCAACGTCAGTCATGATCTTTCAAGATGTTTGCTTATGACAAGAACTTTTCGTGCAAATGGTCGTACAAGTTAATGATGCTTCTGAAAGTTCGAAACCATCGTGGGGGAGAATCGTGTACTTTGATGTTTTACGGTCAATCTCAGGGGGAAGTAGTGTATACTACTCGACTTAGTATGGTTTGTGAAGTTGTCTTCACATGGGTAAAGAATTGTTGATGATGTTGTTGATGTTGGATAATGATGTTGTTGAAGTAGTGTATACTACTCGACTTAGTATGGTTTGTGAAGTTGTCTTCACATGGGTAAAGAATTGTTGATGATGTTGTTGATGTTGGATAATGAACCGTTGATGAACTGCTGCATGTTCCCCTAAAACAGATATTCACCGAAACCAAAGTTGTCATAACACATTCAAGCTGACATTGTTTACGGTTTTGTCTTGATTTTGTAAAATCCCGCGAAAGAAACTATTTCTCGGTTTAAATCATAGATTTGTAAAATCCCGTGGCAATGGAATCATCTCGGTGTAAGTAGAGTACATTTCCGGCTCTATCTCTCGGTTTATTCTTGGTTTTGTAAAATCCCGCGAAAGATACTATTTCTCGGTTTAAACTATAGAATTGTAAAATCCCGTGATGATGGAACCATCCGGGAGAAAGGAAACTGTATGTCGGGATCTTATCTGATGCTGGTGCTACGGTTTCTACTTCGAAGAAGGGATAAAAGGGTGTACTTCATGAATTGGATGTGTGTTTGAATATTCGTCATGGCAGTATGGTTATTACTTGGTTTTACGGGGTTATGTGCTTTTAACCATGGTCGGGATGAAAACCATTATCATAGTTCACTTAAAACGTCAAAGGAGGCTAGATTTGAGCTTTTAACCAGAAGATGTGACAACGGGGTTAATTCACTATTATTTATTTGAGGTTGAAGTGAAATATCACGGGCAAGTGTACTTAGTATCTAAAGGTATCGGGGATGGTTGGATGAAGATTCCTCAAGATCCTTGTTCGAGCTTATTATAAAAAATGAAGACTTGGAAATCTAGTTATTGTTGGGTGACTTTTACCTTTTCTTTTACCACTTGGGGGAATTGGGCTCTTACCACCACAAAATAACTAATTCTTTAAGGAGTTACGTTGTAGTGCTCAGTGTCACATTCAATTGTGGATTTTCAAGAGGTGGTGTACGTCTATTACTTGATGGTTGGTTGGATGAAGAGTATAGAGTACTTAGAGATTCAATGGAGGATGAAGTCTCGGCACCGCTCTTTGTTACATATGTGCAAGTTTAAGTCACGAGTTCGGGTTAGTTTACTTCAGGGTCAAATTCATCATATTGGGTTTTCTCCATCAGCTGTCACGACAAAGAGCCTACTGAATGATAATGGGGTGATTACAAGTTCGGCCAAGAGATGATGAAAAGAGAGAGATTATGACGTTTGAACACAACAGTTCAAGCCTCGTACTCTAAAGAAAAGGAATGTGTACGCTTCAGTGTGCATTATCTCGGAAGAAGAGAAATCTTCTTATTTATGACCATTCTCATCAACATGCTTCATGTTTTTTCCATGCGCTTCAGTCATCAAGTGAACCGGACTACTGATAATTACTCTTATTCCACTTGCTCAATATAATGAAGATGGCGACATCATGTGCTAATTTTGTGGGGGAGAAGTGTAAATAGAATACATTTGGATGATAATCACTTGTTTAATCAAGAATGGCATCTCCGTATGCAATTCTTGAGGGGGAGAAGAAGTGTGAATTTTTTGCATGATTGATTGATACTTAAGAATAAATGGTCAAACGGCTCCAAACTCATGTAAGAACCGAGCTTCTTATTATCGGGTCATCTTTACATGATGTTTCTTCTAAGAGCCGTTGGTTGACATCTTCTCATGGACTGATGAGTTTATCGACAAAGTGCTTCCGGTTAATGCTTCACGTGCACATCAACATGATGATTCCGAACGACCTTCTGTTCTTGTTTGATGTGATTGCTTGCTTGGTGTTACCATTTCGTGTGTTCGTTGCGGGCTTATTGCTAATTTCCTTGATGAACATCTTTCTGTTCTTGTTTGATTGGGAGAGATTTTAGTTAAGGGGATTTGCAAGATGTAAGTTAATTGGGATGCTTTTTAGTGTGATGAAGATGTTAACTATCTATTCCCCATTAGGACAATCTTGAAGAAGGTCGAGTCTACAGTCTGTTCTACATTTTCTGCTACATGTTAGAAGACTAAAGACGAATTGCATTTGATGATCTAAAGACTTCTCCTTAATCCGGGCTGAGAAGAACACTTGAAAATCTTCGTCAGTTTAGGGGAGAGTACTAATTGGGGGAGATTGAAAAGCCAAATTTAATCCCTAATTAGACTTGCTCACGTTATTCTTCAGCAAGTTGATTCTCACAGATACATCTGAGCTAATGATGTTCTTCTCATAAAGATTTCAAGTATTTGGGCTTATACTATGTTGTTGATTCTGAAGTGTCAAAACCAGCAAGGGGGAAGGAGACAAGCATTTAAACGTGAGTAAACTTGATGAACTTAATTCTTCTAAGTGATTGAAGATATCCCGGGAAGACAAATGTCATGACCGCAAAGAAACTCAAGGTTTTACTCATAAAGGCTTTTAGTGTTATTATTCCAACTACGTGGGGGAAGTGATGTAAGAGAAAGTTTCTGAAGATAAAAGAGGTACACAAGTATGAAATTCTTAAGGGAGATAAATGTTTAACATGAGGGAGGTGTTATCAGTTATTCTTTCAGTGGGAATGTGTGTACTTCGGATTCTTGAGCTTTATACACGATCATCAGGGAAGAAAAATGTGAACATTAGGGAGGTGTTTTCATTTCCCTCATGATGTATATTCGGGAGAGTTCTTGGGTATTGGTGTACTTCGGGTTATTGATCTTCATATATGATCATCAGGGAAGAAAAATGTGAATATTGGGGAGGTGTTTTCATTCCCCTCATGATGTGTATTTGGGAGAGTTCTTGAACTATTATACAAAGAGACTGACTGCATCAATTCAACTACTTAGGGGAAGTGGTCTCTTGACACCTTTTGGAATGGATTGCTTCAGACTTCAGTGGTTATGAAATGTGAGAAGATTATTTATGTATGGGGTGATACGTTGATGTTCTTCTTATGGGTGATATAACCCTGAACGGAGAATCTCGATTATCATTCTTAAAAGGAGCAGCGGTATTTATGTTAATGGTGTGATTCTCTGTGCACCTGGCTAAGGCAAGCTTGAAATAGAGCTTCGAATATGCTCATCTAATGGATTTTCGGTTTGGGGGGAAGCTGCCAAAGTCTCACTTTCAGATGGTTCAATTTTTCTCAATTCAGGAGCCTCGAAAGCTTTGGTGGTGAATGTTTAAGAATGACGAATTCTATCTTCTACGACGTGCTTCTCGATATCCTTATCTTGGTACTCGTTTTATCATCTTCCTAAACTATATCATCTAAATTATCTTTGTAAATATTTTTCAAAAACCAAATACAAAATTATAAAACCAGCAAAACAAAATAGAAAAATATAAAATCTTCAAAACACCCATAAAAATCTGAAAATTTAAAAATTCCAAAAATATGTTTTTCTCAAGACATGTCTTCTGGTATCGATAACATCTACGGTCTTAGAAATGTCATTCAATAATGGCACGGGACCATAGATGAAGTTCGAGCAGAAGGTGTAAATATTTTTTTTCTCAAAACATGTCTAAAACTATGGCTTGCAGTTATTTCAGACTGTAACCCGGGCTTCAAATAATGGCTTGCTATTATTTCCGATAGCAACCCATTTTTCAAAAGAAAGGAAAGTGCCAATTTTTCAAATATTTCGTGCACTTATCCTAAAAAAAATGAGGACAGTATGTCGAAGGACTGCTGTTCCCACACAAATGTTTTTCCGTCTAAAATTCTTCAGAAAAATATTTGTTGTATTAAAAAATGGTGGAAAATGAGTTGCTTGAAAATCAATCAGTATCAGTATTTCCATAAAAATTGAAAACTCAATCAATGACTTCAGCGCTTTTAAACTTTTCAGAAAATTGAGTCATTAATTGAGGGGGATAATGTTTTCAAATCTATATCATCTAACGGGCTTTATTAATTATCCTAAATGCTTAACTGAAAAATGATGTTAACCTATGTTGAAGGACTAGGTGCCTAGGATATGATTGTTAGGTTTAGATGATTAGAGTTTGATAAACACATTATTCCCATACCTTTTATGAACTGATTGATATGTTGGATTGACCTTTATTAGTCGATTGCTGTTTGGGTGATGTCGACCACCATATATCTGTATGTGTGTTCACTAACGTATGCAGGTATATTGGTATATAAGAATGTTCCCGATCTGGATCCCACAATATGATTGGATGCCGAAAGGAAAGGGTAACTATATCTTGAGTTGACAAATGAAGAAACGGAGCTTAATTTGACTTCTATGGAGAGTTGGCATAAATGCAACGTAAGAGGTCTCACTGCATCAGCAGATGGTTTTCTTCATCATCAAATGAAGAAACGGAGCTTAATTGGACCTCTATGAAGAGTTGGTATGGAAAAATGCAACGAAAGAAGTCTCACTGCATCAACAGATGGTTTTCTTCCAGCCCTACAGCAACAACAAAAGCTTCTCAACCACCTAACATATCTTTGTCCAGGACAAGTAGTGATTGTGGAAAACTAGAAGGGGGGGTTGAATAGTTTTACCAATTTAAAACTTCCTTTTAAATATTTAGATCGACTTATGTCAATCTATTTGGTTGTTTATGTTGGACGTTGATAGATAGATATATAAACATATAATGAAAGATAAAGAGTAAGAAGCACATCACCACGACAAAAGTTATTTATAGTGGTTCGGCTACAAGGACACCTTCCTTGCCCTACTCCACTCCCCGAGTCACCTACTCGAGAGTTCGTAAACACTACACTAACTCCTTATGGCGGAGAAGCCTTTACAACGTCGCTTAACCTTTTTCCGGTACAAAGCTAAATACCGAGTTCTTTCACACCAAGGCGAACCACACCTAACACAACGTCGCCTACCCTTTATACAGTGCTAGGCTAACCACCGAGTTCTTTCACACCTTAGGAGAACTAATCCTATCACAACGTCGCCTACCCTTTATTAGGTACTAGGCTAAGCACCTAGTTCCATTATGGAGGAACTACTACCCTTCACGACACAACACCTATTATCAAGGAGATCTACTCCTTGTTACAACATCATCAAGGATATCACCATCCTTGTGAATAAATAAACACTTATATGTATAACGATGCACCTCATCGATTATACGACCTAAGCATTCTTCCCAAATGCTACTTGATTTGATTCTCCGGCATCCTTCACTAATGCCTTTGACACAACGCTTGGCACCCTTCACTAATGCCTTTGTCTTGACACCTTAAGCATTCTTCACTAATGCTTTGACTCGGATGATGAGCACCTTTCACTAATGCTTTCATCTTGATACTTTCGGCATTCTTCACTAATGCCTTCAACCCAACATCTATGGAGAAAGGAAGAACTATCAACAAGAGAACCTTCGTTGTCTTGATGATGACGAAGCATGGCAACTCATGGACTTGAGCTTGCACGTCTTCAAGATGTGGTGATCTTTCCTTTAAAAGGAACCTACAAGATCACACAAGAACAAAAAAGAAAAGCTACATAGATCTCTTGGATCTGAGGTTAGAGGGTTAGAATACTTCGGGGAAGTATGTGTGTAAGGGATGATTAGAAAGGAAGAAATGGCTCTCTATTTATAGAGAAAATTCTCTACTGTTTCCCCGGATCCCACGGATCCCTTCCACTTGGGATCCGGCTAGCACAAAGCTAGGGATCCGTGGAACGCTCCTCTTTGCCCATGGGTATTTTTGGTTATGGGTCATGGGTCATGGGTTATGGGTTGATCCATGGTTTTCTATCTAGATACAATGTACCTTAAGGATACATTGAACTTGTGTAAGTGGTATATATAAAACCATGGGTTATGGGTCAAAACCATTTGCTAGTTTTTATTTATTTAGTATATACTCGCTTTTACCCATTTTAGTATATACTTGTTTTTACCCATTTTAGTATACTTAATATAAGTATGTATTAACCCAATATGTAAACACTAGTTGTTGTGCATATGTATCTAACTCATAGAATTACTTAAACTTGTTAAGCCAATATGTAAACACTAGTTGTTGTACATATGTATCTAAAATATAAAATCACTTAATCTTGTTATAGTGTTTTATGTGAAAACGTAAGTGTGTTAGAAAACTATTAGTTCAAACCATTTACGTATTTTATTTGTTTCGTTAATATGATTTTACTTTTGTTATCGACAAAACATTAGAAGATCGTAAAATATAAATAAACGTTTTTACGGCTTATTTGTATTAACAATCTCCCCCTTTTTGTTGATGACAAAACATAAAATTATTTTAAGGAAAAGCTAAAATTCGTAATTGTTTGAATTTGTAGTTTTTACTTTCTTCTCCCCCTTTTTGTCGAAACAAAAAGTGTTAAAAGAAACTAACACAATTTTTATAAGAAAAATTATAAAAGATGTAACGAGAGCAAGTGACGGGAATGGTACTCGTCTTAACTTCCCCTTGACGAGTCCATCCCTTTGAAAAAGGGCGTCAAGGACATAATGTAAAATAAGCTACTTGTGTTTGCAATTAAGTTTGCAAATGGTTCGTCTAAGTGACGAAAACGTGCTCCCCCTCGAATTTTGCAAAGTTGCAATGGGGTAACATGAAGTGTAATCCAAAATTGGATTAAGTTGCAAATGATTTTGCAATATTGTTTGACACAAAGCTCCCCCTAGCTTTTATGGTGTCAAAATCTTCATGTGTTATTTTGAAAATCTACAAAGTAAAGGTTAGAAAAACAAGAGTATAGTGCATAATTTCCTGCAAAAGAGACTCAAGTTAGTAGAAATTTGTGCTTCTGTACCACGGATCCCACGGTTCCCTTCAAGGAGGGATCCGTCTAGTTATCTGGAAGGGATCCGGCTATCTGTTACAGTTTCTTCAGCAGTGAAGAAATGTCAAGGAGTGCAACTTGAGGGAATGAGATAAAAGTACAATATAACAAGCACAACACACATAATAATCATGGCATAAAAGTATTCATTCAATAAAACAAAGAGATACACAACCAAATCTCTAAAAACTAAGAGAATGAACTAGCCAAATAAGTACTCATAATGCTAATAAGTTACTCCAAATTAGTGATTCAACTAAAGAACTTAATTACTAAAAGGTGTCCTAAACGTTCTAGGTTTGAGCTTACGACTATTATGGTTATTGTGGTTTAGGCTTGTTAACCTCTTCTAAACGTTCGAGGAGGTGATGAAACATGAAACGATGCTCTTCGCGTAATTCATGTATCAACCTAAACGTTCTAGGCTTGTTATGGTTTTGAATATCTTGAAGTGAAAGTTCAAGTGAAGTGGGTTGAGGTTCTTAAAATAAAGGAGGATTTGGTTGAGACTCATTTAGTGGTGACTCTATAATGCTTGTGGCTAGAGGTAAAGAGACATCAACTTCCATTTGGTCATGTGGTTGCTTTTGATGTCTTCTCATAATCCAAAATGGACTATTGGGAGGGATGATAGAGTTTGCTTTTGGATCAAGTGTTGATTCAACATTTTGATTTTGTGGCTCAATCTTTTCATGTGAATTGGATGGTAATGGTGAAAGATGAGATGGCCAAGAGGGTAAGTCTTCTACATTGTGAGAGTGTGAAAATGATTGTGAAGTATCTCTAGGTACTAATGATGTTGGTTGAGTTGTGGGGGGTTTGTTTGCTATGGTAGAATTTGGTGAAGATATCCTAGTGGGAATCTTATTCTTGGGGATTAGTTTGATTGGTTTCCTTGATGTGGGAGAAATCCTAGCATTGGTGGACTTAACCGGAGATGATTCGGTTGAAGAAACTTCGTGTATGATTCTAGCAAGTTTCTTGGGTGGTTCTTGGGTGGATGAGTGAGCACTAGGAGCCTTTCTCATATTGAAATGACTAAGGGAAATGGTTGAAATTGCTGATATTTGTGTGAGATGACTAAAGTGTTCTAGGCAATGTGGTTTATAAAGAGAAGATCTTGGCAATTAGTAGTTAAGACTTAATCCACTAATGTTCATGGAAATGTGATGATTGACATGCACAAGGTTGAGATTCAGAGTTTACACTGATCTAGGAAATCATTTAAGATGAGATGGAGTGTTTGGGTTAGCAATGTTAGACATATACGGTCACCCGGATCCCACGGTTCCCTCCTTGGAGGGATCCGTCTAGGCTATTCCTAGGGATCTGGCTCTCAGCAGTTATGACAGATTTGAAATGGGGTTTCTAGAAGCTAAAGCCTATCTTGTTTTGGGTGTTTCAGCTCTCCTAAGTGTTTTAGGATGAGAGGGTACTTGAATGATCATGAGTAATAAGTGTTTGTAGCTAATGATTGTTTCTTATGGAAGGAGGATAGGACAAGATGACTACCAATGGATATCCAAGGTTAACACTAAGTGTTTTGGAGGTGTTAAGTCATAATAAATGATCCTAGTGATCAGATTTAAGCTTGTGATGAAATTTGAAAAATCCTTAAAAATTATAGGAATTGAAAGAATAATTTTTGACTCATTTTGAAATAAGAATGACTTGAAACAATTTTCTAAAAATGTTTAATTTGTCTACTTAAGTGTTTTGAAAGATGAAAAATTTGGCTTGTGAGTAATGGAGCGGAAATATGGTGGTTTTTGATGTGTTAGTAAATCAAGACGTATTTAGACTAAGATCTTAAGTAAGCCTTTAGTGAGTCTAAGCTTTTTCTTATTATGGAATAAGACTTAGTTGGGTTCTAAAACAGATGCTTAGCTAATGTGAAGTTTATCTAGAAAGCAATCTTGATGTAGGAAATGCAGTATTGCTTATCTGCTGACACGGATCCCACGGCTCCCTCAAGGAGGGGATCCGGCTAGGCTATTCCTAGGGATCCGGCATCTGCAGATCAGAACCTATTCAGAAAAGATGTGCAGGTTTTGCACACTATTACGTCTATAAAACAAGCAATAAGGACAAGCAAGCCATCATATAGCACCAGAAACAATATCCAAAATACCATAAACCAACAATGCTAAAAAGAAATCATTCAAACATAAGATAAATGAAAATAAGCACATTCCTATTGTCTCTTTCGTCAATTCTTCCTTTTTCTTTTTGACGGCTTAGTGAGATTGTAAGCGAGGTTTTGAATCATGCCTCTTATTTGTTTGAATTCCGTGGTCTCGTTTGGAATGGTTGGAAGTTGTTCGTGGTATTCAAGAGTGTCCAATTTGATGTTAGATACGGGGTCGATGTCCTCCTTATCTTCTTCTTCTTCTCCGGTCGAGGAGTCCGAGAGAGCTTCGGGTTTCTCTCCATTGACCATGAACCGTTTAGATGGTTGTTTGGTAAGGGGTACCATGACGTGATCGGAAAGGTAATGGTCATCGTTGATAGGGGATGGTTGCAATGCACTAACGTACTTACAAAGTCGTGTTAGGAGCATACCATATGGGAGTACCATGTTGGAAGCTTTGAATACCCCAGCCATTCTCCTTACCATGTAATAGGCAAGATTAAATGGCCTTTGGTGGATAAGACAATAGATCATTTGCACAAGGCATGCGTTTGGATGATCTTTGTTTCCAACTAGGCTAATGATGTTTTCCCTAAGGATTTCTTCCCATTTTCTAAACATGGGATGCATTTCAAAAAGTTCCATTTTAAAGGGATCACGGTGAATGAGCTTTTTGTTACGATCGTAACAGGATTGGTTAGTCCTAATTTTAAAGATAGTATCACGAATGGTTTTAGGATTGTCGAGAGGAGTGTTGTAAAGAGGCTTAGGATCAAGTGCAAGGTTTTGAGCGTTAATTGCCCAATCTTGAGAGTACATACAAATTCCTTCACAAGGAATGCGAAGAATTTGAGCAAAAGTGTTGAGAGGAAGAGTAAAGTTTTGTGTGTTGATGATAAAGGCAATTGAGATGCTATTATCGGTGTTTCTAATGATCCTAAAGCTTTTTTAAAACTCAAAAATAAAGACCGGACAAATTTGTTCATCAATGTCAAGAAGACAATCAAAGTTGATTGTTGAGAAAACTTGACGAATGTCGGTATCTTCAAGGAAACATTCCTTGACTATACGACCTTCGTGAATAAGTCGTTTTGTGAGGCTTTTGAAAATTTTACGGTTAGTTTTGGTCAGGCCCCTTTTACGATAGTAGTGAGTAAGATAGTGGACGGTGTCATGATGATCTTGTTTAGTGGCTTTGGGCATGGTTGGTCCTAGAAATACAAATTTTCCAATTAGGTAAAATTAGTTGGAAATGGGTTTATGGTTTTTGATTTGTATTAACAATGTTGTGAGCACAATGTGATTTAGTTAAGAAACCCCTTTTCATGATTAATTTGAAAACCCCTAATTAAATTAATTTGATAATAATTTAAGGAACCATAAACCCTAGAATGAAGATGATGAAAATTAGAACAGGTTAATGTAATTACTTACAATGGTGTTCTAGGAAGGAATACTTGAGGTTATGGAAGCCAATGAGGATGGATTCAGTAGCTTAGTCGTTTTTGTGTTATGAGAATAGAGGGAAAAGGATCAGTGGTGATTTTTGAAAGCGTATAGCTGAGTTCTGTTCCACGGTTCCCCCGGATCCTTTGTATTTGGGATCCGGCTAGTACAACTAAAGGGATCCGGCTATTATGAACATAAAAGAGGTTGTTTGACATTATTTTTGTACTATGCTTATGGAATAGCTTACCAAAAAAAAAACAATAGTTCGGAGGTTTTAGATGACGATTGTTTTTGGATTACGGCTTTTGATGAATCTCATATCGAGGATGTGATGACGGCGTTAAAAAAAATATTATTCCCGATGACGAGAAAGGTGGAAGAGTGACGAAAGAGACTTCTAACGCTCTTAGTGTTTTAATAATCAAAGTAGTACTTTTGAAAATAAGTAGAGCTCAAGTATCCTATCTAATGAAAAGTAAAACATACCTCTATGCTTCTTGATTTGGTATAAGACCAGAAATACTTCATGAGCTTTTAAAGTAATCCTTTGTACTTGATGTACTAAAGTTGTGATTACTTTAAGAATCCTTCCTTGAATGTTGACTTCATCTTTGAATGAAGATTTTGGGAAATTCTAGCATGAAAATTACTCGAGAACGGAATATTGTTAGAATCATCTATCAATGTCCAACAAAATGATTTAACAGAAAATATGATCCCAAAAAAAATCCTTCTTTGTAGTTTTCAAACATACACGGATCGTATCAAGTCTTTAAAGTACAATATACTTTAAGAAACTTGGTTACGAAGCTCTGATGCCAATTGTGGAAAACTAGAAGGGGGGGTTGAATAGTTTTACCAATTTAAAACTTCCTTTTAAATATTTAGATCGAATTATGTCAATCTATTTGGTTGTTTATGTTGGACGTTGATAGATAGATATATAAACATATAATGAAAGATAAAGAGTAAGAAGCACATCACCACGACACAAGTTATTTATAGTGGTTCGGCTACAAGGACACCTTCCTTGCCCTACTCCACTCCCCGAGTCACCTACTCGAGAGTTCGTAAACACTACACCAACTCCTTATGGCAGAGAAGCCTTCACAACGTCGCTTAACCTTTTTCCGGTACAAAGCTAAATACCGAGTTCTTTCACACCAAGGCGAACCACACCTAACACAATGTCGCCTACCCTTTATACGGTGCTAGGCTAACCACCGAGTTCTTTTACACCTTAGGAGAACTAATCCTATCACAACGTCGCCTACCCTTTATTAGGTACTAGGCTAAGCACCTAGTTCCATTATGGAGGAACTACTACCCTTCACGACACAAAACCTATTATCAAGGAGATCTACTCCTTGTTACAACATCATCAAGGATATCACCATCCTTGTGAATAAATAAACACTTATATGTATAACGATGCACCTCATCGATTATACGACCTAAGCATTTTTCCCAAATGCTACTTGATTTGATTCTTCGGCATCCTTCACTAATGCCTTTGACACAACGCTTGGCACCCTTCACTAATGCCTTCGTCTTGACACCTTAAGCATTCTTCAATAATGCTTTGACTCGGATGATGAGCACCTTTCACTAATGCTTTCATCTTGATACTTTCGGCATTCTTCACTAATGCCTTCAACCTAACATCTATGGAGAAAGGAAGAACTATCAACAAGGAACCTTCGTTGTCTTGATGATGACGAAGCATGGCAACTCATGGACTTGAGCTTGCACGTCTTCAAGATGTGGTGATCTTTCCTTTAAGAGGAACCTACAAGATCACACAAGAACAAAAGAGAAAAGCTACATAGATCTCTTGGATCTGAGGTTAGAGGGTTAGAATACTTGGGGGAAGTATGTGTGTAAGGGATGATTAGAAAGGAAGAAATGGCTCTCTATTTATAGAGAAAATTCTCTACTGTTTCCCCGGATCCCACGGATCCCTTCCACTTGGGATCCGGCTAGCACAAAGCTAGGGATCCGTGGAACGCTACTCTTTGCCCATGGGTATTTTTGGTTATGGGTCATGGGTCATTGGTTATGGGTTGATCCATGGTTTTCTATCTAGATACAATGTACCTTAAGGATACATTGAACTTGTGTAAGTGGTATATATAAAACCATGGGTTATGGGTCAAAACCATTTGCTAGTTTTTATTTATTTAGTATATACTTGCTTTTACCCATTTTAGTATATACTTGTTTTTACCCATTTTAGTATACTTAATATAAGTATGTATTAACCCAATATCTAAACACTAGTTGTTGTGCATATGTATCTAACTCATAGAATTACTTAAACTTGTTAAGCCAATATGTAAACACTAGTTGTTGTACATATGTATCTAAAATATAAAATCACTTAATCTTGTTATAGTGTTTTATGTGAAAACGTAAGTGTGTTAGAAAACTATTAGTTCAAACCATTTACGTATTTTATTTGTTTCGTTAATATGATTTTACTTTTGTTATCGACAAAACATTAGAAGATCGTAAAATATAAATAAACGTTTTTACGGCTTATTTGTATTAACAGTGATGATGCCATTTTTTAAACAATTTTTGAATAATATTGTTTTGAAAATGGAAAAATATTGTTTTGAAAATAAATCGGATTCAAAGTTTTAAAATCAACCGGACTTTATTTTGTCAAATAATAAGTGATTTCAAATTAAATATTTTCAAATGATATTTCTTCATAAAAGTCCGGTTTGTACAACATAGAGTGGTGATCTAAAGATTTAATGGTATGTCATGGTATGATTTTATTTAAAACTCAAAGATCTTACAAAATGAAATTTTTTTCTGTTCTTGTTTATTGTGAAATTGTTTTATTTTACTTAAAGATCTCTTAAAAACTATCATACCTGACAATAACAATCTTTAATGTCTAAAATTGATCCGTATCAATCATCTTTCAAAATTAAATCAAGCCACGTCTTTCCCCAAAATATTTTAAATGATTTAAATCAATTGGGATCACAAATCTCAAAAGATTTGAAATTTTTGATCGAGGTAGAGACCGTGATTTAAATCTCAAATTTGTTTAAATGGAATTGGTTTTAGTCCTTTAAAGGCACTCCTGCCTCCATGTGCCAAACGATTTCTAATACATAATGCACATGTTGAGGGGGAGCATTTATTCAAAAACGAGATGAGTATTTAAACCTGGCCACATTTTCTCCTATGTTTTTCTAAACCTTATTAAATCACTTGGGATCCAAAATCTCAAAGGGTTTGATATTTTGATCGGGGGAGAATTTGTGATTTAATATGAAATTTGATAAAAGATGATCGTTTTGATTCAAAGTGCAAGTTCTCTCTAATATGTGCCAAACTCTTTCGTATATCGAGGCACATATTGAGGGGGAGCGAATGGTTTATATTGGCAATCGTGAAAAGTACTTCAAAGAACTCTTTCCTCTATGTGATAAACTGATTTCAAATATCCTATGCACATATTGAGGGGGATAATTTACCAAAAGAAATTCAAATGGATCTTTCTACGGAAATTGTGATCAAGAAATTATTTCAAAGAACTCTTGCCTCCATGTGCTAAACAATTTCAAAATCATATGCGCATGTTGAGGGGGAGCATTTCTAAATGATCAAAACTATTAAGGTACAAAATGCTTTGATCTCGTATCACAAGTACCTTGATTGTTTTTCCAAATGATTTTTCAATTGGTTTCACGGAAGAATGAACTGTACCAAAAGACCGACCATTTTACTTTATGTATGGAGTTATAAGGTTGGTGAGGTTAGGTATTAGTTCCCACGATCCCGCCAGAGCCGGAGGGATCTACCCAGGGACAATCCACTAGATAATGTAGAGTCCTTAGGTATGATGAAAAAAAGGAGAAAAGTGAGATATGTGAAGAGTGCCGACTGAGACAGAGCTAGTACTGGAATAAACCCAACAAGGTTCTAGTTACGAAGTCTCGGTAAGCACTAAAGGGGTTGAAGAATGAAAAAGAAATAAATGCAAAAAAGGGTGAAAAGAAATAGCCCTCCAATAATTCAACCTTAGGGCAGAAACCGGGTTCAATACATATGCTACTGGTGGTTACTAAGGTAACACTGGTATTGAAGACAAGACGTCATGGACCCAGTGACGCACTGCACCTAACTTCCCAAACTACTCAAGTTCCTCTTAAAAGGACTTGTTTCATTCTCACGGGGAACCTACCTAATCTATCGACTTTCTCTTAAAGATTTTTGATATTAAAGAAGGAGACCCTCTCCCTAGTCTCCGGCATAGGAAACCAAATGTGCACAATTGAGTCTAGAGCCAAGAGATCATCGACAATATCTCATTAGGACACAAAATTAATGAAGACTTGCTGTTTCACACAATGTGGAAAGTAAGAATATATTAAGAGTCCTACGCTTTATAATTGTAGTATTGCCAGAACATCCGAGTGATATGTAAATATTCACGATGAAGATGGAAATCCTTCTAGAGCCAACATCAAACAAACTCTTGGTGGGTGACATGTGAGATCTTCTTGTAAGATCAAGCTTGTGACAACTGGATAGAAACGATGGGGAAATTCAATCTTGAATCAACCTTGGTCCAGGAAATGAATTGACGATTACTTTTGGAAAAACCGTTCGATGTGCAAATGTCTTCTTTTCTCTAGCACATCGAATGTGTATTCATATTTCAAACTCAAAAATTATCTCTGATTGAAAAAATTACTTTTGGAAAAACCGTTCGATGTGCAAACTTTTTTCTCTAGCACATCGAATGTGTATTCTCTTTCAAATACAAAAAGTATTTTTGATTGAAAATTGATCTTTCTCATAAAACCTTCATCATACTGCAAAACTCTTTCTTCTAAGCAATAAGCGATTGTTTTCAAATCATTTTTCATCAATCAGTGAATCTCAATTCGCTGGTTCACTCACTCCGTGTTGTCTTTTTTGAGACGTTCCGGTTTGAGAACGTCTTCTTGTATCAATTGGATAGAAACGATGGGGAGATTCAATCTTGAATCAACCTTGGTCCAGGAAATGAATTGACAAATACTTTTGGAAAAACCGTTCGATGTGCAAATGTCTTCTTTTCTCTAGCACATCGAATGTGTATTCATATTTCAAACTCAAAAATTATCTCTGATTGAAAAAATTACTTTTGGAAAAACCGTTCGATGTGCAAACTTCTTTCTCTAGCACATCGAATGTGTATTCTCTTTCAAATACAAAAATTATTTTTGATTGAAAGTTGATCTTTCTCATAAAACCTTCATCGTACTGCAAAACTCTTTCTTCTAAGCAATAAACGATTGTTTTCAAATCATTTTTCATCAATCAGTGAATCTCAATTAGCTGGTTCACTCACTCCGTGTTGTGTTCTTTGAGACGTTCCGGTTTGAGAACGGCTAGAACAGCTGCGAAACCCTGTCAAGGAGATTCTTCGGAGTTATACCTGATCACAGGCAGTACTTGCACTGATCAACGGGGAACGGTGGGCCGTGTACCTCAATTCAACGAAAGTGACCAAAGATACTTTCGTGTGTTTTATTGCTAACTGTTGTTTGCAGGTACATTTAGACGGTTGCAGCTGATCAGAATTGAGGAGTCAATCCAAAGCTGCATGCTCACAACATCCACACTTAATTAAAGAAATCATGACTGGTGCTTATCAACATAACCTGGTTCTGATATTTTTATACTATGCTTCTGCTACGCTGTTGCAAATATCATGAACCAGTAAAGCTTCCGCTACTCTGATGGAAAGATGTCATGATCCTGAAAGTGTGAGCATGTCGGTCCAAAAGTCACAACATCACATGAAGGCAACACTACAAAGGTGATCCAGAGATTTACTGTGGCTGATGATCTCAATGAAAGCTCGAAGATCATCAAGATGTGGATCAGTTCAAAGACCTCCACTGAAAGTACAAAATAATCGGACTATGAAGAGTCACTACAAAAGCACAAAGAATGCGGACATTGAAGAATTGAAGACTACGAGCTCAGAACCGAAGACAAAATAGAATGCTAGGATTTTGAAATGTAAAACATGGGGTGACCTCCCTTAGGGGGAGATTGTTAGGAATTAGAAAATTCCATGTTAAAGTGTCGGTCACCCCAATTATGATCTAGCATATGTTAGCTCGTAGACGTGTAGTTATTTACGTTATTTAGTAGTTTATTAGTTAGTTAGTAGCATAGTTCAGTTTAGTGCAACACCGTGGAGGAAGGACGGGTCTTTACCCACTGTATGCCTGATCCACAATCCGATAGGAGGACGTAGTATTTGTAATTATAAATACCCCTTCCTTCCATGGAAGGGGTGTGGCTTCTTTGAATCTAACCTTTCATTTTGTAAAGCAACTCTCTTTCAAGAAACCTCCTCTCTACTCTCTTCATCTATCTAATGGCTTTCTTATTTAATCATTGTCCTAGACCACCCGAATCATCAAACAACATAATATTCACGATCCTACACCAACTTATCAAGAGGTTACGGCGTAACTCTTCCCAAAGGTTACGACGTAACTCCATTAGGTCAAAAGAGGTTCCACGCCGCTGATACTTACGCCATAACTACTGCATCACTTACGACGTAACCGAGTTTGTTGAAGACTACGGCGTAGCCACTAATAAGGTTACGCCGTAACTAGCAGATCTAGTGCATTTATGAAGAAATAGAAGGTTACGGCGTAACTCCTATATTGGTTACGCCGTAACCCAGATCTGGCCTATAAATGCCCCACGAATTCCAGCATTTCTAATCATCCCATTCCACACACAACACTCTGAGAACATGGGAAAAAGCTCAAGGCAGGTCTAGCGGAGCATACGGAGCTGTTTCCAAGGGATAAGTCACTTCATTACGATAAGATTTAGCGTTTTATATTTCTTTTACTTTCAATTCTTGTATTTCGTACCTTTGAATATTGAATTGATTTGCATGATTAATATGAGCGGCTAGGCACCCTTTGGTGCTAGCCTAGTTATGATTCCTTAATTGTTTTGTTTGCGTTTACCTTTACTTCCGTACAATTATTTCTAAGTGTATGCATGCATAGTTCTTTGGTAGTCACCCTTGGTTCGGTAGTTTTGAATGGCGGTAGAGGCCAATTGCCTAGGAGATATGACCAACTGACCCTTGGTGAGTGGACTGAGACAGGAAGGGTAAGATATGACCAACTGACGACCCTTTCTACTTGTGCGATTTGACCAACTGATCACCTATTGTTTGGATGAACTTAAGAATTGGGGGGTGTAGTGTCTAAGTTTCTAACGGTCGGGCACTCACTATTTTGAATCTAGCATGTAGCAGTACTTAATGACTTGGCTTAGGGGACCAGGAACAACAGGACTTATGACGGTGCGCCTCATTTCTCCTGTGGTGGCATCTTTGCTGATAGGTTAGGGCGAATTGACCAAATGCTGTCCTCTCAAATTTGACCCCACCTGAAGTAATTGGAAGTAGGTAGACGTAGACATAACTAGCTAGGAGGATTGACTAGGTTAGCACCACTATTCCTCTATTGATTTCCCTTTATCCATTTATCTGCTTTTATTTCATTCTGCATTAGTAGTTTAATTAATTAAATCCCTATCGAAACAATTATTATTCTGTAATAATAGACTTAGTAATAATCCAACACACATAGCTCTTGGAACGACCTCGGCTTTACCATTTACTACACTACACGCGATCGGGTACACTGCCCGTTAGTGCATTAGGGTAGACCATAGGTATAGCGAGACACTATAAATATTAAGACCTGGTCAGTAAAACCTGCATCACTCTTGTATGGAAAAACTTGTCATTTGCCGTTCGAAGTTGAACATCGTGCTTACTGGGCTCTCAGAAACTGTAACACTGATCTCAAATTAGCTGGAGAGAAGAGATTCTTGCAATTGCATGAACTCGACGAATTAAGACTCCGAGCTTACGAAAATTCTAAACTGTATAAGGCCAGAACAAAAGCTTATCACGAAAAAAAGCTAAGAGTTCGAAAAGAATTCAAAGCTGGAGATAAAGTTCTGCTCTTCAACATGAAATTCAAATTCAAAGCTCCTAAATTACATCCAAGATGGTTTGGACCAAATTCAAATTCAAAGCTCCCAAACTTTATGACAAACAGGGTGGAAGTTTCATTGTTAATGGGCACCAAATCAAGTTATACTACGATAAGGAGCAAATGAATGAAATATCAGTTGAGACAGTTTCCCCTGAAAATGAATTCGAAACCATCACCTTTGTAGCAGCTTTTCCTGGAAGAATCCCACAAGTTGTTCCTTGGAAACCATCTGCTGAGTTCATCTGGAATGATATTGATGCTACTGGAGAAGAATTCATGTATATCCCAAAACTTTCAAAATTTTCAAGGCTGCATTTGTGGCCAAGTAAATTTGGGAAGATTCGAGTCAGGCTGATGACTCGGTAATAAAAAAAGCGCTTCTCGGGAGGCAACCCGTGTGTTTCCGATTTGATTTTCTGTTGTCATGCCCCAAAGTTTAAACCTTTGGTTGAAATTAAGTGTGTGGGGGAGGGGGGGGGTGCCACATCTTAATAAAACTCTTTTGTTTGTTCATAAGATTTTGTGCAGGTAATGATTACTCCAGTGGACGCTAGGAATGCAGAAAATTAAGCTGACAAACTCATTGGAATAACTGGTTTCATCTCTATTTTCCCTATTTCTATACTTTGAAGTTCATTTTTCACATTGAGGACAATGTTTAACTTAAGTATGGGGGGAAGGGGTGAATAGGAAAATTAGAGTTTTCAAGCTTAAAATTAAAATTTTGTTTGCCCTTATGATCTAGTTACTTTTCACGCTTTTAGGATAATATATTAGAATAACTGGATCAAACCACTGGTAAAACTGGTAATATTTGAAGCTTTAAGATGTGTTCCGATTAGTATTGCAATCCATTCTGGGATCGATAAACATTTGCTAGCACAAATTATAGCCCTTTCAACTAAAATTGTAAGGATTTGAGCCTGTTTTATATAAAGCATACATCTTTTATGCTTGGATCTTTTGCTATGAGTGTGCCGGTGATTTTATTTATTCTAGAACTTGTACTTGTAAATCATTATCAGACCACAGTGAGATCGCATTCGTTTGATATAAGTAAATTCATGTGATAAAGAGGCACCTTAGGACCCATTTGTAGCGCTCATCTTTAGCGCTAGATACCCCTAGTTATACCCTCTGAGCCATCCTTTTCGTTTTTGATAAGTCCAGAAAAATACAAAAAGATTTTACACTTTAAACCTTAGCCTAACCCTTGTCAATGTCTAAACGGTTGGTTGCTAGTCACCCGGAAAGTGAAGATTGTTCAAATGATTATGAGTACCGCATCTTGTTAGTTGATTGAGCCATTTCATGAATGAGTTAAAAAAAATGTTGTTGAAAGTATGAATGTATTAGCCAATGTGCTATGTTCAAAGAAACATTATCATGGCGAAGCAAAGCGAAGAGTTGTGGAAATCCGAAGAAAAGAAAATGAAGCTATAATCATTTATTGGTTTGCGGAATGTTTGGTAGCTAGCAACATGGGTATTAGACTTGATTCTATTTTTATTTTAACACCAATTTCATAAATATTCCCATGCCTTATCCATGCCCTTAATCCTAAGCCATAACATTATAACCCGAATAAAAGTCCTCTTTAGATGTTTTTTGCTTGGTGCTCACGCTACGTCGGTGGAGTTTTGTTTCTTGTACAAGCTTATGGTAATAATCTAATCATGACTCAGCAATGAGTGTGATTTATCCTGTTACTCCACTAAAAATTGAGTGATTGAGTGAATTATATTTCGTTCCTTTTTCGTAAGGTGTTTTGAAATGTTAATCATGCAAGAAAATCATTGGACATTGTCAAACATCTTGAAAGTTTCAATCTTATAAGCATAATTGATGAATCTTCTCTTGTACTTGTACTTGGTTGATTTGCATCACATTTTTCTTAATCATGATCTTGTACCAGTGGATGTTTTTCCTAGATTTGCTTGAGGGCAAGCAAAGTTTAAGTGTGGGGGAATTTGATAACGCTCAGATTGTACATGTTTTCAGTAGCGTTATGTGTGCTTTTGTATATGTTATTTGGTTATATTTGTATGATTTCAGTGCTTAATCGCATCAAAAGATGTTTGTCTAGTGTTTATAACCAAGTGAAGGGAAACGGAAGGAAAAGTAAAGGAATATTCAACAATTAGAAGATTCCCGTTTCAGTGAAGCATGTCAAGCACAAATTAGTATCTCTAGTACCATAGAAGACCAAAGTGATTGAAGAACCAAGATTCTACAAGTCAAAACTAAGTAAAGATCAATTTTCTGTAACTCAGGAAGACCAACCGGATCGGTTGGAAGATGACCAAAAGTGCCCAAAATGCCCATCCAACCGTTCGGTTGCCGCTCGAAACCGAGACGGTTGGAGCCCTTGTAGAGGACCAACCGAATCGGTTGGTCATGTGACCGATCCGGTTGGAGAGCCTGTTTCTGCCAAATCTTCATCACTAAGTTTCCCCTTTTGCATCCAAACGATTCTAGGTCCTTCCCTTGGTGTATTCTAGTCCCTTCCTAACTCCTTGGAGGCCAAGTTCAGCAATTAATACCCTAGGCCTTGGAACTAGTATAAATAGAGACCTCTTGTGAGCATATGATACACACACTTCAATACAACTCTCTCTACTCATCAAACAAAGCTCTTAAGCTCTCAAATTCGTCCTTAGAAGTCAAGGAAAGTTTGGAGTTCCAAAAGTTCCAGATTTGGAGGTCAAAACACCAAGGAGTCTACCCCAATACTTTGGGAATCATTACCTCACCATTTGTAATCTTATTCCAAGCATTGTAAGACTCTTAATCATGTTTTCTAATGTTCAAAATTCTTAGTTTATGTTCATGTTTGCTATGAGTGGCTAGTTTCTTTATACACTTGCTTAAATGATGTTGATTATCATATGATTAGTTAGTGATTGTGTTAACATGTTTTAATTCAATTTCAAGTTGATTCTAAGATCCAATTGTGCTAAAGTTTCATAGTGACATTTGTTAGTCAAGTTTGACTAGTTGATAGTATTTATAGTGGTCGAAAGAACTTATTGTTATTCAACTAGTTATAATCATTTTGTCTATGGATGATTGTTTTTACCCATTATTCTTGATTAAACAAAGGAACTAAGGTGTGATTGTAATAAAAGCACTTTTTGATTATCAAGTTGGATTGATTGGAAACATCTAAAAGGTCGTAAGATTAGTTGTTGACGATCAATTGTAGCCTTTTGTTTATAATCGGTTACCTTTTGTATTGACCATTTCTTAAGCAAATTGATTAAACAAATGGATGTTTTTGTGTTTAAGTTTTGAAAATAACTTATGAAACTTGAATTGATCTTGAATTGATTGGTTAAACTTAATGCTTGTTTTTATAAACTAAAATCTTGACGGAGGTTTAACTTGTAAGAACAATAGATTAGTACACCAACTAATTATCATAACCAACATGTTAAGAGGTTAGCACAATCACACTAGTCATGGATAAGAAACTAGTTTAAGCAAGTGTAGTTTTTAATCATCTGAATTTCATTATATCTATTTGCGTTGTTATATGTTTTGGATTGTCTTAGTTGATTCAAACTTGTTAATCAGATTCACTAAATCCCTGCGAACGATCCCGACTTACCTTCATAATCTTGCTATAACGGACGAGTGCACTTGCTCGTATGTGTTATTGGTAAAATTGGTAATTCGTCTTTTATAAATTTAAAACTTGTACACACGTAGCACATCAGTAGTGCTTACGAAATCTCTAGTAGGTGACTCGGGGAATGGAGTAGGGCAATGAAGGTGTCCTTGTAGCCGAACCACTATAAACACCCGTGTCGTGGTTTTGTGTTTCTTATTCTTTATCTTTGCATTGCTTATTTATATGCTTATCTATCAACATCCAACACACACATTTAATAGATTGACATAAGTCGATCTAAATAGTTTAAAATGAAGCTTTAATCGATAAAACTATTCAACCCCCTTCTAGTTTTCCACAATTGGTACCAGAGCTTCGTTACGAAGTTTCTTAGAGTATACGGTACTTTAAAACTTGATACGATCCGTGTATGTTTGAAAACTACAAAGAAGGAAAATTTCTTAAAAACAAAAAATCACGTTTTTAAAAATCATCATATCTTATAATGTTGGATAATGATAGATCCTTCTAACATTCTCTTTTTTTAGAATTCTCCATACTAGGATTTGGGCATCCTAGAAGATCATGAAGAATTTCGTGTCGATGATTCTTTTTAATAAAAAGAATATATATTCTCCATACTAGGATTTTGGCATCCTAGAGATCATGAAGAATTTCGCGTCGATGTTTCTTTTTCTTAAAAAGAATATATATAGCAAAGGTATGCTCTTTAATAACTTAGTTACAAATAAATTATTAATGTATAATTTCTAGTTTAATTGATAATATCAATTCGTATAACATGTAAAGAATGGTAGACTCAATACGTATACTTAACTATCACTAAAGTTGTTATCTATATTGTAGGAGTGGCAATTTTTAACACGACACGATAAACGGCACAAACCCGACACAAAGTTAAACATGTTTGGGTTGAGGATAAATAGGTTTGGGTAAAAAACGGGTCAACCCGTCTAACCCGTTTAATAAACGGGTCATGTTTGGGTTGAGTAAGTATTAAACAGGTCAACCCGTGAACCCGTTTAAGGATATAATATCTTAAAAATAAAATATATAACCTGGTTTTTATGTTAGATGTGGATTAAATTTATTTTTTTATTCACTTAGTATGATTGAATTATAATTTTATACCTTAGATATCATGAAAATTGACGCTTGTAATTCAGAAAATTGTCGCGTAGTTATTTGTATGTTATTCTTATCATATTTTGGATCCTTATATCATTTTTTGCATTTAAACTAGTTAAATTGACAAATCAGCAACCTTATTCACTGCCTGACCTATTTACTTAAATGGGTTAAACGGGTTAGAAATGGGTTACATGTGTTATGAAGGTCTGGGGTAGGGTTGAGTTTCTTGACACGATTAATAAATGGGTCGTGTTTAAGTAAAGGCTATACTAACCCACCAACATGCGAACCCTAATAGGTTAACATGAACACGACTTGATTGCCACCCCTACTATATTTAACTCATCATTAAGAATAGTATTCTTCGTTGATCTCTATAGACAAAACTACAAAATAGTGATAATGATATCTTGGCTATTTGAGAGCCTTGGTCATCATTTCTCACACAAGGGTGTTGACATTTCATCTATGTCAATAGTGTCCATGTGAAACTCCTCATATCACGATAAAATAGTATTTTATCATAATTCTTAAACTTCCTAAAAAATTATGATTCATTCGTAAAAAGGGAATGTTAGGTCACCATTCTATCACATCAATATGTATTTCTAGAGAGAGAAAGTTTTAGTGAGAGAAAGTGGAAGGAACTAATGAATGATTAATGAAATGATAATTTCAATTAGAACCAACACTCTCTCCGTTCAAGGGAGGGGGTATTTATAGTGTTTACATAAGTAGGGGTGTTTCCCCTTGGTTCTAGAAGAACCTTCTATCACAGCTCATGGGCTTACTACATGAGCTGTGAAATCAATTACAAACATTTATAAACCATATTTATTAACGACCTATTACAAATGAAATGACCTACACTTGATAATAAAACATGTTCCTAACAATCTCCCCCTAAGGGTTGGT
This sequence comes from Chrysanthemum seticuspe, assembly GCA_019973895.1. Lineage (NCBI taxonomy): Eukaryota > Viridiplantae > Streptophyta > Magnoliopsida > Asterales > Asteraceae > Chrysanthemum > Chrysanthemum seticuspe. Next base: position 224,560,625 of record BPTQ01000008.1, on the reverse strand, counting down.
CATCATTTGTTGTCTTGCTTAGGTCGTTCGACGTCTTGAACTTCTTTGGTGTTCATAGCTTGTGACGTCTTTATTCTTTGCAACTTTGTTCTTTGTCCTTGTTGTTGTGATCAGTTGTGACTTATGCCTTTTATCAACATCATAAGTAAAGGTGTCTCTCTGTCTTTCTCCACCATACTCATACTTCTTTAACTTTGAATCTCCAATTTTGTGTAGCTCTCATGTCTTTAAACTTTGCAGATTGTTTGATTTTGACGAAGAATCATTCTGACTTTGTGTTGCCTTTTGAGAGAACTTCAATTAGTGTTGATGTTGGTATGAGCATGTGGAGAATCTGCACGATCTTTTCCACCAGCGAGCATCCATAAGAATAAAACATAAAACATGGGTTAGAAATAATCTAGCGCTTACAAGTTTGAACTTCGAGAGTGTTAACAGCATAGTGTGAAAACACATTTCTAATTCTCACAAAGGCTGTTCCTGAACTGGAGTCCCACAAGTGAGATAACACGATGTACCGAAGTACACCTACAGTTCAGATGAGTCGTTGAGGTACACCAAAGAATCACCCCACGACTGTAGACCGTTTGAGACACACTAAGCGTAACCCACAAGGAGTTACCGAAGTGACCTGCTTTCAAGGCTGTTTGATGTTGACCCTGGCATGACTTTCCATTCAATCACTGAGGATCACAATTGTGAATCCCCTCATAAATGTTCAGGCAGATTGCTAAGATCTGCGTAGGACTCTAGAATATGTCAGTTGTGTCCTGTTGGATCTGGGACACTCTCCTTGTGTCAATGATATTTTGTATAATATTATCAAGCAAGCAGAATTTACTTAAGTAATACTTAGAAGACGAATTATATGATGTATGAAAGTAAACACAAGTTAACATAAAACTCAAGCTCCAATATTATTAATGAAATAATACGAGTGATCTTGGTATCACTAGGGTTACACCTTGAAGCTTTCGTAGGTAATATTGTAAAGTAATACGTCCCTAAGACAATGACCTAGGATCTCCTTTTATACAACAAGGAGTCCTTTACAAGATAAGTATATAGCTAACATAATAGAATATACACAAAATCTATTCTATACTTATCAATACGTGTTTAACCATATCATAAACTAATAGCAGTGGTAATAAATAACTTGCAGTGGGAATATGTTTCCACTGCTAGTGTTAAACCAAGCAATGTAAACCACTACTATCCGTGGTAACGGATTATTCCCAACAATCCTCCCCTAAACTTATGATTTCTCTGCAAATCAATAAGTTTCTTCACTATGTATTAACTTTAAGGATTTGGGGAATTCAATCAAACACTTCACTTCTTTTCTCTTAACTTTTGTATAGCTCTTGAACACTGATCTTGAAGCCTTTGTAATAATGCTCTGACCTTCTCACTGTCTTCATTAACTCGTATGTGTAAGCTTAACATTACTGTAAGAGCTCCAGCTCTAAGTGGATATTCTTTCTCAGCAAGCATGAAAACGTCTTCTCCATTAGCTGTAGAGACATGATGAACATCACATGAATCATAATAAAACCATTTTGTACCAAGACATGTGAATAAGGTTTTCCAGTAGTCATCATCAGCATTTGGTTCAAAAAGCCTTCTAAGATCTACCCATAACTGCATCTCCTTTGTATCTTTGAGATCTTGACCATTAAACCTCTCTTGAACTAATTTCCATAATGTATTAAGGTCATCTCTGTCAAAAGCTTTAATAAGATCTTCAAATGTTATGAAAGATGAAGTTTCTCCTCCCAGCCTTGTAATCTTCCATGTTGAAGCAAGATTGCTAGCAGTGTAAACTTCCCAATCAATGATAGGATGTCGAATTTGCAGTGGTTCTGGATAAAAATCTCTGTCTTCAATCACAATCATTTCAGTCATTTGATCTTTAGTGAACTTCTCAGTAGAAATCTCCTTCTCAGTAGACTTTGTATGATCTTCATCAACCTTAGTCTTCTTAATAGTTTGAGAATCACTGACTTTGGCCTTTCTCTTCAATCTAGGAAATATTCTTTCTTCTTCTTCAGAACCCATTGGAATAAAAGATTTATCTTGTTTCACAGTTCTGTAGTAAGCCCTTTCAACTTGATCATCAGACATTCCTATGAATTGATGCCTTTTCCAGTTACCAACTTGACAACAATAAGTCTTCATATATGCAAGTATTTGTGCCTTGGTTGGTTGTCTTTGTTTCTTCTGATTCTTCTTGACTGAACTGATTACATTATCAAGTGCTTGATTGTTGTTCATCATAATGAAATCTTTCAACTGAGCAGTTCTTTGTTCCTCAGTTAAAGATGCATCAGCAACAAGGTCAATTGCCTTTATCTTGATTTCTGGATTATTATCTACCAGAAACTGAATATCTTCTTCAGTAGGAACATAACTAAACTTTGGAGCTTTTTCTTTCATAACAGTAGGTTGGACAGTGGAAATTGAATCAGCATCTTCCATTCTTTCCAATCTTTGAGCTTCCAAAAAGCTAGCAACTTCTATTTCTTTCAACCTTTTCTTTTCAGCAACTCTTTCAGCAATTTGATCTTCTGAAATCTTCTTAGCAAGTTCTCTATCATGATCAATCTGAACTTGTCTTTTCTTTGAAACCTTCCCTTTAGGTTGCTGTACATCTTCCATAACTGCTTTACCCTTATTATCCTTCAAAGTATCAAATTCTTCACTTGCAGTGGCAAGAATTGGCTCTGCATTGAAAATATCATCAGTGGTAAAATCAGTTGCAGTTTGGAAAATGTCTTGATCTTCAAGTTGCTCTCCATGAGTTTCAGCTTCTTTTGCTCCTTCACATGTATCACCTTTATCTTCAAAATCAATTTTCCTCCCCTCAGTGTCAGAACCTGTTTTCCTCCCCTGTTTGGAGGAATTTCCCAAATCGTGATCAGGTGTATCACCATTAGAAGGTGAGGATGAAGATGAAATCACCAGCTTTGCAGTCTTCTTGTGCTTTTTCAACCTCTGCACCTCTTCTTTTAAGGTCTGAATCTCTGTCTTTAACAGTTGAACATCCTTGGCATGTTGCTTCTTGAAAGTAGCCAATGTCTTTTGTAGAGAATCAACCTGTTTTGCTAATTTGGTACACATAACCATCAATTCCAATTGGTTTCCACTACCGTCAGCACTTCCAACTGTATTACCTGTTGGGAGAGGTGAATCATGGGGCATTGGTCCAGACTCCTCCATAGTAGGACTAGGTGGAAGTCTAGAACCACCACTGCTTCTTCCTAGACCAAAAGGTGCAGAAACTTGCTGTGTTGTCATGAGAGGAGTTGCCTGTTTTGACCTTCTCTCATAGGTTCTTGAAACTGGTAGTGTATAATCAATGTTGGGTACATTAATTATAGGTGTAGTTTGTTCAGTTGAAATTTTAGCAAGCATTTGGGGTAGAAGAGGTGTAAAAATCATATTGCCATCTTTATTCAAATTTTGAAAAACTTTAGGCTTTAGGAAACTGATTTGATAAACAGTAGTGTGAGGTTGCAGTTGAAATTCATTAAGCACAGCTTGCACAAACCTTGGATACATTAAAAATTTGGTTTTACTTTGTACATTGCCTTTCATACTGGTAAAAATATAGTGGGACCAGTTGAAAATCTTATCAGTGACTAGACAAACCAAAGGATAAGCCATGGTTGAACTAAATTGCTCATAAGATGTTTTCTTAGGACTAAGGCAATGTAACAAGGTATGAATAAAAAATCTCCAGTGGGGACAAAAACCACTCTTTTTGAATGTAGCCTTTTTATCAGTGGTATCATACCCCATGGATGATAAAGTATCATGAATGTCAGACATAGGTAATGTGATGTGACCATTGAGATCATCCAAGTGAAGTACTCTCCTTAGAGATGCCTCAGTAACATCAATAGTTACCCCATCTACAGTGGCTCTTAGAGCATCCACTGTTTCATGTGTATCTCTATTCTCAAGTGTTATGGACTGAACAGAAGTCCAAAACTGATTGATTTGAGAGATATAGATTGTGGGTTTGAAAAGCAAAGCAGACCTTATATGAGTGGTATGAAGAAAATCCACAATCTGATGAAAAACAGGGCCACTCTTCTCAGTATTCTTTTGTAAGTAGGCCACTAGGTTGTGCTCATCTGCAAATTTCAAATAAGCCATAGAAACTTTTGATGAAAAAGATGATTATGTCAGTAAGAATTGAAGTAATGACTAGCCAATTGAGAGAACAAGATATATAGGGTTAGGGTTTATAATTGATGCGCAAGTAAAATTATCTTTAGAAAGTAGGTATAATATAGAAAGAAGATATTTTACTTAAAATATTAACCCTATATATATGAATATCAGTGGTTACTTTCAACGGCTGTAAAAATTTAATTACTGACATAATCAGTTGTAACGGCTAGAACAACAGTGGTAAAATAACACTGTCAGTGGAAACTGTGAACTAGCAGTGGTAATTTTTCACAAAAATTTCAAAGAGCAGTGAAAGATAAAATCATTAGAAAACAATACTGCTCCCAATATAGTTTTTAGCAAACTATCAACTATCAACGGATTTGATATGTCTTTACCATGAGCCGTTTGCTATGGACTAGCCAACTCTTAATCATAAAGAATATGGTGAGTTGATAACCATATAGTTTTTGGTAAACTATCAACCATAAACGGATTTGTCAAGTCTTTACCAGTAGCCGTTTGCTCTGGACTAGTTGATTCTTATGATTATTAGACATGGTGAATCAATAACCATTTGATGTGTATCTCAGATATACACCTTTTAACTCCAACTTCGCATCAAAACATGATATACAAACTCATACAACAATTTCATTACCCTACAGCCTCCCCTCAACACCAAAAAAAAAAACATTTATGGATTAAGCATTCCAAGACTTGTTACCAAGTACTGAAATCTTCCCACATCAAGACCTTTTGTTAACAAATCAGCATAGTTGTCATCAGTAGGAATTTTGACAACTTGAATTAGTCCTTTTCATAGCAATCTCGAATGAAATGGTGTCTAATTTCAATATGTTTGGTCTTTGTGTGTTGAACAGGATTCGTGATTATGCAAATGGTACTGCTATTGTCAATATGTATGATGGTATTCATGAAATTGTACCCATAGTCAGAGTTGATTTTGAAGCCATAATACTTGAGCACAACAACTTGCAGCAGCAATATACTCTACTTCAGTTGAAGAATTAGCCACCATTGTTTGTTTCTTGCACTGCCATGACACTAACCTGTTACCAAGAAATTGACATCCACCAGTTGTAGAATTTCTATCCAAGCTAGCTCCAGCATAGTCACTATCTGAGTAAGTATCTAGATCTAAAGGAGAATCTCTGGAGTACCACAATCCCAGAGTAGGATATACTTTAAGATATCTGAAAATCTTCTTCACAGCAGTCAAGTGAGAGAACTTGGGAGTAACTTGAAACCTTGCACAAGCACACACAGCAAACATAATATCCGGTCTAGATGATGTAAGATAAATCAAAGAGCCAATCACAGACCTATACATGTGCACATCAACAGCTTCACCACTATTTTCCTTAAGAAGTAGATGTGTAGTCTTGTCTGCAGGAGTGCTAGATGACTTTGCTTCAGTAAACTTGAACTTCCTTAGTATCTCAGCCACATATTTATCTTGATTAATGAAAATACCATATGGCTTTTGTAATACCTGAAGTCCCAAAAAGAATGTAAGTTCTCCCATAGAACTCATCTGAAATTCTTCTTTCATCAGTTTCTCAAAATCTTTGCACATCTCTGTCTTTGTAGACCCAAGAATGATATCATCAACATATACTTGAACAAGCAAGATATCATTCTTGTCTTTCTTGATGAACAGAGTTTGATCCACTCTGCCTCTATGAAACCCATTTGCAAGAAGATAAGTAGTTAAGGTTTCATACCATTTCCTTGGTGCTTGATGCAAGCCATACAAAGCTTTAACAACCCTGTAGACTTTGTTAGGATATTCAGGGTCTTCAAAGCCTGGAGGTTGTGAGACATAAACTTCTTCATCTATATGCCCATATAGAAAAGCACTTTTTACATCCATTTGATAGACTTTAAAGCCCATAAAGGATGCATAGGCTAAGAACAGCCTAATTGCTTCAATCCTTGCAACAGGGGCAAACACTTCTTCATAGTCAATACCCTCCTCTTGAGTATATCCCTGAGCCACAAGCCTAGCTTTGTTTCTGATAACAATTCCCCTTTCATCTTTCTTGTTTCTGAACACCCATTTAGTACCTATTACCTTCTTGCCAGAAGGCAAATCACAAAGCACCCATACCTTTTGAAGCTTAAATTGAAGCAACTCTTCTTGCATTGCTTCCACCCAACTGTCATCTTCAAGTACCTTGTAAACATTCTTTGGCTCCATTTGTGACAGAAAACACATAAATAGACATTCATTCTTGCCTTCATGTATTTTAGATTCATATATTTTACTTATGAAAACATGAACATCAGGCAACTTTGTTTGTCTTCTAGTCTTCACAGGTGAATAGACATCCCCAATCACATTTTCAAGAGGATGTGATTTAGGAATAGAAGTGTGGGGAGTCTGAGGAACTGCAATCTCTCTTGGCATATTAGAAATTTCAACATCATTGGCTTGGGCTTCCATAGTAACTGGAGGGGTGAACCCCACATCTGGTGCAGTGGAAACACTTTGTCGAATAGTGGAATCTGAATTTTCACTGCTTTCAAAATTTTCATCATTCAAATTACTATTTCCTTCTTTTTCCAAATCACTAGAAGGATGAACAACTCCAGTTTTCAGTAAATTATTATCATCTGCATAGTCCCAAAGAGGTAGACTAAAATCATCTTGATCATCTGCATCCTCTTTGCTTGGTTCATCATCATCAAGAAACTCTTCTGATCCTGCAGCTTCAAAAGAAGATGTGCTTGTAGAAAGAGGCACATAATTCATAGTATTTGTTAGAGTATCAAGATCAAACAGTTTTTCTGGACCAGTTCCTTTGACATTGACTTTATTTTCCAGGAACTCAACATGCAGATTTTCTTCAATCTTTTGGGTTCTTAAGTTGAATACTCTGAAAGCTTTACTAACCATGGAATACCCAACAAAATACCCTTCATCAGCCTTTTCATCAAACTTGCCCAGATAATCTAAGGTATTGAGAATGGATACATGAAACCCAAATGGTCTCATGAAGTCGAGGGTAAGTGGTCTTCCCCTAAACAATTCATAAGGTGTCTTGTTCTTTGTCATTACTACTAAAACCCTGTTTTGCACATAACATGCAGTGTTAACTGCTTCAGCCTAAAAAGTAATTGGCAATTTAGAATCGGCCAACATAGTTCTAGCAGCTTCTATCAGTGTCCTGTTTCTCCTCTCAGCAACACCATTTTGTTGAGGAGTTCTAGCCACACTAAATTCTCTTTTAATACCTTTATCTTTGCAAAACTCATCCATAACTCTATTCTTGAATTCAGTTCCATTATCACACTTAATGATTTTAACTTTCATATCATATTGGTTTTCAACTTCAGTGATAAATATTTTCAGAATGCCTATTGTTTCATCCTTAGTTCCAAGAAAGAAAACCCATGTAAATCTGCTAAAATCATCAGTCACCACAAGAAAATATTTCTTAAGATTCAAGCTGCTCACAGATGTAGGACCAAATAAGTCCATATGTAACATCTAAAGTGGGTGAGCAATAGAGTTAACAAACTTTGACCTGCAAGAAGCTCTGTGTTGTTTGCCTTTAAGACAAGCCACACAGGTTTGATCATTTTCAAATCTTTTCTTAGGTAGACCTCTCACTAAACCATCTTTAACAATCTTGTTAATGGTTTTGAAGTTAACATGACCAAGTCTTCTATGCCATAACATGGATTCATCCACTGTGGCCTTTGCAAGCAAGCAAGCATAATCATCTTTAGCTACAATGTTGTTCATATCAAAGCTATAGATATTTCCTTTTCTAGGAACTTTAAGAAGAATCTGACTTTCATCAGGCATCTTAAAATCCTTAGAGAGAACAAAGCACATATCTTTGGTAAAAAGAACATTGTTCATCTTGTCACACATTTGTGACACACTAAAGAGATTGTACTTAAGCTCCTTTACATAATACACAGATTCAAAGTCCAAGTTACCAGTTTTAATAACACCTTTACCAGCAACTTTTCCATTTACTCCACCTCCAAAGCTGACATACTGTCCATCATAATGCTCAAAATCAGAAAGATAGGACTTGTTGCCAGTCATGTGCCTTGAACACCCAATATCTGTATATCCTTGATCTGACCTTTTTGTCCTTGGATGTTCCTGCACAAATAAGTAAAGAGTTAGTTTCTTTTGGGGACCCAAGCCATGATTGACTTGGATCTGCCTCATGTATCAATATAGTTAAATCTATCAAAGGTCATTGATACACCATTGGGATTGGTTGTAGAGGTATTTCCTTTAGGTTTCCATTCCCAACGTGCTGAGGCCTTCACAGCATTGCCAATGTCCCCCCTTTTCTTATTAAAAACCCTTGCAGTGGTAACTTTTGAATGAGCAGTGGTAACTGCTGGTTTCTTTTTAGGTAACCACTGTTGGTTATTATAAACCTTTTTAGTTTGAAAGGTCCTTTTTCCTGTTTGTGCAGATTTTACAAAGCTTGTTTTGGTATTTGCACTTTTAACAGGTGACTTAGGGTGAGCAGTGTTAACAGTTTTTGCAGTGGCAACTGTTTTAAGGCCACTTCTAAGTTGAACTGCTCTTGGGACCATATTGCAAGTAGAACTAGGGTGTACATTATGTTGATATCTGTTAGACTCCACCCTTTTGTTCCCATAGACTACCCTTCTCCCAACATGATAGTCACAATAAGCATGTAAATTATCAAAACTACCACAGATATAGCATGCTTTATTGTTCATCACAAAATCACTACCTAATTGTTGAGATTTAACATGATTCCAACTCCTCTGGTTACCCCTAGGAGTTGTAGGCTTGTTCCTATACATCTCAGCATACTTTACAGTTGGTCTAGGTTTATTAACTGGTTTCCTAGGTTCCTCTGTAATAGTATTAGCAACTTTTGGGATAGTAGTCTCTACATTCTTTTTAATACTCTCATCCACAACAGATGAGTCACTAGCACTCTCAAAAGCATCATTATCTAGCTTACTCTCTTCCTCATTCTTCACAACTGTATCTTTTAAAGGACCATATTCTCTTACAAGATCCTTAAAATCCTCTATACCTGTATGAGCTAAATCTATACCTGGAGGTGAATGAACACCCCTTAGGGGTGGAGGCGCAGTATTATAACCCATACCAGACTTAGCTTTATTATATACTTGAGCATTCCAAATTTTATCAATTGACGCAGACTGATGATAACATGTGTCTATAGTTAAATTGACATTTTCAAGTTTCTTTTGGAGTTTTTCAAGCTCCTTTTGGTATGCTTCATTCACAGCAGTTGTATGTTCTACCTCTCTCCTAAGAAGAATCATATCATCATTATAATTTGACTCATTTGCCTGATAGTGCTCTATTTGTTTTTCTAAAACTGCCATGGCTCTCCTAAGAATAGCTACAGTATAATTAGCAGTGTATAACTCTTCTCTTTCATTAGAATATAAATTATTAAGTCTTTCAACTTCTCTAGCAGCCCTACATGTTTTAGAGCAACATTCAGAGTTTTGTACCTCAGAGTCAGAGAAAGCCATGAGAGCAAATTCAGTAGCAACAAGAGCAGCATCTGAATGTTCTTCTTCTTGTTCATCATCCATGAAACTCCAATCATAACTCACACCATCAATAGCCAACATTGCCTTTGGTTCTTCCACAGTTGGTCCCTTCTTTTGCTTGTACCATGTAGATCTGTTGTCCTTGGTCTTTGGTCTTCTACATTCTCTAGCAAAATGTCCAAACTTGTGGCAGTTAAAGCACTCCACTTTCTTCTTATCAAAACCTGCAGTGTCATCACCATTAATGTGAATAGGCTTGCCAGTCTTCTTGTAGAATTTCTTAGCCCTCATGCTAAGAAGAGCTATCTGCCATTTTATATCCATCTCTTCTAAGTCATCTTCATCAATTTGCTCTATGTTTTCATGAGTTAAGACAGAGCCATCAACTTGTGTGGAGATAAAAGCATAAAAGGTAGGATCTCCAATACTAGCAACCTTCTTTTTGGAACCTGCAGTGGTAACATTAACATTACCAGTGGAAACTTTAGAACCTACAGTGGCAATATCATCATCACTTTCATCTTTAGAATCATCACTGTCAACAGAATTTGACAACAATGCCAAGCTACTAGAGCTTGTACCAAGTTTCCCTGCCTTCTTCAACCTTTGCTCAATAAGTTTGAAGTTGTTGTAAAGATCATTGAGCTTCATTGTTTCAATGTCTGTTTTATTTTCCCATACAGTAACATTGGTTTGAAACTCTGAAGGCAAACTTCTTAGAAACTTCAAATTGAGGTCTTCCTTTTCTACCTCAATGCCAAACACAGTTAGCTGTGTAACAATCTTCTGAAGTTTGGTGAAGATGCTATCAAGTGAGTCATTGCTTGAAGCAGAGAAGTTTTCATAACTTTGCTTTAACAATGTCTTTTGAGTCTTCTTTGTAGCATCATTACCACCAAACACTGAGCAAATTTCTTCAAACAGTTCTTTAGCAGTCTTGAACTTGCTGAATGCAATAATCTGGTTTCTAGGAAGAGTCATCAGCAATAGACTTCTAGCTTTAAGATCATTCTTCTTTTGAGCTTTTTCAGAATTTGATTCAGGCACAGAAACTTTCACAACATCTGTGTCACCAACTTTTGAAGTAGTGGTCACAGATTTGAAAGAATCACCAAGTTGAATGATCTCCCATAGAGCATAGTCCTGTATGAGGAAGTATTGCTCAATCAGTATCCTCCACATCTCAAACTCATTAAGCTTAAGCTTAGGGAGTCTTGGTGTAGAAGAAGAGTTTGATTGATTGTTTTCCATCTCCATTGTCTTGAGAGAGTGAGTCAAGCTAATTCTTTGGATCTTCTAAAACAAAATATCAGAACCTGCTCTGATACCACTTGTTGGATCTGGGACACTCTCCTTGTGTCAATGATATTTTGTATAATATTATCAAGCAAGTGGAATTTACTTAAGTAATACTTAGAAGACGAATTATATGATGTATGAAAGTAAACACAAGTTAACACAAAACTCAAGCTCCAATATTATTAATGAAATAATACGAGTGATCTTGGTATCACTAGGGTTACACCTTGAAGCTTTCGTAGGTAATATTGTAAAGTAATACGTCCCTAAGACAATGACCTAGGATCTCCTTTTATACAACAAGGAGTCCTTTACAATATAAGTATATAGCTAACATAATAGAATATACACAAAATCTATTCTATACTTATCAATACACGTTTAACCATATCATAAACTAATAGCAGTGGTAATAAATAACTTGCAGTGGGAATATGCTTCCACTGCTAGTGTTAAACCAAGCAATGTAAACCACTACTATCCGTGGTAACGGATTATTCCCCACATGTCCTTATAGTTTGAACAAACAAGTGATCAAATATAAGGTGTTCCTAAGAGATCTATTGATGAATCTCATGGCTCTAGACTCGATTAGTGCGTTTTGATTTTCCTAAGCGGAGACAAGGGAGAGTGTCTCCTTCTTCAATACCAACAATCTCTAAGAGAGAGTCGATAGATTACGTAGGGTTTCCTGTGAGAATGAAACACGTTCTTTTGAGAGAACTTGAGTGGCTTAGAAGGTTTAGTGCATTGCGTCACTGGGTCCATGACGACTTTGTCTTCAATACCGGTGTAATCTTGTGACAACCAGTAGCATATGAATTGAACCCGGTGTCTGCCCTAAGTTGAATAATTTGGAGGGCTATTTCTTTTCACCCTTTTCCTTTAACTTTACTTTTTAACTCTTCCACTCCTTCTTTCTCCGATTCTCATTTTCTCCTTTTTCAATCGTTCCTAAGGACTTCTAAATACTAACTATTTGTGGTGTCCTTGGGTAGATCCCTCCAGCTATGGCGGATCATAGGACGTTTAATCCTAAACTTAGTCACCTTTTAACTCCATGACTATCCTATGTTGCCACAAAAACCTTTTCTTGAAAATCTCTCAAGATGTTTATGATGAAAAACATGTTTTTGTAACACCTTGAGAGTTTTTGGTTTTTCAGAAATACTCCCCCTCCACATGTGCTTATGAGTTTTGACTGAAATCTGCACAGTGAGGGTAGAGCTCGTACTTTTGAATTGATCGACTCTTAATAGACATTTCCCCGCGAGACACGGTTACGTTGTATAGTTAAAGAGTTCCATTATCAGCTTTTAGGTGACAACTAGCTCTAATAACTATCTTGAAGATGTAAACACTCCCTGAAAAGGAGGTTAGACCCGTCAAAGTTCATGTCAATCAAGAGTGTCTCGAATTGGTACATTCTACTAAGACAAGTTTCGTTGGAAACAAGTCTTTTCGATTACTGACATTTCAAAATTCGTCAATTCATTGGTGATAACTGAGTCGAGCACGTTATGAGATTCCATAACTTCCTGATCAATCAATTTTAATCACATTTCTCCCCCTCAAAAATATCATATGAATGATGTTTTTGAAAACATGGTGATTAAAATATGCTTTTTGAGGCATTGGAAATTCATTTGGGAAGAAATGGATTTCAAGAACATTTTGTGAATACAAATAAGCCGTAAAAACGTTTATTTATATTTTACGATCTTCTAATGTTTTGTCGATAACAAAAGTAAAATCATATTAACGAAACAAATAAAATACGTAAATGGTTTGAACTAATAGTTTTATAACACACTTACGTTTTCACATAAAACACTATAACAAGATTAAGTGATTTTATATTTTAGATACACATGTACAACAACTAGTGTTTACATATTGGCTTAACAAGTTTAAGTAACTCTATGAGTTAGATACATATGTATAACAACTAGTGTTTACATATTGGGTTAATACATACTTATATTAAGTACACTAAAATGGGTAAAAACAAGTATATACTAAAATGGGTAAAAGTAAGTATATACTAAAAAGATAAAAACTAGCAAATGGTTTTTGACCCATAACCCATGGTTTTATATATACCACTTACACAAGTTCAATGTATCCTTAAGGTACATTGTATCTAGATTGAAAACCATGGATCAACCCATAACCCATGACCCATAACCCAAAATACCCATGGGCAAAGAGGAGCGGACCACGGATCCCTAGCTTTGTGCTAGCCGGATCCCAAGTGGAAGGGATCCGTGGGATCCGGGGATACAGTAGTGAATTTCCTCTATAAATAGAGAGCCATTTCTTCCTTTCTATTCATCCCTTTACACACATACTTCCCCCAAGTATTCTAACCCTCTAACCTCAGATCCAAGAGATCTATGTAGCTTTTCCCTTTTGTTTTTGGGTGATCTTGTAGATTCCTATTAGAGGAAAGATCACCACATCTTGAAGACGTACAAGCTCAAGTCCATGAGTTGCCATGCTTCGTCATCATCAAGACAACGAAGGTTCTCTTGTTGATAGTTCTTCCTTTCTCCATAGATGTTGGGTTGAAGGCATTAGTGAAGAATGCCGAAAGTGTCAAGATGAAAGCATTAGTGAAAGATGCTGATCATCCGCGTAAAAGCATTAGTGAAGAATGCTAAAGGTGTCAAGACGAAGGCATTAGTGAAGGATGCCAAGCGTTGTGTCAAAGGCATTAGTGAAGGATGCTGAAGAATCAAATCAAGTAGCATTTGAGAAGAATGCTTAGGTCGTATAATCGATGAGGTGCATCGTTATACATATAAGTGTTTATTTATTCTCAAGGATGGTGATATCCTTGATGGTGTTGTAACAAGGAGTAGATCTCCTTGATAATAGGTGTTGTGTCGTGAAGGGTAGTAGTTCCTCCATAATGGAACTAGGTGCTTAGCCTAGTACCTAATAAAGGGTAGGCGACGTTGTGATAGGATTAGTTCTCCTAAGGTGTGAAAGAACTCGGTGGTTAGCCTAGCACCGTATAAAGGGTAGGCGACGTTGTGATAGGATTAGTTCTCCTAAGGTGTGAAAGAACTCGGTGGTTAGCCTAGCACCGTATAAAGGGTAGGCGACGTTGTGTTAGGTGTGGTTCGCCTTGGTGTGAAAGAACTCGGTATTTAGCTTTGTACCGGAAAAAGGTTAAGCGACGTTGTGAAGGCTTCTCCGCCATAAGGAGTTGGTGTAGTGCTTACGAACTCTCGAGTAGGTGACTCGGGGAGTGGAGTAGGGCAAGGAAGGTGTCCTTGTAGCCGAACCACTATAAATAACTTGTGTCGTGGTGATGTGCTTCTTACTCTTTATCTTTCATTATATGTTTATACATCTATCTATCAACGTCCAACATAAACAACCAAATAGATTGACATAAGTCGATCTAAATATTTAAAAGGAAGTTTTAAATTGGTTAAACTATTCAACCCCCCCTTCTAGTTTTCCACAATTGGTATCAGAGCTTCGTAACCAAGTTTCTTAAAGTATATTGTACTTTAAAGACGTGATACGATCTGTGTATGTTTGAAAACTACAAAGAAGGATTTTTTTTATCATATTTTCTGTTAAAACATTTTGTTGGACATTGATAGATTATTCTAACAATATTCCGTTCTCGAGTAATTTTCATGCTAGAATTCTCCAAAATCTTCACTCAAAGATGAAGTCAACATTCAAGGAAGGATTCTTAAAGTAATCACAACTTAAGTACATCAAGTACAAAGGATTACTTTAAAAGCTCATGAAGTATCTTTGGTTTTATACCAAATCAAGAAGCATAAAGGTATGTTCTACTTTTCATTAGATAGGATACTTGAGTTCTATTTTTTTACTACTTTGATTATTATAACACTAAGAGCGTTAGAAGTCTCTTTCGTCACTCTTCCACCTTTCTCGTCATAGGGAATAATTTTTTTTTAACGCCGTCATCACATCCTCGATATGAGATTCATCAAAAGCCGTCATTCAAAAACAATCGTCATCTAAAACCTCCATACTATTTTTTTTGCTATTCCGTAAGCATACTACAAAAAGATTGTCAAACAATTTTTTTTATGTTCTTAATAGCCGGATCCCTCTAGTTGTACTAGCCGGATCCCAAATATAAAGGATCCGGGGGAACCGTGGAACAGAACTCAGCCATACGCTTTCAAAAATCACCACTGATCTTTTTCCCTCTATTCTCATAACACAAAAACGACCAAGCTTCTGCATCCATCCTCATTGGCTTTCATAACCTCAAAGCATTTTTTCCTAGAACACCATTGTAAGTAATTACATTAACTTGTTCTAATTTTTCATCATCTTCATTCTAGGGTTTATGGTTCCTTAAGTTTTAATCAAATTAATTTAATTAGGGTTTTTCAAATTAATCGTGAAAAGGGGCTTTTTAACTTAATCACATTGTGTTCACAACATTGTTAATACAAATCATAAACCATAAACCCATTTCCAACTAATTTTACCTAATTGGAAAATTTGTATTTCTAGGACCAACCATGCCCAAAGCTTCTCAACAAGATCATCATGACACCGTCCACTATCTTACTCACTACTATCGTAAAAGGGGTCTGACCAAAACTAACCGTAAAATTTTCAAAAGCCTCACAAAACGACTTATTCACGAAGGTCGTGTAGTCAAGGAATGTTTCCTTGAAGATACCGACACTCGTCAAGTTTTCTCGAAAATCAACTTTGATTGTCTTCTTGACATTGATGAACAAATTTGTCCGGTTTTCATTTTTGAGTTTTACAAAAGCTTTAGGATCATTAGAAACACCGATAATAGCATCTCAATCACCTTTATCATCAACACACAAAACTTTACTATTCCTCTCAACACCTTTGCTCAAATTCTTCGCATTCCTTGTGAAGGAATTTGTATGTACTCTCAAGATTGGGCAATTAACGCTCAAAACCTTGCACTTGATCCTAAGCCACTTTACAACACTCCTCTCGACAATCCCGAAACCATTCGCGATACTATCTTTAAGATTAGGACCGACCAATCCCGTTACGATCGTAACAAAAAGCTAATTCACCGTAATCCCTTCAAAATGGAACTTTTTGAAATGCATCCCATGTTTAGAAAATGGGAAGAAATCCTTAGAGAAAACATCATTAGCCTAGTTGGAAACAAAGATCATCCAAACGCATGCCTTGTGCAAATGATCTATTGTCTTATCCACCAAAGGCCATTTAATCTTGCCTATTACATGGTAAGGAGAATGGCTGGGGTATTCAAAGCTTCCAACATGGTACTCCCATATGGTATGCTCCTAACACGACTTTGTAAGTACGTTAGTGCATTGCAACCATCCCCTATCAACGATGACCATTACCTTTCCGATCACGTCATGGTACCCCTTACCAAACAACCATCCAAACGATTCATGATCAATGGAAAGAAACCCGAAGCTCTCTCGGACTCCTTGGCCGGAGAAGAAGAAGAAGATGATGAGGAGGACATCGACCCCGTATCGAACATTAAATTGGACATTCTTGAATACCACGAACAACTTCCAACCATTCCAAACGAGACCGCGGAATACAAACAAATAAGAGGCATGATTCAAAACCTCGCCTACAATCTCACTAAGCCGTCAAAAAGAAAGAGGAAGAATTGACAAAAGGGACAATAGGATTGTGTTTATTTATCTTATGTTTGAATGATTTCTTTTTAGCATTGTTGGTTTATGGAATTTTGGATATTGTTTCTGGTACTATATGATGGCTTGCTTGTTTCTAAATGCTTATTTCTAATTGCTTGTTTCATAGATTTAATAGTGTACAAAATCTGCACATCATTTTTTTGGTTCTGTGTTGATTCTGATCTGCAGATGCCGGATCCCTAGGATTAGCCTAGCCGGATCCTTCCCTTGAAGGAACCGTGGGATCCGTGACATCAGATCAACATTGCAGCATTCAGCACATCAAAACTGCTTTCTAGATAACATCACATTAGCTTGGCATATGAGTTTAGAACCCAACTAAGTCTTATTCCATGATAAGAAAAAGCTTAGACTCACTAAAAGCTTACTTAAGATCTTAGTCTAAATACGTCTTAATTTACTAACACATCAAAAACCACCATATTTCCGCTCCATTACTCACAAGCCTAATTTTCATCTTTCAAAACAATAAGTAGACAAATTAAAACGTTTTTAGAAAATTGTTTTAAGTCATTCTTATTTCAAAATAAGTCAAAAATTAGTTTTTCAATTCCTATAATTTTTTAAGGATTTTTCAAATTTCATCACAAGCCTAAATCTGATCACTAGGATCATTTATTATGACTTATCACCCTCATAACTCTTAGTGTTATCCTTGGACATCCATTGGTAGTTTTCTTGTCCCTTCCTTCTTCCATAAAAAGCAATCATGTGCACAAACACCTATTACTCATGATCATTTAAGTACCCTCTCTTCGTAAAGCACTTAGGAGAGCTAAAACGCCCAAAACAAGATAGGCTTTAGCTTCTAGAAACCCCATTTCAAATCTGTCATAACTGCTGAGAGCCGGATCCCTAGGAATAGCCTAGATGGATCCCTCCAAGGAGGGAACCGTGGGATCCGGGTGACAGTATATGTCTAACATTGCTAACCCAAACACTCAATCTCATCTTAAATGAGTTCCTAGATCAATGAAACTCTGAATTTCAACCTTGTGCATGTCAATCATCACATTTCCAAGAACATTAGTGGATTAAGTCTTAAATACTAATTGCTAAGATCCTCTTTTTATGAACCACATTGCCTAGAAACATCTTAGTCATCTCACACAAATATCTGCAATTGCAACCATTTCCCTTAGTCATTGCAATATGAGAAAGGCTCCTAGTGCTTATTCATCCACCCAAGAACCACCTAAGAAACTTGCTAGAATCATACATGAAGTTTCTTCAACCGAATCATCCCCGGTTAAGTCCACCAATGCGAGGATTTCTCCCACATTAAGGAAACCAATCAAACTAATCCCCAAGAATAAGATTCCCTCTAGGATATCTTCACCAAATTCTACCTTAGCAAACAAACCCCCCACAACTCAACCAACATCATTAGCACTTAGAGATACTTCACAATCATTCTCACACTCTCACAATGTAGAAGACTTACCCTCTTGGCCATCTCATCTTTCACCATTACCATCCAACTCACATGAAAAGATTGAGCCACAAAATCAAAATGTTGAATCAACACTTGATCCAAAAGCAAACTCTATCATCCCTCCCAATAGTCCATTTTGGATTATGAGAAGATATCAAAAGCAACCACTTGACCAAATGGAAGTTGATGTCTCTTTACCTCTAGCCACAAGCATTATAGAGCCACCACTAAATGAGTCTCAACCAAATCCTCCCTTATTTAAAGAACCTCAACCCACTTCACTTGAACTTTTACTTCAAGAAATTCAAAACCATAACAAGGATTGCTATCATTGTAAACACGTTGAAAGGTTGATACATGAATTACGCGAAGAACATCGTTTCATGTTTCATCACCTCCTCGAACGTTTCGAAGAGGTTAACAAGCCTAAACCACAATAACCATGATAGTCATAAGCTCAAACCTAGAACGTTTAGGACATCTTTTAGCATTTAAGCTTTTAGTCAAATCTTAAGTTTGGGTTAACTTATTAATATTCGAGGGGGAGCACCTTTTCGTCACTTAGACGAACCATTTGCAAAATTAATTGCAAACACAAGTAGCTTATTTTACATTATGTCCTTGACGCCCTTTTTCAAAGGGATGGACTCGTCAAGGGGGAGTTAAGACGAGTACCATTCCCGTCACTTGCTCTCATTACATCTTTTATAATTTTTCTTATAAAAATTGTGTTAGTTTCTTCAAACACTTTTTGTTTCGACAAAAAGGGGGAGAAGAAAGTAAAAACTACAAATTCAAATGTTTACGAATTTTAGCTTTTCCTTAAAATAATTTTATGTTTTGTCATCAACAAAAAGGGGGAGATTGTTAATACAAATAAGCCGTAAAAACGTTTATTTATATTTTACGATCTTCTAATGTTTTGTCGATAACAAAAGTAAAATCATATTAACGAAACAAATAAAATACGTAAATGGTTTGAACTAATAGTTTTATAACACACTTACGTTTTCACATAAAACACTATAACAAGATTAAGTGATTTTATATTTTAGATACACATGTACAACAACTAGTGTTTACATATTGGCTTAACAAGTTTAAGTAACTATATGAGTTAGATACGTATGTACAACAACTAGTGTTTACATATTGGGTTAATACATACTTATATTAAGTACACTAAAATGGGTAAAAACAAGTATATACTAAAATGGGTAAAAGTAAGTATATACTAAAAAGATAAAAACTAGCAAATGGTTTTTGACCCATAACCCATGGTTTTATATATACCACTTACACAAGTTCAATGTATCCTTAAGGTACATTGTATCTAGATTGAAAACCATGGATCAACCCATAACCCATGACCCATGACCCATAACCCAAAATACCCATGGGCAAAGAGGAGCGGACCACGGATCCCTAGCTTTGTGCTAGCCGGATCCCAAGTGGAAGGGATCCGTGGGATCCGGGGATACAGTAGTGAATTTCCTCTATAAATAGAGAGCCATTTCGTCCTTTCTATTCATCCCTTTACACACATACTTCCCCCAACTATTCTAACCCTCTAACCTCAGATCCAAGAGATCTATGTAGCTTTTCTCTTTTGTTTTTGTGTGATCTTGTAGATTCCTATTAGTGGAAAGATCACCACATCTTGAAGACGTGCAAGCTCAAGTCCATGAGTTGCCATGCTTCGTCATCATCAAGACAACGAAGGTTCTCTTGTTGATAGTTCTTCCTTTCTCCATAGATGTTGGGTTGAAGGCATTAGTGAAGAATGCCGAAAGTGTCAAGATGAAAGCATTAGTGAAAGATGCTGATCATCCGCGTAAAAGCATTAGTGAAGAATGCTAAAGGTGTCAAGACGAAGGCATTAGTGAAGGATGCCAAGCGTTGTGTCAAAGGCATTAGTGAAGGATGCTGAAGAATCAAATCAAGTAGCATTTGAGAAGAATGCTTAGGTCGTATAATCGATGAGGTGCATCGTTATACATATAAGTGTTTATTTATTCTCAAGGATGGTGATATCCTTGATGGTGTTGTAACAAGGAGTAGATCTCCTTGATAATAGGTGTTGTGTCGTGAAGGGTAGTAGTTCCTCCATAATGGAACTAGGTGCTTAGCCTAGTACCTAATAAAGGGTAGGCGACGTTGTGATAGGATTAGTTCTCCTAAGGTGTGAAAGAACTCGGTGGTTAGCCTAGCACCGTATAAAGGGTAGGCGACGTTGTGATAGGATTAGTTCTCCTAAGGTGTGAAAGAACTCGGTGGTTAGCCTAGCACCGTATAAAGGGTAGGCGACGTTGTGTTAGGTGTGGTTCGCCTTGGTGTGAAAGAACTCGGTATTTAGCTTTGTACCGGAAAAAGGTTAAGCGACGTTGTGAAGGCTTCTCCGCCATAAGGAGTTGGTGTAGTGCTTACGAACTCTCGAGTAGGTGACTCGGGGAGTGGAGTAGGGCAAGGAAGGTGTCCTTGTAGCCGAACCACTATAAATAACTTGTGTCGTGGTGATGTGCTTCTTACTCTTTATCTTTCATTATATGTTTATACATCTATCTATCAACGTCCAAAATAAACAACCAAATAGATTGACATAAGTCGATCTAAATATTTAAAAGGAAGTTTTAAATTGGTAAAACTATTCAACCCCCCCTTCTAGTTTTCCACACATTTGATTTCGAGCAAAGATTTTTTGTTGCAAAATAGTTAAGAAGCGTTCGCTCCTTTAATTAGGATTGGGGCACTAAAGCGTACCACAGGGTCCTTTCGTGGAATAAGATTTTGTTTTCGTTGAACAAAAGTACTCCCCCTCAAATACGGAAATATATTTGAGAGATAGCCTTCTTGAGCCGAATTTGAATCAGATTAATACACGTTGTAAAAATATATTATCAGATTTGTTGTGCTTATGAAAATTCAAACTCAAGGTTTAACTGAAAATCAGAATTAATGAACATAGGCATACGAATGAAAGTAAAGAGTTAGAGTTATTACAGACAGATGTTTAAATGTTCCAGTAATGTTTCAAAAAACTATCTAACTGCAGTACTTCATTCAGGACGACGAAACGTCAGGATATTAGGCACCCTTGCTCTTCCTCCAACATAGCCTTCAAGTCGTCGCATTTGAACTCGGAACTTGAGTCGGGAATCAATTTTCGTGACAAACTTTTCAGCTTGCTTAACATCGCTTCTCTTCCATTGCAGGTTCCGCAACCAACCTTGCTTTCTGACCGCTTTCAAATCTTCAAGAATATGTACTAGCTCAGCCTTTACATGTGTCAACGTATCATCACTGAACTTGTGAATTTCTTCGTATCCCATGAATTTTACGATGTTGTTCCTGATGAAGTGTAATCCAAATGGTGTTCTTGTGAATGTATACGGTTTCTGATCATAAATGCCAGGTGGTTTGAGATCAGGTTTGGTAAGATTCAGACGTTTTTGATAACTTTCAACGCCAAGATGAAGATCTTCAACTCTTGACTTAATGATAAGACTGCGGATGAAAATGAGAATTGAGTTGAAGATATCATATTGTAGGCTACCAGGAAGATGCTCAAGCTTTCCTTGAGCTTTGAGAAGATACATATCTTCAATATCGTTGAGATTGAGAAACTTGTAGTCAACCTCGTGGAAGGTGTATTCTTTGTCGTCAGCTTTGCGAACCGTGATGTTAGTCAGAAAATTATACCCGTATTTATCCATAATATCTGCACTTTTAATGGACAAGATCCGGTAGTTATAACACACTTTGTGTTTCGAGGTGAATGTGAGCCGCCATTTGTAAAACCATTTACGCATATTAGGCCAATGGAAGATGCCAAGTTCTGCCTCATCATTATATGTAACAACCGAAGAACTAAACAATTCAGCAACTTCTTCCTCCATTCCCTCTTGAGTGTAAACCGCAGCATGGAACTTTGACAATGATGTTGCATACCTTTTCTCTGGATCTGTGTTGCCATACATCAGGTATTCTAAATCATGATTAAAGAATTATGGTGTGGGGACCTTGGGATTATGAGTATGACCCATGAGTGGTAAAGGTTGAGAATAGTCTTGAAACTTGGATGTTTTAGGAGCACTGGAGGGCAACGAAACATCCCAAGAAATGTTCTCAGACATTGCTCTTGCAACTTCCTCAAGATTGTATTCAAATTGAAGTCTTGAAGTGGTAGAAGTCTTCAATCGTGTGAACCCTGCTCGGCGAATGTTGGCGATGTGAGACAAATGAAGTTTCTACACCTTCATGATCTTTTTCAAATTCTTTGTGAAATCCACAATGGAAGCTTCAATAGGAATTTCATTTTCTGGATGAGCATCAACCATATCGTCAAACCAATCAAACTTAGTCGTGGAAGAGTCAATCCATTCTGGGGCTTCTTCTTGTGGCATGTTAAATGGTGGCGGGGATATGACCTTCGAGACAGTTTGGTGTGGAGGTTGATCGGTAGATTGTGGTTGAATTTCATCTTCAGGTGTAATAGCATGAGAGGTGGTTTGAAACACTGAAGATGACGGTGCAGTGAATTTGGTGCGTTTGTCTCTTGGACGTGAGTCATCATCTTTATCATCAGGTCGGCGTTTGCGAGGTGGAGTATCTTTGCACGATGTAGACGCAATATTCTTATCATCCCTCTTTATAGATTTGAGTAGAGCGTCTCAAAGTTCAACTTCTTCATCATCATCAAGTATCTTCTCAAGAAGTTGACTTTTGAGATCAACGACTGGCAACTTTGAGGGTTTTGTTTCAAGGGTTATCGGGTGTGTTTGAAGATGAGTGGCTACAACCCCTTGAAGCTTGTTTCTAACATATGTGCGTAATGACGATGGTAGAACTTCATTAATGCAACTCTTTGCCTCTGTAGGAAGAACTTTTTTAATGATTTCCTCAATCTGCTCGGATAATTGATACTTCTGAAGTGTTTGAATCTGTTGATGTTGATCTTGAAGTTGCTTTTGTTGTGTCTGAACTTGGGTTTGAAGAGAAGTAAACTTTTCTTGAATTACTTGAAATTTATCTTTTTCAGTTGCTTCAGATGTTTGTCGAGAAGGGAGCCTGATCTTAAAGGTGGTTTTGGAAGGAACATTCGTCTTTGACTGTTGATTTGAGGATGCTGGTGGTGGTTGTGTTAGGGATGTTGGAAGAAGAGCGTCACCTTCCAGATGTGGTTTATCAGCGAAAATATCATCATAATCATCATTCTCAGAGTCATCATTGTTGACAGATTCTTCATTATCAGAACGAATGAATTGATCAGATTCATCTTTGGATGAAGAGAGGGTGGCAGAAACTGAGTTATCTGATTCGGAAGATTCTGATTCATTCATAGGTTGTTGAAGTTGTTCAGAAATCACCTTAGAACCTGATCCTTCACCCTTCTTCTGCAACCTTTCAAGATCAGCTTGGTGATGACGTTTGGTGATAACCAAGGTTTTCTTCAGGATTATTTGTTCTTCTTTGTGAGTGCGAGGAGATTGAAGTAGTTGAATTTGACTACTGATGGTTTTACCACTTTGTCTGGCAGCTTTATCTTGTTTCTCCTGGATAAGTATTTGAGTTTCTACAGGGTTATTGTCTTCATCAACATCTTCATCAATCAGCAAGGTTTTCTTGTGTTTTGCAGTGGATCTCCTTCCTCTACCTTTAGGTTTTTCAGAAATATTCCCAACTGTTCCTGCTTTTTCTGCTTGATCATAGTCCGTGTAAGCGGTAGTCTGCTTGATGCCATCATTCAAGAGACGGTCAGGAATTCTTAAGCCTTTGTTTGTTGTGCTAGTGCTTTGAACTTTAACAGTTTTAAGCACATGATCCATTTGACTAGTATGATACTTATCACCACTTGCTATTCGTTTATCGATGCTTGGATCTTCTTTCATGAAGTATTCAATAAGAAGCTTGGTGTAACGAGCAAATGGAATTTTATACCCTTTCTTATTGGTAAACTGCCGTGCCTGATAGATCATATCATTCCAAATTAGCTGTGCATAATCAAGATGCTGTGTGTTAATGACACCCCAAAAGATTTGAAGAAGTTCCAAGCGAGGGTGTTCATGGCCGGTAGCTTTTCCTGTAACACAATGACTGAGTATGGTATACAACGATAACCATGGTTGAGGAATGAATTTCCGGTTTACATCAGAACTGGTTGACAGCGGTTGAGAAGACTCATCATAACCCATTTTTCTAAGAAATACTGCAATTTGTGAAAACGATGGAGATGGTATGAACGTCTTTGTTTCTTCAAGAGGAACATGAAGAACATGACGAAGAATGCTGACATCAAATTCGATTGGCGTTCTGTCAATCTGGACTGTCATGATGTTGAAATCAGTACTTATCTTGAGTGAATGCCAGAATTGGTTTAAGTAGATCTCAGGGACATTTGCAGATAAAGTCAGAAGATGCCGACATAAGTGCTTCTTAAGAATTTCCACTATTATCTGACATGTGGGATGACATAGAAGTTGTTCGAGATCAATACGAGAGTTTGAAAGCCCAATATTGCGTTCATCTTCAATGGGATACATGTCTTTTCTTCTGAAAGATCCTTGAGACATATCTATACCTGAAACAAATCATTTACGAAGATATCCAAGAATTTGTAATGACATGTTAGAGGAATGACACATAGGATCTATGCAAACTCACAAAAATATTTAGATGTGAAATTCACAATCACAAACGAAGTCATACGCGCATAGATACAATAGATACTCACAATGAAATTCAAACTCTCAACATGTTAAAGTATTATCAAACTTGCAAATAATGTAACAAACTCGCAATGCCTCTATACTAAAAAAAATGCAGAAACTTGCAAACACATATGGACTAGAAACTCGCAAATGATCATAGGACAGGTAGAAACTCGCCACTATTCAACAAACAGCAAGAAACTCGCAAGTGTTATTGAACCAGTTACAAAACTCGCCAAGATTCTTGTGTGGAAGGCAAACTCGCCAAAACTTAAACAAACTTGCCAAAATCTAAACCTAATAGAAACTCGCCAAAATTTATGTAATAGTGGCAAACTCGCCAATTAAATCTCAAACTTGCAAAGATTCAATAAACCTAATAACAAACTCGCAAAGATTTATGTAACAGTGGCAAACTCGCCAATTAAATCTCAAACTTTTAAAGATTCAATAAACCTAATAACAAACTCGCCAAGATTCTTATATGTTGACAAACTCGCCAAAACAAACTTGCAAGTATTCAAACAGCAAAAAAATACTCGCCAAAATTTATGTGTAGAAGGCAAACTCGCCAAACTCTAAACCTAAGAAAAATTCGCAAAGATTCATGTTTTTAGAAGACAAACTCACCTAAAAAAAAACACATGATTTTGTTACCAATACTCGCAATTATGCAGGTTAAAACTCGCCATTATTTAAGAAACCATGACATACTCACCAAAATTCAAATAAACCAAAACCCTAAACTTACAAAAGAACACAACAGATTCGCCAGATTCGCATAATCCAATCTTTGAAAATATTAAACACAGAACACTTATAAGCAATTCCTAATACACGATTCCAAGAATAAACAACGTAATGACCAGATACGCATAATCCTATGACCGATTGTGTCCTAGATACGTGAATAAGAATCCCAATTAAAACAGACTTAACACAACAATTAGTTATAGATACTTACAATCGAGTGGAATTAGAGAAAAAACCGTGATATAGATCGAACAAAGATGCAACAGCAATTTTGTGGATTTGAGAATAATGATATTTTTGAAGAATGACTAAACTCAAAGTATATATAGGGAGAAGAATGAAAAACTTGACACAATTAGTCCCTAGTGTATTTAAAAACGTTTTTTTTTTCTTTTTCTTTTTTTTTTTTTTTTTTTTTTTTTTTTTAATGAAAATGATAATAGAAAATCTTTTTGGGTTTTGTATAGATTTTATATTTTTATATTTTGATTTTGAAATATGTATTTACAAAGAAATGTTTTTGGTGTTTGACATTTTAAGAATGTTTGATTAAATTTTCCAGATCTTCTGGAGTCAAACACCGCATACCAATTTGATGGACAAGCTCAGTAAACCTTGCGGGTGGCAAGGCTTTGGTGAACAAATCTGCCAATTGGTATTGAGTACCCACAAAGTATAATTCAATTGTACCCTTTTCGACATGCTCTTTGATGAAATGATATCGGAGAGCGATATGCTTTGACTTGGAATGCTGAACCGTGTTGCAGGAGATGGCAATTGCACTCTTGGAGTCACAGTACATTGGTATCTTGTTGAATACAAAGCCGTAGTCCATCAGTTGTGATCTCATCCAAATTATCTGAGCACATCATGCTGACATGGCAACATATTCTGCTTCTGTGGATGACATGGATGTACAATCTTGTTTCTGTGACTGCCAAGACACAAGTTTATCTCCGAGAAACTGAACACCACCAGATGTACTTTTGCGTGTATCTAAACACCCTGCGTGATCAGCATCTGAAAAAGCGATTAGTGCAAAACCAGAATCCTTCGGATACCAGATTCCCATGTGAATGGTTCCCTTTACGTAGCGAAGGATTCTTTTAGCCTCATTGAGGTGTCTTTCAGTTGGTCTTGACTAATAACGGGAGCAAAGATATACAGCAAATACAATGTCAGGTCTGCTAGCTGTTAGATACATGAGAGACCCAATAATACTTCGGTATTTTGTAGGGTCAATAATTTTCCCATGTAAATCAGCGTCCAGCTTTGGTGAGGTTGCAGACATAGGTGTGTTATAAGTATCACAACTGGTCATTCCATGTTTCTTTAAGATTTCAAGAGCATATTTGGACTGATTTAGAAATATACCACGGGGAGATTGATAAACCTGAAGTCCTAAGAAGAACTTTAGTTCACCCATCATGGACATTTCAAAATTTTGTTTCATTAATTTTGCAAAAGCGTTTGAGTACTTTTTATGTGTTGAACCAAAAATGATATCATCAACATAAATTTGAACAATCAAAATATCCTCCCCGTGACGTTGAATGAAAAATGTTGGATCAACAGTTCCTTTGGTAAACTGATTAGCGAGAAGAAATTTTGACAGTTTGTCGTACCAGGCCCTTGGGGCTTGTTTAAGACCATAAAGAGCCTTTTTGAGCTTGTACACGTAGTTAGGATGTTCTGAATCAACGAATCCTTCCGGTTGACCCACATAAAATTCTTCACGGAGTTGACCATTCAGAAACGCCATTTTCACATCCATTTGATAAACCATGATATTCTTGTGTGCAGCATATGCCAGAAATATCCGTACAGCTTCAAGCCTAGCTACTGGTGCAAACGATTCTTCATAATCAATTCCTTCTTCTTGAGAATATCCTTTAGCCACAAGACGAGATTTGTTGCGAATAACATTGTCTTCAGCATCCAGTTTGTTTTTCCATATCCATTTGAGTCCAATGACATAAAGTCCATCTGGTCTTGGAACAAGTTCCCAAACTTCGAGACATTTGAACTGATTCAACTCTTCTTGCATTGATTCAATCCAATTGTCATATGTCATAGCTTCTTTGATGTTTCGTGGTTCATCTTGACAAACGGTGAGTGCATAAACACAAGTTTCAGCATCAGTATGAAGTCGTTGTCTCGTCATGACTGGGTTAGAAGGATCGCCAATCACATTTACTAAGGGATGATCTTTTGTCCATTTATGTGTCGAAGGGTGATGGTTGAATGTTTCATGCATATTAGACGGATCCAAATTGCGTGAAGATGACTCGCCAATGTCTATAATGGTTGGAGCCGGAGCAAATGGATTGAAGAAAGCATTTCCGTCATAATCTGCGGGTGCAGTTACTTCTTGATTTTGTGTTTCATCAGTTGTGTCAGTGTTGGATGCAATGTGTTCTTCTGTTGATTGAGAATCATTCAGCAGTGCATCTGGTGCAACAGTTGTTGTTGTTGGAGCAGGTGTATCGGGTATCGGAATATTATCAGGTTGTGCAGCGGAAACAGTCGATACATTTGGAGCACTACTTTCGGGAATCTCATCAAACAGAGGAGCAAACAAAGTTTCCAATTGTTGACGAGTGAATTCCATGGGTGGAACAGCTGATGAAGAAGGAAAGTTTAGACGGTTGGATGCGGGTCCTAAGCGGTTCTGCTCAGAAGCCATATTTGTAAGCTCATCAAAGTTGACATGAACGGTTTCCATCATTTGTCGAGTTCGACGATTCCAAATTCTAAATCCTTTCGAATTTTCACAGTAACAAATGAATGTGGTCAACCTCAACTTGTGGCTGCTCCTGGCAAATCTAGGATCAGTTCGAACACTGTGTCTAAATTGAGCATTAAAAGTAAAGATTCATATGATTCAAATGACACGTACAAGAACTGTGATCTAGAAAAGGCTAGGAAAAGGGCACTTCTTCAAAACGACGGAATCTTAGGTTCACGACCTAGTGTATCACCTTCGAGTGTATTACTGAACACTGCTTGTAGTAGCAAACCAAAACCTAAGTTTACTCAAACAGTTAGAAATAAACCCGTTGCTCTAAATGTAAAATTTCAGAAACCTAATAGGTGGATCAATATAGGACGCAAATTCTTCCCAAAAGAAGTTTCAACATCCCTTAGATCTAACCTTAGATGGATACCAACGGGTAGAGTTTTCAAAACTGCTGGTCTTAGGTGGATTCCTACAGGCAAGATACTAAGTAGTTGCACCAAAACAAGTGTGATACCCTCTACATCTATCCGTGAGGCAGGAAAGGAAATCATCAAAATAGCATGTTCAGGTGTCAAGAAGATAATTGACACTACATCTTTATGCCTCTAACACCTGGAACCCAGTTACACTTGGGGATCCATGTCTTTCTCTTCCTTGCCCCCCCTTCTATTTTTCTATGCAGGTACAACAGCTATGGCTCCTACTGCAAAACAGCGTAGGACCCGTTTCTCACCGTCAAAATTATCATGATCCATCAGCTGTTCCACCATTGTACTTAATCGTCATGAATTGGAAACAATGCTTGCTCCTCTGGTTAAAGATTTTGCCAAAAGTCGTGCTTCAGATGTATCGAATGTTTCCGCTGCACAACCGATAATACTCTAATTTCTGATACATCTGAATCTACAACAACAACCGTTACTGTAACTGCACCTCCAATCGAATCTCTGAAAACAGAAGAACAAAGTGTTTCCTACAACAATGTCACAACTGATGATCAACTAATTGAGCTGAGATGTTTTCGTCAGCAGTTGATTCTCTCAAGATATTTATGGTACTTCACACTTGTTCGGTTGCTTGGACATACATGGTTTCACTATCTCCTCATACATGGTTTCGATGTCTTCAATTCATCATCAACATACGTGGTGTATGATTCAGATTCATTGAAAACATCGAGGGGGAGAGAGTGTAGGCGTCCCTTGCTTCTTTTGTTTGACCACATGAGTCCTTGCGAAAACCCAATGCTTTCCAAAATTTCTTCCATAAGGGCGAAGAAATGAGACGATCTGTGGTTTAAACGTCTTAACTCAGTGTTATCATCTCAACTTTCACGGGTTATCTTGTGTGAAGTTACCCAAATATAATGTTAAGATGCCTCACACACGGTCTTGGTATCGAGTTATTGCATATTCACAGTGACTAGTATTCCGAAACACCACAACATTCAAGGGAAAGTCATTTCATTTCGTCTTTCGTGGTTTGTTTGATGTGATGCGTCTACATACGCGAGAACATCTTGTTGATTTCTGGCATGTTTCCCTCGAACGAATCTTCCGCAATTAGTCAGATTTTCTTTGTATGGTTTACTGCTCATCTACAAATTCCGCTGCATACTGAAACCGTCAAAAGTTAGAGGAAATGTAGACTTCATCAAAAGTTTCAAATCTGCTAAAGACAGTTGTCAGTTCGAGGGGGAGCTATTTCTGAAACATCGTCAATTGGGGAAAGGTTAATTTGTTTCATACTTATTTCATCTTTTCCCTAAAGTGGCTTGTGCACACATAACAGTGTACAACCCGTAAGTGTCAAGAAAGGACCCTGTGGTACGCCTCAGTGCCACAATCCTTATAAAAGGAGCGAAAGCTTCTTATTTTTGAGTAAAACCTATCAAACCTTTCATTTTTCAAGGTTTTGCTCAAAAAGAC
The DNA here is from genome assembly GCA_019973895.1 of Chrysanthemum seticuspe. Taxonomy (NCBI): domain Eukaryota; kingdom Viridiplantae; phylum Streptophyta; class Magnoliopsida; order Asterales; family Asteraceae; genus Chrysanthemum; species Chrysanthemum seticuspe. The sequence goes on along the minus strand of BPTQ01000008.1, from coordinate 224,530,317 downwards.
AAGTACTTCCCCATATGATTTTAAAACCTCAACCGTTTATATCACTAGTTGAGGGGGAGCATTTGAATTAAAACTTTGTTCACAAATTGTTCACAGTGGTCACTCTTCCCGCAACACTCAAAATGGTCATATTTATTCTCAAACCGTTCAAAAATAACAATTTTATATGCCATTTTTTAGGGGGAGAAAATTGTGTGATAAGAAATATGTTGTGCAAAATGCAAATGAATCTGTGTACCTCAGACTTAACCAACGAATTGACGGTACTAAACTGTTTGTAACTCGAAAAGACTTGTCCTGGACGGGTAATAATTTCAAGCTAGTTCGCTAGTGATGTAAACGTGTCTCGCAAAGGACTAGTCTGAGTAGAATGTACCATTCGTGAAACTCTTGATAGACATGAACTCTGACGGGTTTGACAACCTTCCAAGGTTTGTCTACACCTTCAAGGTAGTTATTAGAGTTAGTTGTCACCTAAAAGCTGACAATGCAACTCTTTAACTATTCAACGTAACCGTGTCTCGCGGGAGATTGTCTATCTTTAGTGGATCAATTCAAAAAGTGCGCGCTCCTTCCTCACTGTGCATTTAACCATTAAAACTATTAAGCACATGTGGAGGGGGAGTATTTATGCAAAAACGTATCTCTCACTGTGGTTCAAACATGTCTTTCATTCACAAACCCTTTGAGAGATACTTTTCACATACAGTGGTTTAAATGGTAAACATAGGTTAGTCATGGAGTTATAAGGTGACTAAGGTTAGGAATAACCGTCCTATGATCCGCCAGAGCCGGAGGGATCTACCCAAGGACACTACCATTAGTTAGTGTTAGAAGTCCTTAGGAATGATTATAAAAAGGAGAAAATGAGAATCGGAGAAAGAAGGAGTTGAAGAATCAAAAAGAAATGTAAAGTAAAGGGTGAAAAGAAATAGCCCTCCAGATTATTCAACTTAGGGCAGACACCGGGTTCAATTCATATGCTACTGGTTGTCACTTAGTGACACCGGTATTGAAGATTAAAAGTCGTCATGGACCCAGTGACGCATGCACTAAACCTTCTTAGCCACTCAAGTTTCTCTCAACAGAAACCTGTTTCATTCTCACAGGGAACCCTACATTATCTATTGGCTTTCTCTTAGAGATCGCTGGTATTGAAGAAGGAGACCCTCTCCCTAGTCTCCGCTCAGGAAAACCAAAACGCACTGTTGAGTCTAGAGCCACGAGATTCATCAAAAGATCTCTTAGGAACACTTGACATTTAATCACTTGTTGATCAACAAATAAGATCTTCAGTGATTCAGTGGTTCATATCGAGTCCTTCACAGATCTTAGCAATCTGTCGAGAACATTTATGAGAGGTTCACATCTGTGATCCTCAGTGATTGAATGGAAACTCCTGCCAGGGTCAACATCAAACAGCCCTGACAGCAGGTCACTTCGGTAACTCCCCGTGGATTACGCGGAGTGTGTCTCAAACGATCTACAGTCGTGAGGTGATGCTTCGGTGTACCTCAGCGACTCATCTGAACTGTAGATGTACTTCGGTACATCGCGTTATCTCACTTGTGGGACTCCAGTTCAGGAACGGCCTTTGTAAGAATTAGAGTTGTGTTTTCACACTATGCTGTTAACACTCTCGAAGTTCAAACTTGTAAGTGCCGGAAACCGCTTATTACTAACTGTTTGAAATGTTTTCTTCTTATGGAAGCTCTGGAGCGGGATGATCGTGCTGATTCTTCTCATGTTCACACCAACATCATCACTAATGGAAGTTCTATTCAAAAGCAACACAACCGTCAGAATGATTCTTCGTCAAACCAAAGAATCTACAATGATAAAGATTTAAAGAACTTCATCAGTATTGAATTCCAACGTCATAGAGCGTGTGAGCATATTGAAGAATGACGTGGAGACACTGGAGCAGCGAAGCAGACCTGCGGCAGACTGATGCAGACAACAACATACTATCACTTTCACCACAAAGAACAATGATCAAAGAACAAAGTTAAAGATGACGTCGAAGCATAACTGTTCAAAGATAACTATCTCTCTATACTGGGGAGATTGTTCGAATCAAGACAATTCCTCTCACAAGAAAGAAGAATGTCAGAAGACGTCACAGCTACTATTACATCAATGCCTTCACCGTTTACATTCATATATACTTGAGGGGGAGATTGTTGGAATCACTCCTAAACAGTATTTCAAGTATTTATATTTCATATGTAATAGGTAGCTTTATTATGGCCTTTATGTTTGTTTAAGGTCCAGCTTATGTAGAAGGCCCATAAGCTGAGGCCCAAGCCCAATAAGGAATAGGGAAGGAGAGGGAGTGTTGCCCTAGCTCCTTGCCTATATAAACTCTTGTAAACCCTCATTTGAGGGTTGGTTGTTCAATTTACTCTTTCACACATACTCTTGTGCCTAACCGTCCTTATTGCTTAACGTGTGTGTGTGTTCGTGTAGCTTGTTCATCCGCCTTTCTTCTCTATCTCTTCTCTTATAAGCTTGTGTTGTAAAACTAGTGACCTAACAATATCATCACGATCATTTTTCGGATAACACAGTGCACCGAATACATGAAAATATCTGATATTTGGTTTACGGTTGTGAACAATCTCATATGGGGTTTTATTATGGCGCATATGAATGATGGAACGGTTTTGAGTAAAACATGCAGTTGAAACAGCTTCAGCCCGCAAGAAATCCGGTAATTGTGAAAAAATCAACATTGTTCGAGCAGCCTCCACTAACGTCCGGTTTCGTCGTTCAACAACACCATTTTGTTCAGGAGTACGAGCAATCGATGTCTGATGTGTGATTCCTACTTTCTCAAAATAAGCACGAAGTGTTTGATTTTTGAATTCAGTTCCATTGTCCGTTCTTACAATCCGAACGGTGTTTTTGAGTTGAACCTGAATCTTTGTGAGAAAGGTGATAATCATTGTTGGAGCTTGATCTTTAGTTCGAAGAAAATAGACCCAAGTCCATCGTGAATAATCATCAACAATAACCAGAATGTATCGTTTTCCATTCACACTTTGTACACGCATGGGGCCACATAAGTCCATATGAAGCAAATTTAGAACATGTTGAGAACTTGGTTCAGGTTTTGAAGGAAAATTAGATCTCTTGCTCTTGCCTTATTCACAAGCCGAACATAAATGATCTTTGGTGTACCAGAACCTTGGAAGACCATCAACTAACTTATGAAGAGCGAGTTCAGTCATGGTTTTGAAGTTTAAATGAGAAAGCCTTTTGTGCCATAACCATGATTTTGTCGAAGTTGCTTTTGAGAGAAGACAAATCGGTGAAGATGCAATCATATCGGACATAGGAATCGTATAAAGATTGGTGCTCCGATTGCCGGTGAGTAAATCTTGTCCTTCCAAATCACGTACGTAACATGTTTTGGAGCGAAACGAAACTTCCAAATCATCATCACAGAATTGTCCAACTAAGAAAAGATTGTGTCCAAGACCTTCAACATAATAAACCCGACTGATCTCTATGTTTCCATTAACATAATCTCCATATCCCATTATTGCAGCAAAATGATCATTCCCGAATCTAACAGTACCGATGAACTTTGAAACAAAATTTACTAACAGCTTTAGATTGCCTGTCAAATGCCTGGTACATCCGCTATCAACAATCCACAGAACGTGTTGAATCACCTGCAACACACGAAGACAACGAAGGTGGTATGATAGAAGTAGTGGAACCCAAAGAGTTAGTGGGTTCCATTATGTTAGTGTTACACAAATTTGCACTTTTAGGAATCCATTTAAAGCTTGAGGTACGCTGCAACCATTGTTGCCATAACCAATTAGTTTTCGCTTTGGTCTTAGTGAAGTCACTAGGTGAGTATACCTGGTTCGAAGATGTTTTTGCAGCAATGGGTGTGTCTACAGAATTCTCAGAAACTACACTGTGTACCTTCCCTAAATTCAATTTTGCAACTATGGGGGACCTAGAGGGAGGGCCAGTTATAGATTTCTTAGAACGAGCTAACAGAGAATTTGCAACACATTTTCCATGATTACCAGACATCATATTCTTATGACAAAAAACACAAGAAGCATTAACGTTTGAAACGTTTACAGACTTATCATTCGTTACACTGACATTAGAATTACAATTTTCCAAATTTGAATCTAAAGCAGATGCAACATGAATTTTATTCGATTTCCTAAGATGAACTTCTACTTCTGATGTCGGACGAGTTCTCTTCCTATGTTGCGAGATCCTAGTATTTTCTTTTTGTCTCTTTTTCTCGAATCTTCTAACATTAGTAGACGAAATTATTCCTGTAGAAGTGGAAGAAATCAAATTAGTTTCCTGAGGTTTGTCAATTATACACATGCCAGGAGCAATCACATTTGTGTTACTAGACTTGCTAGAGGCTTGTTTATCTAGCTTTTCTTTAAGCTCAATGATGATGTGTTTTTGATCCTGAATGATGGAATTTAATCTTCCTTGTTCACCTAACATTTGTCGAGTGTATTCAACATGGTGATCAAGCTCTTTTGATGCTTCAGAACGAACTGTTTTAATAGAATCAAAAATCGTTTTATATTCCTATTTGACTTGTGCAATCTCTTGTTCATATTTGAAAATTTGACATTTTAACGATGCATTTTCATCATCAAGAAATTCGACTTTTGAAATTCGTGACTGATCCAAAGACACCTTTTCCATGTGTTTTTGTAAAGCAAGTTCAGATTCAATTGTCTTAGACTGACACCATTGAAGTCTTCGTTTAAGTTCAGAAATCTCCATTGAAAGTTTAGATTGGACATCATCATTTTGTGAAAACATTTTTTCATTTTCCTCTTTTAATTTATCAATTTCATGCCTTAACATCTGATTGTCCATTTCCAACGTTTGAACTATATTGAGATTCTCAGCAGTTAACACAGTATCATTCACAGAAGCAAATTCACAATATATAACCACAGAAGCAATATTAGCAGAAAGTGCATCTTCTAACAATTGATCAAAGGCATTTTGAAGATCTTGGTTTTTGCATTGTTCTTGTGAAACTGAGTTTTCAAGTGTTTTAAAAGCTTCAATCATTGAAGTCACCTCTTGTTGAAGTTCCCTTTCCCAGTGTGTGGCACACAGACGCAAATGTGCGACATGAGGTGAAATTTGGGTTTGAAACATTTGACTTTGTTCTCTTGCATAAGCAGATTGACAATTAGATGCTTTTAACTCAGAATTTTTCTCAATTGCCGTTTCTAAAAATGAAATATCTTCCATAAACGTTTGAAAGTACCGTAATACTAAACAAGATTTAGGAGTTTTGGGCAATGAGTTGCTTTTGCAAGAGGATGGTAATGGACCATTTATTTGTGCAACACTGTGAACGGGGCCTTCTACGCAAGATGCCTCAGTTAATTCAGAAAGATTATACGATGGTGTTGAAATGACATTCAGTTTGTAAGAAGCATTTTCTCTTGTGTAATCATATGGTAAAATTCCATTTTGTTGCATTTTTAAACGACTTCGATCATCTTGTGCCCATTGTTCCTCACAATCAAATACAACAAGTTGCATGCTTAGATCTAAAAGACATTGAGCACTATACAATTTGGGCATTTTCTTGAGAGCTGTGTGAAGAAAACGTGGGTGATTATACCCAAGAGCAAAACGTTTTGAGTCATCGGGACTCGGGAGTAAAGTTGACATTTCAATCTGTTTGACTGAGTGGCCAATCTTATATACAATAGTGCCAAAATCTTTTAACCGTCTTTCTAATCGAAGAATTTCCTCAATTTGATCATCAATGCGTTTCTTAGATTTCTTTTTGAATTCAGAAAAATTTGACCGACTTGTTGAAAAATCTTGTTTAGTATTGGAAAGTTCCGTTTGAAGATTTTCAATGTTTTTCTGAAGTTCGGACTTTTCTTGATCAATTTTAGAAATCTTTTCGTTATTTGACGCAACAATTTCGTGCATTTGATGTTGAAGATTTTGTTCGTTAACGTAAGATTTTTGAAAGGCCACTTCAAAACTTGTTTCTCGGGTGGTTTTTGTTTCAAAATCATTTATCCGTTTTCGACAACTCTCAAGTTCAGCATGCAAGGAGGTAATCTCAGCCCTAAGGTTTTGGTTTATCTCATTACATATTGCAGTTTGGGCTTGAAATGGCAGAAGTAATGAAGTCAGATATTCTGAATCTGGATCATGAATTGCTTCACTCTGTTCAATATGCTCATTATTTTCATCATCACTTAGGTCATCAAATGTAACCACGGGGTTAATTTGATCAACTTCATTATGATTAAATAATGATTCATATTGAACAGATTGTTGCTCATCAGATGCAGATGCAGACACAATTGCATTTATGAGGCATATATCAGTGTCAGGTACCTGAGATAGACCGTCTGTGTCATAGACTGGTCCATTCTCTGTTTGACTGATATGATGTTCTTGCATATTTTCCATCAAAACAACTGCAGCATTTGCTTCCAAATCTTCATATTCATCATCTGAGAGAGTATCTGCCATAAAACCTTGCTGAGTTTCACTGAGTTCTCCTCCTGCTTCATCCTTGTATGCCATCAGCATGACTTGCTTATAGTAATCTCCTCCTCTGGTTCGTGGTTCAGGACAAGCATTAGCAAGATGTCCTTGCTTTTTACAATTGTAGCAGCGAATAGTAGATCCTGAAGCCGGTGAATTCCTTGTTTCCACAACTTGAACATTTCTATTGAAGTTATTACCCGATCCCCCTGCTGATGTTTTCCAAGAATTACCAGAATACCCACTTGTAATCATACGACGACCACTAGTTCTGTTCTGAACCTCAACTTTGCCACCTTGTATAACTGCGTGACTTTTGGGATTTGATGATGAACGAAGACGATTGTTTGACTGCGTAGAGAACTTGGAGAAGGCTTTAGCAATAAAGGCCATTCCATGATTTAATGCTTCAAAGGCATCAGCTTGATCATCATTGGTTTGAGCATAGTATGCATTGTTAGAATCACCTTTGGGTGTGAGTTGATGAGAAGGTGTGGGTAGAGCATAACTAAAATGACGTTGTTGTTGATCGAAAGCATGATTTGACTTTGGGTAAGGAGTTGGATAACCATGTGCCATAAGAGCAATCTGATCAGCAATTGGTGGTGGAGGGAAACCATTTGTGCCACGAGCTTCTTTATCTTTGAAAATCTCATATTGATGATGTTTCAGATAATCATACAACAACCCATGCTTTACTTCATGAAGATCCTTGACTTGTCGAACAAAAGTAACATACTTATGCCAATCTGGTCCTAATGAGTTCAGAAACTTTGTGTTAATGGCAATGGTTGGAAGATCAATCTTATGTCGGTGCAAATCATTGACCACATTTGTGAAACGATGATAATATGATTCAAGTGATTCCCCAGGCTCAATCGTAAACACATCAAAGTTATGATACAGTTTAGACTCCATATCGACCTTGTTCAATTCAGTGCCTTCCATCAAGAGGTGAATTTGTTCCCACATAGCTTTTGCAGTTGTCTGTGCATCAATACTTTTGTAAATCGGGTTAGGAATTCCTAAAAGTATTTGTTGCATAGCAATCTCATCGGCTTCAAGATGAAGTAGTTGTTCTGGTGTTAAACGACTCAGTGGAACAATTGAGATAGTATCGAGTCTTGGTGGAATAGCTGTAGGATCTCCGGGAACAGTTTCAGTTGGCATTTGAAATGGTCCTTCTAGTATCACCTTCTTCAGATACTTACCATGAGGTTTCTTGAGTTCCATATACCTTAGAAATCGACTTGCCCATTGCACATAATTGCCTGGTGTAAGCATTGGAGGACGAGTATCCGAACCAGCTTCATGAATTGATTGCTGACTTGTAACAGCTTCACACATTTGAGAAAACCAAGTTTATTGTTGAGGGATTTGTGGAACTTGTTGAGAAGGTTGTTGTGGAGTATGTTGTTGATTAAATTGTTGTTGATAAACTGCTTGTTGTTGATTCCATTGTTGATGTTGTGGACTTAGTTGTTGTTGTTGTTGTTGATTATAAGTGTAAGGAAAATAGTTAGAGTGTGGTGGTTGAGACATAATTGTTGATTGATGTGAATCGTTAAGGATAATTAAGGTTGATGTTGTTTAGATTTAGGTAGATTAGTAGTAGAAAGCCAAACTCGCAGAAATCCAAACTCGCTGGCAAGAAACTCGCAGACAAGAAACTCGCTGAAAGAAACTCGCTGAAAGAAACTCGCTGAAAGAAACTCGCAGAAAGAAACTCGCAGAAAGAAACTCGCAGAAAGAAACTCGCAGAAAGAAACTAGCAGAAAGAAACTCGCAGAACTGCAAACTCGCATAAATTCAAACAGAAACTCGCCAATCTTCAAAGAGAAACTCGCCAATCTTCAAAGAGAAACTCGCTGAAACTCATGAGAAACTCGCAGAAATTCATGGCTAACTCGCCAAACTCACTAAAACTCATGAGAAACGCGCAGAAACTCGCAGAAACACGTATTCAGTCCAAAAAATCCATAAATTTCAATCTAAAACACGTTTTTAAGTACGGATTTCTATTAAATCTAATAAATATTAACCTAAACTATCCCTTGGCTCTTGATACCACTTGTTAGGTCACCATTCTATCACATCAATATGTATTTCTAGAGAGAGAAAGTTTTAGTGAGAGAAAGTGGAAGGAACTAATTAATGATTAATTAAATGATAATTGCAATTAGAACCAACACTCTCTCCCTTCAAGGGAGGGGGTATTTATAGTGTTTACATAAGTAGGGGTGTTTCCCTTTGGTTCTAGAAGAACCTTCTATCACAGCTCATGGGCTTACTACATGAGCTGTGAAATCAATTACAAACATTTATAAACCATATTTATTAATGACCTATTACAAATGAAATGACCTACACTTGATAATAAAACATGTTCCTAACAGGGAACCTCGTCAAATAGGACTAGTAAAACACATCAAACCTCAAACAATAAGTTATAGAGCAAAAACACCAACCCTAGCCAGGAATTAAACTCCCAAATCAAAATTATCAAAGTTCACTTAAACTGTTAACTGTTGATATGCCGGATCCCTGAGTTTGAACTAGCCGGATCCCTCATTCAAGGGATCCGTGGGAACCGGTACATCAAAAGACAGAATAAGTGATAGATGATTAATGTCGAGTTTTACTTTTCACTTTACTCTCCCAACTCATGAAAATAAACCCTAAGCTAATGTTCACATGAGTTCATTCATCATCAGTTCAAAGGAAACAATCACTTGTGTAAGTATAATCTTCACTACATTGTTATTTCCATTATTTAATTCCTAGGAGTACAATTTTCATCTTAAGAAATTGGGTTCAAATGGGTTTATCACAATTTGTTATCACATTGTTTTCTAAGATAAACTAAATCAAAGAATCAACATTGTTGATACAAATTAAAAACTTATTTTTGAATTCAATGAAGATGTATTGAGCAAAATTATGATGAACCCCATTAGGATACTATTCACACAATTGACACAACATTGTGGTTTTGATGTTTAGGATCAACCATGCCAAGCAATAGACAACAAGATTATCAAGACACGGCACATTACATTCCTATGTATCATAGAAAGGATGGTTTAAGCCCGGAGGACCGAAAGGCCTTCAAATTGTTGCAAAAGAGGTTATTCCATGAAGGGCGTGTAGTTGAACCCTCATTCATCAACAACACCGACATTCCCCAAGTCTTTGCGGAATCAACTTCCAATGCCTCTTAAGCATCAATGAACAAATATTTTTGGTGTTTGTCCAAGAGTTCTAACAGGGCATGAGGATCATTCGAAATTAAGATGGAACCATTTCAATTGCTTTTGTCATCAATGAGCAAAAATTCACCTTCACCCTTGAAGAGTTTCCTCGGATACTTCGTATCCCTTGCCAATGAGTATGCATGTATTCAAACGAATGGTCACTAGCCAATCTTCATGACATGGTTGATCATCATGAGGTTTATTTCACACCCCTCCTAGAACCGACTATGGTAAGGGATACCGTCTTCATGTAAAGAGCCTCTCCGTCACGAGTCACTAGGAAATCAAAGGTCATCTATAGGATCCCTTTCAAATAGAGCTTTTGGAGATGTTCCCATTGTACAAGAAATGGGAACTAGTGCCAAGGGAGAACGTGCTTTGTTTGGTGGGAAATAAGGATCATCCCAATGCTTGCCTCGTCTACATGATCTATTGCCTTGTCAATGGGACTCATTTCAACCTCGCCTATTACATGGTTAAACGGATGGCAAGTGTGAAAAAGACAGACAAGATGGTGCTCCCTCATGCCATGCTCTTAACTCGCCTAGCCAATTTTGTCTTTGCTCTAGATCCATCTCCCTACACCTATAACCATGCCTTTTGCAACAAGGTCATGGTGCCCTTGTTCGATGAGAAGACTACAAGTATTATGGTTGAAGGCAAGAGACCTCACCACCAACATACTCATCAGATGAAAGAAAGAGAAGGAAGCAACCCCATTGGCAAAATTCAACTTGACCCCTTAGCATACATTGACCAACTGCCAGACATCCCGAGCCCATCACAAGAATTTCAACAAACAAAGGGGATGTTCAAATGTTTTTCTAAATTCCTCATGAAGAAGAAGAAGTAGGGGTGAAGGGTTGAAGAGTGAAGATTGGAGGCGATGGAGTAGGAGATTGAGTGAGAGAGAAGGTAAGGCCGTGGACCTTAAAATTTTAACAATGATCTGTAAAACAACTTAAACAATATTTATGTAGCTTAGGACTTAGCTCTAGTAGATGGCATGACATGAACAAAAACATTCTAACTTAGGCAACCCAAAATGAGAATTTTACGACGGCTTGATTGAAATCAAGAAGTCGGTCTTGCTCATTTTGCTTACCTTTTAGTCGCCCTTAGTTACCATGCATGATATTTATTGCTTGCATATTTGATTATTTAATATAGAAATGATTAGGATTATTTTTTGCTAAGAAGTGCAAATTCTGCACATTTGCTGTGAAGCTACTGGTCAACAATAGCCGGATCCCTGAGCTATAACAAGCCGGATCCCTAAGATCAGGGAACCATAGGATCCGGGTAAACAGACATAAGATTTTTACACTTTCAGTTCAATCCAATCCTCTATACCATATAATACTACCTAAAATTGGTATTTTAGGATCTCTTTAGTCTTACTCAAGATCAGTAAGTTTCATACTCACTCATAGCTAACATAGGATCACATTCAAGGTGTTTTTGATTTATCACTTCACCGAAACTCACCATATTTCTGCTCCAATACTTACACATTGTTCCTCACATCTCAAAACACTTAGTTTGTTATTTCTCTTAATTTTGACAAATTGATTTTAGTCATCTTTATCTCAAAATAGGCTAAAAACTAGTTTTTCATTTCTTTTGATTTTTTAGGAATTTTACAAATTTTTATTTGGCCACCATCTAATCTCTAGGATCATTTGTCTTCATTTGCCATTCTAAAATCATTAGTGTCATGCTTAAATACTTGGTTGCACTCTCAAAAAGTCCACTTTCTTACCAAAAACCATCATTAGGTATCCTCACTCCTTATGGTTGGAAATTTAAGTCCCATACCATTTAAGACATCTTAGGGAATCCAAACACTCAATATTTATAGGTACTAGACCTTAATAGAACAGAATCACTCCACCACTTTGTTGTTTGATAGACGAATCCCTAATTTATAACTAGACGGATCCCTAAAGATAGGGAACCGTGGGATCCGAGTCTCCAGAACAGATTATGATCAATTTTCTCTTCTAATTCAAACTCTCTTTGGTAGTCTAAAAACTTTTACTTGCCATTAAATGACTCCCTAGAATAGAACAACACTATAGTTGACCTTAGTGCATGCCAAAATTCTTAGTGGTCAAGAATTTAATTCATTAATTAACCCAAGTTCATCCTTTATAAACCAAGTGCTCTTATGTGTTTAAACCACCATTCAAACCATCATTCAAAAATCAGTAGCTAAGACATCCATTACATCCTCTCTTTCACTATAACTAAAGCATCTAGCAAAAACTCTTTAACCAAAGGTTACTCCAAGAAGAATGCTCATATGGTTCATGAGATATCTCTACCGAGTCATCACCCGTAAGAAGTCCAAATGCTAGAATCCCTCCTCAACAAACTTAACCAACCAAAGCTAGAAGAACCGCTAGGATTTGCATTCGACCTTTTGAGTTGGAAAGGCCTTCATCAAGCACTAAACCAAACACACCTAGCTCTACTAAAATAGCCAAGCCTTCATTTCTAGAATCTAGACTACATTCCTTTACCGCAGCTCTTTCTCATCAAATCTCTACTCGTTAGAAGACTCACCACCAATGACTTCTCATTCACCAACCTTCTCATTAAATAGGGAACCGCCTTCACCATCAAATAGTCCATCTTTGGAGACAAGGAATCACCAAAGACATAGAGGACTTCCCATCTCCACCAACAACTTGTGCATCATCACCCTCATTTTTAGTTGAACCACACCCTACGTCGCTCAACTCACCTCCACAAATCCTACTATCCTTTGTGGAGCCTCCTCAAAACATTCCACATCCTTCGTTATCTATTCATGACAATATTTCTCTAATTGTCAACTTACCCAAGGAATTGTTCAAGAAGTACAAAAGGAGTTGCATTTCATGTTTAATCATTTCCTTGAACGATTCAACCAAATCAAAAAGTCTACTCGACCTTAGGTTACAAGCACATTGATGGTTTTTGTTAAGTTTTTTGACACTTCTTAGAATTATTAGAAAAAGTATTACATGTTTTTTTCATTCTCTTAGTTTTAGAGATATGTATATCATCTCTTGTGTTCTTATTGAATGAAATTACATTTTATATGACATATGGTCTTGAGAATATGTTTGGTGACGTTATACATAACTCATTTTGATGTTGACATCACATTTTACGTCTACATTGCTATCAGAAGTATGCAGGCAGACGGATCCCTGACTTTTGCCTACACGGATCCTTCCCAAGGAGGAACCGTAGGATCCGTGCAATAGAAGACTTTCTTATTACTAATTTGAGTCTCATTTGCAGGAAATTATGCATCATATACTTGTTTTCTAACCTTTGTTTTGTAGATTTTCAATATACACTTGAAGACTTTGACACCCTCAACAAGGTTTTGCTTCTTTTCAAAGCAAAACATTGCAAAAACACTTGCAATACTTTCACGTATGATTATATTACTACTTGACATCCTCCTCACAAAGGAGCACTCGTCAAGGGGGAGCATTTTCATCAAAAAGACGAAACCATTTGCAAACAAAATTGCAAACACTCGCTTAGTCTTCCTAATTACTTGACGCCCTCACAAAGGGAAGCACCCATCAAGGGGGAGCTAAGACGATAATTCTTCTCTTCTCTTACTCTCTATTTTTCATTTTATTACTTTATAGACGTTTTTATTAAAACAATGTGTTAGTTTCTTTTCGACGCTCTTTTTGTTTCGACCAAAAGGGGGAGAAGAGAGTAAAAACTCCAATTCAAACTTTTACGAATTTTAGTTTTTTTCTTAAAATAATCTTATGTTTTGTCATCAACATAAAGGGGGAGATTGTTAATACAAGTAGGCCGTAAAAATGTTTATTTATATTTTACCATCTTCTAATGTTTTGTCGATAATAAACGTAAAATTATTTTAACAAAACAAATAAAATACGTAAATAGTTTACTAACACACTTACATTTTCATATAAAACACTAAACAAGTAATAGTGTTTACATATTATAGAAATGCATATGTATAACAACTAGTATTTACATAATATGGATATGTACTTATATATACTTTGTATATATATTGTAATGGGTAATGTAATGGGTAAAAATAAGTACTTGACCCATTGACTAGATACATTGAATGTAGTTGGGTAAAACCCAAAGTTCATGACCCATAACCATGGAGCTTGATCCATAACCCATGACCCATTGCATGACATCATGCATGAAGTCATGTTGGGTATTATCCATGACCCATGGACTTAAACCATACCCATGATCCAATGTCTAGATACATTGTATCTATTTGGGTACCAATGACCCAAAGTCCATAACCCATGACCCATAACCCAAATATGGAGGAGCGTCCACGAATCTCCAGGATTACACTGGACGGATCTGTGGAAAACTAGAAGGGGGGGTTGAATAGTTTTGCTGATTTTAAGTTGATTTAAAAAACTTTAGATTCGATATTATGTGAAATCGTATGGATGTTGAGAACGTATAGATCTAATGATAATGTAAGCAAATAAACAAAGATAAGGGATAGAAATGACACAACCGATTTGTAGTGGTTCGGCTACAAGGACACTTTCCTTGCCCTACTCCACTCCCCGAGTCACCTACTCGAGAGTTCAAGCACTATGTCAACAAACTCCTTCACTTGGCGGAGAAGCCTTCACAACGTTGCTTACACTTTATCCGGTACAAAGCTAGATACCGAGTCCGTAGCACGGTGGACCAAACCAACACAACTATTACACAACAAATATGTGAAATATCAAATACAAGATCTTCGCTACAGAAATCTTGCGGAGTGACAAATCAATCAAGGACCCCTTGCTTGGATGACTTGTAGAATGCTCATGATCTCGCCTTAGAGAAGGACCTATATGAGGATCACAAATAGAAAGAAAAGAAGAACAACTCTCTAGATCAAGTGATCTATATGTTAGAAGAGAATGAGAGAGTATGAGAGATTTAGAAAGAAGAGGGGTGAGTTAGAATGAAGAAATGGCTCTCTATTTATAGGCAAATTTCCTCACTGTTCACACGGATCCCACGGATCCCTTCCACTTGGGATCCGGCTAGCACAAAGCTAGGGATCCGTGGAACGCTCCTCTTTGCCCATGGGTTTTTTGGTTATGGGTCATGGGTTGGTCCATGGGTTATATCTAGATTCAATGTATCTAAGTATACATTGTATCAAGTCTCTTTGGGTATGGGTTAAGATCCATGGGTTGTGATTTTTACCCATCCTAATTAACTATTACAACAAATGCTTAAGTTACTACATTTTTGTATTTAAAAGATTATATGTAAATGCTTTACAAAAATAACATGTATCCTTATAATTATACTTAAGACAACATTATATATGTTATCAACAAAACACAAAGAGATCGCAAAATATTAATAAACGTTTTTGCGGTTTATTTGTATTAACAATCTCCCCCTTTTTGTTGATGACAAAATATAATGTTATGATGAGTAAAACTTAAGAATAGATGTAAGTTTTGAAAGATCCTAAGTTTTACTTCTTGTCCCCCTTTTTGTCGAAACAAAAAGTTAACCCTTGGAAGAAAAAGTAGTCTACGTATTTCTTACTCCCACTTGACGGTAGCTCCCCCTAGTTGGGGCGTCAAGAGAAGAAAAAAAATCTACAAAAGAAAGTTAGTAACATGCTTAAATGATCTTATGGTTGTCGAGAAACAAGATAGGGAGCCAAGGTATGTAAACAAGGCCTTGTAGTAAAACGACAAATTGTAGTGGTAGTTAAGCCACTTACAAGCATGTAAAAATAAGAACAAAACTTGTTCTTGAAAATGACAAAAGGATATTAAAAGTAAAAAATAGTAGTAGAGATTCCTTCCATGCTTGCATAAGGTTATGGATGGAGGTTTTGATGAGTAATGGTATTGATGCGATCAAGGATGAGGTTGAGTATGAAACGCATTTCTTCCCTAACTTCTATTGCAATTTCCCTAGTGGATTGGCAATGTTCACAGTGTAAATGATGTGGGTAATGAGTGCGGAATTTTTTCGGGTTGTTTTGATTTGAGTTATGCGGAAGTTGTGGTGGAAAATTAGGAAAATATGGATCAAAATCCGGAATGTTTGTACGTGGTGGTGGAAAAGAACCTAGATGTTCTTGTAATGAGATGGGAGCTAGAGGTGGTGATGTTTCAAGATCTTGAAAAATAGTATTTGGTGATGTGGGGGGTGTGGAAAAGACTATTTCTTTTTCTTTAGGTTGGGTAGATCTTGTTGGAGTCCTAAGGAGTTCCAAAAGAGTTATTTTAGGTGGTGATGAAGTTGGCGTACTTGTTGGTGATGAGGGTGGTGCTATAATGGAAGCATCTTGTGGTGAGTTATTTGAGGATGAATCATTTAAGGTTGGTTTTGCTAAACAACAAGATCGGATACTAATCCGTGCGGATATCCTAGCATTTGATTGTGGTATTTTGGATGATGGAAGTACAAAGGTTTGGATATCATGATTGTTTGTACTAGATGTTTCTCCTAAAGGGTTTTTGGATGACATGATGAAGTGTGTTTGTGAGTTGGAGATGGAGTATTCAAGCATTTTGGGAGTTATATATATAGAAAAACAACACATTGTAATGACTGCTTGACCCAAAATGTGGATTAAAATCTAATGATTAGATATGAATTCAAGGCATGTGATCATGAGAACACAAGCATTAAAGATCATACTCCCAAAAATAAAACAAATGTGGATTTCTCATCCAAAAAGACAAAAATAGAAGTTGAAAAACAGCTTCTGTATACACGGATCCCACGGATCCTTCCCTTGAGGGATCCGTCCAGCATGAAGGCTGGGATCCGTGGGTCTGGTGTTTCAGGCAGTACAAAATTCTCCTTTTGGAGATATTTTTGCCTATTGTGTGCCTATATGCAAACTATTTGGGGCTGCGGTTATCTCGACCCCTAAAAAGAAATAAAAATTAAACTAGAAGTATAAAAAGTACCCTATTGAGATAACCCGAAAACACGTATTTAGTACATAAGTACGTAATCTTATGTTGTCAATGCTCCTAATTCATTGTAGCTTAAATGAATGTACCCGAAAACACATATTAGTTATGTGTCCCCTTTAGCATTCAAAAGACATGAGATGCAATGAAAACGGGTTTTTACTTTGTATTAATAATGAAAAAGCGATTTGTCCTAGACGTGAGAGATTGCTTTTGTGAAATTGATACGGGAAGGTATCATCTTTTTAGAAAACATTGTGAAAGTAGGTTTTCTTTGAAAATGTGTATATAAAAAGTAGGAAAGCTATAAGTGAAAAAAAAACTTATCTTTGGGTTTTGAAAATTCCCGTATTGTTTGTGAGTTGTGCGTGAAATAGAGATCCTAGACTCAGAAGGAAGAAGGCTAGTGTTTACATACCTTGTGGAGTCAAAATAAATTACGACGTGTGTTCCATTAAACCAAGACCAAGACGAAGTAGGTTGAATTGTTCCCGCTTCAACGGTTTGGTGAGGACGTAGGCTATGTTATCTTCGGATGCTACTTTCTCAATAGAAATGTTCCCCTTTTGAACATTGTCTCTTAAGAAGTGATGATGAATCTCTATATGCTTGGTGCGAGAATGCAATACCGGATTCTTGCTTAAGTCGATGGCACCTTTGTTGTCACATAGAATAGCTATGTCGCTTAGATGAATGTCGTAGTCTACTAACGCTTGTTTCATCCATAGTGCTTGTTGGCATGCTTTGCCGGCGGAGACGTACTCGGCTTCGGTTGTTGATATTGCTAGAGCCATTTGTTTCTTAGAAAACG
The DNA here is from genome assembly GCA_019973895.1 of Chrysanthemum seticuspe. NCBI lineage: Eukaryota > Viridiplantae > Streptophyta > Magnoliopsida > Asterales > Asteraceae > Chrysanthemum > Chrysanthemum seticuspe. The sequence goes on along the minus strand of BPTQ01000008.1, from coordinate 224,512,738 downwards.
ATGATGTTAAACAACATCCCATGAAAGTACACACCCCACTTGTACTTTTTCTATCAACGTAATCCCCTGCATGGTCAGAATCTGCATATACAATTGTTTCTACACCCGTGCCCTTAGGATACCATAATCCTAATTATGTTGTACCCTTAATGTATCTAAAAATTCTTTTTACGGCTTCAAGGTGTGAAGTTTTGGGGTTTTCTTGAAACCTAGCACATAAGCAGACACTAAACATGATATTCGGCCTACTTGCCGTGAGGTAGAGAAGACTACCTATCATGCCACGATATTTAGTATTATCTACGGATTCGCCGTCTTCATCTTTTGTGAGTTTGGTGTCGGATGACATGGGTGTCCTAATTGGTTTCGACTCTTCTAGACCAAATTTCTTTAACATCTCCTTGATGTATTTAGATTGATTGAAGAAGATACCATCTTCTACTTGTTTAATTTGTAGACCAAGAAAGAAACTAAGTTCTCCCATCATACTCATCTCGAACTCGTCATGCATGATTTTAGAGAAATCATCACACATGTCTTGACAAGTGGATCCGAATATAATATCATCTACGTATATTTGTACTATGATTATGTGTGACTCCTTTTTCTTAGTAAAAAGTGTGTTGTCAACTAACCCCATGGTATAGTTATGTTTAGTTAAAAAGGACTTGAGTCTATCATACCAAGCTTTTGGAGCTTGTTTAAGACCATAAAGGGCTTTCTTTAATTTATAAACGTGTTTGGGTTTTTCAAAATCGATGAAGCCCGGAGGTTGAGCTACATATACTTCTTCATTAATAAGACCATTTAGAAAAGCGCTTTTGACATCCATTTGATAAAGCTTTAGATCATTAGCACAAGCATACGGAAGAAGTATTCTTATAGACTCTAATCTAGCCATGGGGGCATAGGTCTCATCAAAGTCTATTCCTTCTTGTTGGTTATACCCTTGGGAAACGAGTCTAGCCTTGTTCCTAGATACTACTCCGTTTGCATCTAGTTTGTTTTTATACACCCATTTTGTTCCTATTATGGTTTGATTACTAGGTGGAGGGACAAGTGTCCAAACATCATTAGAAAGAAATTGATTTAATTCTTCTTGCATAGCCATTACCCAACTTTCATCTTTTATGGCTTCTTGTGTGTTCTTAGGTTCTATAGTTGAAAGAAAACAAAATAAGCTACTTAGGTTTTGAACTTGAGACCTTAATGTTTGTTCGTTTAGCTTTCCTATGACCTTATCTACGGGGTGATCTTTGGACTCTTTAATGTTTGTGATTTCACTAATTGAAGGTTCTTCTTCTTCGTTTATCTTTTTCTTAATTACAATAGCTTCACTTTCTATGATCTCGTCATCGACAAGAGGTGGAGAGGGTTTGGGTGGACTTTCATCAAATTTTATGTTTAATGACTCTTCTACCTTCATTGTTTCTTTGTTTAATATGACGTAAGCTTTGCTATTAGGCTAGTAACCTAAAAAGATACCTTCGGTTGATTTAGGATCAAATTTTGTAAGGTAATCTTTAGTGTTAAGAATGAAGCATTTGCTTCCAAAGACTCTAAAATGATTTAAAGTAGGCTTTTTGCCTCGGAGTAACTCATATGGAGTTTTACCTAAGATTGGTCTAATTAAGACTCGATTGAGTATGTACGTTGAGGTATCAACAGCATTACCCCAAAATTTTTGAGGTATGGATTGTTCGTTAAGCATGGTTCTACTCATTTCTTGAAGGGTTCTATTCTTTCTTTCTACTACCCCATTCGATTGTGGAGTGCGTGGAGCCGAGAAGTTGTGAGTAATACCATTAGCGTCACAAAAAGCTCCGAATTGCACTTCATTATTGAATTCCCTACCATTATCCGTCCTAATAGACACTATGGGTTTTCCTAGTTGTCTTTGGATCTTTTTGCTTAATATTTCAAAATAGTTAAACGTTTCCGTTTTGTTCTTTAAAATTTTTGTCCAAGTATACCTAGAGTAGTCATCCACTATTACCAAAGTATAGTAGTTGCCTCCATAACTTTGGATAGCGGATGGACCAAATAAATCCATATGTAGTAATTCTAGACACCTAGTTGTGGACACCATGTTTTTAGCTTTATGACTCGAGTGAGCTTGTTTTCCTATATTACAAGCATCACAAAAATGATGTTCATATTTTAACTTAGGTAGATCTCTTACTAGATCTTTGGATGATAGCGATTGAAGAAGTCGCATATTGGCGTGACCCAATCTTCGATGCCATAAGGTCGAAGTATCATCCATAGAGGTAAGACATAGTTTGTCTTTAGGTTCATTACCGATTTTAATGACATAGACTCCATGTTTCCTAATACCTCTTCCTATGGTTATGCCATTTTTAAGTATCTTACTACCGGTTTCGGTAAAAAGTACATTGCACTTTTTATCACATATTTGTCCTATACTTAAGAGATTAAAGTTTAGGTTTTCTACGTGACACACATCGTTAATGGTTAGAGATTTGTTAGAAACCGTACCTTTACCGATGATTCTACTTTTGCTATTTCCAAACACCACATTACCTCCATTTACGGATTCATATGTGGAGAATAGATCCCTATTGCCGGTCATGTGCCTCGTGCACCCGCTATCCTTGACCCATTCATCGGGGTCTAGGTCGACCTTTAAGCACACCTAAAACAATAATAAACTCAAAAGTTTGGTCCCCATTTATTCATGGGTCCATTAGTGTTAAACATTCCATTCATGTTAGACATGTATGGGTAAGATGAGTATGCATTCCATGGAGCAAAGTTTTGAAAAGAGAAACCGTTTTGCATATTAGGGTTCCATCCCATTTGATGGTTACTTCTTGGATAAACGTTATTAGGTCTCCTAGATGCATTATGTTTTTGAAAAGATGGTGCTTTGTTTCTTGCAAAAGTAGGATTAATTTTTGGAGGTGGATGTCTAGTGGTGACATGAGTTGGTTTCTTCCTATTTACGATAACAAACTCGGTTCTAGATGATGAGGCTATGTTATTACCACTAGTTGTCACAGCAGATCCACGGATCCCAGTTTGTACACTAGTCGGTTCCCTTTTTAGGGGATCCGTGGGATCCGCCACAACAGTGGCTGGTTTTTCTAATTCTTTAACAAATTTTGTTTCTTTATTTTCACTAGTTGATGGATCAAGTTGTTGTATACTGATCGGTGCCAAACCGTCAAGTTTTTTCACGCAAGTTGACCACTTGTGAATAGCCGACCGTAAGAAACTTAAAACAGTTTAAGCACAGAATGCAATGAAGATCTGAGGAGTATAGTGTTTCCCCGGGTCGTTATGTCCCAGCGAGCTATGCAATGGATTATCAAACGTATAGTGATCGGGAGATTTGAACGGGAAAGGAGAATTTGGATTATATTATAACTACAGGAAAAGCCAACAAAGTACAACGGCTTAAATGCAAATTAAAGGAGATTAAAAAGATTAAAAATATTAAATAAACGCTATCACTATTTTAAAATTGATGAACGTTTAAAACTTAAAACTCACGTTTAAATAAAAATTACGTAAACGTGCAAAATAAAAAGTGAGATCTAAGAAATAAAAGTCCTAAAAATATGAAAATGACATTTTTACAATCCTAATGATAAAAGAAAATATTTAGAAAAAGAAAATTAATTTTATAACTATTATATTAATTATTATTAATTTAAAACTATTTTTACTTATTAAATAATAGCCTAAAATACAAGAAATTAGGAAATAAAGCTAGAAAAATAAAATTAAGACTTAGAAAAATCTAAAATATCAAAATAGAATTTTCAAAACTATTTTTGTAATTTTCTGATTATTTTTCTATTTTTTATGAATTTTAAACTATTAAAAACTACTTAAATTATTTAAAAATACAAATTTAACTAAGAAAAATATGGAAAAATAGTTTTTTGGCTTTTTATATTTATCTAAACTTAAGAAAAATGAAAAATTAATTTTTTGAACCTTTTCTTAATTAATTGTATTTAAAGCTAATTAAAAATGATTAAAAACTAATTTAAATTAAGAAAAATAGCAAACAAGCTTGGAAAAATATGAAAATTTCAGGAAAACTCTAAAATGATATTAGGAATATAAGAAAAATGGAAAAACAGGGGCTTGTTAGGAGGAATATGAAACTGATATGGAAAGTGCTTATGAATAAGCACTTGGATAAGCCAAAAGCTCACCAAAAGCTACCAACTGAAAACAGGAACTACACTATGCTAAACATGACCAAATGCAACAATAATCAACAAGCTATAACCTCTTATTGCAAGCTAACACAGATTTGATGTTTATGAGTTCAAAGCTAAAACAGATTCTGAGTACTAACTTTAGACACAAGCACAAGCTTAAAAATAAGCTCAAAATGAAAACTACAAATTGGAATCTAGACTAGACCTGGGTGAGACCAAGTGCACCAAAATTCAGACCATGACCAGCTCTTATGAGCTTTGCACAAGCTCTGCAAAACATGGACAAGCCCTGTGCAGTCAACAGTGCCCTGCACAGGGCATTTGACACCATAATTACAAGCTCTTTTAGGGCTTATAAGAAATTAACAAAAATCCACAAAAATCACTACAAGAAAATAGACCAAGGGAATATTTTAAAACAACAAGAATCACTAAAATTGGCCCAAAGATGAGTAAATGAAAAATCACTCTCAGTTGGCCAAAACTGAGATTTTGCAACTTTGACTTTTAAGGTAAACAAGAAATGTTGACTATATTGAACTTTGATCTAGATTTGTGAACTGAGAATGATGTTTTAAGATAAATTAAACATAATGCAAACTAGTTCTAAGTATTTTGAACACAAAACAAGGACTTGATCTTCAAAAGTTTCAACAGATAAGCTTGTGGGACAGATTAATGAGACTTTTGACTATGAGTGTTTGTAGATGCAAATTTAAGCCAGAATTGGATATATAAGGGCTAAACAAACATGAAGCAACTATAATTCACCACTGCACTAACCTAGATAACAGCTAAATCAGCAATTCCAAACACCCTTGTTAAACCTGATAAGCAAATAACATTTAGCTAGCTACTGAACCAGCTTGTACCAAAGATCAATCTGAGCTTAACTTACCTACTTACAACTACTTAAACACATTAAAAGCAATTATGACCACAGATACAAGTTCCAACTGAAACTGCAAAATGACTTGAAATATTAAGATCTAGAAACTTACTCACATGAGTCCAGCTGATTGCAGGCTTAAACCAGACCCAAATCCTACTCTATCCTAATCTATTTCACCCCAATTCAACCTGCATCAACCCCATTATCCATTTCATTCTTCAATTTTTGCACATTTTGACTTTCATTGACCATGAGACAAATTTGTTTGAACTGAAATTTTAAGCTCATCAAAAGCTATGAGAAGCTTCAATAAACTTGCTAAAGCTCAGAAATAAGCTAATGACAGATTGTTCATAAGAGATTGGAACTAAAAATTTCAACAGTGAACACTAACTTGGATTTTGAATAAAGACTTTGATTGATACTTATCAACACATCAAAATGAGAATTTAACTTGAATGTGATACAAAGAAATGAAATTACAACATTTTTTTACTAAACTAAGACATTTAGGTAAAAAACGACATTAAAGGAAAAAAAAATAAAACTAGCTACTCTTTTGCTTGCTTCCTCTTCCTCTTTATAGCTCCAAGAGCTTTCTCTCACTTCCTTGATTGATTCCCACCACACTTTTGGACCCTTGGATGTCTTGGGAGATTTTTAGCCATAGATTGGTTTTTGGCGGGAAAATGGGGATTTAACAGTGGGAGGTTGAGTGCTAGAGGGGAGAGGCATTAAATGCACTTGGCAGGTTGTTGAGGAGGGGGGAACAAGGGGAGAGGAAAGGTGAGGAGGGGGGATGGGTTGGTTGGGTGTTGCAGGGCTAGTGTTGGGGAAGACAGTAAAAGGGCGGGTAGGGTTGTTGGTTTGACTTGGGTTGACCAGGTTACTAATATAAAGGGGAAGGTCAAAATGTATTTTGACAGGGGGGTCAAACATAGGCAGGGTCCAAAATAGGTTTAAGGGTTTAATATTAGAGGGGCCTTAGGTGTAAAATCTGAAAATCAAGGGACCATTGCTGCCAATTCAGAAAAGTTAATCCAAGGGTTGAAAGTGACAATCTCAAAAAGTATAAGGGCTAAACTTGCCATTTTGCAATTTTCCAGGGGCCATTTCTGCCAAATTTCAAACTTGAAGGACCACTTTTGCAATTTTCTCAAACTTTTGACATTTTTCACCAAAGGACTAATTTTGACAAGTTATGATTTAAAAAGGACCTTTGGTGACTTTTCTTTTGAAATTTTGACTCAGGGACTATTTTTGACAATTTTAGAAACTTGGAGGACTGAAACTGCCAATTATGCAAACTTTGCTCATTTTTCATCTGATTTTAAACATTTTGCATCTGAAACATATAAAATGCAATTTTGGAATATTTTCAGTGTTTTGATGCATTTCTGAGCATTTTTAAACGTTTTGCAGTTCAGATTGACCCAAAAATGATGAGTATTTACACACTCATCATATACCTAGACCCTTTTGGTTGTTGCCAGTTTTAACGCCATCGAGTATTGTATCTAAGGTGTTTGTACTCATTCTAGCAATTTTAGAATCTAAATGATCAACTAGTGTTTGAAGTTGAACACAAAGTTCACATTCACCACTTGCTATTTTACCCTTTTCCAAACGTTTTAGTTTTGCTTTTAATTCTATGACTTCTTTATCTAGACGTTGGTTTTGACTCTTTAAAAGCTTGTTTTTGTTAATTAGTTTTAAGCTAATATTGCATAGTTTATCATATTCATTATGCAATGAGTCGTCATCAAGTGATGAACTACTATAGTATTCGTGACATACCTCGTCATTTGCCATGAGACAAATTTATTCGTCCTCCTCGTCGCTCATTCCCCACGTGCCGCTCACGAATGCCTTTTGATCATCCCGTTTGGGACATTTACTAATAAAGTGGTTTGGGTCCCCACAGTTAAAGCAAGTACGATCATCCTTTGGCTTCTCGTCCTCTTTGCTTTTCCGAAAGCCTTTCTTATCGTCATACGGTTGTTTGACGTATCTACCCTTTCTTCTAAAGAACTTTTTAAAGCCCCTTACCGCCATAGCGTACTCTTCGTCGTCACTACTCGAAGATGAGTTCTCCTCATCGCTCGAAGCCTTTTTGGCTTTAAGGGCAAGAGATTTGTGTTTCTCTTTCACCTTTGAGGCTTCGGAATCTTTAGCAAGGACAAGCTCGTAGACTTTTAGGTTGCCTATGAGTTCATCGAGGGTGAGGATTGTCAAATCTTTTGACTCTTCGATTGCCGTCACCTTGGATCTCCACTTCGATGGAAGTGCCCTTAGATATCTCCTAACATGGTTACGGCTAGAAAAGGATTCATCAAGTGCTTGTAAAGATGTAATAATAGTATTAAAGTTAGCAAATGAATGATCTATAGTTTCCTCATCCGATATTGAAAATTGTTCATATTGTTGAACAAATAAATCAATTTTATTATTTTTAACTTGTTGATTGCCTTGATGAGTTACAACTAAAGAATTCCAAATTTCTTTAGAGGTTTTAAGCATAGAAATTCTTTCGAATTCCTTTTTCGGTAAAGCATTATATAAAACCATTTTTGCTTCACTATTTTTAGAAAGCTTTTTCTTCATTTCATCATTTAGTTTATCATGAGGTATGTGAACTAAATTTCCTTTATCATCATTTGAGGTAGCCTCAAAATCACCTTCAACAATAATGTACCAAAGATCAATATCTTTAGACTTCACATATGTTTCGAATCTATTTTTCCAATATATAAAACCATTAGTTTCAAGTAGTGGTGGACGTTGCATAGATTGCCCTTCCTTATAATTTTCAGAACCCATAGTGATCGAAAAGTTTTTAAAATACAATTTTATTTTAAAACTTTTATAAACTTAGCTCTTGATGCCAATTGTGGAAAACTAGAAGGGGGGGTTGAATAGTTTTGCCAATTTTAATTTGATTTAAAAAACTTTAGATTCGATATTATGTGAAATCGTATGGATGTTGAGAACGTATAGATCTAATGATAATGTAAGCAAATAAACAAAGATAAGGGATAGAAATGACACAACCGATTTATAGTGGTTCGGCTACAAGGACACCTTCCTTGCCCTACTCCACTCCCCGAGTCACCTACTTGAGAGTTCAAGCACTATGTCAACAAACTCCTTCACTTGGCGGAGAAGCCTTCACAACGTTGCTTACACTTTATCCGGTACAAAGCTAGATACCGAGTCCGTAGCACGGTGGACCAAACCAACACAACTATTACACAACAAATATGTGAAATATCAAATACAAGATCTTCGCTACAGAAATCTTGCGGAGTGACAAATCAATCAAGGACCCCTTGCTTGGATGACTTGTAGAATGCTCATGATCTCGCCTTAGAGAAGGACCTATATGAGGATCACAAATAGAAAGAAAAGAAGAACAACTCTCTAGATCAAGTGATCTATATGTTAGAAGAGAATGAGAGAGTATGAGAGATTTAGAAAGAAGAGGGGTGAGTTAGAATGAAGAAATGGCTCTCTATTTATAGGCAAATTTCCTCACTGTTCACACGGATCCCACGGATCCCTTCCACTTGGGATCCGGCTAGCACAAAGCTAGGGATCCGTGGAACGCTCCTCTTTGCCCATGGGTTTTTTGGTTATGGGTCATGGGTTGGTCCATGGGTTATATCTAGATTCAATGTATCTAAGTATACATTGTATCAAGTCTCTTTGGGTATGGGTTAAGATCCATGGGTTGTGATTTTTACCCATCCTAACTAACTATTACAACAAATGCTTAAGTTACTACATTTTTGTATTTAAAAGATTATATGTAAATGCTTTACAAAAATAACATGTATCCTTATAATTATACTTAAGACACCATTATATATGTTATCAACAAAACACAAAGAGATCGCAAAATATTAATAAACGTTTTTACGGTTTATTTGTATTAACAGGATCCTTCAAGTAAGGGATCTGTGGGATTCAGGGAACAGTAGATGTTTTTTCCCATAAATAGTGAGCCATTTCTTTATGGTAACTCACCCTTTTTACACATACTTTCTCCTAGTAATGTAAAATCTCTAACCTTAGATCCAAAGGATCTTTCTATGTAGTTTTGTGTTTGTGTGATTCTTTAGGTTCCTCTTAAAGGCGAGATCATCACCTCTTGAAGTCAAGTATGCTCAAGTCCATGAGTTGCCAAGCTTCGTCATCATCAAGACTATTGAAGTTCTATTGTTAATAGTTCTTTCTTCCTCCTTAGAAGTGTTGTGTTGAAGGCATAGGTGAAAGATGTCAAATAGATCAAGTCAAAGGCATTAGTGAAAGGTGCTAATGGTCCGTGTCGAAGGCATTAGTGAAAAATGCCAAAGGTCCGAGTCAAAGGCATTAGTGAAGGGTGCCGAAGGGTTGTGTCAAAAGCATTAGTGAAAGGTGCCAAAAGGTCGTGTCGAAGGCATTAGTGAAAGGTGCCAAGGGTGTACATATGATATGGTGCATCCGTGTACAAGATAGTTAGTTTGGGTCAAAGGATATTGATATCCTTGATGATGTTGTAATAAGGAGTGGGTCTCCTTTGGGATAGGTGTTGTGTAGTGTTAGGTAGTAGTTCCTCCTTTGTAATGGAACTCGGTATCTAGCCTTGTACCGGATAAAGTGTAGGTGACGTTGTGATAGGTTTGGTTCTAACTCGTGGAAGAACCCGGTGTCTAGCCTTGTACCGGATAAAGAGTAGGCGACGTTGTGAAGGTTTCTCCGCCACAAGGAGTTTGTGTTTTGTAGTGCTTACGAACTCTCGAGTAGGTGACTCGGGAAGTGGAGTAGGGCAAGGAAGTAGTCCTTGTAGCCGAACCAGTATAAACACTCGTGTCATGGTTTTGTGTTTCTCACTCTTTATCTTTGCATTGCTTGTTTATATGCTTATCTATCAACATCCAACACACACATTTAATAGATTGACATAAGTCGATCTAAATAGTTTAGAACGAAGTTTTAATCGGTAAAACTATTCAACCCCGCTTCTATTTTTCCACAAAGCGGTTGTCTACCTTCAGCACTTCCAGATGTATTACCTTCTGGGAGAGGTGCATCATAAGGCAAAGACTCAGTTTTTTCCCTAGTTGGACTAGGAGAATCACTGGAGCCACCCATATTTTCCATATGGCTTGAGATTCCAGTAGTTGTATCCAGTCTTGGAGGAATAGAAACATCCACTGTTGCCATGGTTGGTTTCTTATTTATGTTACCACTATCCTGTGCTGCATCTAAGCTAGACATAGTAGTGGTAGCCCCTTCCACTCTGCCAGAGGTAGTCTCCGTAACACCTGGGGTCTGAGTAGGAATACTAGGATGAGAGGCCATAATACCATGTCTGTGTTTTCTCCTATATGTTTGTGTAACTAGTGGTGTATAAGTGATATTTGGAACAACAATGGGTGTGAGTTGGGACTCAGCTGGGATTTCTAATCCTTCACCCTATACCTGCACAATCATGTTAGGAAACAAAGGAACTATCACCCCATTAAACAACCTTGATGCCATAGACATATTTGCAAAAAGTTTTTGTTGCAAACAAGGTGTTGGAAAAATTTCAGTATGGGTGAGTAGTTTGCTTTTCTTTAAAATCATTGCTATAAATCTTGGATGCATAAGAAATTTTGTTTTTGAATCCACATTCTTCACCATATTTTAAAAAATCAGTTTAGAAAAATTATAGACCCTTCCTGTGGATAAACAAATGAGAGCAATAGCAATATTGCTACTAAATTTCTCTCAAGAGGTTTTCTTAGGGCTTATACAATGAAGAAGTGCGTGTATGAAAAACCTCCATTGAGGGGAGAAACAACCTCTTTGAAAACTCAGTTTTTGATTTGCTGTATCATACCCCATCCCGGGATAAATGTTCAAAAATTTCAGTATTTGGTAAGTCAAAAAGTCCACCCTCATCATTCAAGTGGAGATGTCTCCTCAAGGATGATTCAGATATCCTAACTATCTTACCACCTACATTGGCTTTAATTTGTGTGTGTCCCTATTCCAATGTTTTGACAGTAGCAGTCTGCCAAAACTGTTGAATATGGGAGACTTAGATAGTGGGGTTCGTTATGAGTACATACCTGATGTATGATTGGTTTAGAAAATCCACTATCTGATGAAACTGTTCACTACCCTCTGGTTTTTCCAAGAAAGCAACTTGATTGTGAGCTTTAATGAATTCTATAATAAAAGATTTGGGAAACTGCTGGATTTTGATCGGAATCGGTTTAATTAGCAGTAGGTACTGGAAATTGAAAGTGCGTTAGGGTTTGAGAGTTGTATTTGTGAGAATCGTTTGTATAAAGAAAATTAGATAAAGATTAAGGAAAGTGAATAATTTTCACAAATAACAACCCTATAAATATGACTAGACAGTAAAAATCCCCAACGGCTAGTAAAAATGGTTTTTACTGCACAGTACCAACGGCTACTCAGCAGTACAAAAATTTTACGCTAGCAGTACAAACTTTACACTAGCAGTACACACTTTTTGACAAAAATTTTATCCGACAGTACAAACTTGTTATCTTTGAAAATCATACTATCCACCACATTTTGAGAAAACTAAGTGTAAATAAAAACCCTTATCTTAGTTTTTAGCAAACTACCAGCTATCAACGGATTTGAGATGTCTTTATCAATAGCCATTTGCTTTGGACTAGTTAACTTTTCACTGTGGAGTATGGTGAGTTAAGAACCATATAGTTTTTGGTAAACTATCAACCATAAACGGATTTGATAAGTCCTTACCAGGAGCCATTTTCTCTTGGACTAGCCAGTTCTTCAAAATATATGGTGAACTAATTACCATTTCACTCCTCAGTGCACAACTCCAGTCCAAGAAGTCTATCATCAGATATTTATGTTTGCTTTGTCACCATCAAATAGGGGAAGTTTTCTTAACCTTCAAATGTTAGTAAACACCAAGAAAAATACAATCCAAGATGTTTTCACATAATAACTTATAAGGTTATAAAAGCAGTACCAAAATTTTTACTGACAGTACAAACTGCTTTTATGAGAAAACTTAAGATAATAGTAGAAACATACTTTCACCTCAATAACAGTACAAATCCTTTAAAAAACTTTACAAAAACACAAAGAGATAAGATTGTTGATTAGAGATTCATCATATCAATACTTGCAATTAAAAACTAAAATCTACCCACATCAAAACCTTTTGTGGGCAAATATGCAACATTGTTATCAGTATGAATTTTAACAATTTGAATTAGTTTCTTTTCATAACAATCTCTTATAAAATGATATGTTATCTCAATATGTTTTTTTTTTTTTCGAATAAAAACAGGATTTTTAATTATGCACATTGTACTGCTATTGTCAATATAAAGCTTGGTGTTCATGAAATTTTACCCATAGTCCAGTAATTGATTCTGAATCCGTAGCGCTTGACCACAGCAACTGGAAGCAGCAATGTACTCAGCGTTTGTAGTAGAATTTGCCACCACTTTCTATTTCTTACACTGCCATGAAATCAACCTATGTCAAAGATACTGACATCCTTCAGTAGTTGATTTCCTATCCAAACATGCTCCAGCATAATCACTATCTGAGTATGCAACCAGATCAAAAGGTGAATCCTTAGGATAAAGGCCTAACCTAGGTTGACTCCTTAAGTAACTAAAAATCCTCTTTACAGCATTCAAGTGAGACATTTTGGGAGACATTTGAGATCTAGCACAGGCACATATAGCAAACATAATGTCTGGTCTTGAGGCAGTTAAGTACATCAAAGACCCAATCATGGACCTGTAAAGATGCACATCAACCTCTTCACCATCTTCATCTTTGACCAGAGGATTGTTTGGATCCATAGTAGTCTTAGCAGGCTTCACATCATTAAGTCCAAACTTTTTCAAGATATCAGTCACATACTTCTCTTGACTGATGAAAATGCCTTCATTTTTCTACTTGACTTGAAGGCCTAAGAAGAAAGTCAGTTCACCCATGGAACTCATTTGGAACTAGCTGTGCATTAACTTCTCAAACTCATCACATAACACCTTATTTGTTGAACCAAAAATAATTTCATCTACATAAACTTGAACTAATAAGATGTCACTTTTTGTCCTTTCTATGAACAAGGTTTTGTTAATTGTGCCTCTGAAAAACCCATTGGTCAAGAAATACTTGGATAAGGTGTCATACCAAACTCTTGGAGCCTGATGTAGTCCATACAGTGCCTTTTCCACCTTGTAAACTTTATCTAGAAACTTAGGATCTTCAAAACCAGGTGCTTGGGAGACATATACTTCTTCTTCAATTGTCCCATATAAGAAAGCACTTTTCACATCCATATGATACTCTGTGAAGTTCTTGAATGAAGCATAAGCCAAGAACAGTCTGATAGCCTCTATTCTTGCCACTAGTGAAAACACTTCTTCATAATCAATGCCTTCTTCTTGAGTGTATCCCTGAGCCACTAATCTTGCATTGTTTATGAGAACTATACCTCTTTCACATCTCTTGCATCTGAATACCCATTTTGTCCCTATTGCCTTCTTCCCACTAGGCAAATCTACCAAGGTCCAAACTTCCTGAAGCTTGAATTGTAACAACTCCTCTTGCATAGCTTCCACCCAGCTTGAATATTGTAATGCTTTATAGGCATTTTTGGCTTCCATTTGTGATAGAAAACAAGCAAACATACAGTTTTGCATATCTTTGTGGCTATTCCTCTGATGTAGGGTTTGTGCAAATAACCCTTGATTCTTCAATCCTTTAAGTTTACTTCTTGTTTGAACAGCAGACTAAGAATCTCCAAGAATTTGATCTTTAGGATGATCTTTGTGAATTCTTATAGTGTGTGTAGGACTGGTAGCATAAGTAGACTCCATATTATGCAAATCAGCCTCTATAGTAAAACTATCCACAATCTCATCATCAGTATCTTCATAAATATGCTCCAAACCTAGCATATTTGGATCATCTGGATAGTCAGCATCAGCATAGGACTTCCCATCTTTGTCCACTATTGGAAACCTGGGATATAGAGAAATGTTAGGTGTAGCAGTAGAAATTGGTGGCCTAAAGTTTGGCGTATCAGTAGCAACTGGTGAGCTAATGATAAACGTATCAGTAGGAACTGGTGGACTAGTGCCAGTTTTCCTTCCTCCCTTTGAAGAATTTGCTGATGGAGTATTCTGAACTTCATCTTCAAATTGTGGTCCTTCATTAACCACCTTATGCACATCAGAAGGTTTATCCCCACCTTCTATATCACCCTTTGCCACACTTTCCAATGGATCAACTTCTGGGCTCTTTTTCTTCAATTCTTTGGGCTTGAGAAGCTTGTCCACCTTCCACTTTTTAACCAGCACAAACTCCTCTGTAGATCCATCCTTCTTGTCTTGTGTACCTGCATTTGAATCTCCTTGTGTACCTGAAGACTTATTAGTTTTTCCTGTAGACACTAGCTCAATATTCATGGTTCTGGTTAAAGAATCAATGTCAAACAACCAGTCAGGCCCACTTCCTGCAACATTAGGTGAACTCTCACTAAACCTAACATGCAAGTTTTCTTCCACACGCCTAGTTCTACTGTTGAACACCCTAAAAGCCTTGCTATTTGTAGAGTACCCAACAAAGAACCCTTTGTCTGCCTTTTCATCAAATTTGCCTAGGTGGTCTATGGTATTTTAGATAGTAACAGGATACCTAAATGGTTTTAATAAGTCTATCATGGGCTTCCTACCATGCAAAAGTTCATAAGAGGTCTTGTTATGAGGCTTAACTACTTTAGTCTTGTTTTGCACAAAGCAAGCATTACTAACTGCTTCAACCCAAAAAGTAGTCGGTAATTTGGATTAAGACAACATAGTCCTTGCAGCCTCAATTAATGTCCTATCCCTTGTTGAGGAGTTTTGGCTACACTAAACTGTCTTACAATACCTTTTTCCACACATAAATGATTCAACACACTATTCTTAAAATTAGTTCCATTATCATATCTGATTATTTTACCTTGTGATTTACTAAGTTTTCTATCCTAACAATAAAAGCCTTAAGGATTTCATATGTTTTATCCTTAGTTCCTAGGAAGAAAACCCAAGTGAATCTAGTGTAATCATCAGTGACCACTAAGCAGTACATCTTCTTACTCAAACTTCTTGTTAATACAAATAAGCCTTAAGAACGTTTATTTATATTTAATGTTTTGTCGATAGCAAACATAAAATCATTTTAACGAAACAAATAAAATGCGTAAATGGTTTGAGCCAATAGTTTACTAACACACTTACATTTTCATATAAAACGCTAAACAAGTAATAGTGTTTTCATGTTATGCATATGTAGAACAACTAGTGTTTAAATATTGGGTAGATAGATATATACACACTTAGTATGTATTATAATGGGTAATACGATGGGTAGAAGTCTAAGTATTTGACCCATTAACTAAATACATTGAATATAGTTGGGTAAAACCCAAAGTCCATTACCCATACCCGTGGAGCATGATCCATAACCCATGACCCATTGCATGACATCATGCATAAGTCATAATGGGCATTATCCATGACCCATGGAGCTAACCCATGACCCATTGACTAGATGCATTGCATCTTCTAGATACATTGTATCTATTTGGATACCGATTGATCAAAGCCTACAACCCATGATCCATGATCCATGACCCACAACCCATTTAGGGGGAGCGTCCTATGGATACCTAGTAATACACTAGACGGATCCCTCAAGCAAGGGATCTGTGGGATCCGTAGAACAGTAGCATGTTTTTGTCTATAAATAGTGAGCCATTTCTTCATTGTAAGTTGCCACTTCTACACATACTTTCTCCTAGTATTGTAAACTCTCTAACCTCAGATCCAAAGGATCTTTCTATGTAGTTTGTGTTTGTTTTTATGTGATTCTCTAGGTTCCTCTTAAAGGCAAGATCACCACCTCTTGAAGTCGAGCAAGCTCAAGTCCATGAGTTGCCATGCTTCGTCATCATCAAGACTACTGAAGTCCATGAGTTGCCATGCTTCATCATCATCAAGACTACTCAACTTCATCCTTTATAAACCAAGCACTCTTAGGACCTTAAGCCACTATTCATACCACAATCCAAAAATTAGTAGTAAGACTTCTACTACACCCTCTCCTTCACTATGACCAAAGCATCTAGCAAGAACTCTTCAACCAAAGGTTCATCCAAATGGAATGCTCACATGGTCCATGAGATATCATCCACCGAGTCATCACCCGTAAGAAGTCAAAATGCTAGAATTCCCACTCAACAAACTCAATCAACAATAGCTAAAAGAACCGCTATAATTAACATTCGACCTTTTGAGTTGGAAAAAGCTTCATCAAGCACTAAACCAAACACACCTAGCTCTAGTAAAACACCCAAGTCTTCATTTCTAGAACCTAGACTACGTTCATTTACTGAACCTCTTTCTCATCTAAATCTCTACTCATTAGAAGTCTCACCACCAAGGAATTCCCATTCACCAACCTTCTCGCTAAATAGTGAACCACCTTCAGCACCAAATGATCCATCTTTAGAGACAAGGAGTCACCAAAGATCTAACCATATAGATGACTTTCCATTACCACCACCAACTCATGCATCATCACCCCTCATTGTTAGTGGAACCACATGCTACGTTATTCAACACACCTCCACCATCTTTTATGGAACCTTCTCAAAACATCCCACCTCCTCCGGTTTCTAGTCATGACAATAATTTCTGTAATTATCAAATCACCCAAGGACTTGTTCAAGAAGTACGAAATGAGTTTCATTTCATGTTTAATCATCTCCTTGAACGATTAGACCAAATCAACAAGTCTACTAATCCTTAGATTCAAGAACATTGACGCTTTTTAGGTTTCCATCACTCCTTAGAGTTAATAGAAAATGTATTACATGTTTGAATCATTCTATTTGTTTTACAGATACATAGATCATTTCTCGTATTTTTATTGAATGAAATCACATGTTATACAGATATGTAGATCATTTCTTGTATTTTTATTGAATGAAATCACATGTTATATGCCATATTGTCTTGAGAATATGTTTGGTGCCTTAATACATATCTCATTTTGATGTTTACATCACACTTTACATCACCATTACTGTCTTAATCTTACAGACAGTATCCCTAAGTTTAGCTTAGACGGATCTCTCCAAAGGAGGAACCGTGGGATCCGTGCAACAGAAGACTTGTTTATTACTAACTTGAGTCTTATTTTCAGGAAATTATACATTATATACTTGTTTTCTAAACTTTGTTTTGTAGATTTGCAATATACACGTGAAGTATTTGACACCCTCAGCTAGGGAGAGTTTCTTGTCAAAGCAAAACATTGCAAAATCATTTGCAATACTTTCAAAGTAGTTTACATTACTTGACGTCCTCCTCACAAAGGAGCACTCGTCAAGGGGGAGCATGTTCGTCAAAAAAGGACGAAACCATTTTGCAAACATAATTCCAATACACTCGCTTAGTATTCCTACTTACTTGACGCCCTCACAAAGGGATGGACTCGTCAAGGGGGAGCTAAGACAAGAATACTTATCTTCCCTTACTCTCTATTTTTCATATTTTTTTCTTTTTACATGTTTTTCTTAAAACAATGTGTTAGTTTCTTTTCGATGCTCTTTTTGTATCGACAAAAAGAGGGAGAAGAGAGTAAAAACTCCAAGTCAAACTTTTACGAATTTTAGTTTTTCCTTAAAATAATCTTATGTTTTGTCATCAACAAAAAGGGGGAGATTCTTAATACAAATAAGCTGTAAAAATGTTTATATATATTTTACGATCTTTTAATATTTTGTCGATAACAAACATAAAATCATTTTAACGAAACAAATAAAATACATAAATAGTTTGAGCCAATAGTTTACTAACACACTTACGTTTTCATATAAAACGCTAAACAAGTAATAGTGTTTTCATGTTATGCATATGTAGAACAACTAGTGTTTACATATTCGATAGATAGATATATACACATGTAGTATGTATTATAATGGGTAATAGAATGGGTAGAAGTCTAAGTATTTGACCTATTGACTAAATACATTAAATATAGTTAGGAAAAACCCAAAGTCATTACCCATACCCATGGAGCATGATCCATAACCCATGATGCATTGCATGACATCATGCATAAGTCATAATGGGTATTATCCATGACCCATGGAGCTAACCCATGACCCATTGACTAGATGCATTGCATCTTATTTGGATACCCATGGATCAAAGACTACAACCCATGATCCATGATCCATGACCTACAACCCATTTAGGGGGAGCGTCCTACGGATCCCTAGTAATACACTAGACGGATCCCTCAAGCAAGGTATCCGTGGGATCCGTGTAACAGTAGCATGTTTTTTATGTATAAATAGTAGCCATTTCTTCATTGTAAGTTGCCACTTCTACACATACTTTCTCCTAGTATTGTAAACTCTCTAACCTCAGATCCAAAGGATCTTTTTTTGTGTGATTCTCTAGATTCCTTTTAAAGGCAAGATCACCACCTCTTGAAGTCGAGCAAGCTCAAGTCCATGAGTTGCCATGCTTCATCATCATCAAGACTACTGAAGTTCTCTTGTTGATAGTTCTTTCTTCCTCTCTAGAATTTTTGTGTCAAAGGCATTAGTGAAGAATGCCAAAAGGGTCAGGACGAAGGCATTAGTGAAAGGTGTCAAACGTCCGTGTCAAAGGCATTAGTGAAGTATGCCAAAAGGGTCAAGACGAAGGCATTAGTGAAAGGTGCCAAACGTCCATGTCAAAGGCATTAGTGAAGGATGCCAAAAGGGTCTAGTCGAAGGCATTAGTGAAAGGTGCCAAAAGCTCGTGTTAAGGGCATTAGTGAAAGATGCCAAGGGTGTACAATCAATACGGTGCATCGATGTATAAATATAGATAGGTTGTGTTCAAGGATATTGATATCCTTGATGATGTTGTAATAAGGGGGGAGTCTCTTTTGGGATAGGTGTTGTGTAGTTTCGGGTAGTAGTTCCTCCTTTCTAATAGAACTCGGTATCTAGCCTTGTACCGGATAAAGTGTAGGCGACGTTGTGATTGGTTTGGTTCTACCTCGAGGAAGAACCCGGTGTCTAGCCTTGTACCAGAAAAAGAGTAGGTGATGTTGTGAAGGCTTCTCCGCCATAAGGAGTTTGTGTCATATAGTGCTTACGAACTCTCGAGTAGGTGACTCGAGGAGTGAAGTAGGGCAAGGAAGGTGTCCTTGTAGCCGAACCACTATAAACACTCGTGTCGTGGTTTTGTGTTTCTTAATCTTTACCTTTGCATTAAATATTTACATACCTATCTATCAACATCCAACATACACATTTAAATAGATTGACATAAGTCGATCTAAATATTTTAAAACGAAGTTTTAATCGGTAACACTATTCAACCCCCCTTCTAGTTTTCCAAACTTCTCACAAAGGTTGGTTCAAACAGATCCATATGCAACATATAAAGGGGCTCAAAAATAGTATTAACAACTTTGGTCTTACAAGAAGCTTTGTGTTGTTTCCCCATCTGACATGCAACACAGGTTTCAAGATTTTCAAAAACTTTTGAAGGCAACCCTCTAACAAGATTACTTTTTACCAATTTATTTATTGTTTTGAAATTTAAGTGACCAAGTCTTCTATCCCAAAGCTTAGATTCATCAACAATGGCTTTTTCAAATAGACAAGTTAAAGCTCTTTTAGGAATGATGTTCTTTATGTCAACACTGTATATATTGTCTCTTCTTGGGATTCTAAGAACACAAATTTGTCATCAGGCATATTATAATCAGGAGAAAGGACAAGACATTCAGTGTTGGTAGAAAGGACATAATTCTTTTTGTCACACATTTGTGAGACACTAAAGAGGTTGAACTTAAGTCTGTTGGAATCACTCCTAAACCATTTCTCAAGTGTAACACCCCCAATTTCGTGATATGCAGCGGAATTCAAACTGGGTATTACTTCATGGCATAACAGTCATAACAATAGAAATCGAACTCTAATGGAGTCGTTTTAAAAGGATTTATCATTCGATTTATATAAATATCAGAGTTTACAAAAATGAGGTCCCAAATGGTTCCAAGTTTACGAAATACATTAAATTGGTTTTCGAATGATAATAAAATTTATAGCCTTCTTGATCTAGTCCTTGCTCTTCCGTGCCAGCTTCCGACATTATGGACCTGAAATACATGCTTAAAACTATCAACACAAAGGTTGAGTGAAATTCATAGAATTTGTTTGATGGTTGAACACATTACATTGGTAGTGTGAGCTATAGACTCACACCAATGGTTTGAAAACAAAACAGATATTGTGGAAAACTAGAAGGGGGGGTTGAATAGTTTTACCAATTAAAACTTCCTTTTAAACTATTTAGATCGACTTATGTCAATCTATTTGGTTGTGTGTGTTGGATGTTGATAAACAAGCATATAAAGATATGTAATGAAAAGATAAAAGTAAGAAACACAAAACCACAACTCGAGTATTTATAGTGGTTCGGCTACAAGGACACCTTCCTTGCCCTACTCCACTCCCCGAGTCACCTACTCGAGAGTTTGTAATCACTACACCAATCTCCTTATGGCGGAGAAGCCTTCACAACGTCGCTTAACCTTTTTCCGGTACAAAGCTAAATACCGAGTTCTTTCACACCAAGGCGAACCACACCTAACACAACGTCGCCTACCCTTTATACGGTGCTAGGCTAACCACCGAGTTCTTTCACACCTTAGGTGAACTACACCTTCACAACGTCGCCTACCCTTTATTAGGTACTAGGCTAAGCACCTAGTTCCATTGCAATGGAGGAACTACTACTACACTACACCAAAGACTAATCCCAAAGGAGATCTACTCCTTTACAACATCATCAAGGACATCAATATCCTTGGATCTAATGCTAGTCTATCTAGTACATCGAAACACACCATATCGAATGTACATCTAAGGCACCTTTCACTAATGCCTTTGATTAGATCTATAAGACACCTTTCACTAATGTCTTTGATTAGATCTACAAGACACCTTTCACTAATGTCTTGTGTCTTCACTTCTAAGCACCTTTCACTAATGCTTCTTGTCTTGACTTCTAAGCACCTACCACAAGTGCTTATCTTATAGACGATAGATACCCTTCACTAATATCTTCATCTTGACACTTGAGACATCTTTCACTAATGTCTTTACCACTACGCTTCATTGAAGAAAGAAAGGGATCATCAACAAGAGGACTTCAATAGCCTTGATGATGAGGAAGCTTGGCAACTCATGGACTTGAGCTTGCTTGACTTCAAAGGTGGTGATCTTCCCTTTAAGAGGAACCTACAAGATCACACAAAAACAAAACTACAAACATAGATCTCTTGGATCTATGGTTAGTGAGATTTAACTCAGGGGAGAAAGTATGTTGGGGAGGGGTGAAATCTAATGAAGAAATGTCTCACTATTTATAGAGGAAAAACCTACTGTTTCCCCGGATCCCACGGATCCCTTCCACTTGGGATCCGGCTAGCACAAAGCTAGGGATCCGTGGTCCGCTCCTCTTTGCCCATGGGTATTTTGGGTTATGGGTCATGGGTCATGGGTTATGGGTTGATCCATGGTTTTCAATCTAGATACAATGTACCTTAAGGATACATTGAACTTGTGTAAGTGGTATATATAAAACCATGGGTTATGGGTCAAAAACCATTTGCTAGTTTTTATCTTTTTAGTATATACTTACTTTTACCCATTTTAGTATATACTTGTTTTTACCCATTTTAGTGTACTTAATATAAGTATGTATTAACCCAATATGTAAACACTAGTTGTTGTACATATGTATCTAACTCATAGAGTTACTTAAACTTGTTAAGCCAATATGTAAACACTAGTTGTTGTACATGTGTATCTAAAATATAAAATCACTTAATCTTGTTATAGTGTTTTATGTGAAAATGTAAGTGTGTTATAAAACTATTAGTTCAAACCATTTACGTATTTTATTTGTTTCGTTAATATGATTTTACTTTTGTTATCGACAAAACAATAGAAGATCGTAAAATATAAATAAACATTTTTACGGCTTATTTGTATTAACAATCTCCCCCTTTTTGTTGATGACAAAACATAAAATTATTTTAAGGAAAAGCTAAAATTCGTAAAAGTTTGAATTTGTAGTTTTTACTTTCTTCTCCCCCTTTTTGTCGAAACAAAAAGTGTTTGAAGAAAAGCAACACATTGTTTTTAAAGAAAAACACGTGAAAAAGAAAAATAAAGAATAAGTAACGGGAATAGATCTCGTCTTACTCCCCCTTGACGAGTCCATCCCTAAGTAAGGGCGTCAAGAAAGTAATTCTAATCTAGATCATTTGCAACTAGGTATGCTCCCCCTAGATGATTGCAACTTTGCAATGGGAAGTTATGAAAAGTAAATCTAGTATTGCAAGTAATTTGCAAAGTATTGCTTTGACATAAAGCTCCCCTAGCTTTAGGATGTCAAGGTCTTCATGAGTGAATTGAAATACTACAAAACAAAGGTTAGAAAGCAAGTATAATTCACAATTCCTGCAAATGTGATAAAGAAAAACATTCTGACTTCACGGATCCCACGTTTCCCTTCTAGTAGGGATCCGTCTAGGCAATACTGAGGGATCCGTCTGGCTGATGACTAAAATCAGCAAAAGGTGATATAACAAGTAATGTTATTACACAAATGAGATATGAATACAAAGTAATCATATGCTCAACGAAGTAACAAGTAGCATGTAATTCCATTTAATAAAACAAGAGTTATGATATACATGACTCAAAAATAAGAAAATAGACAATACATAACTAGGAATTTCTTAGACCAACTAACGCTTGAGGCTTAGACACCACTATAATCCTCTAGCTCAAGTTATGTTTAGGTTTAATCTCGTCGAAACGTTCGAGGAGATGATAGAACATGAAACGTTGGTCTTCTCGTACTTCATGTATCAAACTTTCAACATGTTGACAATGATAGCAATCTTTGTCATGGCTAGGTAGTGGTGGTGGATGAAATGAAGTGGCTATATTCAAAGGATCAATTGAAGTGGGTTGAGGGGCCTTGAATGATGGAGGGATTGGTGGAGGTCCATTTAGGAATGGTTCGATCAAGAATGATGATGGTGGTAAAGATGTGTCAACTTCCATAAGGTCGGGTGGTTGACTTTGGTGATTTCTTATAATCCAAATAGGATTATATGATGGAAACGGCGAAAAGGAAGCCGGAGCAAGTGTTGACTCAACACCTTGATTTTGAATCATTGTTCCTCCTAATGAGGAGAATGTTGTCGGCGGAAGCGGATGAGACGGCCTAGATGGTAAGTCCTCTAAATTGTAGAGGTGGGGTGATGTTTGTGGGGATGTAAAAGAGATAGCTCTAGGAACCAATGGAGATGGTTTAGTGGAGATGATATTGTTTGGCCTAGGAGGTATGGTGGTGTTTGGCATAGGTAATTTTGTGGGTACTAACCTTCTAGGAATTGGTTTGATTGGTTTGACCGGAGATGATTCGGTTGAAGAGATTTCGTGTACAACACGAGCCCTTTTGATGGGTGGTTCTTTGGTGGATAGGTTGTTACTTGGGGTTTTTCTCATGATGAGATGATTTGAAGAGATTGCAAAGGCTAAAAGTTAGGATGAGAGTGATGACTATGGAGATCCTAACAAGGTGGTTTATAAACCAAGAGATTTGGAAAGTGCATTTAAGCCTTAAGCCACTAAGGTTCATTGGAATGTGATGATTAGCATGCACAAGAGTCAACTACAGAGGTTGTGCTGTTCTAGGAACTCATTTAAGATGAGATGGAGTGTTTGAGTTAGGAAGATGAGTTGAAATGATTGTTTTACCAAGATTTGTCATAGACTGTCATCCGGATCCCACGGTTCCCTTCTCAGAGGGATCCGTCTAGGCTAGTTCTAGGGATCCGGCGTTCAGCAGTTTATGAAAGAGTGGAAATGATGTTTCTAAGATCCTAGACCTACATCACCTTGAGTGTTTCAGTTCTCCCAAGTGTTTTAAATGAAGGGGTGCTTAAGTGTTTGAAGGCAATGAGTGGTGTAGCTAATGATTGTTATTTATGGAAGGATTTGGAACTAAAAAAAATACCAATTGATGGCCAAGGATGACATTAAAGATGTCAATTGAAGTTGAATAAAACTAAATGATCCTAGAGATCAGGTTGTGTCTTAGGATTGTGTTTTGGAAAATACCCTAATGGTTTTGAGATGGGAAAGACTAGGATTTGATCGACTTTGATCAATTTTGAGGTGAGGTTGATTAATAATGTCATAATCGAAGGATTTCAAACCTAGTTGTGAGGGATCAAGTAAAAAATGAAGTGTGAGTTTTGAGAGCGGAAGAGTGATGGATTTGAAATGATAGATCTAACAAAGCCTTAGAATGTGATCTATGTGAGTTGGAAAGAGTAGGAAAGGTCAACCTATCTTGATAAAGTCTTGATCAATCTTAAGACACTATGTTTAGCTTAGTGTGAGGTGTTCTAAGTTATGTGTTTGACATATAATGCTTGCAATTGCATTTTCTGTTTTGCCGGATCCCACAGTTCCCTAGATGTAGGGATCCGTTTAGTACAACATTTGGGATCCGTCTATCTGCTAGACAGAACCTTTACTAAAGGTATGCAATGATCATGACAGTGTATTATGTTCCAAGCTTTGTTTAAAGGAGTTCTAAAACTTGGATATCAAATGTAAGATGTGTTATTTCATGAAAGAGATAGGATTACATTGATAACTAATGGGTAGAGTAGAATTGATCCTATTTGACTATTCTAGGTTCCTTGAGTGTCTTCACTAGGAGGATCATTATGCGATTG
Organism: Chrysanthemum seticuspe; assembly: GCA_019973895.1. Classification (NCBI taxonomy): domain Eukaryota; kingdom Viridiplantae; phylum Streptophyta; class Magnoliopsida; order Asterales; family Asteraceae; genus Chrysanthemum; species Chrysanthemum seticuspe. The sequence goes on along the minus strand of BPTQ01000008.1, from coordinate 224,487,763 downwards.
ATGGGTATTGGTGGAATCATGAATGAAGAACGTCTTCATGAGAGATATGTTTAGCGGTTCCATCATCTTGTTCACAAGTACGTACAACGGACTTTGAAATTGAGGATGGAAGTGCATAACATTGTGATAGAGGCGTGTCAAGAACATTCCATAAGGGATGAGTTTATTCTTGGAGCCTTGAAGATTTGCAATTCGCCTTGCGAAGAAGTAGGCGAGATTGTATGGTTGTTGTGTTAGCAAACAGTACAACATGTGAGCACAACAAGCAGGAAGAATTTCTCGATTTCCCCTAAGACTCCAAACATTTTCACGTAGAATAAGAGCAGCAGGCTTATACTCTTCTCGGATATCCCGTGTATGGATAATGTTTGGATTGGAGTAATATGGTCGAGGTTTGCATATCATGCGTGTTAATTCTTCCGGAGAGGGTATGTGTGAACAATATGGGCTATTTTCTTCACGAAAATTGAAGAGAGAGTCAAGAGACCAATCTTCGGTGAAGGCACATTGTCCATGGTTTGGAATTCGGAGGATGTGAGCAGAATGCCCAAGGCTTAAAGTGAATTTTTGGTTTTTGATATAAAACCAAAGAGATAAAGAGCGATCCTCGTTACGAACGAGTTCCACTTGACGGAAGAATTCCATTATGAACCTTGGACATATCTTCTCGTTAATTTCAAGAAGACATTCTAGTCCTATGGCTCGGAAGGAGGTATTGATACCTTCTTCGAATTGTAGAGAGGTGTCTACAATACGTCCTTCATGGAAGTGACGGTTTTCGAGATTATTGAACCCACGGACATGATTGCCAGGTGTGTTGGGCTCAAGGGAAATGTTCGGGGTGTAGACGCTAGTGAGTGAAAAATCAAACTCGTATTCATGCGTCATACTTGAACCTATAGAAGTGATGGGTTAATAAGGGAAGACGTTTATGGTCAACCTATAATAATCTAACGTTTTTACTAGATATTTTATTAACAATTAGTATTTAGCTAGCTCATGGTTTTGAAGTTCTAGTGGATTATTACTTTTAGAAAGATAATGGTTTTTAATCTTGCATGAAAACTGTTTTCCAGTAGGACGGATCCCACGGTTCCTTTTCAAAAGGGATCCGGCTAGTGTAACTTCCGGGATCCGTGGATCTGTAGTAACAGAACCAGTTTTAATAAAAACATAGGTTTTACGGTTATTGTATCATGAAGTATGTTTTATCCTACATTTTCTTTTAGCATGCATACATGACATCTAATGTATCACGAAATAATATAACACATATAGATCAAAAGAAATGAAACACACATAACAACACAAACATCCTAGATAAAATAGATTATCAATAATATTGCATTTCAATGCTAAGGATGATACAAAGGATTGGGTAAATGACCCCAATATAGATTAACAACACAAAGTAAATGTCTCCGTATGTGAACTTCATCATACGGAACACAAGTGCGATGAGTGTTAGAGCGATGAGCACGAGTGCGATGTAAACCATGTTGATGACGGATCTTCTTGGTTTAGGAAGAGATGGAATGAGGAGGAAGATGAGGTTTTTGAATGAGAGGGAATTTTTGAAATTGGAAATTTGAAAAAGTGAGGATTGAAAAAGTAGGCGTCGAATGGGTTTATTAATAGGGAAGGAGGAATTTTTTGAAATTCGTGTTTTTGTTTTATTAAAAGAAAAGAAGCATAAGCTCTATATACTATGACTATAGAAGAGAAAAATAACACGTATGTAGGAACAGGCTTCCTAACGAAGCTACATGTAAATCATGTGTAAATATAAAAATCTACTCAACTAAAAGCCTAGCAAATAACACTTATATACTAAACACATATCATTTAGATATAAGTAGAAAGTCATACCTCGAATGCACTTAGGAATGTCTTTTACAAATGACAAATGTCACTTAGATGATTCCCGCTCCTTTGCGTCTAAGATACCTTCTTAAGGAGGGTATTCTTGTTACCAAGCAACTCCTAAAGCTTGGTGAGTATGAGTTTTGACTAATCAATATCACAAGGAAGATTAGTGCAAAAAATATATATATATATATATAAATGTTGTTATCAACTCAACATCCAAACATATAGTTTTTGAAAAACATGGTGTTTGTTTTTATGAAAAACCTTCTTTGTAGTTTTCAATTAACTATGGATCGTATCAAGTTTTTAAAGTACAATATACTTCAAGAAACTTGGTAACGAAGCTCTGTAACCAATTGTGGAAAACTAGAAGGGGGGGTTGAATAGTTTTACCAATTAAAACTTCCTTTTAAACTATTTAGATCGACTTATGTCAATCTATTTGGTTGTGTGTGTTGGATGTTGATAAACAAGCATATAAAGATATGTAATGAAAAGATAAGAGTAAGAAACACAAAACCACAACTCGAGTATTTATAGTGGTTCGGCTACAAGGACACCTTCCTTGCCCTACTCCACTCCCCGAGTCACCTACTCGAGAGTTTGTAATCACTACACCAATCTCCTTATGGCGGAGAAGCCTTCACAACGTCGCTTAACCTTTTTCCGGTACAAAGCTAAATACCGAGTTCTTTCACACCAAGGCGAACCACACCTAACAAAACGTCGCCTACCCTTTATACGGTGCTAGGCTAACCACCGAGTTCTTTCACACCTTAGGTGAACTACACCTTCACAACGTCGCCTACCCTTTATTAGGTACTAGGCTAAGCACCTAGTTCCATTGTAATGGAGGAACTACTACCACACTACACCAACGACTAATCCCAAAGGAGATCTACTCCTTTACAACATCATCAAGGACATCAATATCCTTGGATCTAATGCTAGTCTATCTAGTACATCGAAACACACCATATCGAATGTACATCTAAGGCACCTTTCACTAATGCCTTTGATTAGATCTATAAGACACCTTTCACTAATGTCTTTGATTAGATCTACAAGACACCTTTCACTAATGTCTTGTGTCTTCACTTCTAAGCACCTTTCACTAATGCTTCTTGTCTTGACTTCTAAGCACCTACCATAAGTGCTTATCTTATAGACGATAGATACCCTTCACTAATATCTTCGTCTTGACACTTGAGACATCTTTCACTAATGTCTTTACCACTACGCTTCATTGAAGAAAGAAAGGGATCATCAACAAGAGGACTTCAATAGCCTTGATGATGAGGAAGCTTGGCAACTCATGGACTTGAGCTTGCTTGACTTCAAAGGTGGTGATCTTCCCTTTAAGAGGAACCTACAAGATCACACAAAAACAAAACTACAAACATAGATCTCTTGGATCTATGGTTAGTGAGATTTAACTCAGGGGAGAAAGTATGTTGGGGAGGGGTGAAATCTAATGAAGAAATGGCTCACTATTTATAGAGGAAAAACCTACTGTTTCCCCGGATCCCACGGATCCTTTCCACTTGGGATCCGGCTAGCACAAAGCTAGGGATCCGTGGTCCGCTCCTCTTTGCCCATGGGTATTTTGGGTTATGGGTCATGGGTCATGGGTTATGGGTTGATCCATGGTTTTCAATCTAGATACAATGTACCTTAAGGATACATTGAACTGGTGTAAGTGGTATATATAAAACCATGGGTTATGGGTCAAAAACCATTTGCTAGTTTTTATCTTTTTAGTATATACTTACTTTTACCCATTTTAGTATATACTTGTTTTTACCCATTTTAGTGTACTTAATATAAGTATGTATTAACCCAATATGTAAACACTAGTTGTTGTACATATGTATCTAACTCATAGAGTTACTTAAACTTGTTAAGCCAATATGTAAACACTAGTTGTGGTACATGTGTATCTAAAATATAAAATCACTTAATCTTGTTATAGTGTTTTATGTGAAAACGTAAGTGTGTTATAAAACTATTAGTTCAAACCATTTACGTATTTTATTTGTTTCGTTAATATGATTTTACTTTTGTTATCGACAAAACAATAGAAGATCGTAAAATATAAATAAACGTTTTTACGGCTTATTTGTATTAACAGATATTATTGCACTAAGCTCATGATACCGAAACGCTAACAGCTGTCATATAATAGTAACCGATGCCCTACTAGGTAATTTGCCATTAAACCTATGGATCTTCAAATAGAGTGCGTTTGTTTGCCTACCCGGTCAACACAAACGGGATTTGTCATTCCCGATAGATCTATCCACATTATTCGCGTTCACTAGCTAGTGATTAATGGTTCATGATAATAGGGACTTTGGCAATAGTGTACTTAGTGCAACTAATATATTTCAAGTATAATTTGAAAGCAATGTGTTCGATTTAAAATAAAGCATGTATCTCCCCCAAGGGTTTGTAAAACAATTAAGTAATAGAAAGTGGGGCTATGAACTCACCTCAGAGTAAATGATATCAAATGTATAATGAGAATGATGGATATGCCGTGAGAACTTCTACGAGCAACCTAGAATAGGATGTTGCGACTTAGGTTTGGAATAATGATGCGAAAGAAATAACAAAACTATATACGTCTCTCTGTTGATCATGATGTAGTACATCGTTTTTGTGTATGTCATTTATAGAAATGGTCTAGTTGTGAAAACGTGTATAGTTTATATATATCGTACTACCGTTCGGGCCATCACAATTCAGAGGTCATGTAGTAAACGTTCGAGGAGCTAGGACACTTTAAATCGTAAATCCAGCAACTCGTCGATACGTTTACCCAAATGAAACCCCTCATATGAAGCTCCCTAGTTTTGTAGCACTTTAATAGATAAGACATATGTTTTGTTTATATATCATAAGTGTCAAAAATGTCCATATGGTTTGCAAACATAAGTTACATGTTTGTTTGGTTATGATTAGGAAATCATAATGGTTATCACTAGTATCGTTATAATTTATGTCACAAGTGTTTAAAGAAAAGTTTACAAGTTTTCTAAATTGTAAAGTTGTTTATTACAAGTATAGTTTCATGGTTTATCGAGGGAGTAGATCCAAATTGTATTGTATACATTTAGGTTTCTCAAGGCTAAGGCCTTTGGTTTACGGTCTCGGCTTAGGAAACCTCGAGGCTTTAGCCATGGCCTTGTTGTGGCTTTGTTCTAGGCTACCATGGTCTTGAGACTCAGCCTTGGCCTTAGTCGTGGCTGTGGTCTCGGCTTAAGGCCATTAGGCCTCTTGGTTTGCTTTTAGTTGTGACAAAAGTATAGTTATGAGACCATATAAAAGGGCAGTTTCTGTTTTTGAAAGATAATGGCCTGCTTATGCGTTTTCAAGGTCCGAGCTTCTTTGAAACAGAAGGAAAACATCGTTCCGGAAAACTTTCGTGTTTTAACTTTTGATGATTCGGACCAGAAGTACCACTTTTAGCACGACCAGACCCTTAACAGCAAGTTATTTGGCAGTTTCGGCGTTTTTGTTTTGCTAACTTCTTTTGACTATAACTTTTGACTCGTTTGTCCGTTTCAGGTGATTCAAGTTGCTATGTTTACCTTTTTATCTTGTCTACCATATTATGTAAGTTAAAAAGTCCATATGTATATGATTTTAATGGTTTCAAACGTATAGAATATGACTAGTTTACTAGTTTGTTACTTTTACGAAAATATGTGAATTAAAGCATGTGATTGAGTATATGTACATCATGAATCAACATAGTAACTATATATATAGCATGAAATAGTTAAGATTATGAATAATAAATATGAGATGATGGTGGTGATTTAGTTGCTTACAACTTTTGGCTTTCAATTAAGAAAGGAGTTACTTAGTAAGGATCAGACTTTGATTGAACACTTAGGACCTTGAATTGAGCTAGCTTTCTACACCTTGGCACCCTTGTGATCTTGAAGAGTTGGTGATGAAGTACTAAGTTACTTGAGTGGATCTAAACTCAAAAAGATCACTTAAACTTGCTAGAGATTTGATGTAGTAACTTACTACTTGAAACTTCTTTGCATAAACTTGGAGTTTATAGATCAAATGATGGAAGATATGATGGTTTTAGGCTATGAACGACCCAAATCAGTATTTTAGGGTTCTTAGGATGTATTTCACTTCCTATTTATAGGAGGGTAAGTTTGGTTAACCATATATTGGGTTAAATATTAACCATGGTTAAGTTAGGACACATGTAATGATCTAAAGGAAGCATGGTTAGGATTATGCCACCAAAATGATGACTCCCCCCCTAGAGGATGTCACAATTGGTGACAAGGCTTAGATGATAAGTCTTGATCTTATCTTGGTTACGGAGTGAGTTTTGGTTCCGTTAAATGCCAACCGTAAGTCGTTAAGCCATAAAACGTAAAATCGGGTATCGTAAAAATACGAAACTTGTAGAAATGATGAGATTCATCATTATACTCCATATAAAAATATAAAATGGGTGATAAGTCTCATTGGGTGCAAAAACGTTGCTTAAAGCTGGAAATACGGGTCAAAAACGCGTAATTCGTAGTTTATCAGAAAAGAACGAAATTTCAGGGAAACGACCGTGAATTTATTTAGAGTCTACTAAAATTAGTCTAAAAGTGATATGAGATGTCAAAATATGGTTTTTGTCATACGCGGGATAACTTTACAGTTATACGTGAAGCCTAAAAGTTACGTGATCTAAGCAAAAATGTAGAACGTACAAGGTTAATTTCTTTATGGTCAAAGGAGGAGGGAAATATGTTTGACTTTTCCAAAAAAATGTAAAAGTGTCAAAAACATATTAGAAACACAGTGCAGGAATCGTTAAGTCTGGATGTAAGTAGAATTGTTTAAAACGTAAGTTTAGTTTCGTACAGCGCAGGGTTTATTTGGTAACATAAAAATAAATCTTAAAAATTCTCAACTTAATCATGAGTGATCTAAAAATTTATCTGATGTGAGGAAAATTGACAGAGTTGATTTTCGTTATGCGCGTGATGTTTAAACGGTGTACCGACCAAAATGAAACTTTGTAACAATGTTTTCTTAATAACTTAAGCGAAAATGATCTAACGATTGTCGAACTCTCAGGTCATTACTAAAATAATTTATCTTACGAGAATGTGAAATAAAAAATTTACGGGATGAATAGTGAACGTGAATAGTAAAAGTGAATAGTAACTTTTCAAAAATATGAAAAGTAACCCGAAAAATGCGCGTTGTTACATCAAGTGTTAGTAATCAATATGTAATAGTTAGCTTAATTAAGGCCTTTATGTTAGTAATTAAAGCTAGACTCATGTAGAAAGCCCATGAGCCTATGCAAAAGCCCAATAAAGAAAGGAAGGGACTATATATGTTACCCTAGCTCCCTTTCCCTATAAATAGTCTTGTAACTCTCATTTGAGAGTTGGTTGTTCATTTACTTTCATTCTATACGCCTAAAGGTTTTCATATTCATACGTGTGTGTTTGTATTTGTTCAACCGATCACTTCTTCTCTTATTTCTTCATATTGATGCTTGTGTTATAAACAAGGGAACCTAATAGTGGTATCAGTCACCAAATAGTTGGGTGAAACGGTTTTGTTTTTTTGAAGTTTTAGTGTCTACGCGTAAGTTTCGGTTCACAAATATTCATACGCTTTAAAAACTTATTTTTTACGCTTTAAAACTCAAGATTCTTGTACTTTAAAGGTTATTTGGTGTTAAAGTTTAAGTTTTTGGCATAAAGTTTGAAACTTTACGTGTGTTTCATTGTTTTTGAACTTGGTTTTACTCGTGTAGTCATTTCTACGCGTAAGGTGAACATAAATTTTGGATCATCAAGTTTCACACTTTTGTGTTATTTTGGTGATATTGAAGCTTTTTCATCATAAAAATCTGGTTTATAAACACTTTTGGGCAGAAAAATAAGTTTTGGCTAAGATTGTTATATTCTACGCATAAGTAAAACCCTAGTTTTACTCGTAAGGATTCAAAGTCTACGCATAAGCTTCTCAATGTGTGATCTTCAGTGCTATTGGTTTACTCAGTGTTTTCTTGCTCGGATAAGCCTGAAAACACTTCGACTTTCGACATCTTTTACACTGGAATAAGTGTAAAGGATTTTTGGGCAAAGCCCTAGTTTTACGCCTAAGCTAATAACTTACGCCTAGAATACTTTACGCCTAAGCATTTTCTTACGCCTAAGCTCTGTCTTACGCATAAGCTAATCTTACGCATAAGCATTCTACTACTAAGCCTTTAGTTTATGCCTAAGCTAAGTGTTGTTCAAGTCTACGCGTAAGCTATTCCTACGCATAAGCTATTCTTACGCGTAAGGTGGTGTTTTTACGCATAAGGAATTTTCTTTGCCTAAGCTAGTTTTCTCCGCATAAGGATACTTCATCAACTAAGTTTCATTCGACTACAAAGATCCATCATCAACACAAGTTTCAAGATGTCTCAACCACCATACTCTAGCTACCTTCCTCATATGTATCCTCAACAACAACAACAACAACAACTAACACAACAACAACAATACTATCAACAAATTCAACAACAAATTCCTCAAGGAGCAATTCCACCACAAATGATTCAACCACCACCTAGTCTTCAAGTACAACCTTACACAAACTTTCAAAATCAGCATCCATCCAAGTATGCTATGAAGGAACCGTCTTGGTTTGCAAAGATGTGTGAAGCTTTAAGTAGCCAACAATCCATTCATGAGGCTGGATCACTTGATAGACCTCCAATGCTCACTCCCGAAAACTACGATCAATGGGTGATAAGGTTCTTTAGGTTTTGTGATCTAAAGAATCCACATAGAAAGTTCTTGAAGAAGGTCATCCTTGAAGGTCCTTTTCAGATGCCTACTGTCACTGTACCCGGAGATCCAAATGCTAATCCACCAAGAGATGATGTCACCAACGTTGTCAGTCTTAATGAACTCACTACTGATCAAATTCTACACATGGAAGCCGATGAAGTTGCAATGCAATATATCCTTTTGGGGTTACCCAATCCGATACTTCATAGTGTTGATGCTCAGAAGACTGCTCAAGCAATGTAGGAGCATATTCATCTTTTAATGGAAGGCACATAACTCAATTAAGAAGACATGGAATCCAAAATCTACTTAGCATATGAACACTTCATGATTGAACCAGGGGAGACATTAGAGTCATATCATCATCGCTTCTCAGACATCATCAATGACTTGGAAAAACATAACATCATTATGCCAAGAATTGCAGTCAACACTAAGTTCTTGAGTAGTCTTGGTCCTGATTGGGAAAAGTATGTCATTTTCATCCGTCAAGCGAACAATCTTCATCATGCTACATACGGATTTTTGTATGACTATTTGAAGCCCCACCAAAAGGAAGTTGACAAAGAAAAGGTTATCCATGGACTTCCTGTTTCGCCTTCACTTCCGGATAATCAATCTTTAGCTTTGTGGGCTCAAACGTGTTATCCTCAATTCATTACTTTACAAACTGTCTTCACAAATCCTCCACAACCAACTGTAACAATTACACCATATGATCCGTCATAGCACCAATCTCAAGAAACTCAATTGGTTCCATACAACAACAACACTGATCAAGCACTTTATAGTGAATCGAATGAAGATACAGAAGCTTTCGATGCATTGCAACAAGGTTTTGTCATGATTGCTAGAGCCTTCGGCCGATATTCAAACAAATCCAACAATCGCATTCGTACCTCATCAAACACAAGGAATCAGGCTGTTGTTAACAATGGACGTGTTGAAGTTCAGAATCATGGTAATGTTCATCAGATGGGAAGTGGTCAAGGATTTAATGCTAATGGAAGGAATAACATGGGTGCTCCACAACAACGATCTCAAGTGGTTGATCAGGGAAATGCTCAGACTAGGATTAATGGTCTTCGTTGTTATAACTATAATGAGAAGGGTCATCTGGCTAATGCATGTCCAAAGCCGAGGACAAGAGACAGCGCTTATCACAAAGAGGCTTTACTGTTGGCTCTTAAGGATGAAGCTGGTGGAACTCTTACCAACAAGGAACAGAGCTTCATGGCAAATGCAGATTCTGATGATGACATGGAGGACTTGCAGGCTAATGCAACAGTGATGCTAATGGCTAACATTCACGAACTCCACATGAGTGATACAGGCCCAGTGTAAGACACTGACGGCTTGTCTCAGGTACCGGATCAAACTATATTCATTAATGATCTGATATCTCCACCAACATCTGCATCCGACGAGGATCAGAGTGTAAGATATAGGATTTCACAAACACACTAAACCATAATCACAATGGGGCGTTCAAATATGTTTAGAGAGAGAAAGTTCTAGAGAGAGAAAGAGAAGAGAGTTGGGAACTATGTGAAACAAAGAAAAATGGTATTGAAGCTCCAACCCTCTACCTTGGGAGGTAGAGGGTATTTATAGTGTCTTACAAATAAACGCCACCTACGGGCTGTGGATCAGGCATACAGTGGGTAAAGACCCGTCCGTCCTCCACGGTGTTACTAAACCAACTACTTTCTAACATAACTTGACTACGACTACGAGCTCTCTATCAAATACATATACTTGAGGTGACCGACTCTTTAACGACTGAATTTTCTAATTCCTAACAATCTCCCCCTAAGGGAGGTCATCTCAATTTACAATGAATACAAACATATATTACATTAGATTCTTCTAGGATTCTTGATAAAGTTCTTTGCTCAGTAGCTCGTAGTCATTGATTCTTCATGTTCTGCATGTTTGGATAATTTTGAGTGGAGGTCTTTAACTAGTCCACGTGATGATGAGTTTTGAGCCAGCATTGAGATCATCAGCAAACAAAAATCTCTGACTCTACCTTTGTGGTGTTGGTATTATGTGATGTTGTGACATTTGGACCGACATGCTCACATTCTGGATCATGATATATTCTCATCAGAGTAGCGAAAGCTTTTACTGGATCATGATATTTGCAGCAGCATAGCAGAAGCATGGAGTGAAAGTATCAGAGTCGTTGAAGCACTTATCATGATTTCTTTTGAGATGAATGTGTAGTGTGAGCATGCGGCTATGGATTGACCGCTTCTTTCTGATCAGCTGCAAACGTCGGGCGTACCTGCATAAAACAGTTAGCAATAAAGTGCACGAAAGTGTCTTTGACCACTTTCGTTGAATTGAGGTACACGGCCCACGGTTCCCCGTTGATTAGTACAAGTACTGCCTGTGATCAGGTATAATTCCGAAGAATTTCCTTGACAGGGTTTCGCAGCTGCTCTAGCTGTTCTCAAACCGGAACGTCTCAAAGAAGACAACACGGAGTGAGTGAACTAGTGAATTGATATTCACTGATTGATGAAAAGAGATTTGATAAAACAATCGTGTATCGCTCAATAGAAATTGTTTTTGCAATACAACAAAGGTTTTAATGAAAATCAATTATCAATCATAAACACCTTTTATTTTGAAATATTAGTACACAGTCGATGTGCTAAAGAAAAGAGTTTTTAAGCACAAAGACCGGTTTTTCAAAGGAATCCGTCAATCCATAACCTGAACCAGGATTGATTCAAAAGATTGAATCGCCCCATTGTTTCTGTTCACTTGTCACATGGTTGATCTATTGTATAGATCTCACATGCCACCCACCAGGAGCTTGTTTGATGTTGGCTCCAGAAGGCTTTCCATCTTCATTGTGAATATGATTGCATATCACTCAGATGTTCTGGCAATACCACAAGGATAATGCGTAGGACTCATAAGATATAATATCTCTTTCCACATTGTGTGAAACAGAGAGTCTTCATTGATAGTGTCCTAATGAGATTCATTGATGAACTCGTGGCTCTAGACTCAATTGTGCACATTTGGTTCCTATACCGGAGACTAGGGAGAGGGTCTCCTTCTTCAATATCAACAAAATCTAAGAGAAAGTTGATAGATAATGTCGGTTCCCCGTGAGAATGAAACAAGTCCTTTTAAGAGGAACTTGAGTAGCTTGGGAAGTTTTAGTGCAACGCGTCACTGGGTCCATGACGTCTTGTCTTCAATACCAGTGTTACCTTAGTAACCACTAGTAGCATATGAATTGAACCCGGTATCTGCACTAAGGTTGAATAATCGGAGGGCTATTTATTTTCACCCTTTTCTCATTCAATTATTTTTCATTCTTCAACCACTTCAGTGCTTACCGAGACTTCATAACTAGAACCTTGTTGGGTTTATTCCAGTACTAGCTCTGTCTCAGTCCGCACTCTTCCCATATCTCACATTTCTCCTTTTTTTCATTATACCTAAGAACTTCTACACTATCTAGTGGGTTGTCCCTGGGTAGATCCCTCCGGTTCTGGCTGATCATGGGAATGAATACCTAACCTAACCATCCTTATATCACCATACATAAAGTAAATTTGGTCGGTCTTTTGGTATTGTTCATCAGCCATTGGAACCAATTGAAAAACCATTTGAAAATCAACCTAGATACTTGTGATATATTATCAAAGCATTTTGTACATGAATTGTTTTTGACATTTTTAGAAAAAGAGCTCCCCCTCAACATGTGCTTCATGTATTTGAAATTGTTTGGCACACGGAGGCAAGAGGAAGAATTAACTTCTTTGATTACCATTTTCTAAAGGATATCATCATCACTTCCCTGATTAAATCAAGTAGATAAAGCATATTGGGGAAGGATGAGGTTTTCAAAAAAATTTCCCCCTCAATATGTGCCTCGAGATTTGAAAGAGTTTTGCAAATACTAGAGGGATCCTGCACTTAGGGACAAATCAATCACGTTTCAATTCTTTGTGGTTTTAAAAAGATGCTCCCCCTCAACATGTGCATGGAAAATTTGAAATCGTTTGGCACATGTGGAGAGGAAAGCTTGCTAAACACTTATAAAACCCATTATCAAGTTATCAGTTTAAATCCAATTTAAATCACAAATTCTCCCCCGATCACACTTTTCAAATCCTTTGAGAGATGTGATCTCTATTGATTTAAATTAAATTTTCAGAGCTTTTGAGGAGAATAGTGACTTGCTTTCGTAAAAAAACATTTTTAACTAATAAGGATCAGATTTTCAGACTTTAAACTCCATTGTGTAAAACATGCAAGATTGTGTTTTGAAAACATAACATTGGCAACTGTATAAAACATTGTTCCTTTTGATTTTTTAACAATAAACCTTGCTCATTTATGTGCCAATTGTTTGAAAAATGACCTTTCAAAATAACCTTTTTAATTCGATTGAAATCATTCACCCCCTCAATCAATGACACAAGTTGTTTATTGAGAGATAGAGATTTTGACAGATGATAAGCACAAATGATTTACACACATAATAGACTACGAGGTATTTTCAAAGAAATTTAGTTTTCATTAGATGGCAAATATTTTTCAGAAGAATCATTAGACGGAAAAATATTTAGAAAGAGAAACATTTGTATTTTTGATGACAAACATTTGTTTTAAGAATCAGAGCATGAGATTTGAAAAATAAGATAAAGCATGACTCTGTTCTTTACTTTTAAAACGGGTTACTGCCTGAAATGACAGTAAGCCACCATTTTTCTCCGCCTTTTTTTTTTTTTTTTTTTTTTTTTTGTACATTCGAAGAACATCTAAAGTCCCGTGTCATTCTTTGAATGACAGCACAAAGACCGTAGATATTATCGAATCGAGGAAAACATGGAAAAAAAACATTTTTGGAATTTTTCAAGATTTTTCAATTTTTATGGATTTTTTTTAAAAATTTTATATTTTTCTATTTGCTTTTTGAAGGTTTTAAAATTTTGTATTTTGTTTTTCGAATAACTATTTACAAGAGATAGATGAAGGAAAACCTTTTACTCTCTTCTTCCTCTTGAAGACGTTTGAGTGTTTCCGGTTGTAGACTCTTTAGACCAAGTCGTGGAAGGATAAACTCAAAACGTTCTCTAGGAAGAGCTTTGGTGAAGATGTCTTCTAACTGGTATTCCGTCCTCACAAAATAAAGTTCCACCACACCGTTTTCTACTTGCTCACTGATAAAATGATGTCGAATGTCGATGTGCTTTGCTCTTGAGTGTTGTACGTTGTTGCATGAGAGAACAATAGCACTTTTATTATCACAATAGAGAGGGATTTTGTTGAATTCAAAGCCATAGTCAGATAATTGGGATCTCATCCATAGGATTTGAGCACAACAAGATGACATGGCTATGTATTCAGCCTCTGTATAGGAAATAGAAGTACTCATTTGCTTCTTTGAAGACCAACTCACAAGCTTATCACCTAAAAACTGAGCACCTCCAGACGTGCTTCGACGTGTATCTTGACATCCTGCATGATCAGCATCTGCATAGGCTGTTAGCGACATACCGGTGTCTTTCGGGTACCAAAGTCCCATATTGATGGTTCCTTGGAGATACCGAAAGACCCGTTTAACAGCTTCAAGGTGCTTTTTGGTAGGATTAGCCTGATATCTAGCACACATGCAAACAACGAACATAATGTCTAGTCTACTGGCTGTGAGGTACATCAGGGATCCAATCATACTACGATATTTCGTTTGGTCTACCATGATCCCTGAGTGGTCCTCATCCAGTTTAGTACGCTCTATCATGGGAGTGTCAACAGGGTCACTAGAATCAAATCCAAATTTCTTTAAAATCTCATTTGCATATTTAGATTGATTTATGAAAATGCCTCCGGGACTTTGTGAAATTTGTAATCCCAAGAAAAATGACATTTGTCCCATCATTCACATTTGAAATTTGGAACCCATTTCATTTGAAAAACGGTTACATTCATTGGGGTCAGTCGAGGCAAAGATAATATCATCAACATATATTTGAACGTGAATTAAATGTTTGCCTAAGTTTCTGGTGAACAATGTCGGATCAACTGCTCCTTTGCTGAATCCAGTAGATAGAAGAAAGTTTGACAGTGTATCATACCATGCCCTTGGAGCTTGCTTCAAGCCGTAAAGAGCCTTTCTTCAAGCGATAGGCATGAGTAGGATGCTCTGGATTCACAAAACCTTCTGGTTGGCTGACGTATACGACTTCTTTAAGATCTCCGTTAAGAAAATCCGTCTTTACATTCATCTGATAGACAATCATATTCTTACTTGCAGCATTAGCCAGGAAGATTCTGATTACTTCGATGCGTGCCACTGGAGCAAATGATTCTTCAAAGTCAATGCCTTCCTCTTGACGATATCCTTTTGCAACCAATCGAGCCTTGTTCTTTAAAACATCACCATGCTCATCTAGTTTTACTTTAAAGATCCACTTTAGAGCAATGATCATAGCACAATCTGGAGCAGGTACTAATTCCCATACATCAAGTCGATAAAACTCATGAATTTCTTCTTGCATGGCATTGAACCAGCTGTCTTCATTCATGGCGGTTTTAACATCTTTTGGTTCGACCTTAGAGAGTACGGAGTTGAAGAAGCACCATAAGGCATCGGTTTCAAGTTGTTTCCATGTGGATACTGGACGGGAAAGGTTTCCAATGATGTTTTCCAATGGATGATCATGTGTCCATTTTATAAGGTGTTCATGTGGTTGTTGTTGAAGAACTGAAGTAGCAGAGTTGATATCTCCTGAAGAAGATGGTGTTGGTGATGACTCAGGAGCAAATATGTTTTCAAAGGGTTCATCTTCTGGAGGAGCAAAAGGGTTTTCATCATCTGTAACAGCAACAACATTTCCATTGTGTACACTCGATGATTGATGATTTGTTGATGAGACAGAGTGATCAGCAGCAGGCGCTTCTTGACTTAGCGTCATAGAAACTGAAGGGTTAACTTCATTGATAGGGATAGTAGCAGCCTCTGATGATGGAATTGACAGGTCATTAGCAGTTGGCTCATAGTGTTCATCAAACATTGGATCAAACAGTTTCTTCAAGTCATCTTCTGAAGGAGGTACATAAGGAGTTGCTGGAGAAGAATCGTATACAAGAGAAGAACTGATGGGGCTACATGAAGATGCGGGTCCAGAACTGGGTTGTCCTGGAGCCATTTGACCGGTCAGCTCATCGAACGTAACGTGAATAGTTTCCATGATATTTCGGGTTTTTTTGTTGTAGATTCGGTATCCCTTTTTGTTTGGTGCATATCCTACAATTACTCCAATGTCTGCTTTAGCTTTAAGCTTGCCTAAGTCTTGGCCCTCATT
The DNA here is from genome assembly GCA_019973895.1 of Chrysanthemum seticuspe. Taxonomy (NCBI): domain Eukaryota; kingdom Viridiplantae; phylum Streptophyta; class Magnoliopsida; order Asterales; family Asteraceae; genus Chrysanthemum; species Chrysanthemum seticuspe. Next base: position 224,471,721 of record BPTQ01000008.1, on the reverse strand, counting down.
AGTTGGATAGCACAATGCACCAAACACACGAAGGAATGAGAGATTAGGTTTTCTATTGTGAACAAGTTCATATGGAGTTTTTCCATGAGCAGTGTGAATTAGGGATCGATTTTGTGTGTAGCTTGCAGTGGCAATGGCTTCAGCCCAGAGAAACATTGGAACGTTTGAGTAAATCAGCATTGTTCTTGCGGCTTCCACAAGAGTTCGATTTCGTCTTTCAACTACACCGTTCTGTTGAGGAGTTCGTGGAACACTTCTTTGATGACTGATTCCAATACTTTCATAAAACTCACTAAGTTGTTTATTAACAAACTCAGTTCCATTGTCGGTTCGGATGATTCTGACAGTTTTGTTAAGTCGAACCTGCAGCTGTTTGATAAGTTTGATGATGATATCTGGAGTTTCATCCTTTGTCCTTAAGAACTTATACCAGGTGAATCGAGAGTAATCATCAACCACGACTAACACATATTTCTTCCCAAAGATATTCTGCACTCTCATGGGTCCACATAAATCCATGTGAATTGTATGAAGAACTTCTGTAACTGAGTTTGTGGGTTTGGGTTTGTGGGCATATTTCTTGCTTTTTCCTAATTGGCATGCTGAACAAAGATGATCCTTTTCATACTTTAGTCTAGGTAAACCTACAACTAAGTCCTTTCTGGAGAGATCATTGATGGTGCCGAAGTTCAAGTGATTGAGACGACGATGCCATAACCATGACTTTGTTTCCGAATCCTTTGACAACAAGCAAATTGGAGAAGACTTCATCATATCTTCGATAGAGATGGTGTATAGATTTGAACCACGTGTTCCTCTTAAAAGCTCTTTACCATCAAGTTCTCTAACGAAACAAGTATGTTTTCTGAAGGCCACTTCTAGATCAGAATCACAGAATTGACCGACAGAAAATAAGTTATGACCAAGACCTTCTACGTAATATACCCTGGAGATAACACTATCACCGACAACATAATCTCCATAACCCATAATAGCACCGAAATGATCATTCCCGAATCTAACAGTCCCGATGAATTTACTCACGAAGTTCATGAGCCGTGACCGGTCTCCAGTCATATGCTTGGAACAGCCTGAGTCCAGGTACCACAGAACGAATAGAACGATCTGCAGTTGAACACAGACAAAAATGGATAACTGGATAATTGGGAACCCCATGCAATAATGGGTTCCACTTGGTTAGTAACAGTAATTGGAACACCCACATCAGAAGTAGGAACAATGGAATCATCAGAAATAGATGCAGTGCTAGTGTCCATATTTGACCTATTCAAAGTATGTTCACTTCTTAAGGGAATAGTTCTACCAGTAGGCATCCATTTACTAGTGGGCACTGTCTTAGCAAATTGAGGGCGGAACTCATTAGCCTTATGGCCAGAAGGTATCCATTGATAACCTATTTTACTAAATATTCTTCCTGTGGGTTTCCACTGTTTTCTAACTTTCTTTCGCCTTTGCCTTTTAGCCTTCTTAGCTTGATTTTTTGCATTAACAATTTTAACAGGGCATTTAACAGCATTAATCAAATCATTCACACCACATTCATGATTAGTAACAGAATTCAAGCAATCATCAGTACATGGTTTGCAGATAGTAGCAGAATTCGAATTAATTACAGTACGCTTATAGCTAATACTAGAATCAACACGATTCGTCTTATTCAAATTCTCCCTAAGGTGATCTTCTACTTTCTTCCACTGAGCATTCCTAGCATGAAAGGTCCTATCATTCTTTGTGTTGCCTTGAGGCTTTGACCCGCTTGCTTTGGTGTCACTTCTTACTCCTATAGAGGGAATTCGAACATTAGTTGGTTTTGCTACTTTTTGCATTCCTGAACTAGAAGTGCAGGGATCTGAACTACTTGAAGGCACCTTAGTGTTCTGTTAGGAATTAGAAATTTCAGGTATTAAAGAGTCGGTCACCTCAAGTATATGTAATCGTTAGAAAGCTCCTAGTCGTAGTTCTTTTGTGTTAAGTAGTATTTAGTTAAGTAACACCGTGGAGGACGGACGGGTCTTTACCCACTGTATGCCTGATCCACAGCCCGATGTGTGGCGATTTATGTAAGACTATAAATACTCTCTACCTCCCAAGGTAGAGAGTTGGAGCTCATTATAATATCTTTCACTTTCTCTCACTAAGTTCCCTAAACCTCTAACTTTCTCTCTCTATAATTCCATTTATACGCCACTTTGTGTTATGGTTTGATGTGTATGTGAAAACTTATATCTAACATGTTCACTTTCTTAAAACTGGGCATATAATGGTTTGTATGCTTGGTACTAGGCATAGAACAAGGCATCACAACTTTTCCTTTTGCACCTAAGGATTTAGGACATGTTGCTATTAAACATTCTAGCAGCTCTTGAGATCGTTTGACTTGAATGCATGCAAACCTAATTTCACTGTCAAGAGGCTTATTTATAAAATCCTCTTCCACAATCTCACAAAGACATTCTAGACTATCCTTAAGGTGAGCAAAATAGTTATGAAACACAAGTTCATTATTCCTAAGATGAGGAGGAATGTATTTAAAAGTCACAGAATATTTGCAGTCTGAGGATGATCTTGATGCAACATTCTCATTAAATACAAGTGGTAGTTTCCCTTTTTCCTGTCTCCTTAGATTCTCAATTTCCTTTTGTAAAGACGTTATTTTTTCGTTGTTTTTGTCACGAGTGACTTTCATTGAATCATATAACTCTTTAAAGTGCCGTTTAACTTTTTCATTTTCTTCTAGAAAACTCTCGTTTTCCTTTTGTAAAACATTTACCAAGTTTTGAAGATGAAAAGTTTGAGAATACTTAGAATCTAAAGGAGGAGGCATTTGGGAGCCAATCACATTGTTCTTTTCACCCTTTAATTTAGAGATTTGGGCTTTCAACTTTATGATCGTGTTACAATGAGCTTGAATCTGTTCGTCACGTTTGAAATCAAATTCATGAAATCGAGAAGCAGTAATAGAGTGCTTAGTAACAGTATAAAACACATCTTGAGCAACACAACTTGAAATCAAATTCTCATTTAAGATATGCAAGTTCTTCCTTTCAACTTCATTATATTTGAGTTCATGTTCATAATCATTGACCTCAACAATCATTGCATCAAATTCCTTTTCCATTTCTTTAATATCTGAATTTATCCCTTTTTGAAGACTCTCAAATTGACATTTTAATTGTTTAAAGAAAGGCATGACCTCAGTTAAATAACATTCTTTTAGTTGCTCAAAACCCCTTTCCCCCTCAGTTATCCCTGTAGGTGTGATTCTCTTCTTACACGTTTTCTCAAAATCAACAAACAGCTGATAAACAACATATAGGCTGATTAAGGTCTTGCTATTAGTGGCAATAGATCTAGGAACTAAATGCATTGGTGTATTAGGAGGATACACAGTTGCATGAGGCAATTTCCTACAAGGGGGATTCTTTTCAACAATATTTTCAGCTTTTTGCATATCCATATCCTTTTTCCAGAACACTTGTTCAGGGGTTAATAGGGTCTGGGGCTTAAACATGTTTAAGGATATCCAATTTTCCTTAGTGTAATCATGGGGTTTGATCGTTATATTTTTCTTTTTACACTCAGGATCTTCTAGCTTCTTATTCATTTTCTCCCTAGTGACTTCATCTGATTTCTTATCTGCCTCAGTGCACTCAGCGCAACTAGGTTTCTGTCTAGGCTTAAGAATTTCATTACCATCATAAATTAGACTTTGAGCAGCTTTTGCTTTCTTACCATACTCAGGGTTGGATTCCTTTATAATGGGGATACTATGCTTATCGCTGAGAACTCTACGCTTAGTGATCATGTGAGCAGTCTGGATGGTATTCCCTTGTACGTACAACTTATTTTCAAGCTTGTTTTTCAAGGTTTTTAGATTAGAAAAATCATTCAAAAGTTTTGATTCCTTAGCAATGAATTCTTGCTTAAGCATTTTAACATTTTCTTGAAGTTCTTGTTTTTGCTTAGCAGTTTTAGAAAGCTTTTCTTGTAAGGAGTTTAACTCTTGTTTTAATACTTCTTATCTAAACTTACTTTTTCTAATAGTTGTACGCATTTGGTCTTCCATTTCCTTCTCACGGGTGGTTAACTCAAACTTAGCACATTGTTCATAAATAGAAACTTGTTCTTTATAGGCATTCAGTTCAGAGATAACAAAATCATCAGGGGCACATGCAGTGTATTCATCAAAAGCACAGTCATCATTGACTGCAGAAGATGCATTACTTGGTACAGCCTCACTTTCACTTTGCTTCACATATTGATCATATGGGACAATATTGTTATTACCCTCATCATCAATATTTGATTCATAAGTTTCAAGAGATTGTACTTTATTATGCATCTTTTGCTCATCAACTTCATCATATAGTTTTAATACCTCTGAGATGATTGATTCTTTGGATGGACCAGCTTGCTGTGATGATGAGACCTTAGGAGAGACCATTGGAGAAATGCTAGCCATGAAAATTGTTTGTGCAGTAGGTTCATCATCGACGTCAGAGTCGTATGCATCACAATCAGCGACTTGGAAGGCATTCTGATGATTGTGACCTATCTCCTGAATTGGCTGCTCATCCACATCTGCATCATAGGTCTTGGCATTGCCCTCAGCGAGAAACAACAACTCCTCTTCGTCCAAAGCATCACCATTATCCTGAGCTTGTACAAGCAACATCTTGTCTCTGAAGTATTCTGCATTCTGTGGACGTTTTGGAGATGTGCAGTTCCTAGCAATGTGTCCCTCACCACCACAGTTGTAGCATTTGACAGGCTTTCCTTGTCCTTGATTTGGATTTCTTCCCCGATTCTGATTTGCTACATATCCTCTACCAACTCCACCTCCTCCTTGATCATACTGCCTTTCTTGAACTGGTTGCACCACAACCTTCCCATCTCTAACAGTAGCTTGATTGTGTGGATTGGATGTTGTTCTGAGGTTATTGTTGGTGTGTGGGAGAGAGTTCATGTTTTGGCTAACCATGAGAGACAGTTGATTGATGAAGTTTTCCATGAGAGTGTTTGAGTCGGGAGGCTTATATGCTGGATCAGGGATGGGCTTGTAATTACCATTACCCATGGGTATGACTTGAGATGCTTTGGTGGTAATACCAACATTGGTGTAGAAAACTGTAGAATCATTAGGTGAGCTTGTTTCTCCCTGGTTGGTTTTGAATTGATCAAGAATCCTTTTTTCAAACATAGCATGCCTCTCATTCTGAAGCATGAAGGCATACAATTGCTCATAGTTTGTATTCTTTAGACGTTTGGTAAGCTTCATAGAGGTGACAAATTTGTGCCACTCGGGATTCATGTTGTTTACAAACTTTGAATTCAGCTGAATGTTAGGCATGGTCATTTTGATGTTCCTCATGTCATTCACAAGCTTATGGAATCTCACGTAGTACTCATAGACACTCTCATCAGGTTTCATCTTGAAGTGCTCAAACTCATCATACAGTTGTGATTCTCTGTCCTTCTTAGTTAACTCAGAACCAGAGAGAAGCATCATGACATTATCCCAGACTGCCTTAGCTTCAGTGTTGTGATTGATGAGCTTGTAGATATCCTTTGGAAGACCCTGAAGTATAATGTTGGAAGCCCTGATGTCAACATCGAATCTCTTTTTCTCCTTATCATTAAGCTCATCATAAGTCTTTGGTATGTCCAATCCAAAGATCATTGTTCCATCAGCAGCAGTATCAATTATGTCTCTTGTAGTCTCAATCTGATAAGGACCTTCATCGATTGACTTGAGAATGTTGACTTCGTTTTCTTTTCCCAAACAGTACAATCGGATTCGTTGAGCCCATGAGTCATAATCAATTCTGTCAAGCATAGGTGGACGAGTATCTGATCCCACTGCTTGAACGTCCTCAGCTACAGAAGAAACAATAGTTGGAACGATGTTTGCCATGATTACAAGTTCTACGGGATTTTACTATTCTTTGATTAAACCGGGAAATTGATTCTTTCACGGGATTTTACTAAACCAAAAGAACAACCGTAAGAATGTAGCACAAAGAAGTAACAAGTCTCAATAGACAAGTAGCTAAACATAAAACTCGCTTAGTTATCAATTCGCTAAACAACTAACTCGCTTAAAGAAGCAAGTCGCTCAAGGAATCAACTCGCTTAATAGCCAAGTCGCATATAGAGACAACTCGCTTAATAGCAAGTCGCAAACAGACACAACTCGCTTAACTACCAAGTCGCTTAAACTAACTCGCTAGCTATATAACTCGCTTAATAGCCAAGTCGCTTTAGAACTCAAGTCGCTTAAAGAAACAACTCGCTTAGAACCCAAGTCGCTTAAAGAAACAACTCGCTTAGAACCCAAGTTGTATAAATAGTTAACTCGGTAAATAGCAAGTCGCATATACCAACTCTCATCCAGTAACGAAGCAACTCGCTTCGAAGAAACAAAAGTCCGAGACTCAACTCGCTTTGTACAAAGTTCCCAAATAACCACTTTATCAATCAAAAACAACCAAACCACAATGATTTAAGCCTTCCAATTTAAAACATAAACACATATGATGATCCTAAACACAAAAGTACAAGCAAGATTCAAACTTTAACACTAGAATTTGTCCAAATGATTCAAACTCTCCTAAACACTTAATACCCCAAAAACCTTATGAAATCCACCGAAACAAAGAGCATGAAAGATGAGTGATCAAACCATGGCTCTTGATACCAATTGTAAGATATAGGATTTCACAAACACACTAAACCAAATCACAATGGGGCATTCAAGTATGTTTAGAGAGAGAAAGAGAAGAGAGTTGGGAACTATGTGAAACAAAGAAAAATGGTATTGAAGCTCCAACCCTTTACCTTGGGAGGTAGAGGGTATTTATAGTGTCTTACAAATAAACGCCGCCTACGGGCTGTGGATCAGGCATACAGTGGGTAAAGACCCGTCCGTCCTCCACGGTGTTACTTAACCAAATACTTTCTAACCTAACTTGACTACGACTACGAGCTTTCTATCGAATACATATACTTGAGGTGACCGACTCTTTAATGACTGAATTTTCTAATTCCTAACACAGAGTGTTCAACATGAGCCATCTACATCTCATTTCAATGATAATCAAATAGATCCCGTAGTCATATTTGACGATCAAGATGACCTTATGGTTAATACTGATAATAAGTTGACTCTGTGGTTATATTTGAGGATCTAAATAATGATCATGTTGAAACTCACGTTGAACAAGCTGAACTTCTGTCTAATCCAGATATTGAGCTCATGACATTACTTAATGACCAAAAATCTCGAATGGAAAAATGCCTTGACATCAATCAGCAATTAAAGGATAAAAATGCACTGCTAACTAAGGATAATGAATGCTTAAAATATCAACTCAACATTTTTTAAACACAAGAAAAACGTGAAAAAAGGTTTTGAAGTCGCATTTGCTAAATCCTACCAAAACAAAAAATCTTTGGAAAAACAGATATGTGATCTAGTTGCATATAAGAATGCTTTGTTGTCTCAAATAGAACAACTGAAATATGATCATAAACAACAACTTAACGCTCTCACTTCGGAAACTCAAAAAGCCAAGTCTGAGTTGTTAACTTGTCAAAAAGAGTTCTGTGAGTACAAAAAGCATTCAAAGAAACGAATAGATGACTATCTTGAAGAAATTGTCGACTTACAAAACAAAATCAAAGAGCTTCGAAATGTTGTTTATAAACATGGTGAGTCAATCACAACTATTCAAAAGTTTTCTTTTAAACCAAATCCAAATGGATATGGACCGAATCTTGCTGATTACAAACCAAAATTTCAAATAGAGCATTCAAACCAAATCCTCAGGTTTACAGTGCATAACATAGAATTGATGATTCCATTATGAGTGTTGTTGAATATAATCGAATGGAGGAATTAGATGCAGAAGACGAGAGTTGATCAAAATTGGAAAATGTTGTTTATAACAAACCATTTAAGGATAATTCTAACACACCTTGGGTTATCACGCCTATTTCTGAGTCTTCTAATGTTGGTCCTCAACCCAATACTGCACAAATTAATGGTCCTTTATCTTCACTAATTGAAGTTAAAACATTACCCGAACAATGTCAAATTCTTAAATATTTTGAAACATTCATATTTGACATCAAACTTTTGGAACGTGAAATTGAAATCAACTCTGAAATAAAAGTTGAACATTTTCAATCGCCTCATGCGAAAGAACAAAGAGATATTTTTCAGAAAAGAATTTTACCTCATGTACGGAATTTGAAAATTTATGCAATATATTGGGAAAGGGATTTTCACAAGGGGCTTGGACTTATGAAAAGAGTTTTCGAGCAAACAGAAACATCGATTTCAAATACAAAACGTAAAAAGAAAATGTTAAGAAAAGATGTTTTATCTCTGCAGATTCTGTTGATTCTGTTGAAACTGTTGAGAATACTGATACTGTGTCACAAATCACATCTTTAAAAGTTGAAAATGAGCGATTGTTAAATGAGCTTTCAAATGCAAAACGTCGTCTTCAATGGTGTCAAAAAGATTGTCAAAATCGAGAACTCGCTTTGCAAAGCAAAATCAACCAGTTGCATACAAAAACTCTTAATCAAAACCTTGAGAAACTGGATGATGAAAACGTGTCTTTGAAGTGTCAAATTTCAAAATATGAACAAGAAATTTCCAAAGTTAAAAAGGAATATGGTTTCATATTTGATTTACTCAAAAAGACTCGTGCTCAAGCATCAAAAGATGTTGATGATCATCTTCCATATACCAAAGATGTTTTACAACGAGATGGACTCACTCGTTCTGAAAATCTAGACTTGTTACACATTATCCATGATCTAAAAGCAGAGTTGGTGAAACTTAAGCAAGATAGGAATAGTAACACAACAGTAACTGCACCTAGACAGATTCAAACTCACTCTAGAACATCTAATGACAAACCACAAGAAACTAATGTGCTTCCCTCTACTGAAACAGGAATAGTTGCCTCTTTTCCCAATGCCTGCAATTCACAGCCTAAGAGCAATACAAGGAATAATAGGAAGTTGTGACGTAAGAAAAGAACAATAAAGATCTCTGAAGTAGAAGAACACCTTAGGACTTTGAATAAAACTCAATTTGCACCCACTTTAGATATTGTGTCTGAAAATGTAAAGGAAAAAGTGATGTAACAAATGCGGAATCTTTAAGTACTTTAAATGTTATGTTTGAAGCTTCTTGTGTTGGTTGTCATAAAAGCATGTTTTCTAGTTGTCATGATAAATGTGTTGCTAAGGCTATCTTGAATCGTAAGCGGAATAATAGAAAAGGGAATACCTCTAGGCCCAATAATGCTTCTAAGTCTGTGCTAGGTAAACCACCCTCTAGTGTTCCGGCTACAATTATTGATCTACCCATAGAAACCCTTCACCTCCTAGGAAGAACTTATCACCTAGTGCATTTACTAAGACCAAAGCTAAGACTAGTTGGAGATGGCAGAAATGGCTACATAATACACTTGGGTTTAAATGGATACCTAAAATCATAAACATGTGTGTTTCAACTATAACTGCATGGGAACCCTCTAACTCTTTGGGTTCCACATCTACTTCTATTCCATCTGTGTCGTCTGTGTGTAATGCAGGTGATACAGATCATCCTCTAGATTGTTGATAGCGGATGTTCCTGAAACATGACAGGCAATCTCAAACTATTATCCAACTTTGTTTCAAAGTTCATTGGCACTGTCAGGTTCGGGAATGATCACTTCACAGCTATCATGGGCTACGGAGATTACATCAATGGTAACATCGAAATTAGCAGGGTTTATTATGTGGAAGGTCTCTGTCACAATCTCTTCTCAGTTGGTCAATTTTGCGATGGAGATTTGGAAGTTGCTTTTCGGGAGAAAACTTGTTTCATTCGTGATCTACAAGGAAACGATCTTATGTCTGGTACCCGCACATCAAGTCTTTATACAATCTCAATGCAAGACATGATTGATTCATCTCCTATCTGTCTACTTTCAAAGGCAACATCTACAAAATCTTGGCTATGGCACCGTCGTCTCTCACATTTAAACTTTCAAACCATAACCAATCTTGCACGTTACAAACTTATTGAAGGTCTCCCAAGATTTTGGTATTCTAAAGATCACCTATGCTCAGCTTGTGAACAAGGGAAAATCACTCGTGCTCACTTTCCTTCAAAGGTGGAACACAACTCGCAGCATGTGCTTTATCTTCTTCACATGGATTTGTGTGGCCCGATGCGCGTGCAGACGATTAATGGAAAATGCTACATCTTGGTAATTGTGGATGACTAATCAAGATGGACTTGGGTTTATTTTCTTCAAAGTAAAGATCTAGCTCCACAGATGATCATCACCTTTCTCACAAAAATTCAAGTTCAGCTCCGGAACACAGTCAGACAAATCAGAACAGACAAAGGAACTGAATTTTTGAATCAAACTCTTCGTGCATATTATGAGAAAGTGGGAATTGAGCATCAAACATAAATTTTACGAACACCGGAACAAAACGGAGTTGTTGAAAGACGAAACCGTACGTTAGTGGAAGCTGCAAGAATGATGTTGATAAATGCAAAACTTCCAGATTACTTGTGTGCTGAAGTCGTGTCAACTACGTGCTACACTCAGAATAGTTCAACGATTACCAAACGCCACAATAAAACACCTTATGAGCTTATCCACAACCGTAAACCGAATCTCAAACACTTTCATGTATTTGGATCCCTTTGTTACCCGAATAATGATCGTGATGATTTTGGTAAGCTCAAAGCCAAAGCTGACATTGGAGTCTTTGTTAGATATTGTGAAAACTCTAAGGTTTACCGGATCTGGAATCGTCGTACAAGGGAGATTATGGAAATGATTCATGCAAATTCCGATGAGCTTACAGAAATGGTTTCTGAGCAAAACAGCTTGGAACTCGGACATAACCGTCTAAAATTTCCCCAAACCTCATCATCATCTGAACCAAGCCTCCAGCTTACTCGTCAATAAATGGAACAGCTATTTGCTCCTCTGTTTAGTGATGATATTGATCAACGTGCTCCAGATGTATCAAATGTTTCCGCTGCTCAACGTGATAATAATTCAATACCTGATACACCTGAAACAACAACAACTGTTGAGGAAGCACCTCCAATTGATTCTACAATGAAGTACCCCCACCTGCAGATTATGATCCAAATGCGTTCTTCAATCCGTTTGCTAATGAAATTGCCACACCTGATGTTGCAGAATCATCCACAAGCCATTTGAGTCCTCCTAATCTGCAGAATGTATATCAACATCAACCCTCCACACATCATTGGACAAAAGACCATCCTCTTGTGAACATTATAGGAAACCCGAATCAACCAGTCGTAACTAGACATCGCCTTCAGACTGACGGTGAACATTGCATTTATGCACTTACCGTCTGCCATGCTGAACCCAAAAATATTAAGTAGGCCATGACATATGACAACTGGATTGAATCCATGCAAGAAGAACTTAATCAGTTTAAACGTCTTGAAGTATGGGAATTGGTTGAAAAACCAACTGGGTCTATGTTATTGGTCTGAAATGGATTTGGAAAAAGAAGCTGGATGCTGAAGGTACAGTTATCAGAAATAAGTCACGTCTGGTGGCTAAGGGTTATAGACAGGAAGAAGGGATTGATTACGACGAATCATTCGCACCGGTTGCTAGACTTGAGGCTGTTCGGATCTTTTTTGCATTCGCGGCTCACATGAACATCACGGTCTTTCAGATGGACGTCAAAACCGCTTTTCTAAATGCAAAACCGAAAGAAATGGTCTATGTTAGTCAGCCAGAAGGATTTGTTGATCTAGAGTTCCCTAATCACGTCTACAAACTGAACAAGGCTCTCTACGGTCTCAAACAAGCCCCTCGGGCGTGGTATGATAAGTTGTCATCCTTTATTATCTCTCATAATTTCATCAAAGGATCGGTTTACCCTACACTATTTATACAATATCACGGGGCACACATTTTAATCGTTCAAATTTATGTGGATGACATCATTTTTGGGTCAACACATCTAAAGTACTCAAATGCTTTTTCAAAACTTATGAAAAAACATTTTGAAATGTCCATGATGGGTGAACTTACGTTCTTTCTAGGACTGCAAGTTCATCAATCACCCCGTGGTATTTTCTTGAGTCAGTCCAAATATGCTCTTGAAATTTTAAACAAAAAAGGAATGTAAAACTGTGACACCTATGCCACAACAATGGCACATACCAAGAAACTGGACGCTGATTTGCATGGGAGATTGGTTGACCCTACCAAATACCGAAGTATCATTGGGTCTCTCATGTATCTAACAGCCAGTAGACCTGATATTGTCTTTGTTGTATATCTTTGCTCCCGTTATCAGTCGCGACCAACTGAAACTCACCTCTCTGAGGGTAAAATAATCCTCCGATACATCAAGGGAACCATTAACTTGGGGATCTGGTATCTGAAGGATTCTGGTTTTGAACTAATAGCTTTTTCAGACGCTGATAACGCAGGTTGCTTAGATTCTTGGAAAAGTACCTCAGGTGGTTTGCAATTTCTTGGTGTTAGATTGGTGTCATGGCATCGGAGAAACAGGATTGTACATCACTGTCCTCAACCGAAGCATAATATGTAGCCATGTCAGCGTGTTGTTCTCAAGTCATTTGGATGAGAACACAACTCAAAGACTATGGTTACGTATTTGACAGAATCCCGATGTACTGCGACAATCGAAGTGCTATTGCGATCTAGTGCAACTCTGTTCAACATTTGAAATCAAAGCACATCGATCTTCGATATCATTTCATCAAGGAGCATGTGGAAAAGGGTACCGTTGAATTATATTTTGTGGGTATTGAATACCAATTAGCAGACCTTCTCACCAAAGCCTTAGCTCCTGCTAGGTTTACTGAGTTGGTCCACCAGATTGGTATGAGGTGTTTGACTCTAGAGGAACTGGACGAACTTTTAAAACAATCTTAAAACCAGTCAAACACCAAAACCTCTTTTGTAAATATTTTTTTCAAAATCAAAATACAAAAATATAAAATTTAAAAAATTCAAAAATATTATTCTCTCTAAAATTTCTTTAAACATGGCAAGTATAAATCTTCCGTCAACACTTTACTCTTTCAAATTTCAGTATTTTTTCGGTCAAGTGTTGAGGGGGAGAAAGTAAATATTTTCATAAAACCTTGTACTTGCATGTTACCCTATACCGGTTGTATCTTTGATAATGGTGGACACGTTTCTTGTTTCTTGACACTCCTCAGGCTCAAACTTATAAAATTTCAATATTTTCAAAGTCGAGGGGGAGTGTCGTCAAGTTTTTTTCCAAATATCTTGCTTTATGTAACCAATTTGGAAGTTATGGGCATTGGATGAAAATGGTTAGGGTGGAGGGACCAAAGTTGTCAAAAGGTTAAACTAATTTTATTACAACTCTCCACCTAAATTTTCAAAACACATTAACTCACATTTATTACCACAACTAACCAATCCTACGCCTAAGATTCAATCTGCAAATCCGTGCTTTAAACTCCTAATCTGTAAGTGTATTAAGCTTTATTGAGTAATTATAAACAATGGTTTTTAATGTCTTACAAATCCAACAGTCAAATTTTAAGCTACGCATGATTATGTGTTCTAAGTGTATGTGTCACACCCCCAAAATACCTGTTTTGCAGCGGAATGGAATACCTGGGGCGTGACTGCCATAGCATCACAGTTACAGTTATATTGAACGACCTAAAGTGTCGTTTTGAAAACACATAGTTTGATATAATAAAACATTCAAAGTTTATAAAACATAGGTCCTAAATGACAATCAACATGAGCGGAAATAAGTTTGTTACAATCCAAACGATGTTTTAAAGTGCATAAAACCCAGGTGAGACGCGTCGTCACCGCGACTTTATGATAAGTCCTTATGCATGCCATGAAGTATATGCCTTAGATACCTGAAAATACATTGCTAAAAGTGTCAACACAAAGGTTGAGTGAGTTCATAGAGTTTATGAAAATGTTTTGTACGACCACCACAAGTATAAGTCATGTATGACAAAATGTCACATAAAAATGATACAATTGCTATAAGCACATGACACCGAAGCTAGATTGATCATGATGTTCGCCCCAACAGAGTGTTTGCCAAACAACTCTCATTCTGATATTAAATGAAATGCATCAGTTTGACCAGTTGGAACCACCAACCCGGATGGAGGAGTCTCCCTCAATAGATCTATTCACTCACCCTCGCTTACTCCGTAATTAACGGTTCATGATTATGAAATGGGGACATTCAATTGGCAATGAGGTAACTTAAGCAATGTAAATGAATTTGATATACTTTGGCTTGTAATAAAATGAAGTGCAATGTATTCTCCCCCGTAGGTTTGAAAATAAGTATAAACTTTAAAGACGGGGCTATGAAAACTCACCTGATACAATGATTATGATGATATAGTGGCAATACTGGAATGAGGTGCAATATCTATCTGCAACCTAATATGAATGATATGATCTATTATAAATCATGAATATATATTGTACATGCATGTTCACGTGTAATCTATACCACTTGTGCATTTTGAAGATAGAGTTTATCGTCGAAATATATGTTTATGACATCTTGTCAAGTTACAAAACACTTTACAAGTATTTACGTTGAAACAACATCCAACGATAGTCTTTTAGTCATTTATCAAGAAATTATAGCTTTTCGTCGAAAAACAATATACTTTGGCAAGTTATGAAAATGGTTAAGTAGACTCGTAAAGCTAGTTGTAACTCGATGAATATTGAGTGTTAGAAAACAAACTCAATGGTTTTGGAATGCTAGTAGCGATATCTAAAAATCTTAGACTTTAACTTTTGATCATAGAAGTCTTGATCATAGAGAAAAATATATATGAAGTTAGGTAGTCGAGCTAAAAATATAGTTTATGAGTAGTTTTCGAAAAAGTTTGAGTGATCGTATATTATTCGTTATATCTTCGTTTGACGAACGGTTGAACATTTTGGAAAATAGGATAGGCGAACTCACTTTTACTTGCAGACATCGTTTTCTCAAAAGTACTCTATCGATATGAAAAACGGCTCCAAACATGGTCACTTGCGATAACCATTTTGGTCTAATAGAAAATATGTAAGTGTTATTATTTGTGAAAAATAATAGTTACGATAGCCATATTTCAAACGCTTGTAACTTAGTCGTTATAGCTTGGTTTTCTACGTTTATATATCCTTGGTTTCGTGTTAATGTATACTAATATAGTTTTGATAAATCCACTCATTTAGATTATGTTTAAAACTCAGTTTTGCCCCTTAAAAATCCATTGACAGCAAGTACTATTCCAGAAAATTAGTTTTCGTCGTTAAACTTGAAACTAGCGTAACTTCTTCGTTATAAACCCGTTTTAACCCGTTCAAGCGACCACGGTTTCCTTTTTAAGTCTGTTTTCTGAAAATATAAGCCAAAATAACTCACAACTTACTGAAAATTCCAGATTTTACAAAACGTGACAGTAGCTAAATATATATCGTCAAAAATGATTTTTCTAGTTTGTAACTTGATCCAATCTCTTACAATCAACACCAAAGATATTCTAAACCTACCATACACCTTCTTAGGGTGTCATGGGTTCCTAAACTTCACCAAAATGATAGGGTTCATAGGAATACTAATAGAATAATTTAAACTCATATTAAGAAATAAAAACATGTAAAAGTGGTATGGATCATAGTATACTTGCATGTTTTTCTTACTAGATCATACAAATACATTAAGTAAGAGTTTATAAGAGTAGGAAAAATTAGTTGAAGCTTACTTGAGTGATTGAAGAGTTTTTGAGCTAGAAGACTTAATTAATCTATAGGTTTTTATTTCAAAACCTTGAAATAGATTACTAAATGAACTTGTTTAACGCTTGATCTTGAAATTTTGATGGATTTCTCTGCTTGATCTTAAGATGGCCGAACCACAAGGATGAGCAAGAGAGGTTCTTGCTTTGTTTTCACCTTTTTGTATGTGTTACTATGTATTCTTATTAAGAAAATAATACATGTATGAGATATTTGTTAGAATAAAGAGTGTAGGTGTAAGTTTTAGTCAAGAAAATATCAAGAATTGGTGACAAGGAGGGGGGAGGTCGGCAAGGATATATTGGGGAGATATGATGTGCATTTTTGATGGCTAAATGTGTTTAAGGTTATGTATATAGTATTTTTTGAACATATAATTAGTTATTTAATGTAGCGTTAGCTAGAAATCGATTTTAACGGAACAAAATAAAATATATCGAGGTCATAAAAATTATAAAAATACATTTCTCGCAAGTATTGAGTGAATAAATAATTATCGAATAGAATTTACCAAAACCGTCATAAATATATATATATATAACAATATGTATGCAAAATAAATCCAAAACATCGGGTAAACTATTAATATAATTTTTATAGTCTTAAAATGAGTATAAAAATATATCTGGATAATTATTGGAAGTGTCGGATCAATTCTTCAAAATAGATGATCGTGCGATAGCGTTTATTAATATACGTTAATGAAATATGCAAACCCATGCATGAACTAATATGAAGATGATGTTACTGATGATATTTAGACTAACTCTAGTCTATATGTAGTGTTCTCAATGATGTTCCATGAATATGCAGCTTAACCCTCAAAGTTACGCGTATTTGATACTTGTAAACCTAGTTTACGAAAATGATGAATAGTGAATCATGAATAGTGATTTTTCTCCGGGAATGAATAGTGTTTCGTGAATAGTAAAATTTTGAAATAACCTCTCAAAGTCTCAAACCGACTTCAAAAACGATGAATAGTAACCAGTGAATAGTAAATTCCCAAGATGAATAGTAAATTTGAGAAATGACCTGAAATTACGATTTGTTACATTCGCCACCCAAAAAGGAATTCAGTCCCTGAATTCAGTTCATGTTGGTTTCTACGGTGTTATTTGTGAAAAGAGTTTAACTTCTCGCGTTTTCTGAATCGTACCACGCCTTTCCAAGGCGAGACTTTCAACATAACTCTGCTGCCAACTTGAAAATCTAATGGTTTGTAACTTATGATACACATTTCCAATATTTTGCATCGTATATCGACGTAACTTTTCTATCTATTTGTTGTTGCTTGTAACTGATTCTTGGTCTGTACGATTTCTATGTTGTTTCATGAATAAGTTATGGACTAGTGAGTTGGACTTTCCTGATTTTTGGCCTATTAATAGGTGATTGATATTTCAACCATAGAGTGCCTCAAATGGTGCACTCAGTATGTTCATGTGATAACTATTGTTGTAAGGGAACTTGTTCGATGAAGAATGATTTTCCTAATTATTTCCAGAAAATCACATATGCTTTGAGTATATCTTCTGATGTTTGAATCGTTCTCTCGCTCTGACCATTGAGCTGAGGATAATAGGTGGTACTCATGTCCTAGTAGGTTCCAGGGGAATCTTGAAATGATTGTCAGAAGTCTAAGGTGAATCGGCTACCTTATATTTGGTATAATTGAAATTGATACCATGTGTCTCATGACAAATTCCAAAATGTCAAGTCTGACGAAAAGGGCATTATTGTAAATAATAGATTATGGGTAACAGTTGTGATTCCTTGCGTTTCTTGTTCTAGCGAATGTCATGACTTGAATCTTCCTTTCCTAAGGTGCTTAGTCTCCATTACTAAGATGTTTATTGTTTGATGGTGTCTCTCTTAATTTCTCTTATCGAAATGTTTCCACACTCTATGTTGTCAAGTCACAAAACCCTAAATATTTAAGTGATGTGGTGTGGTGGTTGATTTTCAAGATTTATTCCGATATTGAGTGTTTTGTTTGAAATCTTTTCTTTGAATGAATGAATTTACAATTTTGAACAAAAAACTTTCTAAGTAATATTTTTCTTGATGATTCAAAATTTAGTAGTTATGAAAAGTAGGACTGTTTATCAAAGATTGATGTTTATACGTTTCTTAACGTACAATGGTTTTGTTAAAGATTGACCAAAAAGAACTTACTTGTTAAAACAAGTACTTCAGGAAAAAAACATTTCCTATAAGGTATATGATTTGTATAAATACATTTTAAGTAAAATCCATTTAAAATGAAAGCACTATAAAGGATGAAGTAGTCGGGTAGGTATGTCTGCATGAATGTTTAGTTTCTAATGTTGGATAATGTCTATCAGTCAATGTTAGGCAAAATCTACAGGCATAGGTATTCAATCTTACTTGGGTGTTTCTAAAATAGTTCATCACTGAGATTTTTATCATGCTGGTAGAAACGTAGATATCAGTTGATACTATGTCGAAGAATATCTGTTCTGTTTTCACGTGTAGATGGGGAGTCATTGATTGTTTGATTTGTTCAGGCCTGTTGTCTCTTTTGATATGGAAGTGAGGTTATATGTAATTTCTAGAGAACACAATGCCTTAGGGGAAGTTTATATCGATAACCTTAACTTAACTCAATTTTTCCTTTGAGGGAAACTTATTGTAGGGAAGTCTACATATCGTTGAGGCCATGTTTAATGGAATGTTCTGCTGTCTTGATTAGAAGACTTGGTTTATTTCTACAGTGTTACTTAGTGGGTATTTGCTGTGTACAAATTCGTATAACTCGGTCCAGCTGGTACTTTTAAAATGATAGAATTTGGCTTCTAGTTGAAAGTTAGTGGTTCAGATTGTCTCGTGATGTCTTAAGATTTCTATTAAGTTTTGAAACATCTTATTACATACTTCTAGTCCTTGTTAGTAGTTCCGAAATCCTTTCATTGTTTTCTTGCATCGAGGAATCCTCCTCGTAGATGGTATGGAAAGTCTTTCCTAAAAAGGTCTTTGGTAAAATTTCAACTTATCGGTTGAGTGAGTGATGAATGGCGTAGGTATCTATAGAGTGTTAATAAAATAGATGTTTATGAATAATTTATGTCATTACAAGGCTTTGCTTTTGAATGAAGATTGTTTTAGGAAGTTTGAAAAGATGCTTGTTTCTTTCATGACATAATTCTTCCTGAATTATACATAGGTGATCAGGCTATGTATAATCGAGGACAAATGATGTGATGCTTGGTTTTGTTGAAATGGTATTTTGTTTCTCCAAAGTTTTAGATGGTATTCAACGTGTTGTTTTGTAAGATAATGGCCTAACAATTTTTCAGAGAAACATCAAAGTCGTTTCGCGTAATGGTAGTAAATAGTTGACAGAATGACTGAAAATCAATTTATAAGGTGGTAACAAAACAACTTATTTTTAGAATTATGTGAAACCATTTTCCTAAGATGGTAGTAAAATAGCTTGGAATAAAATTTGTTGAATGGTTTGTAGGATACATGGGAGAACCTCATAAAATGGTAATAGTCTCCTAATTGGTCAAGAATAAAGTTGCCCTAATCCCTAGTAAGATAGCGGTATATTGTTGTGAAATGATTGAAAATTGGGCAATTGGAATAGGGAATGAAATAAACAAAGGTTGTGATTATCGTGGAGATAATAAAGGATAGAGATTGCATTAGATAGAAAGGTACTTATTATATGTTCCTGTTGATGGTCTAATCGTGTCTCAAGTGTAGGAGCAGTAGGCTGTCTAGCAGCAACAGCCCTAGAACTCTCACAGTCTTCAAACCTATAAAATGTTGTAGTGTCTGTAGTTTTAGTGATAGATGGTAATGGTGTGTCAAATCATGCACGATTCCCAAGCTGCAAGTCGGATGTATGAGTAGTGTCTATGAGATGTGATGGCACGGATGGTGCTCTAGATGATAATGATGATGAAAATGATGATGATGATGAAAATCCTAGTGGTGATTTAGGAAATGATGGTGATGATGGTGAATGAAATACTACCCTCTTTCATGTTGTCTTGCGATGTTTTAGAGATAAAACTGGAGTATGCACTATTGGACGACTAATAGTGGTATGAGTAGCTGATGGTGGTTGTAGTACATGAGTAGAACATGATCTAAGAATGAGGGTAAGAGAATGTACTCTCTTCCTTGCAGTAAGCATCCTAATAGGTCCATTAGGACTAAGCCTATAAGTCCTACCAAATGGTATGATCTGTCCCGACAGAATGATAGGAATTGCCCTGTTCTTATGACGAATCGATGGTGACAGTGGTGGTGTAGGTGCAACTTCGTCCTCCTGAAAGGATTGAGTCTCAGTATCGGATAATATGAGTGGTGAGTCTCGTGTAGAGCCAACTGATGTTAAGGCTATAGTAGGGAGTGGCGAGACATTATCCATGTCAGTATCTATAATAGAAGATGATAAGACATCCTCCATGTCAGAGTCTGAAGAAATGATGATGGGATGGGTATCTGAAGACATCTCTATGACAATTGATGTGAAATGAAAGTAAATAACCCGCATAATGTGCGTATGAATTCGCATGTATAGTGAATATGCACTTATGATGAAATGATGAGATGCTATGATGATGTAGTTATAGTCTAGGGTCAATGATACAACCTAGTTCTCTATAACTCTTGCTCTAATGCCAATCTATCACACCCCAAAATACCTGTTTTGCAGCGGAATGGAATACCTGGGGCGTGACTGCCATAGCATCACAGTTACAGTTATATTGAACGACCTAAAGTGTCGTTTTGAAAACACATTGTTTGATATAATAAAACATTCGGTGTTTATAAAACATAGGTCCCAAATGACAATCAACATGAGCGGAAATAAGTTTGTTACAATCCAAACGATGTTTTAAAGTGCATAAAACCCAGGTGAGACGCGTCGTCACCGTGACTCTATGATAAGTCCTTATGCATGCCATGAAGTATATGCCTTAGATACCTGAAAATACATTGCTAAAAGTGTCAACACAAAGGTTGAGTGAGTTCATAGAGTTTATGAAAATGTTTTGTACGACCACCACAAGTATAAGTCATGTATGACAAAATGTCACATAAAAATGATACAATTGCTATAAGCACATGACACCGAAGCTAGACTGATCATGATGTTCGCCCCAACAGAGTGTTTGCCAAACAACTCTCATTCTGATATTAAATGAAATGCATCCGTTTGACCAGTTGGAACCACCAACCCGGATGGAGGAGTCGCCCTCAATAGATCTATTCACTCACCCTCGCTTACTCCGTAATTAATGGTTCATGATTATCAAAATGGGAACATTCAATTGGCAATAAGGTAACTTAAGCAATGTAAATGAATTTGATATACTTGGGCTTGTAATAAAATGATGTGCAATGTATTCTCCCCCGTAGGTTTGAAAATAAGTATAAACTTTAAAGACGGGGCTATGAAAACTCACATGATACAATGATTATGATGATATAGTGGCAATACTGAAATGAGGTGCAATCTCTATCTGCAACCTAATATGAATGATATGATCTATTATAAATCATGAATATATATCGTACATGCATGTTCACGTGTAATCTATACCACTTGTGCATTTTGAAAATAGATTTTTTCGTCGAAATATATGTTTATGACATCTTGTCAAGTTACAAAACACTTTACAAGTATTTACGTTGAAACAACATCCAACGATAGTCGTTTAGTCATTTATCAAGAAATTATAGCTTTTCGTCGAAAAACAATATACTTTGGCAAGTTATGAAAATGGTTAAGTAGACTCGTAAAGCTAGTTGTAACTCGATGAATATTGAGTGTTAGAAAACAAACTCAATGGTTTTGGAATGCTTGTAGCGATATCTAAAAATCTTAGACTTTAACTTTTGATCATAGAAGTCTCGATCATAGAGAAAAATATAGTTGAAGTAAGGTAGTCGAGCTAAAAATATAGTTTATGAGTAGTTTTCGGAAAAGTTTGAGTGATCGTATATTATTCGTTATATCTTTGTTTGACGAACGGTTGAACATTTTGGAAAATAGGATAGGCGAACTCACTTTTACTTGTAGACATCGTTTTCTAAAAAGTACTCTATCGATATGAAAAACGGCTCCAAACATGGTCACTTGCGATAACCATTTTGGTCTAAAAGAAAATATGTAAGTGTTATTATTTGTGAAAAATAATAGTTACGATCGTGTTAGGTCACCATTTATGTAACACAAGCATCAATATAAGAAGTATAGATTAAGAGAGCTCGGTTGAACAAGACCAAACAATACGCGTAGGAATATAAGAAAAGTTATGCGTGAGTATTGAGAGAAAATGAACAACCAACCTTCAAGTGAAGGTTTACAAGATTATTTATAGGGGAAGGAGCTCGGGCAACACTACTAACTCCCTTCCTTTCTTATTGGACTTGGATAGGCTCATGGGCTTTATACATGAGCCTAGCCTTGATTACTAACTTAAAAGCCTTAATTAAGCTAACTATTACATATTGATTACAAACACTTGAAATATAGTTTAGGAGTGATTCCAACAGGATGTATTGCATTGCTAGTTCATTGGCTTCAAAGTGTAGAAGTTGATCAGTAGTGAGTTCATTAAGACTGGCAATGTTAGTGACATCACCTCTTGGTGGATTAGCATTTGGATCTCCGGGTACAGTGACAGTAGGCATCTGAAATGGACCTTCCAGGATGACCTTCTTTAAGAACTTTCCATGTGGCTTCTTTAGATCACAGAACCTAAAGAACCTTATCACCCATTGATCGTAGTTTCCGGGAGTGAGCATTGGAGGTCTATCAAGTGATCCAGCCTCATGAATGGATTGTTGGCTACTTAAAGCTTCACACATCTTTGCAAACCAAGACGGTTCCTTCATAGTATTCCTGGATGGATGTTGATTGTTAAAGTTTGTGTAAGGTTGTACTTGAATACTAGGGGGTGGTTGAATCATCTATGGTTGAATTGCTCCTTGAGGAAATTGTTGTTGAAATTGTTGTTGTTTTTGTTGTTGTTGTTGTAGTTGATGATAAAATTGTTGTTGTTGATTGAGTTGTTGTTGTTGTTGTTGTTGTTGTTGTTGTTGAGGATATACATGAGGGAAGTAGCTAGAGTATGGTGGTAGAGACATCTTGAAACTTGTGTTGATAATGGATCTTTGTAGTCGAATGAAACTTTGTTGATGAAGTATCCTTAGGCGTAGAAAACAGCTTAAGCGTAGAGAAAACCTTATGCGTAAAAACACCAACTTACGCGTAAGAAGAGAGCTTACACGTAGGATTTTCTTACGCGTAGGGTAAAGGAGACCTTAGCTTATGCGTAAACCACAAACTTAGTAGTAGAATGCTTATGCGTAAGATTTGCTTATGCGTAAGACAAGGCTTAGGCGTAAGAAAATGCTTAGGCGTAAAGATTCTACGCGTAAGTGTTATTGGCGTAAAATTAGGGTTTTGCCCAAAAATCCTTTACACTTATTCCAGTGTAAAAGATATCTAAAGTCGAAGTGTTTTCAGGCTTATCCAAGCAAGATAATACCGAGTAAACCAAGAACACTGAAGATCAAACCAAGGAAAAACTTTACGCATAAAACTAGGGTTTGCTTATGCGTAGGAATTTCCAAAATTTACCAAGACTGATTTTTAAGCACAAAGATGTTTAGAAACCTGATGTTTATGATGAAAAAGCTTCAATATCATCAAAATAACACAAAAGTGTGAAACTTGATGATCCAACACACTTTCTCACCTTACGCGTAGAACAGACTACACAAATAAAACCAAGCTTAAAACAAGTGAAATACACGTAAAGTTTGAAACTTTTCGCCAAAAACAGAAACTTTAACACCAAATAACCTTTAAAGTACAAGAATCTTGAGTTTTAAAGTGAAAAAATTAAAGTTTTGAGGCGTTTGAAGATTTGAACACCGAACCTTACGCGTAACACACTTAAAGTTCAAAAACAAAATCGTGCACCCAACTATTTGGCGAATGATACCACTGTTACGTCACCATTTATGTAACACAAGCATCAATATAAGAAGTATAGATTAAGAGAGCTCGGTTGAACAAGACCAAACAATACGCGTAGGAATATAAGAAAAGTTATGCGTGAGTATTGAGAGAAAATGAACAACCAACCTTCAAGTGAAGGTTTACAAGATTATTTATAGGGGAAGGAGCTCGGGCAACACTACTAACTCCCTTCCTTTCTTATTGGACTTGGATAGGCTCATGGGCTTTATACATGAGCCTAGCCTTGATTACTAACTTAAAAGCCTTAATTAAGCTAACTATTACATATTGATTACAAACACTTGAAATATAGTTTAGGAGTGATTCCAACAGGATGTATTGCATTGCTAGTTCATTGGCTTCAAAGTGTAGAAGTTGATCAGTAGTGAGTTCATTAAGACTGGCAATGTTAGTGACATCACCTCTTGGTGGATTAGCATTTGGATCTCCGGGTACAGTGACAGTAGGCATCTGAAATGGACCTTCCAGGATGACCTTCTTTAAGAACTTTCCATGTGGCTTCTTTAGATCACAGAACCTAAAGAACCTTATCACCCATTGATCGTAGTTTCCGGGAGTGAGCATTGGAGGTCTATCAAGTGATCCAGCCTCATGAATGGATTGTTGGCTACTTAAAGCTTCACACATCTTTGCAAACCAAGACGGTTCCTTCATAGTATTCCTGGATGGATGTTGATTGTTAAAGTTTGTGTAAGGTTGTACTTGAATACTAGGGGGTGGTTGAATCATCTATGGTTGAATTGCTCCTTGAGGAAATTGTTGTTGAAATTGTTGTTGTTTTTGTTGTTGTTGTTGTAGTTGATGATAAAATTGTTGTTGTTGATTGAGTTGTTGTTGTTGTTGTTGTTGTTGAGGATATACATGAGGGAAGTAGCTAGAGTATGGTGGTAGAGACATCTTGAAACTTGTGTTGATAATGGATCTTTGTAGTCGAATGAAACTTTGTTGATGAAGTATCCTTAGGCGTAGAAAACAGCTTAAGCGTAGAGAAAACCTTATGCGTAAAAACACCAACTTACGCGTAAGAAGAGAGCTTACAAGTAGGATTTGCTTACGCGTAGGGTAAAGGAGACCTTAGCTTATGCGTAAACCACAAACTTAGTAGTAGAATGCTTATGCGTAAGATTTGCTTATGCGTAAGACAAGGCTTAGGCGTAAGAAAATGCTTAGGCGTAAAGATTCTACGCGTAAGTGTTATTGGCGTAAAATTAGGGTTTTGCCCAAAAATCCTTTACACTTATTCCAGTGTAAAAGATATCTAAAGTCGAAGTGTTTTCAGGCTTATCCAAGCAAGATAATACCGAGTAAACCAAGAACACTGAAGATCAAACCAAGGAAAAACTTTACGCATAAAACTAGGGTTTGCTTATGCGTAGGAATTTCCAAAATTTACCAAGACTGATTTTTAAGCACAAAGATGTTTAGAAACCTGATGTTTATGATGAAAAAGCTTCAATATCATCAAAATAACACAAAAGTGTGAAACTTGATGATCCAACACACTTTCTCACCTTACGCGTAGAACAGACTACACAAATAAAACCAAGCTTAAAACAAGTGAAATACACGTAAAGTTTGAAACTTTTTGCCAAAAACTGAAACTTTAACACCAAATAACCTTTAAAGTACAAGAATCTTGAGTTTTAAAGTGAAAAAATTAAAGTTTTGAGGCGTTTGAAGATTTGAACACCGAACCTTACGCGTAACACACTTAAAGTTCAAAAACAAAATCGTGCACCCAACTATTTGGCGAATGATACCACTGTTACGTCACCATTTATGTAACACAAGCATCAATATAAGAAGTATAGATTAAGAGAGCTCGGTTGAACAAGACCAAACAATACGCGTAGGAATATAAGAAAAGTTATGCGTGAGTATTGAGAGAAAATGAACAACCAACCTTCAAGTGAAGGTTTACAAGATTATTTATAGGGGAAGGAGCTCGGGCAACACTACTAACTCCCTTCCTTTCTTATTGGACTTGGATAGGCTCATGGGCTTTATACATGAGCCTAGCCTTGATTACTAACTTAAAAGCCTTAATTAAGCTAACTATTACATATTGATTACAAACACTTGAAATATAGTTTATGAGTGATTCCAACAGATAGCCATATTTCAAACGCTTGTAACTTAGTCGTTATAGCTTGGTTTTCTACGTTTTATATATCCTTGGTTTCGTGTTAATGTATACTAATATATTTTTGGTAAATCGACTCATTTAGATTATGTTTAAAACTCGGTTTTGCCCCTTAAAAATCCCTTGACAGCAAGTACTATTCCAGAAAATTAGTTTTCGTCGTTAAACTTGAAACTAGCGTAACTTCTTCGTTATAAACCCGTTTTAACCCGTTCAAGCGACGACGGTTTCGTTTTTAAGTTTATTTTCTGAAAATATAAGCCAAAATAACTCACAACTTACTGAAATTTCCAGATTTTACAAAACGTGACAGTAGCTAAATATATATCGTCAAAAATGATTTTTCTAGTTTGTAACTTGATCCAATCTCTTTCAATCAACACCAAAGATATTCTAAACCTACCATACACCTTCTTAGGGTGTCATGGGTTCCTAAAATTCACCAAAATGATAGAAGACTTAATTAATCTATAGGTTTTTATTTCAAAACCTTGAAATAGATTACAAAATGAACTTGTTTAACACTTGATCTTGAAATTTTGATGGATTTCTCTTCTTGATCTTAAGATGGCCGAACCACAAAGATGAGCAAGAGAGGTTCTTGCTTTGTTTTCACCTTTTTGTATGTGTTTGTAAAACCCGAAAATCTAAAACATATATAAAGACGAAAATACCCTTGGAACCAAGAATCATAAAAATACGTAAAACACGTTTATAATAAATTACGAAATTAAAAACTTAATAAATAAAACTTAACGAATAAAACTACGTGAACGACTTTGGTACGACAAGGACTTAAACGTTTTGCTAATAATGTTGGGCCGTTTATTTGTTGGATGGGCTCGTTTGTTTTGTTTGTTTTGCGCCAAGCCGAGGACCAAGAGAAGCCCAAGAGGGGCGTTTGTTTTGTGTTCGTGAGACCAAGGGCTGAAGCCCATTTTAGGTGAGCTTGTGTGTTTGGTTGGACCAAGCCGACCCAAACCCAACCTCTCCTAAACCTAAACTAAATGCTACAACTATAAATACAAGACATAATCATTAAATTAAAACCCTAGTTTGCTTTGCCTCTCCTTTTTCTTTCTTCTTGTTCGGCCGAGACCCACAATCCAATTGGAGTCGAATTTTTGCTTCAACAAGTTAAGGTATAACGTTTATTCGTCTTGTTTTGATGTACCTTGCATGTATATGTCGAGCTATGTTTTGTTTACTCGAGTTTTTCTTGTTTCTTTTGTTGGCCGAGAGGTGTAAACCAAAAACCAAGGCAAACCCTAATAATTGAACTTGATAAATATTAAAGACATGTAACGTAAGATGTAATATTGAATCGGGTCATGTGTATGTTGAGCTAAACTAGGCCGAACCATGCATGAGTTAGGACCGAACCATATAAGTGTTCGGCTAAGGGGTAAAACTTAATAACTTGAATATGTAACATGTTTAGATGAGCTAAGACTTGCGTATAACTTGCTAGCCGAAACCCTAGTTTGAACCGAACATCTATAAATGAGTTTTGAACGTGTAATAAACAAGTAAGGGTCACGTAAACGTAAACCCTAGGTTGAATATGGGAACCGAATAAAGTATACTAAACCCTAATAACTTATGGTCACATGAAATCATAAACGTGCATGGTAAAGTGTAAAAGGAAAGATGGTTATCAATTACGTATTAGGTTAAGTAGCGAGTCATTAAGACGTAACATGTAAAGTAAATACATATTAATGAGATATTAAAGAATGAGAAAAACCCTAGAACATAAATGAGAGTCGATTAGGGTTTGAGCTAAATATAGTAATTTGTTATTTCATGTGTGAGTTATGACTTATAAACTATTTTCACATTTAACCTTAGACTTTAATAAATGATATAACGAACCCTAATCTGCAACATTAATTATAAAATACTTAAGTCTCATTTAATAAAACCCTAAAGTATGAAGATCATTAATTATGAACACCAAATATTAAAAGATCATTTTGACGATTATGGAATCATAAATAACTTGGACGACCGTTAATGTCTATAGGTTCTGTGAAGAGGGAGTAATCCTTTGCCTTTCGTCTTTCTGCTTTTTGATCATTTGCGTTGGAATAAGGTACAGATATTCTGACCTTTTTCAGTAGAGGTTTCCTCTTAATGTTTTTCTTTCGTATTAGGGTTTCCTAAGCCTTTGCTATGAATCCCAAATCTGATTTGTTTGAGCTATTGCTTATCTGAACTCTGATTTCTGAATTATGAAACATCTGATTTTTGAACTATCTGATATGAAAACTATGATTTTGGAAATATGAATGATTTTCTGATAAAAGATGATCTGTGTCAGTTATGACATTCTGATTTGACCTAAGATAGTTTGACACCCGAGCCAAATATTTAACTAGTCATGGGGGTTCCATGTCCGTATCAGTGATGCACCTCTGATATGACTCTAGGGCAGTAGAGTGATGTTCTGCCACGTCTCTGGATGGTGAAGCATATTTGTGAATATGTAGGAAGGGGCGTATGGATGCATCCTAGATCTGTTATCTGTTATCTGTTATATGTTATCTGTTATCTGATGATTGATGCTGCGTGCATGCACGTCCTTCATAACTCTGGTAGGTCTCCCCTACAAATGTTGCCTTATGTGAATATGAATATGATCTGATATATGTTTCTGGGCTCGTGGTAGTTGACTATAAACTTTATTTTGAAAGTTATGATTTATGCTTTGAAAATGATTAAGATTTTGCTATCGCTCATTCACTTTATTTCATATCCGTTATCGTTTAGTATTCGCTTTTGCTTTCATATCTGTTCACTGGGCTTTTGAAGCTCAGCCGCACTTTTCTTTTCTTCCGCGGCAGGTATCTAAGCATTGGAAGCTGGGTTGCTTTGGGATGAGTGCTTGAGTGGACTTACCTTAGAGATTTTAGCTTTGATTTCTTATGATGCCATTTAAGACTTATTTATTTCGGATATTATGTTGAGGTTTATTATGTTTCCGCTGGGACCTATGTATTGAAGTCATTTTGACTTGGATTATTTCCGCATTTATGTTAAGACTTCTTTTGGTTATTTATGTTTTGCTTTGATATGACACCATTACTTGTGATTCCTTTACCCTTGGCGGGTCGGGGCGTTACAATTTATGGCATCAGAGCCCAGGTTTACGACTTGTAGTCAGGACCTGTGAACATAAGAACCTTAGGTTATCCCTTAGAGTTAGGATTTGACCTGTGAGGATTGGGTAGACTTAGGTTTCCTTCTGCGAACTTCCATTTCGTATCTCACCTTTGTTCTTTTTGCAAATCGTTTGAATATCATTCAGATGGTTCGAACTCGTCAGAATTTGGATGGAGACGATGATGCTCCTAACATGGATGCTGCGATTGCGAATGCTCTCAACTCTCTTTTCCCTGGTTTAACTACACCTGAGATGATGGAACAGGTGATCAACAACATTCGTAATCAGAATGGTGCTTCGGGTAGTGGTGGAGGAAATCAACCCACAGGCATTCACACTTGGCTCGAGCGTTTCGGTAAGCTCAAGCCTCTTTCTTTTAGCACTGCTGCTACTCCCACTGAAGCTGAGGACTGGATCACTCATGTTGAGAAGCTTGTTTGAAGTACTGGGTTGTGGAGATGAATTTAAGACTCGTTTAGCTGCATTCAAACTGGAGGGTGATGCTTTAAATTGGTGGAAAGCATTGAAACAAGCACGAGGAGGAGATGCTTTCGCTGTTACTTGTACTTGGGCGGAGTTTCGGACTATCTTCTATAACCCTTACTTTCCTTATGCGGAACAGCAAAGGTATGAGAGGGATTATCAGGCGATTTACCAGTTTGATCATGAGAACTCCAATGAGTACATGAGTAGGTTTATGAGGTTGGTAAGCTTTGTTGGAGCGATTGCTGGAGATGGTAGGCGCCAAGCTAAGCATTTCAAATGGGGACTGAAGAAGTGGGTGTTGGACCGACTGCTTAACACTGAGTATGAGGATGTGTCGGCCTGCAATGATGCAGCTCGTAACATTGAGATCTTTCATGAGGGTTCGGGTTACAACAAGCGTAATCGCGATGGTGATCGGATTCAAGGTAGGACTCAAAGTAATGAGTATAAGGGAAATGCTGGCAGGAGTTATGATTCAAGGGGACAAGTGGATAAGGGTTATGATCAGCGGGGTCAGTCGGGAAGGAATGTGGACTCTAGGCGCCCTGAGGCGAGGGGTCAAGATAGCAGAGCGGCTGGTAAGAATGGAAATGATCGTCAGAATCAAGGTAACAATAACCAGCGTTACAACAAAGATCAGTCGGCTCGAGGATCGAATCAGGGTCGTGCTTCAGGATCTTCTGGTCAGCAAAGGACAGCTGAAGTTTTGCCTCCCCCACCTATCTGTACTACTTGTGGAAAGGCTCATCCGGGACCGTGTTTCAAGGCCACTGGTGGATGTTTCTCTTGTGGTTCCACTACTCACAAGATTAAGGATTGCCCTAAGAGGAACCCAGCGATTCCTGGAAACTACACCAAGCCGCCACCTACTACTGGACGTGTTTATGCTACTACTCGGAATCAGGCGGAGCATACTTCAGGTACCATTACGGGCACTCTTTTCATTGATGATTATTCTGTCTTCGTTTTATTTGACACCGGTGCCACACACTCCATTATATCTGTCACATGTGCTAAGAAACTTAATATGAAGCCACAACCACTAACGAATCACTTATCGATATCTACGCCTATGAAAAACCACATGATCATTGATCATAAATACGTTAAGTGTCCTCTTCGTTTTGATGATCGTATTCGCCCTGCACATCTGTATCCTCTCGATATGGTCGACTTTGATATCATTCTAGGCATGGATTGGTTGGCTTATCATAGAGCTTCCATCGACTGCTATGCTAGAACTGTGATCTTTGGAGACGTAAAACATCCTGAATTCGTTTATTATGGTTCTAAAGCACTCAAACCTGTTAAATTCATTTCTGCTATGAAGGCACAGACCATGATTGCTCATGGGTGTCAAGGTTTTCTAGCATCTGTTAAGGACACATCTTTGGAGAGTCCTAACATTGAAAATCTTTCTGTTGTTTGTGAATTCACCGACATTTTTCCCGATGAACTTCCTGGTATTCCTCCAGCTAGAGAAGTTGAGTTTAGCATTGAGTTAATTCCTGGTGCTAAACCGATTTCGAAGGCTCCGTATCGTATGGCACCTGTAGAACTGAAGGAGTTGAAGGAACAGCTGCAAGAGATGATAGAGAATGGATTCATTCGACCTAGTGTTTCTCCATGGGGTGCACCTGTTTTGTTTGTGAAGAAGAAGGATGGAAGTATGCGCTTATGTATCGACTACCGTGAACTCAACCTTATTACTATTCGGAACCGTTATCCTCTCCCACGCATAGACGATTTGTTTGATCAACTGCAAGGAGCTAAGTTCTTTTCTAAGATTGATCTGAGGTCTGGTTATCATCAACTACGTGTGAAGGAGCAAGATGTTCCTAAGACCGCGTTTCGTACCAGATATGGTCATTATGAGTTTCTCGTTATGCCTTTTGGTTTGACGAATGCGCCTGCTGTGTTTATGGACCTGATGAATCGTGTTTTCCATGAGTTTCTCGACAAGTTCGTTATTGTTTTCATCGACGACATCTTAGTTTACTCTAAGTCTGAAGAGGAGCATGAGCAACATCTCCGGATAGTTTTGGAGATTCTGAGGAAGAAGAAGTTGTACGCCAAATTCTCGAAGTGTGAATTTTGGTTAGAACAAGTAGCTTTCCTTGGTCATATTGTATCAGCTGATGGTATAACCATGGATCCGTCTAAGGTTGAGGCTATCACTAAGTGGCCAAGACCTACGACAGTGACTGAGGTTAGGAGTTTTCTAGGACTTGCTGGATACTATCGGCGTTTTGTTGAAGGTTTCTCTCGTTTAGCTTTGCCCTTAACCCAATTGATGAGGAAAGGTGAAAAATTCGTGTGGACGGATGAAAGAGAAAAGAGTTTTGAAGAGTTGAAACGGAGGTTGGTGTCCGCTCCTATTTTGACTCTTCCATCTGGTTCTGGAGGATATCAAATCTATAGCGATGCATCTAAGAAAGGATTGGGCTGTGTCTTGATGCAACATGGTAAGGTGATAGCTTACGCTTCAAGACAACTGAAACCTTATGAGGAGAATTACCCAACTCATGACCTTGAGTTAGCTGCTGTGGTGTTCGCATTGAAGATCTGGAGACATTACTTGTATGGAGAGACGTGTGATATTTTCACCAACCATAAGAGTCTCAAGTATATTTTCACTCAAAAGGAACTCAATATGAGACAAAGAAGATGGTTAGAACTTCTTAAGGATTATGACACTAACATTCAGTACCATCCTGGTAAGGCTAATGTAGTTGCTGACGCACTTAGCCGGAAATCAGGTATGCTTGCAAATATTGAGATTGAGCCTAGGATCATTCGTGACTTAGAGAGTTTGGATGTTGAGTTGTGCGTACGAGGTTTTGGTGGATACTGGGCTAGTATGAAGGTGGAGTCGAACCTTATACTGCAAATTAAGGAAGCTCAGAAAGATGTCGGCGAGCTGTGGGCCGTAGCTCAAAATGTTGAAGAAGGTAAGCAGCCGGAGTTTAAGGTTGATAACGACGGAATTGTATGGTATGAAGATAGGCTTTGCGTTCCCAATGATCAGGTACTTCGTGAGAAAGTTATGACTGAAGCTCATAGTTCTCCTTTCACTATCCATCCTGGTTCTACCAAGATGTATAGGGATTTGAAACAGTATTTCTGGTGGAATGGCATGAAGCAAGATGTGGCGACGTTCGTGTCGAAGTGTATGATTTGTCAGCAAGTGAAGATCGAACATCAAAGAGCTAGTGGACTGTTACAACCATTGGATATTCCGACATGGAAGTGGGATAAGATATCTATGGACTTTGTGACTGGACTACCTCTTACTAAGAAGAAGCATGATGCGATTTGGGTGGTTGTTGATCGGCTAACCAAATCTGCTCATTTCTTACCAATTAGAAAGGATTATGGTATTGGTAGATTGGCAGAGATTTTTCATCAAGAGATAGTTAGACTTCATGGTACTCCGACGGCTATTGTGTCAGATAGGGATCTGCGTTTTACTTCTCGTTTCTGGAAAGGTTTGCAAAAAGCTTGGGGTACTCGACTTAATTTTAGTACGGCGTTTCATCCTCAAACAGATGGTCAGTCAGAAAGGACTATTCAGACCTTAGAGGATATGCTAAGGGCTTGTGCTTTGGAATGGACTGGCAGCTGGGATGAATATTTGTGTTTGGTAGAGTTTGCATATAACAACAGTTGGCATGCTAGCATTAAGGCAGCACCGTTTGAACTTCTTTATGGGAGAAAATGTAGATCACCTACTTGTTGGGATGAAGTAGGTGAACGTCTGATCGAAGGTCCGGAAATGATTGAGATCACTAATGAGAAAGTAGTTGTTGCTAGAGAAAAGTTGAAGGAGGCTAGGTCTCGTCAGAAAAGTTATGCCGACAAGCATCGTCGTGATTTAGAGTTTCGAGTTGGTGATCGTGTGTTTTTGAAAGTCTCGCCGTTTAGGGGTGTGAAACGTTTTGGAATCAAGGGCAAGCTCAGTCCTCGATTCATTGGTCCGTTTGAAATTTTGGAGCGTATAGGAGAAGTTTCGTATCGATTAGCACTTCCGCCTCAGTTATCGCATGTTCATGATGTGTTCCATGTATCTCTCCTAAGGGGATACAACTATCATCCATTACACGTTGCTTCGTATCCGTTTGATCGAATTCGATCCGATATGTCTTTATCTGAAGAACCGAATGCTATTTTAGAAAGACAAGAAAGAGTCATGAGAAGTAAAGTCATTCCGTTCGTTAAGATTCTTTGGAAAAATCACCCGGAGCGTGAGGCTACTTGGGAGACCGAAGAGTCGATGCGAGCTAGTTATCCTCATTTCTTTGAATAGTTCGGTATGTTCTCATCTCGTTTTCGTTTCGTTTCATTTCAATTTTCGAGGACGAAAATTTTTTTTTAGAGGGGAAGAGTTGTAAAACCCGAAAATCTAAAACATATATAAAGACGAAAATACCCTTGGAACCAAGAATCATAAAAATACGTAAAACACGTTTATAATAAATTACGAAATTAAAAACTTAATAAATAAAACTTAACGAATAAAAATACGTGAACGACTTTGGTACGACAAGGACTTAAACGTTTTGCTAATAATGTTGGGCCGTTTATTTGTTGGATGGGCTCGTTTGTTTTGTTTGTTTTGCGCCAACCCGAGGACCAAGAGAAGCCCAAGAGGGGCGTTTGTTTTGTGTTCGTGAGACCAAGGGCCGAAGCCCATTTTAGGTGAGCTTGTGTGTTCGGTTAGACCAAGCCGACCCAAACCCAACCTCTCCTAAACCTAAACTAAATGCTACAACTATAAATACAAGACATAATCATTAAATTGAAACCCTAGTTTGCTTTGCCTCACCTTTTTCTTTCTTCTTGTTCGGCCGAGACCCACAATCCAATTGGAGTCGAATTTTTGCTTCAACAAGTTAAGGTATAACGTTTATTCGTCTTGTTTTGATGTACCTTGCATGTATATGTCGAGCTATGTTTTGTTTACTCGAGTTTTTCTTGTTTCTTTTGTTGGCCGAGAGGTGTAAACCAAAAACCAAGGCAAACCCTAATAATTGAACTTGATAAATATTAAAGACATGTAACGTAAGATGTAATATTGAATCGGGTCATGTGTATGTTGAGCTAAACTAGGCCGAACCATGCATGAGTTAGGACCGAACCATATAAGTGTTCGGCTAAGGGGTAAAACTTAATAACTTGAATATGTAACATGTTTAGATGAGCTAAGACTTGCGTATAACTTGCTAGCCGAAACCCTAGTTTGAACCGAACATCTATACATGAGTTTTGAACGTGTAATAAACAAGTAAGGGTCACGTAAACGTAAACCCTAGGTTGAATATGGGAACCGAATAAAGTATACTAAACCCTAATAACTTATGGTCACATGAAATCATAAACGTGCATGGTAAAGTGTAAAAGGAAAGATGGTTATCAATTACGTATTAGGTTAAGTAGCGAGTCATTAAGACGTAACATGTAAAGTAAATACATATTAATGAGATATTAAAGAATGAGAAAAACCCTAGAACATAAATGAGAGTCGATTAGGGTTTGAGATAAATATAGTAATTTGTTATTTCATGTGTGAGTTATGACTTATAAACTATTTTCACATTTAACCTTAGACTTTAATAAATGATATAACGAACCCTAATCTGCAACATTAATTATAAAATACTTAAGTCTCATTTAATAAAACCCTAAAGTATGAAGATCATTAATTATGAACACCAAATATTAAAAGATCATTTTGACGATTATGGAATCATAAATAACTTGGACGACCGTTAATGTCTATAGGTTCTGTGAAGAGGGAGTAATCCTTTGCCTTTCGTCTTTCTGCTTTTTGATCATTTGCGTTGGAATAAGGTACAGATATTCTGACCTTTTTCAGTAGAGGTTTCCTCTTAATGTTTTTCTTTCGTATTAGGGTTTCCTAAGCCTTTGCTATGAATCCCAAATCTGATTTGTTTGAGCTATTGCTTATCTGAACTCTGATTTCTGAATTATGAAACATCTGATTTTTGAACTATCTGATATGAAAACTATGATTTTGGAAATATGAATGATTTTCTGATAAAAGATGATCTGTGTCAGTTATGACATTCTGATTTGACCTAAGATAGTTTGACACCCGAGCCAAATATTTAACTAGTCATGGGGGTTCCATGTCCGTATCAGTGATGCACCTCTGATATGACTCTAGGGCAGTAGAGTGATGTTCTGCCACGTCTCTGGATGGTGAAGCATATTTGTGAATATGTAGGAAGGGGCGTATGGATGCATCCTAGATCTGTTATCTGTTATCTGTTATCTGTTATATGTTATCTGTTATCTGATGATTGATGCTGCGTGCATGCACGTCCTTCATAACTCTGGTAGGTCTCCCCTACAAATGTTGCCTTATGTGAATATGAATATGATCTGATATATGTTTCTGGGCTCGTGGTAGTTGACTATAAACTTTATTTTGAAAGTTATGATTTATGCTTTGAAAATGATTAAGATTTTGCTATCGCTCATTCACTTTATTTCATATCCGTTATCGTTTAGTATTCGCTTTTGCTTTCATATCTGTTCACTGGGCTTTTGAAGCTCAGCCGCACTTTTCTTTTCTTCCGCGGCAGGTATCTAAGCATTGGAAGCTGGGTTGCTTTGGGATGAGTGCTTGAGTGGACTTACCTTAGAGATTTTAGCTTTGATTTCTTATGATGCCATTTAAGACTTATTTATTTCGGATATTATGTTGAGGTTTATTATGTTTCCGCTGGGACCTATGTATTGAAGTCATTTTGACTTGGATTATTTCCGCATTTATGTTAAGACTTCTTTTGGTTATTTATGTTTTGCTTGATATGACACCATTACTTGTGATTCCTTTACCCTTGGCGGGTCGGGGCGTTACAGTGTTACTATGTATTCTTATTAAGAAAATAATACATGTATGAGATATTTGTTATAATAAAGAGTGTAGGTGTAAGTTTTAGTTAAGAAAATATCAAGAATTGGTGACAAGGAGGGGTGAGGTCGGCAAGGATATATTGGGGAGATATGATGTGCATTTTTTATGGCTAAATGTGTTTAAGGTTATGTATATAGTATATTTTGAACATATAATTAGTTATTTAATGTAGCGTTAGTTAGAAATCAATTTTAACAGAACAAAATAAAATATATCGAGGTCATAAAAATTATAAAAATACATTTCTCGCAAGTATTGAGTGAATAAATAATTATCGAATAAAATTTACGAAAACCGTCGTAAATATATTTATATATATATATATAACAATATGTATGCAAAATAAATCCAAAACATAGGGTAAACTATTAATATAATTTTTATAGTCTTAAAATAAGTATAAAAATATATCTGGATAATTGTTGGAAGTGTCGGATCAATTCTTCAAAATAGATGATCGTGCGATAGCGTTTATTTAATAAATAAATATACGTTAATGAAATATGCAAACCCATGGATGAACTAATATGAAGATGATGTTACTGATTATATGTAGACTAACTCTAGTCTATATGTAGTGTTCTCAATGATGTTCCATGAATACGCAGCTTAACCCTCAAAGTTACGCGTATTTGATACTTGTAAACCTAGTTTACGAAAATGATGAATAGTGAATCATGAATAGTGATTTTTCTCTGGGAATAAATAGTGTTTCGTGAATAGTAAAATCTTAAAATAACCTCTCAAAGTCTCAAACCGAATTCAAAAACGATGAATAGTAAAATGATGAATAGTAACCAGTGAATAGTAAATTCCCGAGATGAATAGTAAATTTGAGAAATGACCTGAAATTACGATTTGTCACAGTATGCGTATGATCATATGAACATGTGTAAGTGTTTGTTGTGAAATAAGTGTGTTAAAACGTTGTTAAGATCATTATAAAACTATTTCCAACGTTAAAATCTACCCAGAAACTTCAATTTTTCATTTTCAAAGATTAGGGTTTATGCGTGAGATTTGGGTGTTTTTATTTGTGATTGTTTCTGAGTAATTAGATGGTTGTATGATGATTGTGACATGCTTAATTGACCAAAACCACATTTGAATCATACCCAGAAACATGATTGGTGCATAATTGAGAATTAGGGTTTAAGTATCATACGAATTGGGGATTTTTGATTCTTGAGGTTGTGGATGTTAAAACTTGTTCCTTAGTCTATGTCTAGATTCTTGATACGAATTGGGGATTTTTGATTCTTGAGGTTGTAGATGTTAAAACTTGTATCATACGAATTGGGGATTTTTGATTCTTGAGGTTGAGAATTAGGGTTTAAGTATCATACGAATGAATTTGGTGCAAAATCTATGGCTAGATTCCTTAGTCGTAAAATTCAAATCCTTAGGGTTTAAGCTTTACGCATAAGCATATCTTACGCGTAACTGTTTTCAACCATGATTCCATGTGAGAATGAAAGGAATTGAAATATGTATTAATGAATGTGTTATGACGAATTTATTTCAGGTTTTACGAGTGAAAAATTTAGAATCAAGGTTAACCATTGGATTTCTACGCATAAGGATCACTTTACGCGTAGAATGTTATTCATAAGAGAAATCTTATGTGTAACCTTTACGCGTAAGGTTCTACATGGGGACTACGCGTATCCTGTGAAGGATGTGCGTAAACTAGAGTCTTACGCATAAGGTTCACTCTTACGAATAAACCTTACGCATAAGCTCTAACATATGCTTACGCGTAAGCCTTATGCTAAGAGCTCTTTTCCTACGCGTAATATTTCTTACGCGTAAGAAGAGTTCCTACGCATAAGCTTATGCCTACGCGTATGGTTATTACTGTTTACGCATAAGCTTACTTTTTGCGCATAAGCCAAAACTTTAACCTTACCAATGAATTGTTACGTGTACAAACTTGTAAATAAATAAATCATAAAGTCACGAAACCAAAATGTCACTAATAAGCTACAATGGTAAATATGTTGTGTAAATGAGTGAAAATTTGGACTTAAAATTCAAAATTAATAAACTCACGAAACTTATCACGACTACTTTGGACTATTGGAAAAACAAGTGACGTTAGACTCGTAACATTCATCAACATAACATATTCAATAATTGGACAATAAAATCAACTTTTGACTAACGTAATGTCTTTCGATATGTTGGTTCTTTGGCTCAATATCTTTCAGATCACAATATGGATGTCACAATAGAAAACGTTGATGCACCAAATGTTCTCACAATGGAAGACATATTCCCAGATGGTTACAAGATGAAGATTGGAAAGAACAATCTCAAAGTCGACTTCGATAACTTCACGTGCTCTGAGTCTTCTTGTCATATTCCTGTGGATATTCTAAAGGCTCATCCATACAAGAACATGCTCACAAACTCTGCAACAGTACCGAAGATTTATATTAACCAATTTTGGCACACCATGCAGAAGATCAATGGTCAAGATGCTGTGACTGTAACACTTAACAACAAACAAGTCACCATCACTGCAGCAGACTTAAGGGCAATTTTCCTTCTTCCGGCCATCCAGCCTGAGAATTATGTTGCTACTCCTTCAGAAGAGACTACTCTCCAATTCATGGTCAATATTGGCTATGATGAAGCTGCTGGGATCATCACTAAACATTCTTCAGTGGATCTAAAGAACATTCCTCAGCCATGGAGAACTCTTTACATCATGATTGCCAAATCAGTTTCTGGACATGATAGTGGTTATGAGCATCATAAGCTCATGGAACTACAAATATTTTGGGGCATGGTCAACATGATGCACATCGACTTCGCAAGTCTGATTTGGGATGACATGATGTCATATCTCAGGAAGCCTGGCACCAAGATTCCCTTCATCAGATATACCAAATTGTTGATCCAAAAGATACTCGGGAATAATCTGGACATTCCCTTGAGACTCGATGACCCCAACCATCACTCCGAGTTGTTTGAGCCTACGCTAAATGTTGTCAGATTCAAAGAGTCAACAACAAAGAAACAAGGTGTTGTATTGCCAGACTACCTTCTCACTGATGACATAAAGAATCTTCAATCATACAAAAGATATCAAGAAGCTGTAGCATCAGGCAAAGTTGGATTCATTGATGAAAAGTCTTCTGCTGTACCAATAAAGAAGACAAGGAGATCGGGTAGTGCTGGAAGTGCAGCTAGCACTGGGAGTACCCGAAAGTATCCAAAGAGAACTCATGTTCTCAAAAGGAAAGTTCCATCAAAGGTTGCAATTCCCAATCCTAAACCGGAACCCAAATTGATGGACGAGGACTCTGAGGATACTGAAACAGATGAGGAGATTATTTACTCTGAGTCGCTTAAAGATGATACGACTACTGCTGAAAAATCTCCCAGTCCCAAAACTGACAATGGGAAGAATAGGAAAAAGATGAAAGTTTAGAAGAAGAACAAATGGATGAGGATAAAGATTACCGCAAGAAATTGAAGAATCCCATACTAGAACATGTTGCAAGGGAATTCAATCTTCAACAGACTCGTGGACCTGGAGGTTCAAGTGGTGGCTCACTAACAACACCAATTCCCGATGCGGTTAATCAACCCGATAAGGGAACTGGTACCACCACCCACGAATCTGAACAAAAGCAGCAAAAGGATGAAATTATCTTCGACTTTGAGGAACCAGAAAAGAGAAGACTGAAAAGATAACTGATGAAGATGTTGAGACAGCTTCTAAGGAAAAGGATAAAGAGGAAGCTCTAGCAAAAGCAACAGAAGATGCTAGGGTTAAGGCTGAAGAAAAGGCTAAAGCTGAAAAGGAAGCCGATGATTATCTTCTGGATAGTCCCGAACGTAGGAAGGAACAAACTTCTGAGCCACCATATGACCCTGAGCCTTCTCATGACTCATCTTCGTCTGATTCATCTTCTCACTCATCACCACCACCATCCAAAGACACCACCAGATCCGCATCCAAATCAGTAAAGAAACCGACGGATACTTGGGCATCACGTGCAAAGACAAAGATTGTCAAAGCTGTCAGGAAAGTAAGGAAGAAAAACGTGGTCAATAAGAAATTGAATCAACTTGCGGACAGAATCAATCTTCTTCAGACTGTGATCAACAAGGTTTTGAAAGAAAGGGATCAGATTCAACAGTTTCTAAATAGAGATATCCAGGGGGAAATGGATAAGATGATCAGAGAATACACTCACAAGTTTCTCCTCGACACTGTCCCTGGAGTGACAAGAGAGATATTCACTAGACAACTCTATCAAAATCTCATGCAGTTGGTCAAGCAAACAATGCAATCTACTCCTGTAGCAATGAAAATCAATCCAATTGAGCCTGCAGTTGTCTTCGATGCAGAGTTGATTTCCAAGCTTGTATTACAAATGTCTAAACGATCTGCAACGTTTACTTCTGACGAAGCTAAACTATTTGAGGCATTGCTGGAATATCAACTCAAAACTTGATGCAAAGAGTCAGCGGTAAAGGCTAAACGTCCAAGAGATGATGATGATGCGGATAAGGACTTTGAGCCGAAACGAAAGAAGAAAAATGATGATTCATCTTTTATGCCTCCACCACCCCAAAGGACATCCACCGCTAGAAGATCTCCTCAAGATCATCCTACTACAGATAAACCTCAGGACTCTGAATCTCCACCACCAACGGAGAAAACTGGTGATCACTTTGAATACACTGGTGGTGACGATGAGGAGATTCCTGAGCCCCAACAACAACCTCCTTCTTCTACATCAACCAAGCGACC
Source organism: Chrysanthemum seticuspe (assembly GCA_019973895.1). Classification (NCBI taxonomy): domain Eukaryota; kingdom Viridiplantae; phylum Streptophyta; class Magnoliopsida; order Asterales; family Asteraceae; genus Chrysanthemum; species Chrysanthemum seticuspe. The sequence goes on along the minus strand of BPTQ01000008.1, from coordinate 224,430,293 downwards.
AGCATCATCATCAAAGCCAAAGAAGAAAAAGCCTACTTCAGTTGTGTCATGGCTAGATGAAGACGAATCTGAAGGGTATGAATGGTTCTCACAGCTTGTTGATGCAACCCCTCACTTACCGGAACACCAAGAACCGGTAGATGGTCGAACATTGGAACATGCCAAGTTAATTCAATAAAAGTCTAGGTTGAAGAAGATGACTAAAGCAGAGTTGAGACGCATCAAGAAGGAAGCCTTTCAACTACTAAAAGACAGCTCCGACAGTGCAATTGAAGTCGAATATCATCTCGACAACATCGCACGAGCCATGTCCAACAACATTGATTGGCTCAACCCTGAAGCAAACATCGAATTCACCAGACCTGACAAGGCTCCATACTACATCGACTGGACTAAGCCACTACCAACCATTGGCCGACCTGATCAACCGAAGATTCCCTACCGCTATTTCTTCAACAACGACCTGGAATTTCTTCAACACGGTAGCGATGTAAGCAAGAAATACGCTACTTTACTCACCTTCCCTTTCCCGGCAGTAATCTACTCAAACAATATAGCCATCGAGGAAGAAGCCACACACATGTTTGTTGACAATGTTGTTAAGTATGACATCGATGCATTGTATGGGATTCATCATTGGCCAGAATGAAGAAGAATCTACTACAGAAGCTGCCAGGTACTCAAATCAAAGAAAGAGGTGTACAGTGATGAACGGATCATTGCTATAATGCGTGTTACCCTGTCGACCAAGTGGGACCACTCATTCCTAAAGAAAATAGTAGTCAAACGCCAAGACGAACAGGAATATGACTTTACAGAAGCAGATTTTCTGAGATTGTCGCTCAATGACATTGAAGACATGTATCTTGCCAAGGTACAAGGGCGAATGCGACACTTCTCAACGAACATCCAGCTCCAGCACATCAAGTCATTGCTAATATTCATTAGAAGCATAGTTATCCAGGAACGTGTTGAAGATCTTCAACTTGCAGTGGAATCATATCAGAAACGTGTTAATCTCACACCACCACAGCTAGACCTTCCCGATATCAACCATCTCGCTCAGTACACCATCATTAGGAAACCAAAGTTTGGGGTCGTTTACCGAAGTAAACTTCACCGTAACTGCTTCATGGCGTGCAAGGTGCTTCACAAGTTCTGTGATCACACTTTAAAGAAGGTTCGGGACGGGTTAACATATCGGTTAAAGGAGATTCATGACGGCATAGGGTCGCCAAAGAGGTGGAATTCTAGGGACAAGAGGGATGTGAAGAAGATCATTACCAGGATTGATGAAAGGTTGTTTCGAAGGGATCAGATGAGGAAATTGGGGAGTTTCGTGGGTGGACGTCAAAGTATATCTCTAACAAGCTCCCAACGTCCAGACAGTACTCTTGGTGTTATTGCCGGACTACCTGGTACCCCTTGATTTGTTTCTCTTATCATTAAACATTTGGATGTGTGATATACATTTGATAATGGTTTGTGCACACATAACAGTGTACAACCCGTACTTGTAATGAAAGGACCCTGTGGTACGCATCAGTGCCACAATCCTTATAAAAGGAGCGAAAGCTTCTTACTTTTGAGCAAAACTAATCAAAACTTTCACTTTCAAAGTTTTGCTCAAAAGACCAAGTACTTTCCCTTACGATTTTTCAAAACCTCGAAAGTTAATATCACTTGTTGAGGGGGAGTATTTGCTTAAAACTTTGTTCACAGATTATTCTTTGTAACAATCTTCCCACAAAACTCGAAATGGACATATTCGATATCAAAATTTCGTCAAAAATAACATTTAATATGCCATTTTTTAGGGGGAGAAAAAATTATGTGATAAGAAATATGTTGTGGATTGCTATTGAATCTTTGTGCCAAAGACTTAACCAATGAATTGACGAGCTCTTAAATGTTAGTAACTCGAAAAGACTTGTCCGGGACGGGTAATAATTTCAAGCTAGTTCGCTAGTGATGTAAACGTGTCTCGCAAAGGACTTGTCCTAGTAGAATGTACCATTCGAGAAACTCTTGGTAGACATGAACTTTGACGGGTTTGACAACCTTGCGAGGTTTGTCCACACCTTCAAGGTAGTTATTAGAGCTAGTTGTCACCTAAAAGCTGACAATGTAACTCTTTAACTATGCAACAAAACCGTGTCTCACGGGAAATTTTCTATCTCGAGTTGATCAATTCAAAAGCGCGCTCTCTTCTCTCACCGTGCAGATTTTTGTCAAAATACTTAAGCACGTGTGGAGGGGGAGTATTTATACAAAATACTAAACTCTCACAGTGGTTCAAAATGCTTTTACTCATAACCACGTTGAGAGAGTTTCAAGAAAATGGTTTTATGGCAACATAGGTTAGTCATGGACTCATAAGGTAACTAAGGTTAGTAATAACCGTCCTATGATCCACCAAAGCCGGAGGGATCTACCTAAGGACACCACCAATAGTTAGAATTTAGAAGTCCTTAGGTATGATTATAAAAAGGAGAAAATGAGAATCGGAGAAAGAAGGAGTTGAAGAATTAAAAAGAAACGTAATAAAAAGGGTGAAAAGAAATAGCCCTCCAGATTATTCAACTTAGGGCAGACATCGGGTTCAACTCATATGCTACTGGTTGTCACTAGATGACACCGGTATTGAAAATCAAAGTCGTCATGGACCCAGTGACGCATGCACTAAATCTTCTTAGCCACTCAAGTTTCTCTCAACAGAAGCTTGTTTCATTCTCACAGGGAACCCTACGTAAACTATTGGCTTTCACTTAGAGATTGCTGGTATTGAAGAAGGAGACCCTCTCCCTACTCTCCGCTCAGGAAAATCAAAGCGCACTATTGAGTCTAGTGCCACGAGATTCATCAAAAGATCTCTTAGGTACACTTGACATTTCATCACTTGTCGTCCAACAATAAGGACGCAAGTGATACATTCAAGAGTCCTTCACAGATCTTAGCAATCTGTCGAGAACATTTATGAGGGGTTCACAACTGTGATCCTCAGTGATTGAATGGAAACTCCTGCCAGGGTCAACATCAAACAACCCTGACAGCAGGTCACTTCGGTAACTCCTTGTGGGTTACGCTTAGTGTTGTCTCAAACGGTCTACAGACGTGGGGTGATGCTTCGGTGTACCTCAGCTACTCACCTGAACCGTAGATGTACTTCTGTATATCGTGTTAGCCTTCTTGAGGGCATTTAGTTTCAGGAACAACCTTTTCTAGAATTAGAGACGTGTTTTCACAATATGTTGTTGACACTCTCAAAGTTCAAACTTGTAAGTGCTGGAAATCCCGCTAAGGAGATTCCTTTCAAGAATCGAGTCCTGAATATGTGGGTCATTACTTGAACTTGTTCAATGTAATGCCAATTGCCCCTTACGGGATTCGGATGGCTGATTCGTCGAACAAGGTGAATGGAATCAAGATATTCATCAGTAGAACAATTGTAGTAGTCAATTCTTTATGAAAAGATTACAATGATCAATTGGTGTTCGTGGCTGTACCGGAGATGCTGCTGCTAATGGATGCTCACGGAAGGAAGAGATCATACTGATTCTCCACATGCTCATAGCAACAACAACACAAAATAAGTTCTCTCAAAATCAAAGGCAACACAAAGTCATAATGATTATTCATCAAATCAAAGAATCTACAAAGTTATAAAGACTCAAGAACTACTTCACATCTGGAATTCATTGTCAAACGAGCATGTGAGCATGTTGGAGAAAGACGTGGAGACGCTGGAGCATCAAAGCTGACCTGTAGCTGACAACAACATACTATCACAACCACCACAAAGAACAAAAAATTAAAGAACAAAGAATTAAAGAACAAAGAAATCAAGACGTCAAAGCAGAATACTTCAAAGAAAACAAGATCCCTACACTGGGGAGATTGTTCGAATCAAGGCACTTCTTCTCACAAGAAAGAAGAATGTTAGAAGACGTCAAAGGTACTATTACTTCTGCACCAACAACTGTTTAAATTTACTTAAGTTTTCAATTACTAACACTTAGGGGGAGATTGTTGGAATCACTCCTAAACCATTTCTCAAGTTTTAGTAATCAATATGTAATAGTTAGCTTATTTAATGCTTTTATGTTAGTAATTAAAGCTAGGCTCATGTAGAAAGCCCATAAGCCTATGCAAAAGCCCAATAAGGAAAGGAAGGGACTAGATATGTTGCCCTAGCTCCCTTCCCCTATAAATAGTCTTGTAACTCTCATTTGAGAGTTGGTTGTTCATTTACTTTCCTTCTATACGCCTAAAGGTTTTCATATTCATACGTGTGTGTTTGTATTTGTTCAACCGATCACTTCTTCTCTTATTTCTTCATATTGATGCTTGTGTTATAAACATGGGAACCTAACAAAGTCCATTTACAGGATACACTTTTTCAAAATCCAATTTTCCTGTTTTGATTGCACCTCTGCCAACAATCTTCCGTCCTTTGGGGTCATTCCAAAAAGCAACATATCCACCATCTATAGCTTCAAAATCTTCCAGATTGGACATGTCACTAGTCATATGTCCAGAGCAACCACTATCAAAAATTGGTTTATCCTTTAGCTCCACCTGTAAGTTGCCCTGTACATAAAAGAAGAGAATTAGTTTCTCTTGGGGACCCAAGCCATTATTGACTTGGGTCTGCCTTGCGCATCAACATAGTCAAAGCGTTTTAAGTCCATTGATGCACTACTGTTTCTGGAAACATGATCTAAAACTTTATTTTTAGTTTCCAGACCCAGCAAGCTGAACATAAAAATGATTGTTCAATACAGTGTCTGTTATCACTTTTGGCTTAGCAATAGAAACTACTTTTGCCTTAGCAGTACAAACATCTGTTCGTTTTTGAAAAGACCTTTGCTTATTTGGAATAACAGTAGTAATAGTTCTAGTATCACCAGATCTCATTAACACTGTCCTTGGAACCATTTTCTTGTTATCATGAGGGTGAGAGTGTTTTGAAAACTTTTTATGATTCACCTTGCTGTTATGGTTCCATTAGGTTTTCTTGTGGTAAAAACAATTTTCTTGTAAATGCTCAAAGCTACCACAATTATAACAAGCCTTTTTAATCAATTAAAAATCATCAGCTAATTTTTGAGATATTAGGTAGTTCCAGTTTCTTTGGTTTCCTCTAGGCCTATTATTTTGCCTTCTAGGCATCTCTCTAGGTTTTTCATCATATTCAACTATTTTCCCAGAGATGCTAGAACCTAACAAAGGTTTTACAAACGTAACCTGTTTAACAGTTTATGTTCTATCCTCCTTAATAAGCTTACGTGTTGGCTCAACATTTTCATCATCATTGTCTGATGTCCATTCTTCAATAATTGGGGCATCAGATGATTGTGTTTCTACTTTAGATGTGACATGGCTAGACTCTCCTACAGTTGTGCTACCTACTGCTCCTATAAAGGAGATTTCTTTCTTTGGGGGAAGGGGGCATAAGCACTCAAAAGTTGAGGAGATACTTCATTATATCCTAAGCCATTACCTTTTCTCATTAAATGACTCTCAATTGACTTGCTCACAAGATCAGATGCAAAATGAAGTTTATCGACTGTAACTATTTGTTTTTCTTTTTCAGCTAAGGCAACATCTTTTTCCTGTGAAGCTTCTACAAGTTTTTGATTGAGAAAAATAATTTCACAGTCTTTCTTAAAAATATGACCCTCTAGAACAGCTATCTTATCAACATATTCTAGTTTATTCTGTTTAAGATATTCTAGCTTTTCTTCAACTGATTTTAGACCAACTTTATAACTTAAGTTATCTAATTTTAGTTTCTCTATTTCATCTCTTAAACACTCATTCCTAGCCTTAAGTTCTTCTAAAGTATCCACACATGATTTATAAAAACAACCAAATTCATTAGATACCTTCGGGTCAGAACCTGATGATGAAAAAGCATAGGCCATCAAAGCAAAGTTGGGTCCATCTTCAGTATGATCACTCCAGTCATGCTCACCTAGACCATCTCGTGACACCAAAGCTGTAGTGGTATTAGCATCTTCAATAGGAATTCTCCTTGGAGTGTTACCAATCTTCTTAGGAGCCCTACACTCTCCGGCAAAATGTCCCTGTTAGCCTTGTTTTTTTATAAAGATAACGTCACTTACGTGAATTGGACTAGATGCGCAGTATACTTTGCCCATAGGGACTAGTATCGTTTAAGTGGCAAAGTAATTGTTAGTTGAGCCTAGAAATACCCCTCATGACTCTCCATGAGGGGTAGGTTTAATCATTTGGTCACTTGTATTGTGTGTTTATCAATAAAACTCATCTTTGTGGTTATCCTCCCTCTCTCTACTTTCTCTCTCTAGAAGATGAAGATATTCATCTTCTTCCACCAACCAAGGCCTCCCAAAACCACATAAATCCATAAGTTTTTCGATCCTTACAAGTGGTATAAAGCCATGGTTATGTTTTGATGATTTATGGTGGTTTTGATACATGTTTTGTTACTGTTTTAAGTACTTTTTGTTAGTCGGAAATTTTTTTTCCTACTTTCTCATGATAATAGTTATTACATGTTTTGATATTGTATCCTTTTATTGGTCAAAAGTCTAATAGTCAAAACAATGTCAAAGTATACAACATCTATTTATGTGTCAAGTCCTTGTCCAAACAGTGGTTGTTTCATCTTTAGTGACTGTTTTTTGGTACCAAGTTGTGAAATATCATGTGGTCAAACTGAGCTTAATGAAGCAGTTTATGCTTTTTCTGGGTTTATCTTTGAAGCTGGTCAGAAATCATGGTCAGAATACTCGCCGGAAAACGGTCAAAGGGTCAAAACCCTAGTTTTCTACGCCTATGGACATGCTTACGCGTACAGAATATGCGTAAGTGCTTACGAGTAAGAAAAACCTACGCCTAATCATAAGCTACACGTAAGGGGTTTGTCTACGCATAAAATTGCTATGCGTATGACTTATCTCTACTCATATGAGTCCTGGCCTACGCATAAGGAGAAGGTTTACGCGTAACACCAGTCTACGCTTAAGGTTAAAATGTTACGCGTATGGTTTTGTTACGACATCAGAAACATATGCGTTAACAAAAAATTGACTCGACCACAAGACCATCAATACCAATATACCATCAACACTAGACCTTAGACCTAAGTTTGTAACAACCATCATCGGTCCTAATCAAAAACCCACAACAACCATTCTATACTAATCTCATCAATCAACACCAAATACTTTATTCTATCCTACATCTCATCTATCTAATCGAAAATCAGAAAATAAAAAGATCTCAGCTTGGATTCAAGTTTTTTTGTAATCTTTTAAAGATTATTTCAACTGTGCTTCTATCCGAAAACAAAGAAAGATTATAACAAGAATGTTATATCTTTTCCTAGGTTCGTTCTAATTCAAAACTCAAACAAAATCGAAACATCAAATAAAACCTACCCGAGACCTTTATTTAAAGATCTTGAAGAGGCAATTTGTTGTTCTTCATCCGTGCAATACAAATAGAAAGAAAGGTGTGTTTTTATCATTCGTGAAGATGTCTGGGATTATGATATTAGAAGATGTTATCAGTTTGATGATTGAGAAGAGCTGAGTTGGGAGTGAAATTAGATAAGTGGATCGTCTTCCTTTGTTGGTAGGAGGATTATTGTGTGTTAGGGTTAGAAAGTTATTAGGGTAAGTTGCTTTTATAACCGGTGTTATATGGGAGTACTTTTAGGGTTATGAAGGGATAAGTCTTTCTTATATCCGAATAGTTTATGATATGTGGACCGGGCGTGTTTTTTTTATTGGATCATGGGCTGGATAACCATGGTGATGGGCTGAAATAAAAGGTTGGCATGGACGATTTATATGGTTTGGGCTGATGGATCCAATGAATTTTGGGCTGCACTAATATGCTTCCGGATTATTGATTGGACGATGGTTACTATAATTTTTGACTAAAATGGTAACAAAAATTTGTCATTCGAATTTTTTTGATATAAAAATTTTGGATACAAATTTTGACTATAAATTAAAGAGTAGTATTTTTGGTCGGATATAAATTTCACGGAGGGATACAAATTCACAGTTTGAGCGATAATTTGATAAAATGACTTCGGGGTTTTTGTACGGTATTGCTTACGAGAAATTGACGTGACGTTTCACGGGTGAACTTCTTTATCATTGAGATGTTGTTGGTTGATTGCAAGTCTCAAGATAACTTGTTGGGGCACATTATGAATTTGACAATCTGGTTATAACGGTTATAAGGAGTTACGTTGTAGTGCTCACAGTGAATAACCATCACTTTAAGGAGTTATATTGTAGTGCTTAGTGTCACACGGCATTGTGGATTGTTCAAAATTTTAGAACAAGTAGTAAGTCACAAAGTTGGGATGTTTACTTCCTTTTCAAGTTAGTCGTATCGGGTTTTCTCCATATGTGGTCATTACTATTAGCCGGTGAATTCAAAGGAGGTTCGATTTCAGGTTGGTTTGAGAGAATTATTGAGAGTATTTTTGCGACATATTCTCACGGAATTTTGATCAAACTAAGGTTTAATATTTCATCAAGAAAAAAGGTAATACGGCATGTACGCAACATTATGATGATTCCGATAGCTCGCAACCATCAGGAGGGAGAAGTTGGTATTTCATCTTCCATGATTGGATTACGTAGGGAATTGTGCTTAAGACCGAAAAAGGAGAAGTAGTGCGGTGTACATCGGGGCTTTTTACCAACTTGGATGCAATACTAAGTGAGTATGTTGTTACGATGTTCCCAGAACGACAACCATTATGCTATAATCAAGAGTTTATCTTCTCCGCTGCATGTTGGAAGAGAGTTGTCGGTTCAGGGGGGAGCATAGAAAGAAAAAAGGCTCACTAGTTAGGAAGGAGTAATAACCTAACTAGACCATTACAGTTGAAGTTCAGAGCTACAAGGATTTGTGCCGTCAGCGCCAAAGATCAAATGCCGAGATCGTCGGAAGAAAGAACTTCAAGTTTGCCTCAGTATCTAGACTACAGAGACTCTGTGCTTCAACAAAGTCAAAAAATTTCATTACTATTGTAATTTACTTTGTTTTGTATTTATAGGTCTCATTGTAACCATTCACGTGTGACGATATCTTGGAGGGAGATTGTTTGCCTCGCCTTTTTATAAAGATAACGTCACTTACGTGAATTGGACTAGATGTGTAGTATACTTTGCCCATAGGGACTAGTATCGTTTAAGTGGCAAACTAATTGTTAGTTGAGCCTATAAATACCCCTCATGACTCTCCATGAGGGGTGAGGTTAATCATTTGGTCACTTGTATTGTGTGTTTATCAATAAAACTCATCTTTGTGTTTATCCTCCCTCTCTCTACTTTCTCTCTCTATAAGATGAAGATATTCATCTTCTTCCACCAACCAAGGCCTCCCAAAACCACATAAATCCATAAGTCAGTCCCTTTCTTTGACAGTTGTAGCACTCAATCTTAGACTTGTCGAACCCTGCAGTGTTTTGTGCCTTGAACTTGAGCTCTCTTCCAGTCTTCTTCAAAAATCTCCTTGCCCTCTTGGTCAACATAGCCATCTGCCAGTTGATATCAATTTCTTCCAGATCATCAGGGTTAATCTGCTCCAAATCTTGATTTACTACATGTGTACTGGTAGTAAGATCAGCAAAGAAAGCATAAATAGCAGCATCACTGATGCTATCACTAGCTATAGAAACTGTTGTGATAGCAGTAGAAACTCCACAAGCAGTAGAATGAGTTTCCTGATGACTGTCTGACCCTTTTGAGGACACAAATGCTAGGTTTTGTATGCTTAGGATTGAACTGGATGTTCCCTTCACTTCTGATTCATACACTTTGAGATTATTGTATAAATCATCCAAGGTCAGCTTATCAAGACCTTCTTTGTTCCTCCAGACCACAGTATGCATGCTCCATTCAGGTGCTAGACTTTGTAGCAACCTGAGATTTACATCTTCATGAGGAATTGCAGCTTTCATGAGTGCCAGTTGACTCACAAGTTTCTGCAATCCGTCACGTGTCTGATCAATACCTTCATTGCTTAGAGCAGAAAAGTTTTCAAACTGATGCTTCAAAAGATTCTTCCTTGATTTCTTTGTTGCATCGTTCCCACCAAACCTTTGTTCAATGGCTTCCCACAAAGACTTGGCATCTTCATTCTCACAGAAGCTTAATTGATACCCATTAGGTAATCCCATCAGAAGGATACTATGAGTCTTGAGTACTTTTGATGGGTGGATCCTTCCCATCAGCACCCTTAGCAGGCAGAGAATCACCCTTTAGGATGATTTCCCACATAGAGAAATCCAACATCTTGAGGTACTGCTGCATTCTTAACCTCCACAGTTCATACTCTCCTGTCTTCAGCATAGGCACCTTAGATGCAGTAACCATGTGTGTTGAATCTTCCAAAACTTCAGTAGTAGTTTTGAACACAAATTCTCTTATATCACAGCTTCTTGATCACAAGCTCTGATACCACTTATTGATCCCAGTTGAGAAATTGATCAAGTTGATTAAGTTAGATAAATCTAACACAAACAACAATATAGTAAGCTGTCTTGAAACTAAGATTAAACAATATGCGGAATCTAATGTTTAACGATTAAGAGAATACTTAAACACAACTTGTTTCTAACAGAACACTTTACTATATTAATATGAATACTCAAAAGTATTAGGGTTACAAGAACCTTGAAGTGATTGACTCTAGAATAACTCGTACTCTAAATCTAACCTATGACCTCCTTTTATAGGCTAAGGAGTCATACTAGGGTTACAATAACTTTCTACACAAGATATATATTATAGAAACTTTTCTATAATTATCTAACCGACTATACAAATATGATAAGCAGTACTAACTAAATGTACTAGCAGTTTGTACTGCTAGTTATATTCTTCATAGTCCATAATCAAAGCTAACAGTACTAACTATTAAGCTTGGCAGTACAAACTGTCTTTGCTAGATTCCCAACAAATTATTGAATCAGAAACGGCTAATTTGGGAAATAGCGATATGGTCTCACAACAAAAATCACTCATGAAGGAATCTTTGTGTTCAAATTCACATGAGATAGAGTTGCACCAGATATAGCAATTGCAAACTATTGCCAAGAATAGTTGCATTGAACCTTTTTGACAACTTCATTCATACCTCGCATTACTTCGAACTGAAGACAAATACACAATGGGAATCGAACGAGCAGTTAATGCACTTTTTCATCAAGAATTATCAACATTCACGGGCACATTGTTCTTGAACTTAGAACAATTGGAACAAAAACTTGACAGAGAAAAGGTTCAAGAAGCCAGTTCTAAAGCTTCACTTTAGGATGATGGATCAGTTGGCACAAAATATAAAGGTACAGAGACAGATAAGCCACATACAAGAAGGAGTTTGGTGACTCATGTTGCACAAAATGTAGATGCAGAAATTAGACAAGTTACTGAACAAGTGTCATGTGTTGAGGTACCCTTAACTGTACAACAAAATGTATCTGATAATGTACTTAAACAAACTGATCATGATGCTTAACATGACTTTGATAAATGTTCTGTTACTCAGGCTGATTCTGAGATTAAGTTTTTCAAAACAAAAGATATGGTTGATAAAAAGGCTTTTGATGAACTTTCAAACAAATTCTCAAAACTTGAAAAACATTGCATTTCACTTGAAATTGCAATACAAAGAAAGGAGGAAAGTTTTCAAACTAAGAAACCATGTAAAAATCTAGAATTTCTTGAATTTTTTGAAATAAACGATTTAAAAGCTCAGCTTCAAGCCAAAAACTCGACAATCAACAATTTGAAGAAACGTATTTCTGGTACGCATGAGAAAAGTAAGTTAGTCAAGACTAAACAAGATATTTATGCTATTAAAACAAGAAATAATGAATTGGCAATTTATGTGGCTAAATTACTTAAGGAAAATGAGACTTTGAAAAGGCATCACATAGACCTAAGTGACTCAGTCAAAGAACCTAGAACTAAGTCTTTGGAACAAACAAACTCTTTGATAGCCAAAATTAATGAACTCAAAGCTCAACTTCAGGATAAGAGTTTTGCAATAGTTGCCTTAAAGAATGAGCTTAGGAAAACTAAATGGAAAAGTGTGAACACTAAGTTTACAAAACCATCAACCTTCTAGAATAAGCTAGGAAAAAGGCACAGATTCAAAAAGACAGAATTTTAGGCACAAGACCTAGGGTGATGAATTCTACGAGATTTCAAGGCACTGCTAGTAGTAGTAAACCATTACCTAGGTACTCTCAACAAAACATTATGGATTGGATTGCATCTAAGAGTAGTTACGTGAAGCAGAATGCTCTGCATGTAGAAAACAAAACTAGAAATTCTGAGTCATTTCCGAATAAGAAACGATTTCCAAATTCACATGCTAAGGTACAATCCACTAAGACTACTAACATTGCTAAGGTTCAACATGTTAAGACGCAAAAAAACCTAAAACTTCACATAGATGGATACGAACTGCTAAATCTTTGGAGTCTAAGAATAACTTGAAGTCTTCCAGTGTGCATAAGAATATTTACAATCCTAGACCTTGCCATAAGTGGATACCATCTGGTAGAATGTTTAAATATGTTGGACTTAAGTGGATACCTACCGGAAAGCTGTTTACTGATGGCAAATTCAAGATTGATTGTGAAACCCCAAAGGGTTTGGATACTAATGTCACTAACCAATATATATGCAATCAAGCTTGTAATGTTAGTGCATGTAGTCCTTACTCTATTGCAGATACCTCGATCTTTCACTACATGGTTTGCTCAAAGTATGGATGAGAAAAGGAGTGATATCTCATAATTCACTGGTTCAAGAAACTCAACCTTGATATTCAACGATTCTGACGTCTTTTCACATTAGTTCAGGCCTCGTACTTCAACATAATGGAGTTTGCAGATAACACTTCAGGCTCCGTTCTTCAATGAAAAGAAAGGTGTACGCTTCAGTTTGCTTTATCTTCGGAAGAAGAGAAATCTTCTAGTTTAAATTACCTATTGGTATGTGCTAAAACACATACCAATTCTTTACCAAAATAGACCTAGAATAACCAAGAAAGAGCCGTTTATGTCTAATATTTGATGGTTTCTTTAGTTTATGCATGTGCAGGTACGGATATGACAAAACTGACAAAAGAAAGCCAAAACCAAAGAAAACCGAGCACGAGAGAAAGAAGAGTGCAAAAGCCGATGCCGAAGATACAGTTTTATGGGATTTGGATGCTCAATGATAAATTTTACGGAGTTCTGGTCAAGATTGGGAGTTTTCACTTCAGACCCTTCATTATACCACATTTTCACATTTTACCCTCAACTTTACCATTTTACACATTCAACCCCTCACAAACCCATAATTGCACAATTCACCCCTCATAAATTCAACTTATCCATTTTACCATTTATGCCTAAACTTTCAAAAAGTTACACCATTGGTCCTTTTCATTTACAAAATATCTTAAATGGTCCTTATGTGTGAAAATTCGGATCTACCATTAAACCAAAATCCTAAATCCATTTTCCATTTACCCAGCTAAGGCCCAAAAGCCCATCTTACTACTAATAAAATCCACCATGGTCAAGCCTAATACTACCCTGGGTGAACCCTTAGCCAAATACATGACCCTTCTCTTTCACACACCTTGACCCCCTTTTTATCTATCCCTTCAGTCAACACCTTATCCCCAAAGTCAAATAAGAATAATAAAATTCCCTTTTCCCAAGCGCGCCCAAAACCAGAACAATTACTGTTTATCCATCCTCTTCCATTTACCCTTATTCCCAATAAATTACCATTACTTATAAAGCCTCTAGAAGCTCCTGACCATGTCTGACACGTGCAGAGGTGCCACGAGGGCAATCCATGTGATATGAGCATGTGCACACAAATCAACGCACCAAAATTGTGCTTAAAGTTGAAGCAAGATTAAAGGGTGCATATTAGAGGTGCTAGAAGCTTCCCTCAGAAACCCTAATCATCCTGGCTTAGCTGTTTAAAGACCTCCTCAGTCACAGAAGAAGATGTCCAGTTTTCATAGCTTTTAGAAAATTGTTACCACTTTCTTATTTCTGTCATTTTATTGTTTTTAGTTGTAATTTTAAATTTCAAAATTGTAATTCCAGTTTTTAATAAAATTTTAATTTTCACCTTTAATTTTGCTCTAATATCTCATTACTGTTGGATTCACTCTTAGCTTTAATAATTGTTAATATAAGCTCAAATTAGCTTGAAATAGCTTATAGGAGCTTATTGTTCCCTTACCTTGTCCTTAATTTCCATTTTTGTAAAAAGTCAACAATAGTCAAAGTTAGTTAAATTTAAAAGTCAAAACAGCTTGTGGCAAATTTTCTGATTTCAAATTGTTAATCAGTTGAGTTTAGTGCTAATTAGTTCATTTACATTCAATTTCCGTCAAGTTTCATTAAATAGTTAAGTTTAAAACTCAAGAGTTTCCACTTAAGGAGTGTTTGGTTCTGCTCTAAATTTCCGTTTAAAATGGATTTGGCCTTTCAATTTTGAGTTAGCTGAGGTTAGAAACTGTTTTTAATGATTTTTGAATCATGTGTTAAGTTTCATTGTCAAGTTTTAAAGTTTTAAGCTAAATTTTCAAATTTGTCTTAAAGTCCATTTCAATCCCAAATGTTTTATTTCTTAGTTTTCACAAGCCTTTTAATTCATTTTTACTTGTCATAAAAATTTATAAAAATTAAAAATAGTATTTTCATTAGCTTGTTTAACTATTCCCAAAAGGAAAAAAACCAAAAAAATGCTTTGCTTAGGCTGCTGTTGGTTTCAAATTGATGGATTGGCCATTTTTTCCTGCATCAGTAAGATCTTGTCCATTTCAAGTTAGATTAACTGTTTGCTTTAATATGTTTAATGTTGGATTTTTGATTTACTTAGTAGGATTAGGTAGTAAATTAAATCTGACTTCCCTTTAGAAGCCCTTAAGTAGTTTTTTACATAGTTTATTTTAGCTTGCAAAACCCCTAGTTAGTCTCCTTTTTGTCCCGTATCTGCTGTTACAAATCAGTTAAGTTATAGAGCTTATCTACCTTTAAGTCAGTTTATTTGCTTGCTAGGTTCCTTTAGTAGCTTATTAGTTCATTCCTCAGCTTATTGGAACAGCTTTTTAAAGCCTGCATGTTACCTCAGTACTCATTCCATGTTCTGCATCAGTTCCCTTTTATCCTAAATAGCTTTTAGTTTTGATTTTTAATTTCTTCATGCTAAGTCCTCTTAAGCTGAGATTCTAGAATTACGTTTACTGGTTGGTTGTCTTCTACAAGGTATTTTTAGTTCAATTTTAGGATTTTTCTAAACCACTTGAATTAGTGCTTAAAGTAGGCACTTTAGGGCCGTTTGGCATTAGGTAGTTTTAAAGTGAACTTGTGCTTATTTACCTTTTACTTGTGCTTATTGGATTCAAATCAGTTGTAGTAGGTTAATTTTAGATATTTTAGGTTAGTTTTAGCTTGTGGTAGCTTAATGTAGCTATTAGTGGCCTTTAGCTTATTTTCTTATTGCTTTCCATAACAATTGCATGCCCAAATCATATCTCCTCTACTCATAAGTTGTTTTTATTATTTTTCATGGCATCTCAGGAATAATTAGATTTTTTTTGGAATGTTTCATATTTTTCCTAGCTTATTTACTATTTTTCTGCATTTAAATTCAGTTTTTAATCCATTTAATTAGCATTTAATTCAAATAAATTAGAAAAAGGTCAGAAAAATGCAAAAATAATTTTCTTAGGTTTATAATATTCAAAAAGCCAAAAAAAAGTATTTTTCCAGAATTTTCATAGTTTAAATAGTATTTTCTAAGAATTTAATTAATTTTAAATTGTTTTAAATAGTTTTAAATTCATAACAATTAGAGAAAATATCAGAAAACTGTTATTCTAGTTTTGAAAATTGTTTTTAGTTAATTAAGATTTTTGAAAAATAGTTTTATAATTTTCTTGCATGTTTTCATAATTTTTAGCATTTTAGATCTATTTTAAATGTTTAAAATTAGTTTTTAATTCAAAATAAATCAAGAAAAACCAAAAAAATTAGTTTTAAATTTCAAATAATTTTTAAATATCATTTTTAGCTGAAGAAAAATAGTACTTAATTTTCATGGGTTAAAATAGTTTAGTTTGCATTTTAATTCGCGTTTTATTAATTAAGTTATTTACGTTTTTTAGTTCTCATTTGCGTACTTAGTTATAATTTCCTTGTTTCCATCATAGATTCAATATTTTTAATTGCCTTTTATTACTATTGCTTTCCTTGTAGTTTAGAAATCATCAAATTCCCTTTTTACCCATTCGAATCCCGAATCACGCGACGTGAGTTGTTAAACTCCATTCATCCCTCGTTGGGTGAACGACCCGGAAAATACATTCCTTTGTATTTCTTCAGAAAATATCTTGTACGAAAACGAACTATCAAAATGGCGCCATTGCCGGGGATTGCTTGTAGTGAGTTTTTGTATTCCATCTCGATTCACGTGCATTTGAAGAACCTTCCCCGTGAAGTTATTGTTTTTGTAAATATATCTTTTATAAAAACCCAAAAATATTTTCCTTTTCAAAATTTATTTTCCTTTTATGTTTTCTATTTTTAGAATCTCAAAAATATTCTTCGTTTTCCTCTGAATGCTTAATTCTTATCTCTTTACCCTCTAAATTGTTTAATTTTCCACAATGCTTGATTTCTCACCCTTTGATCCCCATGATCCTCGGACCATGGAGGATTTCTATCGTCCATCACTTATCGGTCGAGGAGGACCGATCGTTCCGGGAACCAAGTTTAGATTGAAAAATCGTATGGTTTGTCTTCTTCGACAGCATTATCAATTTCATGGATATAACGACGAAGATGCTAATGAGCACTTGAACAAGTTTTTATCTACCACTCAATCCATGAAGCAACGTGGCGTTTCTCAAGATGATATCCGATTGAATCTCTTCCCCTTCTCTTTAACCCACGAAGCCGAATCTTGGTTTTATACTCTTGAAAAACATTCAATTCATACTTGGGAAGAGATGTTTCACAAGTTTCTTTCAAAATACTTTCCATATTTGAAAACAATGCAGTTGAGGAAAGAAATTCTTAATTTCCAGCAATTACCCAAGGAATCCGTATTTGAAGCTTGGGAAAGATTCAAATCGTTATTACAGAAATGTCCCGATCATCGAATTTTGCTTCTTGATCAAATCCTAACCTTTTATCATGGTATCACTACGATTGATCGAGACAAAATCATGTTGGCAGCTGGTGGAAATCTCAGGCGGAAGACTCCTCAAGAAGCTTATGATTTGATCGAGAATTTGACACAACATCATTATCAGTGGGATGCTGACGTTCCTTACGATTCTACCACAATGTTGAGTGATCATTATTCCGAGAAAACTTCCGTTATGTGTGCTCAAACTGACGTCTTTGGCAAGCAAGAAAGATATATCAGTCACCATTATCAACAAAGACCGAGTCATCCACCCACCTTTTACTATTCAGATTCTGACGATAGTGATGAAGATGAACCGTTTGAAGAAGAGAACTTAAAGATCGATTCTCTCATTAACGAACCTTCGGATACCTTGTCAATGGGGGACAAGGAAGTAGAATGCACTCCTCTTGAGAAAATTGATGACCTTGTTCCAATCCCAAGGGTATCTGAGACACCTTTCGATTTGATTTCAGAAACTTTCAAAATGACCTTCACAAATCCTTTGTTTGAATTCGATTCAGAATATACTCTCAATGTTGACAATCAAATCTTTGACGAGGAAAGTGATGAGTCCGACACGGAGACCATAATGGAAAAGGAGCAAATTCATAGTCTATAAAGCACCGCACAAATCCCACCTCCATTTATCTCTATTGATGAAATTAAAGAAGTAGAGCCGTCTAATGGAAATCCTCCGGAGCCCGAGCTCAAGGATTTGCTTCTCGAGGAGTTCGCCGATGAACTCGCTCGCATCGATCCTCTTCCACCGGGAAGTGAGGACGATGATTTTAATTTTGAAGCCGATTTAAGAGAGATTGAAAGTTTGTTGAATGAAGATCTGTTAAAGAAGCCGCCACGAAAGATTAATGATAATTATCTCGAGGAGTTCTCCGGTGAACTCTCTCATATCATATCTCCTCCGGAGTATGATCCGTTCTATTTTGATCTTGAGAAAGATTTTAGTTTGGGGGAAGAAGAGCTCTCTCAAAAGAGTTTCGTTATCGATGACATCACCCCGCCTCTTCCTCCCGATATTTTTGTTAAAACTCACCCAATGAGCTTAAATGATCAAATTCAAATTAAGGATTATACGAAATTTCCTTTTGAAAATGAAGAATGGATCCTAATTGTTATTCAAATCTTTCTTCCATTCCTCACTGATAATGTGATTTCTCCTCTTCTTGACTCATGCGGAAGTGAGGATACCATCTTTGACCCCGGTATCACCGCTTTTCCTTATTAAGAACCGTGGGTATCTCATCGGAGAGAACTTTCTTAAGCTTCAATGTTTATCCAAACCTCTTGAACGAAAGTCCAATGGAGATTGTATTTTCCACTTGTTTCCCCAAGGACAAATGAATTCGGGGCGGGTCAAGCTACGACTCGATAACAAAACAAGCGTTTCTATCTTCTTTCTATTTTCTTCTAATAAGTGACGTGAAGGGGTTAGCCTCTTCGATTTCTTGTGTTTGGTTGTTTGTGATGTTTTTTCTAGGATTTTCCCGATATGAAGACTCTCGTGCTCGAAGTTTGTCTTTTCTCCACTCGAGTTTCATGATCGATTGTTAGGAATTAGAAAATTCCATAGTGAAGAGTCGGTCACCCCAAATATTATCTAGCATAAGCTAGCTTGTAGACATATCATTAGTTACGTTATTTGTTAGTTTATTAGTTAGTTATTAGCGTAGTTTAGTTTAGTGCAACACCGTGGAGGAAGGACGGGTCTTTACCCACTGTATGCCTGATCCACAGTCCGAAGGAGGACGTTTATTATGTAACTATAAATACCCTCTACCTCCCAAGGTAGAGGGTTGGACCTTTCAATCTAATATTCTTTCTTTTGTTACTTTCTCTCTCTAGAAAGGCTCCCACACTACTTTCTCTCTCTATTTTACTTCATCTCATTCGAACCATACTTTGATTTGTTATGTGTTTATGAAATCCAATATCTTACAATTGGTATCAAGAGCCATGGTTTGATCACTCATCTTTCATGTTCTTGGATTTCTAGTGGTTTTCATAAGGTTTTTGGGTTTGAATGAGTTTAGAGTAGTTTACATCATTTGGATCATTTCTAGTGTTAAAGTTTGGATTTTGATTGTACTTTTGTGTTTAGAATCATTATAAGTGTTTAGGTTTTGATTTGGAAGGTTTGAATCATCGTGGTTGGGTTGTTTTTGGATTGAAAAGTGGTGTTTTTTAAATGTTTGTTGGAAGCAAGTTGAGCCACGGTGTGTGTTTCTTGGAAGCGAGTTGGTGTGTCGCTTGAAGCGAGTTGTCACTGCAGAGAGTTGGTAGCTAAGCGAGTTGCCTATGCGACTTGTCCAGATTCAGCGTATCTAAAGCAAGTTGGCTAAGCGAGTTGCCTAAGACAGTTGCCTAAGCGAGTTGCCTAAGCGAGTTGCCTAAGAGAGTTGCCTATGTGAGTTGTCTGCTTGCTTATTGAAGCGAGTTGTCTTATGCGAGTTGCCCACATAAGCGAGTTGTCTGCTTGCTTATTGAAGCGAGTTGTCTTATGCGAGTTGCCCACATAAGCGAGTTGTCTGCTTGCTTATTGAAGCGAGTTGTTCTATGCGAGTTGCCCACATAAGCGAGTTGTCTGTTTGCTTATTGAAGCGAGTTGTCTTATGCGAGTTATCTGTTAAGCGACTTGTCAAGGACTGTGATTTGTCAATTCCTGCGATGTGTCTCTAAACCTAACATACAAAACCCTTGTTTTCAAACCCTAATTTTCAGAAAAATCCTTCGGGGGCGCGCTGCAAGGGGTATATATAAAGAATTAGGGAATATCACAAACTCAACCATAACACCAATTGATCTTCACTTCCTTAATCATCTTCTAGTTCCTTTACTACATTCTCCTTCTCACTATCTTACGCTTTGGTCTTGATTTTAGTAAAATCCCGCGAAGGATTCTATTTCTCGGTTTAAATCACAGACTTGTAAAATCCCGTGTACACCTCAACATCATGTCTTACACTCCTGATTCTGTAATTTCAGAAGTACTCAAACTGTATGATGAAGTTGACAACCATGAGAACATTAGCTACACTGAACGGTTACAGATGATGGAATCAATCAATGACGATGTGAGATTTCCGTGTTCAGAATCTAATGAGAGAGAATTGCACCAGTCTAGGCTACAGAATACCATGCATAAAGAAAGTAGCATTGAACCTTATCAACAACTTCACTCTCACCTCATGTTACTTCTACCCATAACAATGGAACGAACATATATTGTCCTCTTCCAACAGGACTTATCCACATTAACAGGAATTTTGCTGTTAAACCTAGAGCAATTGGAGCTACAACTTGACAAAGAGATGGTTCAAAAGGATAGTTCCAGTGCTGCACTTAAAGTGATCTACAAACATCTTCAGTCATTCATTAGAAGGGAATTCACATCAGATTATGATCAAGACGCGACTGAAATGTCTTTCAAGAGACACACTGAAATGGAAATTAGCGTGTTCACAAAGATACTTATCCATCTCATGGATAATGTGGAGAAGTATATTGAGGAAGTTACTCAGAAAGATGAAAAAGTGGATGAGAGTCTGGTGCAGTTGAAAGATATTTGTGATGAGTCGGGTAATGTATCAGTTGAAAAGTCGGATGTTGCTGAATGCAAAATATCAGAAATAACAAAGAATGACGTAACCAGCTGCTCAGTAACTCCTGTCACACAAGAAGTGGATGCTGTGATCAGAAAGGCGAATGAATCTAGGATACAATCAATAAATTGTAGTGTTGAGACCGGTATGGCATCGGATGATGGATCAGTTGACACTGAATACAGAGGCTCAGAGACAAATAAGCTTGAAACAGCCAGTAGTTTAGTGACTCTTGTTACACATGATGTGGATGCAAATATCAGACCGACAAATGAACTGGTTTCATGTGATGAGGTTCCCTTAACTGATAAACATAGTGCATCTGTTTATGTACCTAAACAAACTGATCTTAATATTAAACATGATTCTGATAAATGTTCCTTGGTTGAGGGTGAGACTAATAAATTCAAAACAAATGATATGTCTGATAAAAGGCTTTTGATGAACTTTCAAACAAATTCTCAAAACTTGAAAAACATTGCATTTCTCTTGAAATTGCAATACAAAGAAAGGAGGAAAGTTTTCAAACTAAGAAACCATTAGAAAATCCAGAATTTCCTGAATTTCGTGAATTTTTTGAAATAAACAATTTAAAAGCTCAGCTTCAAGCCAAAAACTCGACTATCAACAACTTGAAGAAACATATTTCTGATATGCATGTGAAAAGTAATTTGGTTACAAGTAATTCTGATGTTAATGCTATTGATGATATTCAAATGAGAATGATGAATTAGCTGTTTGTGTGGCCAAATTACTAAAGAAAAATGAGTCTTTGAGAAAGCATCACATAGAACTAGGTGAATCTGTTAAAGAAGCTAGAACTAAGTCAGTAGAACAAACAAATTCTTTGATAGCAAAAATTGATGAACTCAAAGCTCAACTTCAGGAAAAGAGTTTCGCTATTGTTGCCTTAAAAAAATGAGCTTAGGAAAACTGTAGGGAAAAGTGTGAACACTAAGTTTACAAAACCATCAACCTTGGGGAAACCAATTTCTCATCTCACAAGAAACCGGTCCGTTGTTAGGCAACCTACTGCGTTTATATCCGAAAGACCAAAATTTTCAAAAACACAGTTTGCCTCCCAAGTTGATGCGATAAAAGTTTTTTCAAAACCAGTCACTTCACCTGAGTTACCTAAGAATAAGGCTTCTACCTCCGTGAACCCTCAACAAGTAGCCACTTCTACTCCCAACACCTCAAGGATTAGTTCGAAAACAGTGTCAAATCCAAGAATTAAAACCCAGAATTCATATGATATGAATGACTTGTGGAAGAACTATTATCTAGAAGAAGCTAGGAAAAAGGCACAGATTCAAAAATATGGAATTTTAGGTGCAACACCTAGGATGATGCATTCCACGAGATTTCAAGGCATTGCTAGTAGTAGTAAACCATTTCCTAGGAACACTCAAAAGACTAGGGGTTGGCTTGCATCTAAGAGTAGTTATATGAAGAAGAATGCTAAGCATGTAGAAAATGAAACTAGAAATTCTGAGTCATTTCCGAATAAGAAACATTTTCATAACTCACATGCTAAGGTACAATCGACTAAGACTACAAACAGTGCTAAGGTTCAACCTGTTAAGTCTAGGACGTTCAGTAAGTCATCTTCAGTGCATAAGAAGCAATACAAACCTAAAACTTCGCCTAGATGGATCCCAACTGCTAAATCTTTGGAGTCTAGGAATAACGATAAGTCTTCTACTATGCATAAGAATGTCACCAATCCTAGACCTAGCCATAAGTGGATTCCGTCTGGTAAAATGTTTAAGGATGTTGGACTTAGGTGGATGCCTACCGGAAAGCTGTTTACCAATGACAAAATCAAGGTTGACTGTGAATCCCCAAAGGGTTTGGATACTAATGTCACTAACCAAAATATATGAAATCTTGTCACTAACCAAATATCAAGATTTAGTTTGTAATATTAGTGTAGGTTGTCCTTACTCAGTTGCAGATACGTTGATCCTTCACTACATGGACTGGCTTAAAGTATGGATTACAAATGGATTGATATCTCATAACTCACGGGTTCAAGTAACTCAATCTTGATATTCATTCGGCAATGACGTTTGAATACTTCAGTTCAAACCTCGTTCTCCAAAGAAAAGAAAAGTGTACGTGTCAGTGCGATTTATCTTCTGAAAAAGAGAAATCTTCTCTTTTATGACCATTCTCATCAACATGCTTCATACTTTTTCCATGCGCTAATTCATCAAGTGAACCGAACTACCGATGATTGTTTTCTTATTCCACTTGCTCAATATAATGAAGATGGCAAAATCATGTGCTAATTTTGCGGGGGAGAAGTGTGAATAGAATACATTTGGATGATAATCACTTGTTTAATCAAGAATGGAATCTCCGTATGCAATTCTTGAGAGGGAGAAGAAGTGTGAATTTTTTTTTGCATGGTTGATTGATATTTAATATATGGTCAAACGGCTCCTAACTCATGTAAGAACCGAGCTTCTTCTTATCGGATCATCTTCACATGTAGTTTCTTCTTAGAGCCGTTGGTTGACATCTTCACAAGCCGATATGAGTTTAACGACAAAGTGCTTCTGGTTAATGCTTCACGGGCACATCAACATGATGATTCCAAACAACCTTTTATTCTTGTTTGATGAGATTGTTTGCTTGGTGTTACCATTTCGTGTGTTCGTTGCGGGCTGATTGCTGATTTCCTTGATGAACATGTTTCTGTTCTTGTTTGATTGGGAGGGATTTTAAATTAAGGGGATTTTCTATTTACAAGTTAACGAGAATGCCTTTGGTGTGAAGAAGATGTTAACTGTCTATTTCCCCATTCAGATAATCTTGAAGAAGGTCGAGTCTTCAGTCTGTTCTACATTTTCTGCTACATGTTAGGAGGCTAAAGACGAATTGCATTTGATGATCCAAAGACTTCTTCTAAATCCGGGCTGAGAAGAACACTTGAAAATCTTCGTCAGTTTAAAGGAGAGCACTAATTGGGGGAGATTGAAAAGCCAAATTTAATCCCCAATTAGACTTGCCCATATTCTTTAGCAATGATTCATTGTTTGATTTTTGATGACTCTCCTCCAACGCCTAATGCTTCACTTACTAAGGATAACTGGGATTCATTGTTTGGGATTCATTGTTTTTCAAAGATATGTTTGATGAGTACTTCCAACCTCCGACGAATGTTGATCATCCAGCTTCTGAAGCTCATGCTCCGGTTTCTACTGACTCAACTGGTTCACCATCTAAGAAGTACTTCTCAGAATTCTCAAGAAACCTTATCCTCAGTTACTTCACAAGGCATTGATAATGACTATCATGATATTGTAGTTGCACTACTAAATAATGATCCGCTCTTTGGTATTCCTTTGCCAAATCTTCACGGATTATTGTTCATGAATAATGATCCGCTCTTTGGTATTCCTTTGCCAAATCTTCACGGATTATTGTTCCTCTCATTGTGCACGCTATAAATCAACCACATGAACATTAAGGAAAATGACTACCTCATCCGCTAGAAGACATTTTTTGGTAAATCTTCCAGATCAGCTTGTACATGTATACCTTAAGGAAGAATGCATTGATGTTGAGGAATCATTTGCTCCGGTTCATTCAGTGGGTCAATGTTCATCCGATTGTATGTTAATTCACGTGTTGGACATTTGACACAAGTTAATTACTTCGAAGTTACTCATTTATCACTTATTTGAGGTTGAAGTTGACATTCACAAAGGCGTGTTCTTGAGTTGAAGTCTTGGGTTATCTAGTTACCAACAGTCGAGGTGGATGGTTGAAGACCTAGTTAACTATCACTATTAGGAGTTACTTTGTTTTACTCAGTGTCACACGCATATGACAGGGTGGATAATCGCAAGAGGTGTTAATGTCTCATACTTTGCTTGAGTAGTGAGTACTTAGAAATTTGCTTGAAGCATAAATTCTTGACACCGTTCTTCCATCATTAAGTGCAAGCTTAAGATACAAATGTGGAAAATTCTACTTCAGTTTCAAGTTTGGTATATCGGGTTTGCTTCATCACTGGTCACTTCAATTTGTCCACATATTGGTTGGTAAAGATAGTCAGGGAGAGTTTTCGTTGCAGTTGATTCTCACAGGATTCATTTGGGCTATTTGAGTTCTTCTCACAAGATTTCGAGTTCTGAATCTGAGGTATCAAAACCAGCAAGGGGGAAGGAGAAATATATCTAAAAGCACAACGAGTACACATGATGAACTTAACACTTCTACCTGATTGAAGGAGACATATATCTAAAAGACATATATCAAAACCAGCAAGGGGGAAGGAGACAAATATCTCGGAAAGACAATGGTCATAACCGTAGAGAAACTCAGTGTTTATCTCGTAGCCTTTGGTGTATTAAATGGTCTCTGGAGACTTTTGGTATGTGTTACTTCAGCGTTCAGTTAGAAGAAATGTGAAAAGAATATTTGGTTCGTGAGATGATGTAACATATTGGATTTCACATACACATCATAACATTAACACAATGATCACATAGATGGTTTTAGAGAGAGAAAGAGTGGGACATTCTAGTGAGAGAAACTTGTAGAATATTAGATTACCAAAGAACATCCAACCCTCTACCTTGCAAGGTAGAGGGTATTTATAGGTTACAAACTAAACGACCTCCTGACGGCCTGTGGATCAGGGATACAGTGGGTAAAGACCCGTCCTTCCTCCACGGTGTTGCACTAAACTATTTTACGCTACTGACTAACTAAATAACTACATAAATACGTAACTAACGATAAGTCTACGAGCTAACTTATGCTAGATAATAGTTGGGGTGACCGACTCTTCAATACTGGAATTTTCTAATTCCTAACAATCTCCCCCTAAGGGAGGTCACCCCAGGTTTTACATTTCAGATCCTAGCAAACAATACTTGACTTTGTTCTTGAGCTCGTAGACAAAACAACTTCAACATCGTGATCTTTGTGCATAAGTAGTGCAACTTCAAAGTCTGCGCAGATTTGTACTTTAAGAGGAGGTCATTAATGATCTATGAGATAATAATTAGGAGCCATCTTTTGAGATCATCAGCAATCATCAATCTCTGAGACATCCTTTGTGGTGTTGGTATTATGTGATGTTGTGACTTTAGGACCGACATGCTCACATTCTGGATCATGATATCTTCTCATCAGAGTAGCGGAAGCATTTGTTGAATCATGATATTGGCAGCAGCGTAGCAGAAGCATGGAGTGAAAATATCAGAGTCATTGATGCACTTATCATGATTTCTTTTGAGATGAATGTGTAGTGTGAGCATGCGGCTAGGGATTGACCGCTTCATTCTGATCAGCTGCAAACGTCGGGTGTACCTGCATACAACAGTTAGCAATAAATCGCGCGAAAGTGTCTTTGATCACTTTCGTTGAATTGAGGTACAC
Organism: Chrysanthemum seticuspe; assembly: GCA_019973895.1. Taxonomy (NCBI): domain Eukaryota; kingdom Viridiplantae; phylum Streptophyta; class Magnoliopsida; order Asterales; family Asteraceae; genus Chrysanthemum; species Chrysanthemum seticuspe. The sequence continues at coordinate 224,404,039 of BPTQ01000008.1, read as the reverse complement.
GGCCCACGGTTCCCCGTTGATCAGTACAAGTACTGCCTGTGATCAGGTAGGATTCCTAAGAATCTCCTTGACAGGGTTTCGCAGCTGTTCTAGCTGTTCTCAAACCGGAACATCTCAAAGAAGACAACACGGAGTGAGTGAACCAGCGAATTTTAAGTCCACTGATTGATGAAAAGAGATTTGAAAAACAACCGTGTATTGCTCAATAGAAATTGTTTATGCAATACAACGAAGGTTTTATTGAAAATCAATTATCAATCATAAAAACACCTTTTGGTTTGAAAAATTAGTACAAGGTCGATGTGCTAAAGAAAAGAGTTTTTAAGCACAATGACCGGTTTTTCAAAGGTATCCGTCAATCCATAACCTGAACCAGGATTGATTCAAGAGATTGAATCGCCCCATTGTTTATGTTCAGTTGTCACATGGTTGATCTATATAATAGATCTCACATGCCACCTACCAGGAGCTTGTTTGATGTTGGCTCCAGAAGGCTTTCCATCTTCATTGTAAATATGTATACACATCACTCAGATGTTCTGGCAATACCACAAGGATAATGCGTAGGACTCAAGATATAATCTCTCTTTCCACATTGTATGAAACAGAGAGTCTTCATTGAAAGTGTCCTAATGAGATTTATTGATGATCTCGTGGCTCTAGACTCAATATGTGCATATTTGGATCGTGTGCCGGAGACTAGGGAGAGGGTCTCCTTCTTCAATATCAACCATCTCTAAGAGAAAGTCGATAGATAATGTCGGTTCCCCGTGAGAATGAAACAAGTCCTTTTAAGAGAAACTTGAGTGGTTTTGAAAGTTGAAGTGCAGTGCGTCCCTGGGTCCATGACGTCTTGTCTTCAATACTGATGTTACCATCAGTAGCATATGAATTGAACCCGGTTTCTGCCCTAGGGTTGAATAAATGGAGGGCTATTTGTTTTCACCCTATTCTCATTCAATTCTTTTTAATTCTTCAACCCCTTCAGTGCTTACCGAGACTTCATAACTAGAACCTTGTTGGGTTTATTCCAGTACTAGCTCAGTCTTAGTCCGCACTCTTCCCATATCTCATTTTTCTCCTTTTATCATCATACCTAAGGACTTCTACACTAACTAGTGGATTGTCCCTGGGTAGATCCCTCCGGTTCTGGCGGATCATGGGAACCAATACCTAACCTTATCATCCTTATATCACCGTACATAACGTAAAGTTGGTCGGTCTATTTGGTATTGTTCATCTGCCATTGGATCCAATTGAAAACCATTTGAAAATCAATTCAGATACTTGTGATATATTATCAAAGCATTTTGTACATGAATTGTTTTTGATATTTTTAGAACGAGACCTCCCCCTCAACATGTGCATCAAATATTTGAAAATGTTTTGCACACGGAGGCAAGAGAAAGAATTAACTTCTTTGATTAACATTTTCTAAAAGATATGAACATCACTTCCCACATCAAATCAAGTAGATATAGAATTTCTGGGAAGGATGAGGTTTCCATAAATTTGCTCCCCCTCAATATGTGCCTCGAGGTTTGAAAAGAGTTTTGCACATACTAGAAGGAACCCTTTATCATCAAAGGATTAGAAGCCATATGATCAAGGTACCTTAAAAACATTTAAAGTTGAATTTTGCAAAGATTTAAGTGTTGTGTACCCTGATGACTTGAATTTGCAAAGAGAGTTCTCCCCCTTAATATATGCTTCGAGATTCGAAAATTGTTTAGCACATATAAGAGAGAAGTTTGCACAAAAATTGGTCATCTTATCTTTTAACATCTTTCATATTTATATCACATTTTCTCCCCCGATCAAAAATCTTAAATCCTTTGAGATTTTGGGTCTCAAGTGATTTAAATATGTATGAGGTAAAATATTTGTAGGAGAAAAATGTGTCTAATTTTATATGATCAAATATGGACAACACAGATGTTTCCCTTTTTTTACAAGGGGAAACCACAGTACAAATCCTAGCACTATTACATGTATTACAGTTGTTCATATTTATTACACCACATATTACACATAGTTAAAAACACACCATAATAAGTATCCCGAAGAAGTCTTCATTCAGTCCTCTGAAGAAGTTTGTAGTGACCATCACGAAGCCTTCCACCAACAAAACTTTCAAGGCTGCGGAAGATCCTTCGTGTCTTGAGTCTTCGTCTGATTGCAGCAATGAAGTGTTCACATCTCTTCACGTCATCATCAGTCCAAAACATTGTTTTAACCCAAGATTTCATATCAAGTTTGGCTTCTTTCACTCTGGTGTCAAGTTCTTCTTCGACCAATTTGAGCGTACCATCACTAAACTTGTATAGTTCACATAGACGCATAAGCATACGAGATCCATATCTGTCGGTGAAGATGACGGATCTAGGGGTGTCAAAGACTTTGTATTCTCGATGAAATTCATGCCCAGTTGCATTCCATTGAGGACTTGTAAGGTTGATCTTGGTTTGGTAGCTTTCAATGCCAAGCTGAAAGTCCTCAACTCGTTTTCGAATGACTAAGCCCCTGATCCAAAGAGTGACAGCTGCAGAGAGGGCCTTTTTCTCACGGACAGGTAAATGCTCAAGGTTTCCTTGAAGATTTAAGAGATAGAGATCTTCGAAATCATTTGGCAGAAGATGTTTGAAGTCATTCTCTTCAATAGTATACACTTTGAAGTCAGCTCTTTTAAGGACAATCTTCTTCAAGTACTCATATCCATAGATAGGGAAGATCTCTACACTAACAACACTTAAGATTTGCAGCTTTGATCTGACATCATTGCGTCTTTTATCAGCACCATGTCTTTCGATGTAGAACTTCTTCTTTTTGAACCACCAGTGAGAAATACCATAAGAAGCGGCAATATCATATTTTTGTTCTTCAGCAGCCCAGAATTAATCAGGAACCATCTGTTCAAGCCCCTGATCAGAGTAGGTTGCAGCTTTCATCTTTGATATTGATAGAGCAGGCCTTCTTTCAGCATAGCGAGAACACAGATAGTCCAAGTCGTGATTGAAGAAGAATTCAGCCTGAATGGTTATCTGACCAGGTTCACCACCAAGAGGAAGAGATTTGTTGACATTGAAGCGACTGATTTGCTCACTGACTTGGTCATTTAGCATCTTATGACATTCTTCCTTCTGATATTGGAGATGATTTGCATCAGAATGGAAGACTTTGACAATTTCGTAAGCTTGTCCTTCTAGATCTCTTAGAGTTAGTGATGAGATACTCTTCCGCTCACAAAACCATCTAATAAAACTTCCCATATCACCAGTGTAGTGCAGAAGAGAGTCTTCAGCTGGAACTTCATAATTATTGGTGATAACTGATGCCCAATTGTTGTCAGGAATCATAGAGTCAGACTCTGGGATGGTCCATGTGGGTTCTGGAGAAGGAGGTCTATCTTCCACAATGCAGCTTTGAATTGTGTCTCTTGAAGGTGCTACCCTGGATGTGCTAGTGCGATTCCCAGCCATGTAAGTGTCAAACCAATCTTCTGATGGCTTTGGAATATGCTTCGTCGACGCATCATCTTCATCTGGTTCTGAGTCAGCTATGACTTGCGACTCTTCGTGAACTATTTGATCATCAGGAATTGAGGTGGATGTGGACATGAACCTTGAGTCTACCGTCGTCCATGCAGCAAATTTCTTCTTAGTATTCTGATCTTTTGTAGGACCTGATTGATTAGAAGGTTTTGGCGGTGATGATGGTGGTTGTGGTGGAGGTGTGATGGTTGTCGTAGAAGGATTACCAGCTCCAGAGGTTCCAGCGCCTCCCGTTGGTGGCGGAGGTGGAGGAGGATCATTGCGGTTCTTCATCAATGTTTCCATCACAATCGTTCTCCTTTTCTTTTTAGCTTCTTTTTCCCCCACGTCAATCATAAACTGCTCATCATTGTCGAATTTAATGGATTCCTCTAGTGCCTCATAGAGTTTACTGTGAACCTCATGCTTGTCCTCTTCAGCCTCATACATCCTTTCACACAGAGCTGCTCTCATATCTGAGATGGGGAGGTCCTTGAATCGTCTAAGAAGTGGAGCCTCCTTAGCCCATTCCATAGCATCCTTGACTTCTCCTTCAATAGCGGCAGTAACCGCTTCATTGAAGTTGAGGTGCTCCAATCTATAGACACGATCCACCAGAGAATCAACAGATTTAGGAAGTTGCCTTTCCAGAGCTTCTATCCTTTTAATGGCTTTATCCAGTAGTTGATCAGAGGTGAGAATCTGTGGAGGGGAAGCTGGTGGAACCACTTTATCAGCAATTGTAATGACAGGTTCTGAGGTTGGTGACGTTGTTGATGGTGTTTGTACAGTTGATTGAGTAGGTAAGGGAGGTGGAAGTGCAGTTGATAGTGAAGATGCAGTCATTGGAGGGATAGTTGACGTATCTTGCTGAATGCTGACATTATACATGGATTGTGCAGAATCTAAGGATTTGTCATTAATGAATTGATCACCAAAAGAGAAATCTTCATCAAGATTCTTAAGTGAGGAAAGAGAGTTAGTAGACAGATTAGGTTCATCCATCTTCAAGGTCTCATCAGATCTTGTCTCAAGGTTCTCCTGCGAGCCTTTATGTAATGGAGTGTCAACATTCAAGTCAGATTGAGACTCACTAAGTGTAGGAGTTTCCTTAAATGTTTCAGGCACTTTGACCACTCCAGATTGTTCTTTTGCATGAGATGATTCAGTTCTTTTCTTTAGCTCATATTGATTTGTGGTGCTTGATGGAGATGATGAGATAGTTAAAAGCATGTGAGCAGCTTGTTCAGTTTCAACACTTGCAACCCCTTTACCCTTGTCATGTGTAATTGGGGTTGTTTGTCGAGGTAGTTGATCGGGTTCTCTTAACATAATTCCACCTACTGGAGCTTTTACATTCTGACTTTCTAGGCTTTGCTGAATTCCAAGTTGCAGATCAGCATCATCTTCATCAGTTAACCTGGTAACATCCCTTGGTGTCTCAGTATTCTCACCAGTTTCCTTCTCCACTTTCTTCCTTTTAACTTTCTGCTTCTTGGATGCGGTGTCTGACTGTTGTGACCTTTCAAGTCTCTTTTTAGGAAGAGAGGCATAGGATGCTTGTGAGGCTGACTTGGTCATGGGAGCTTTTGGTTGTAGAGGAGAGGGTGTGACATCAGCAGAGAGTTTGGTTGCTCTTTTCTTGTATTGCTTGAAGTAGTCCGACTTCTTGATATCTTCTGTGAGAAGACAGTCAGGAATTGGCAAACCAAATATTTCATTGACCACACCTCTAGGAACATATTTCAGGTTTCCCAAGACATATTCATCTTCTGCATTATGTAGAGTTGATTCACTCCTAGGATTGAATTTGTGAGTTTGTTGTAAGTACTGGATAACAAGCTTAGAGAATCTGATGCTGGGAATTACAAGCTTGTTTTGTTTCTTTCGGCCTTGAGCTTTGTTCTGGAAATTGATTCTGTCAGATATGAATGTGTTCATTGATAACGAAAATTCTTCCCAAATACGATCTGAAACATTCACATCAACCCTATTAACGATTCCCCATAGGATTTGCAAGATAGGGATTCTCACTTTATCGAACCCTGATGTTTTGCCAGATAAGCACAGGTTAAGAATTGTTGTAATAGCTCTCCAGGGTTGATACATGTGTCCAGTGATGATGTCAGATGCTCTTGAGATACTGTTCTGATAACCCAATCCAATTAGAAAGACAATCAAATCGTCAGCACCAGGTGGAGATTCAGATCGAAAGTCAGGGTTACATGGCGTGATTCCAAGAGCCTTGCTCAGAATATCAGAATCAATTGTGAACTCCATATCATCCAGTTTGCAGGAGTATTGTGCTGTGATTTTGTTACATTGAACGGTGTTCCAGAATTGTTGAATGTAAATGGTTGGAATTGAACATTGCTTGGTAATTGCTCCGAAGAAGTTTGTGTTTTTGAGGATGTCAATAGAAACTTTGAGTATCAGATTTTGTTGAAGCCTTTGTAGGTCCACATAACAGTTGCTTTTTCCAATAACAGCCCATTGACTCCTGGGAAGGATTTCTTCGTCTGAAAGAACTTTGGATGATGCCGACGGGGTAGCGCTCTTTTCTGGGATTGAACTTGCCATTGATGTTCTGAGTAATCATACAATCAACAGTAATGAATGGGAACAGGTTAGATGATAAATGGTAAGTGAGACAACATTGAGAGCACCCTTATGACATAGAAGTAGTAACTCAGAAGGAGTCCCCAAAACACATACAGAGAAAGATAGAGTGGCATAGATTACAAATATATGACAACTTTCAAATATATGATAACATTCATAATTGAGATATTTCAATGAAGTACAGTCACATAGATAAATAATTTCATGACGAGCTTATAAGTGATTTAAAGGGAAAAAGAGTGCATTTCAAAGTGATCATGACATGAGCCAAGATACACATGTAAAAGTGATATAACAAATATGTATGAGGCAAAAAGTAACATTTGGCAGTCGTGAGAGAAGCCAAGTACCTTTTGCCTAAACAGAGATGTCATAACAGATTACATAGAGTATGTTGATTCAACAAGTCGTATTAGGAGATCCTAAGTGTTGTGAGAGTGAGATCATCTTTAGCACAAAAACCTTTGAACATTTTAATAATCCTTGACCCTAAGACTAATTCTCAACATGAAAGTGAACAATGTTGCAGACTTGTAAAGACAAGTCGTCATCTAGAGCCACAGACAAGTCGCTAAAAGTTTAGCACTCTAAGTCGCTATGCTAATTCGCTAGCATGTAAAGTCAAGTCACCATGAACAGTACCTAAGCCAAGTCGCTACAAAACAGTCAACTAAGTCGCTAGGTAACTAATTCGCTAACTTGTAAATACAAGTCGCCATGAACAGTAACACACCCAAGTCGCTACCAATTCGTTAACTAAGTCGCTAGGTTACTAATTCGCTAACTTGTAAATACAAGTCGCTAACTACTAACACGCTAACCAAGTCGCTAGAATATAGTGAACTAATTCGCTACAGAAACGTAGTCGCTAAGTTGTGCACTAACTCACTATGAAGAACATTCAGACTAAGTCGCTACCAAGAACAATTTAAATCGCCATCAAGAACACTTCTAACATCAACCCATCAGTCCAATCCACTTAATCATACATCAATGTATTCCAAACACAATATTCCAAACAATATATTCCAAACATTTTGAACCCGTTCAATCATTATACAAGCAACAAACATACTATTACATGAAAAATCGAACCTAAGCGAGAGACAAATAATCACAACTCACGAGCTCGAAAGGATCTGGATATAAAGGACATGTTAGAAACTGGACACGAAAGCTTAAGATAACAAAGATAGGAGGGGATCGAAGCAAACCTCTTACTAAGTCGCTAGGATGAGCAAAAGTGATGAAGAGAAAAAAAACGAGAGAGAAGAAAAAAAACTTGTTTGGGAAAAATGGTAACTCGCTAACAGGTAATTCGCTAAGGGTATACAAACCATCTTAGGCAATATGACACAATTGGTCCTTGTGGTTTTAACATGAGGTGAGGTAATTCGCTAATGCAACATAACTATAACTATATGACAAGTTTGGTCCCTATGGTATTGATGAACGAGTGGTAAGTTGCTAACACAGATTAGACAACGTCTCTAGCATGGATTATCTCAATGAGTTGTTTGAATCAATTAAACATTTAAACACATAGGTAATTACTATGAAGGCACACAAGGAAAATCACACGAGCAAGATACAACCACAACCAATAACTGAGAGAAACTCATAACCAGATATTTCAAAAGCATAACCAGTTAGTCACACAAGCAGGAAACCACCACAACATACAAATAAGCAAACATCATAACCAGCACAGAAGCCAATGGCATATAAAACAAATCTCCCCCTCAATCAATGTCATCAAAGATCATTGATTGATATTAACCAATCCCATTATAACACCAAGAATATATCATTTGTTCGAACTTCATCTATGATCCCGTGCCATTATTGAATGACATTTCTAGGACCGTAGATGTTATCGATAACAAGGAATATATTCTTTATTAGTTTGAGGAAAATGATAAAATTATGAAATAAATAAAAAATGACATAATATTTTGTAAAGAAGTATATATTTTGAAAAAAATGATAAAATCTCAAAAAATTTTTGATTTTTGATTTTTGATTTTTTTTTTGATAAAATCTCACTAAAATTTTTTTTAATTTTTTTTTTTTTTTTTTTTTTTTTTTAAGGAAACTTGATTTATACAAAGATATGGATGGACGAGTCCTGATTCAAGATGAATAGGAGTCAAAGTAAGAAGTACATCAGCTCTGGCAAGCTATAGCTCCTGAATGAGCTATGTTCATATCTGAAGGGAACCAAGTCATGAAGTTCCTGATTGAATTGAGCATTGTACCTGAAAAAGACTGAGAGCACATTGTACTTGAAGCACATGTAGACTTGTACATAGAAGGGTTAGTGACATGTTTAGTCTCACATTTGGATGCATCACAGTATAATCCAGACGTATCATTAATGGGGATCCTATTTGGTTCTACATTCTTGAAAAGTTTACCTGTGGGAATCCACTTGAGGAATGATCTAGGAATGTAAGTTCGTTTAAGTCCTGTAAACTTAAATAATCTGCCAGTGGGAATCCATTTGAGATCACAGTGAGTTGAACTAAATGAGTGCACACCCTTGTTTTGACTATTTGTCCTTTTGCGATCAGAGAATTTCTTAGGGGATTGATCTGTTAGACGATGTTTTGCATGAGACCTAGTTAAGCTTATTGCATTTCTGATTTGTGGGTGATGTCCATTAGTCCTATGCTTGGGATTCATCATATCTGAACTAGGCAATGAAGTGACTGGTTTTGACAAAACAGACTTATTATCAACTTGGGATGTAAGCTTAGATTTTAATGGTTTAGCTCTTTCAGACCTAAAGGCATTAGGTTGTTTAATAATTGTTCGTTTCAAGTGGTTCTGAACAGTTGACTTTCCCAAAGTTGAAGGTTTTGCAAACTTAGTGTTCATCCTATTTCCAACATACTTCCTGAGCTCATTTTTTAGGGCAACAATATTGAAGCTCTTATCCTGAATTTGTGCTTTGAGATCATCAATATCTTTCGTCAAGAGGTTAGATTGATTGACTAACTTAGAGTTTGTTTCCTCAAGGTTCTTTCTTAAATGTTCATTTTCTCTTAGAAGGTTGGACACACATAGAGCTAGTTCAGAATTTCTAGATTCTAGTGTATCACTCATCTCATGACAGTCATATATCTGGGCTTCTGAAAGAAGTGATTTCAGATTTCTTATGGTAGAATCTTTGTCCTGAATCTGGGATTTTAACTGATTAATTTCAAAAAATTCTCTAAATTCTGGAAGTTCCAGATTACTACACTGTTTTTTTGCATAAAACATTTCATTCTTAAAATGTATTTCAATTTGCAAAGAGATACAGTGTTTTTCAAGAATTGAAAATTTGTTTGAAAGCTCATCATATACCCTTTTTTCAATCATGTTGCTTGCATTAGATTCAGACAAAACAAAGATTGATTCCACATTGTTATGTTCAGGGTAAGAGTCATGTACCATGTTGATTGATACCTTTTCTGACTCAGAGAATTTGAGATCAGTGCTGTTCTCTTCATCCTTTTCCATCACAACTGAGATTCCGCAAACAGTGTCTTCTGCTGGTTCAACTGGGATGAAGCATGACACGTCATCATTGTTCCATGGACACTCTTGACACTCATTCAGATCCTTCAGCTTGTTATTCTCTTTAGCAGCTTCCTCGATGTATGTTTCCATATTACTCATAAGTTGAATAAATGAGTTTCTGAACTCATGAATTTCCATTCCCGTGTGCTTCTTGAAAGACATTCCAGTCATGATATTATCAAAATCTGAGGAGTATTCTTCCCGGGTAAGTGGCTGAAATTGGTTGAAGATGGTTTGGAGAGCAGCATGAGAATCATCAGTTGAGATCTTTTCTTTTGTAATTTGAAACCTCAGTCGTTCTAAGTTAAGCAAAACAGTTCTTATTAAAGTGGGAAAATCCTGACGAAGGATGGCACAACTCGTTCGATCCATGGTTGTAGATAAGAGTAATTTGAGAAGCAGACTGAGATGTTGAAACGGCTCACTGGTGCATTCCATATTCTTAGCATCATGTGCAGACATTAAGAGTGACTTATTTGAGTTGTTCTGATTAATCGATACTGAATCATTAAGTGTATGGCATTCAGATAAGCATTCTGCTTCACTATTCTGTGCTGTGTCATAGAGAGCAAGTACTTTGGTGATTAAAGGATCCGTGATGACAGACATTGTTTTATTATGAATTACTCCCCAAGTCTCTAGTGATTTAGAACTAACTCGCTACCAACAAAGTAGTAATAATCCCAAGTCGCTAGAAGATACTACACCAAGTCGCCAACACTTAATTCGCCACACTACTAAGTCGCTAGCGTACCAAGTCGCTAGCCAGAGGTAAGTCGCTAAGTAGTAACTCGCTACGACTCAAGTCGCTAGCAAAAATTTGGCAGCAATTCGCTACACAAGTCGCTAGAGATACAAGTCGCTAAAAAGCAACTCGCTACAGACCAAGTCGCTACCACCAAGTCGCTACTCGTAGTGGAGAGTCCACTACTTGTACTTTAACTCGCTAGATCTAACTCGCTAGGTCTAAAGCTGTAACTCGCTACAAATTTGTAAAGCAAGTCGCTATGAAGAAAAATAAACCGTGACCTAAGTCGCTAGCAAGAAAAACCATATAAACATCACTTTTCAATCCAAAAACAACCCAACCAAGATGATTCAAGCTAACCAAATGAAAACCTAAACACTTGTGATGATTCTAAACATGAAAGTACTAACAAAATTCAAACTTTAACACAAGAAATCAACCAAATGATGCAAAAACCACTAAACTTTTTCAAACTCAAAAACCACCTAAAAACCACTAGAAATCCAAAGATGTGCAAGATATGATCTAACCATGGCTCTCTGATACCAATTGTAACATATTGGATTTCACATACACATCATAACATTAACACAATGATCACATAGATGGTTTTAGAGAGAGAAAGAGTGGGACATTCTAGTGAGAGAAACTTGTAGAATATTAGATTACCAAAGAACATCCAACCCTCTACCTTGCATGGTAGAGGGTATTTATAGGTTACAAACTAAACGACCTCCTGACGGCCTGTGGATCAGGGATACAGTGGGTAAAGACCCGTCCTTCCTCCACGGTGTTGCACTAAACTATTTTACGCTACTGACTAACTAAATAACTACATAAATACGTAACTAACGATAAGTCTAAGAGCTAACTTATGCTAGATAATAGTTGGGGTGACCGACTCTTCAATACTGGAATTTTCTAATTCCTAACAGATGATATTGCATATCGACATCTTCTATATGATTTATGATAAAGTGCTTCCGGTTAGTGCTTCATGTACACAATGTAATGATGATTCTGATGTGATCGCAACGATCAGGGGAGATATATGTGTACATCAGGGTCGGACAACATATTCAAATGATCGAGCTTAATCAGTTATTCTAGAGTTGACATCCGCTGAGGAGATCAGTGATTCAACTAGTTAGTGTGATGTTGTTGTCTCTACTCTGGTTGGGTACTTGTGTACATTATGGGTTATATGGAAGATAACTGGAATGCATTTGGTAAAATGAAGATGTTGATGTATTGTTCCCCTGAATAAGACAACTGGTCAATCTCGAAGAGCAATGTGTACATCGGGGATGCACAACAGGTTCATGTGATCAGACTTCATCAGCTATTCCGGATTTGACAACCACTGAGACGATCAATCTTTCAACTTGTTACTTTGGTGTTCTCATGTTCTTCGGGGTGCTGAGCTTCATTCAATGAGATCGTTTTTATTCATTTCTACTTCTTGGAGATAGGTTCTTTGTTCTTAGTTTGTCGGTTTGGGGGGAAGCTACCAAAGTCTCACTTTCTGAAGGCTCAAGTTCTGACGACGATTCAATAGCCTCAAAAGCTTTGGTGGTGAAAGTTTAAGAGATGATGACTTCTATCTTCTACAAAGTGCTGAACGATTTCCTTATCTCGGTACTCGTATCATCATCTTCTTAATCTATTTCTCTATCTTTGTAAATATTTTTCAAAAACCAAATACAAAAATATAAAACCAACAAAAGATAATAGAAAAATATAAAATCGTCAAAAAACCCATAAAAAAATCAGAAAATTTTGAAAAAGACCAAAAATATTGTTTTCTCAAGACATGTCTTCTGGTATCGATAACATCTACGGTCTTAGAAATGTCATTCAATAATGGCACGGGACTTTAGATGAAGTTCGAACAGAAGGTATAAATATTCTTTTCAAACATGTCTTTAAAAAAAATAATAAAAAATAAATAAATAAATAAAAAAATTGCTTGCAGTTATTTCAGACTGTGACCCATGCTTAAAACAATGGTTTTCTATTATCTCAGATAGCAACCCGTTCTTCAAGGGAGGAAAGTGCTGCGCTAAACATATTTTCAAAATTTTTGTGCACTTATTCTAAAACTATTTGAGGAAAGTATGTCGAAGGACTGCTGTTCCTACACAAATGTTTTTCCATCTAAAATTCTTCAGAAAAATATTTGTTGTTTTCAAAAGTGGTGGTAAATGAGTTGCTTGTAAATCAATCAGATTCAGAGTTTTTATAAAATTTGCAAACTAAATCAATGACTTCAACGCTTTTAAAATTTTCAGAAAATGAGTCATTGATTGAGGGGGAGAATGTTTTCAAACTTATATCATCTAACGGACTTTCTTAATCATCCTACGTGCTTATCTGAAAAAAAAATATATATAATTGCCTATGTTGAAGGACTAGGTTTCTAGGATGTGATTGTTAGGTTTAGATGATTATAGATTGATGAACATATTTTTCCCATACCTTATATGATCTGATTGATATGTTGAATTGACTTTTATTAGTCGATTGTTGTTTGGGTGATGTCAACCACCATATATCTGTATATGTGTTCAACATATGCAGGTATATTGTATAAAAGAATGTTCCCGATCTGGATCCCACAAATGAAAATGATTGGATGCCGAAAGGAAAGGGTAACTATATCTTGGGTTGACAAATGAAGAAACGGAACTTAATTGGACTTCTATGGAGAGTTGGCATGGAAAAATGCAACGTAAGAGGTCTCACTGCATCAGCAGATGGTTTTCTTCATCTGCAAATGAAGAAACGAAGCTTAATTTGACCACAGTTGGCATTAAAATGCAACGTATGAAGTCTCATTGCATCAGCAGACGGTTTTTCTTCCAATCCCTATAGCAACAACATAAGCTTCTCAACCACCTAACGTATCTTTGTGCAGGATATTTGATACCATTTTCCTAAACAATTTTCAAATAATATTGTTTTAAAAATGATAAATATATCGTTTTGAAAATAAATTGGACTTAATTTTGAAAATCACCGGACTTCATTTTTATCAAACCTAAGTCACTCAATTATCGACTACGATCATCGATTGAGGGGGAGTGTGTTTTAAAATAAAATATTTTCAAACGATATTTCATCTATCAAGTCTGTTTGTACGCTAAAATGTGGTGATCTAAAGATTTAATGTTATGTCATGGTATGATTTTCTTTAAAACTTAAAGATCTTACAAAATGAAATTTTTTCTGTTCTTGTTTGATTGTGAAATTGTTTTATTTTACTTAAAGATCTCTTAAAACAATCATACCTGACACTAACAATCTTTAATGTCTTAAATTGGTCCTTATCTGTCATTTTTCTAAATTAAATCTTGCCACCTCTTTCCCTAAACTTTTCTAAATGATTTTAATCAATTGGGATCACAAATCTCAGTTGGTTTGAAAGTTTTGATCAGGGGAGAAATCGTGATTTAAATCTCAATTCTGTTTTAATGGAATTGGTTTTAGTCCTTCAAAGGCACTCCTGCCTCCATGTGCCAAATGATTTCAATATACATAATGCACATGTTGAGGGGGATCATTTATCCAAAAACAAGATGAGTATTTAAACCAGACACATATTCTCCCATGTTTTCTAAACCTAATTAAATCACTTGAGATCCAAAATCTCAAAGGTTTTGATATTTTTTATCGGGGGAGAATTTGTGATTTAATAATGAAATTTGATAAAAGGTGATTGTTTGATTCAATTGTGCAGGCTGCTCTCTCATATGTGTTAAACGCTTTCGAATCTTGAAGCACATATTGAGGGGGAGCATTTCAAAAGAAAATAAACTATCGAGGTACAAAAGCTTTTATGTTTTAATATAAAGTACCTTGATTGAGTTTTTAAATGGTTTTCTTAATGGTTTTTGTGATCGTGGATGTGCTTCAAAAGAACTCTTTCCTCTATGTGATAAAATGATTCCAAATATCCTATGCACATATTGAGGGGGAGAATTTTACCAAGAAAATCAAATGGCTTTTTCCATAGAAATTGTGATCAAGAATTTATTTCAAAAAGAACTCTTGCCTCCATGTGCTAAACAATTTATAAAATCATATGCACATGTTGAGGGGGAGCATTTCTTAAAGATCACAAGTACCTTGATTGATTTTTTCCAAATGATTTTTCAATTGGTTTCAAGAAAGAAAAGAACAATACCAAAAGACCGACCAATTTACTTTATGCATGGTGATATAAGGATGGTTAGGTTAGGTATTCGTTCCCACGATCCCGCCAGAGCCGGAGGGATCTACCCAGGGACAATCCACTAGATAGTGTAGAACCCTTAGATATGATGAAAAAAAAAAGAAAGAGAAAAATGAGAAATGGGAGGAGTGCAGACTGAGACTGAGCTAGTACTAGAATAAACCCAACAAGGTTCTAGTAATGAAGTCTCTGTAAGCACTGAAGGGGTTGAAGAATGAAAAAGAAATGAATATGAAAAGGGTGAAAATAAATAGCCCTCCAATAATTCAACCTTAGGGCAGAAATCGGGTTCAATGCATAAGCTACTGATGGTTACTAAGGTAACGCCGGTATTGAAGACAAGACGTCATGGACCCAGTGACGCACTACACTAAACTTCCCAAGCTACTCAAGTTCCTCTTAAAAGGACTTGTTTCATTCTCACGGGGAACCAACATTATCTATCGACTTTCTCTTAGAGATTGTTGATATTGAAAAAGGAGACCCTCTCCCTAGTCTCCGGCATAGGAACCAAATGTGCACAATTGAGTCTAGAGCCAAGAGATCATCCACAATATCTCATTAGGACACAAAAATAATGAAGACTTGCTGTTTCACACAATGTGGAAAGTAAGTATATATATATTGAGAGTCCTACGCATTATCCTTGTGGTATTGCCAGAACATCTAAGTGATATGTAAAAATATTCACAATGAAGATGGAAGTCCTTCTAGAGCCAACATCAAACAAGCTCTTGGTGGGTGACAAGTGAAATCTTGCAAAAGATCAAGCTTGTGACAACTGTATAGAAACAATGGAGCGATTCATTCTTGAATCAACCTTGGTACAGGAAATGAATTGACGAATACTTTTTTAAAAACCATTCGATGTGCGAACCTTCTTTTTCTCTAGCACGTCGAATGTGTATTCATTTTCAAACACAAAAAGTATCTCTGATTGAAAAATACTTTTGGAAAAACCGTTCGATGTGTAAATCTCTTCTTTTCTCTAGCACATCGAATGTGTACTCATTTTCTAATACAAAAAGTATTTTGATTGAAAATGGATCTTTCTCATAAAACCTTCGTCGTATTGCAAAACTCATTCTTCAAGCAATACACGATTGTTTTTTCAAATCATTTTTCATCAATCAGTGAATCTGAATTCGCTGGTTCACTCACTCCGTGTTGTCTTCTTTGAGACGTTCCTGTTTGAGAACGGCTAGAACAGCTGCGAAACCCTGTCAAGGATATTCTTAGGAATCCTACCTGATCACAGGCAGTACTTGTACTGATCAACGGGGAACCGTGGGCCGTGTACCTCAATTCAGTGAAAGTGATCAAAGATACTTTCGTGTGTTTTATTGCTAACTGTTGTTTGCAGGTACACTTAGACGGTTGTAGCTGATCGATATTGAGAAGTCAAACCAAAGCCGCATGCTCACAGCATCCACACTTAATTGAAGAAATCATGACTAGTGCTTATCTACATAACCTGGCTCAGATATTTTTATACTATGCTTCTGCTACGCTGCTGCAAATATCTTGAACCAGTAAAAGCGTCCGCTACTCTGATGGAAAGATGTCATGATCCAAAAGGTGTGAGCATGTCGGTCCGAAAGTCACAACATCACATGATGGCAACACAACAAAGGGTGATCCAGAGATTTGCTGTGGTTGATGATCTCAAGAAAGCTCAAAGATCATCAAGATGTGGATCAGTTCAAAGACCTCCACTTAAAGTACAAAGCATTCGGACTTTGAAGTTGCACTACTTAAGCACAAAGATTGTGGAAGTGAAGAATTAAAAAGTTTACGAGCTCAAGACTGAAGATAAAATAGAATGCTAGGATTCGAAATGTAAATCATTGGGTGATCTCCCTTAGGGGGAGATTGTTAGGAATTAGAAAATTCCATATTGAAGAGTCGGTCACCCCAAATATTATCTAGCATAAGTTAGCTCGTAGACATATCATTATTTACGTTATTTGTTAGTTTATTAGTTAGTTATTAGCGTAGTTTAGTTTAGTGCAACACCTTGGAGGAAGGACGGGTCTGTACCCACTGTATGCCTGATCTACAGTCCGAAGGAGGAAGTTTATTATGTAACTATAAATACCCTCTACCTCCCAAGGTAGAGGGTTGGACCTTTCAATCTAATATTCTTTCTTTTGTTACTTTCTCTCTCTATAAAGGCTCCCACACTACTTTCTCTCTCTAAATTACTTCATCTCATTCGAACCATACTTTGATTTGTTATGTGTTTATGAAATCCAATATCTTACATCGATGCTGATGGAAATCCGATATCCGAAATCTTATCGACTAACGTTTATCTTCTAGCATACTTAATAAACGGCTTTTATATTTTTGTTGATACCCTTGCCTTTAAACATTGAGGACAATGTTTCCTTTTAGTCTGGGGTGAGTAATCTTCGATTTGATTTGACCGCACTTGCTTATTTTCTGCCCTGTACTCTCGCAACCTTGTTTTTCCTTAGAAAATGAAAAATTGTGCAAAAATGTGAAAATTTTAAAATTTTTGTAAGCTTTTCCTAGTTTTATGATTGAAAAGTCTTTGCGAGTTTCTTAAGAGTTACTTTAAATATGCGTTTTCTTGAAAAAGCCTTTGCTAATTGTTAGACAAGAGGTTATAAAATGCGATTCTAGCTCACAAGGACAAGAATTTGCAAGTCTCCCTAAGTGATTTTAAATATGCGAAGCTTGAACAAGATTTTGCTAGTTTCTAATAAGTGACTTTAAAAATGCGAGACTTGGGGTTATTTGACGAAGCATTAGCTAAGTTAATATATGTTTTGACACCTTGTTGACTTTCCGCTCGTGAGAGTAGGAATAGAATTCTGACTTGACCGGGCATGTTGAGCCCTAGCTTGTTCCCTTAGCCATAGATAATGTTAATACAAATAAGCCGTAAAAACCTTTATTTATATTTTACGATCTTCTAATATTTTGTCGATAACAAACGTAAAATCATGTTAACGAAACAAATAAAATACGTAAATGGTTTGAGCCAATAGTTTTCTAACACACTTTCGTTTTCACATAAAACACTAAAACAAGTATAAGTGATTTTATGATTTAGTAATATATATGTTCAACAACTAGTGTTACATATTGGGCAAAATATATACATAACTAGTATATATTATAAATGGGTAAATAACTACAACCCATGGAGCATATCCAAAACCCATGGTATTGACCCATACCCATTTGACTAGGTGCATTACACTCATTAGATACATTGTTGTAGTGCAAATATTACGATATTTAATCTATACATTCTCATTTATTTTGTTGACGACAAACATGTAACTTGTAATACATAACGTAAAATGTATAAGTTGCTTGTAATTATATATTGTTTCATCACCTCTCGACGACTCAAGTCCTTGTATGCTACAACACAGGTTCGTACATGTTTAGTTAAATAGTTTATGTATAACAACTAGTGTTTACATATTGGGTAAATATATACATAACTAGTATGTATTATAATGGGTAATATAAATTGGTAGAAACTTAAGTATTTGACCCATTGACCAAATACATTGAATATAGTTGAATAAAACCCAAAGTCTAGAAACATTGTACCTTGGTGGGCACTCATAACTCATTTGACTAGATGCATTGCATCCAATAGATACATTGTATCTAATCTAATACCCATGGTTCAACCCATAACCCATTTGACTAGATGCATTGCATCTTGTAGATACATTGAATCTACTTGGTACCCATAACCCATAACCCATGTCCCAAAACCCATGGGTAAAAGGGAGCGTCCCACGGATCCCCAGTAATACACTGGACGGATCTCTGAAGGGAGGGATCCGTGGGATCCGGGGAACAGTGGCTAGTTTTCTTCTATAAATAGTAAGCCATTTCTTCATTGTTTCATACACCTTCACACATAGTTTATCTCCACCATTTCTAGGATATTTAGATCATTAGGAAACATGTAAACCACCCTCATCTCATATGATCATAATGCTTCTAACTCTCATTTGTTGTAAGCATACTCCCGAAGTGATCCTCCAAAGCAAGCTTAGAGATCTTGCTTCCTCACCTACTGAAGTGATCACCCATCACAAGATACAAGCACATGAAGATCTTATACAACAAGCTTGGGAAACTTGTCATCTTCATTCATAGAAGACTAACTACATCATGCTTTGTGTTCTTCATGTTTAGTTTAGGATTTCATATCCATTCGATACATTGTCTTGGATATTGTCTAGTATCATATTGTTGTATCTATGACTAGACTAGATGGTTTATGTGTTTGTGCCATAAAACACAAGGTTTGTTATGTTGGGCCACAAAACATAACGGGTATCATTGAATTCAAGTCACAAAGCATTAGTGAAGGGTGCCTAGAGATCGAGTCAAAGGCATTAGTGAAAGGTGGCTAAGGTGTACATTCGATATGGTGTGATTCGATATACAAGATAGATTAGTATTGGGTCCAAGGATGTTGATATCCTTGATGGTGTTGTAATAAGGAGTTGGTCTCCTTTGGGATTAGGTGGTGTGTAGTGTTGGGTAGTAGTTCCTCCATTGTAATGGAACTCGGTACTTAGCCTAGTACCGGATAAAGGGTAGGCGACGTTCTGGTAGGTGTGGTTCACCTTGGTGTGAAAGAACCCGATGGTTAGCCTAATACCGGAAAAAGAGTAGGCAACATTGTGAAGGCTTCTCCGCCATAAGGAGTTGGTGTCGTGTAGTGTTTACGAACTCTCGAGTAGGTGACTCGGGGAGTGGAGTAGGGCAAGGAAGGTGTCCTTGTAGTCGAACCACTATAAATCCTCGTGTTGGTTTGTCTATCCTTTTACTTATCGCTTTACGTTTATTCTTGCATTACATTATGGTTGATGTCTATGTTTGTGATACATACTTGGTCTTTCATATAGTCATAAACTATATTTAACACTTTACATATTATGACACGCTTGATCAAGAAAAAGCAACCGGACTAATAATGGTGAAACTTGATTTATAATGAACCATTAATCTTGCGGAATCTTATGTGATATTAAGGGGTTGGCCTTACATGCCGTAATGCGTTAAATGCATCCTCGCGTCGAGATTAGCAAATGCAATGGTTTATATTATATTTAATACAAAAGTTTTAAGTTTTAAACGGAAACGTATTCACCCCCTCTCTACGTTTTCATAATTGGTATCAGAGCTGGTTGGCTCTAGTTTTTAAAACAAATGGTTTTCAAAACAAGTAAGATCCTTGTATCAAATTTTTGGTGAAGTCAAGCATAATATAAAAAGTGTTTTGTTGATTCTTTTTCTCTTTGAAGTTTTGTTGTTAGATAACTTGTTAATCAAGCTTGAATAAAGGTAAAAATGGATAATATAACTTCACTAAAAAGTCTACAAAGGTTAAACCTTTTCGTCGGGTCAAAACATGCATTTTTGTAATTCGGTGTCAGATCCGCGGATACCTCAGGTTACACTGGACGGATCCCTCAGACAAGGGATCCGTGGGATCCGTGGTACAGAAGACAGTTTTTGTTTGAATTTCAAAAATTCATAACTAATTAACTGTAAGTCGTTAGAAGTCGTGCCACCTATTGTTTTAAAGGTATTTGAGTCTACTTTCATTTAAAAATGATTTCATAAACTGATTCAAAACAAAAATTTACAGAATCGTTGATTTATAATAGAAAGTCATTTTTTGGTCATAACTTTTGCACAAACTTTTGATCTAATTGGAGACGGATGTTCTCATCTTTTGAATAACAATGTGTCCTCTTTTGAAATTAAGGTTTTGATCATATTTATAAAAGAAACTGATCAAGCTTGGTATACATGATTATATTTAACACAAAGCGATGAAAAGAACTTTCGTATGTGTTGGGAATTGCTGAGTTGAAGATTACAAAACCACGAGCAAGAATGAAGAAAGAAGAAACAATGAGGGTTTATTATGTAAAAGTTAGCTTAGCTTTTCTAGTAAGCTAAGTTTAGGGTTTATGTAACCTCCCTCTCCTATATAAAGAGGGTAGGCGTTTAGGGTTTGGTATCCTTTTCATTCATTTCATAGTAGACATCTCCAATGAGAGTCTAATTAACACATAGAGCGTCTAGTAGTTGTAGTAGTAATTTTTATATTCAATAAAGAAAACCTTATTAGTAATGTTGATTGTCATTTCTATTCCGCTGTGCATTCAATCAATCAATGTTCCTCATACCCTAGTTGAGTCCGGATCTTGGTTTCAACAATTGGTTTCAGAGCCTCGTGGCTCTCGATCTAGGGTTTATAAGGTTTTCGTGAATTAGGGTTTATACCCTAATTCATCTGTAGCAGCATATTTAAAAGAGGCAGCATAAAGCAGTTTCGATGATGAAGCAGTTTTATAAGGTATTCGGTATTTTTTTTTTGGATGATCATTATCTTAATTCTGATCGTGATGCGAACACCTTTAATATATTATGATTCATACATTGATATTCGGTTGTGGGGTCAGTTCCAATTCATTATTGTTTGCCTGTACTGCATAAACGCTGGTCCCCTCTATAAGGCTTGTCGCAGTGGAGGGGTTTAAGATCGGTTTGGCAACAAAAAATTCATGGGTCAACCGATGTTAACATCGGTTTAGACGAATGCGGGGATCGAGTGTCACATCGGTCGAGTGACAAATTTTGTGAATATCGAGTGCCTACAAGACCGATGTTTATTGCTTCTATCTTGATATTTTCGAACGTTTGCATTTAAACCAAAACAAAAATGACCGTTTGATCATTCAATTAAAAAAAAAAATCAAACCCATTTTACCACTTTATAAATACCCACTTCACCTCAAACACAATTCACAACTTACCATTTTCATCTCCATTCATTTCAATCTAATTCTTATTCAACTTCAAAATGTCAAAGAAAAATACCCCACAATCAAAAACCCGACGATCACGACTACCCCAGAATGCCCCGGATCTAAATTTCTCGCCGGAAAACAACTTCGAGTTAACCGGCATATCACCACAACAAAACCGGCCTCCTATTCGATTTCGTCCGCAAGGTTTTGATTATCAATCACAACTACCCCAACCAAAACGCGTTTTATCTTAACCGTCCTTTTGTCCCACCGCAACGTTCTTACCAAGATTACCGGCAAGAACCTAGTGGGTCTGGTTACCATCCAAACATGGACTTCATTTATCCTTCTCAACCGTATCAACCTTATTCCCCGATTCGAAGCACTAATCTAGACATGAATTTGGAAGATTGGATGCCGGAATATCTGACACAAAACTACCCAAGTCAAAACTACCCAAGTCAAGATGCTTCGATGGGACAAGGTTCGGGTCACGGTTCGCACCACGGTTCGTTCCATGGTTCCATTCCCGTTGATGATTCTGATGATGAGAAAACCGCTTCCGCTGAAGAGATGTCCCCCATCAAACCAAAGCAGCCATCTAGACGTGCTTCAAAGGCCAAGGACAAAGGCAAGAAGCCGGAAACAAGCAAGGGGAAATCCAAGAAGCCAGCAGAGCCATGGACAAAGGAGGAAGAGGTGGTGCTTTGTAAAGCTTGGGTCTATGTGTCGGAAAACGCGGCGAGAGGAAACGCCCAGAACCGCTTCAAGTTTTGGGAGCAAGTGATCGCCTACTTTAAGAAAGAAACTGGCAAAGACCGAACCTATGACTCCATCAATACCAAATGGAAGAGCAGGATTCGTAACACGGTTGGAAATTATTGTGCTATCATGGAGAATATCAAGAACACCCATGGAAGCGGTGAGAATGGTATCGACGACACCTCAAAAGCTCTTAAAGAATACCGTATGACGTACGGTCATGATTTCACTTTGGAGGAGTGGTACGAGGTTTTAAAGGGTCATCCTGCTTGGAAGGAGGTTGAGTTGCCGCTATATCAAAAAATAGTCGGAAGAAAACAAAGGGTTCTACCACTACCTTTGGTTCAACCCAAGCTCGTGATCCTTTCGATGTCTATGACGTTGATGATTCTGCTGAGGAAGCGACTAGAGAATCACGACCGTCTGGTCGTGACAAAGGAAGGAAGAAAGCATCCTCCTCCTCTCGTGATGATGATGTTCCATCAGACTCATTTATGCAATCGTTGGCCAAAAATTTCTTAAGGAACAAGAAGCCGTCAAAAGAGGATAAAGATAAGAATAAGCAGGGTTTAAAAGATAATTGGTTACGGTTGAGGGAAAAAGAGCTCGAGATAAAACAAGCAAAACTTGAGCTCATGAGGACATCAAAACGGGAGTCCGACATCATCTTCTACAACACTCCAATCGATCCAAATTTGACCGGCCGCCAACTAGAAGAGTTGGAGAAAGTTAAGGCAGCAATCAAAGAACGTTACAATTTAGATTATTAGTTTAAGTATTCTAGTGTTTATTTGAATTTCGTATTGTAATTTTTTTTTTTAAATTCGTAGTGTAATGTTTTTTTTTTTTAATTTCGTAATGTAATGTTTTTTTTAATTTGAATGAAATTTAAATTTAATGTTAAAAATGTTTGAATTAAAAAAAAAAAAAAAAAAAAAAAAAAATCTCCTACGGTCGTCGACTGGGGCATCCGGGTTGTCCCAGGTCGCTGGAGAGAGAAAGCTGACGTGGCGCAGGTTGTCCCAGGTCGTCCCAGGTTGCGACTGGGACTAGCCTAATGCAAGATATGTTCATTTTGATCGGTTCATCCCTCGTGAGATGATTAGACGCGGGACCCACGATGGTGTTGTATATGTGTGTTATATTCACAAAATTAATATTATTTTAATTTGACTGCTATGGAATTAGTACGGATCCCGTTCCTACTGAATATTGTCACATTGCCCTAAGGGTCCGTTTGGTTTGTAGATGGGTTTAGATTAGGATTTGGATTTGGTTTAGGATTTGGATTTGGAGTAGGTTTAAAAAAAGTATGAGAGAGAAAATATAATATAAAATTTGTAATATAAATTGATTTTAAAATTATTTATATATTATTATTTAGTAAAGAAATAAAAAAAAAAACTAAGAAAAAAACAAAAAAGATGACAGAGAGAGTAAGAATATGTGGTGGATAATAAAAAGTTAGTGAAATCCACTGACAAGTGCAGAAAACCCATCGAAGGGGGTCGGATTTAATTATTAGGGATGATAGCTTAATATATGCTTTTAAAATTACACCAAACAGCAAAACATGACTTTAAGTCCGTTACTTTAAATCAAAACCCAACAAACAAACGGGCCCTTATTGTGTACTGATTCCATCGTGGTCCCTACGTGCTCCGCATACAAAGTGAATATGAAATATTATTTAATATCAAGGTTGATCGTGTGGTTATATATTGGGGTCATAAATTGGTCTACATCACGAATTGGTATTCCCTTGTCTCACGAGAAGTGATTTGTATTGGTTGATGTGGGTCCGACTAATCACTTGGAAATATTATAGGTCATTAAGTGGTTTCACATTTGGTCAATGTTATAAGCATGGGGAATATATATAGTTATATACTTCATTTTATTCACTGATGTGGTACTGGTATATTATTTGGGTATGATTTGATTGGCTCGCATACTGAATTACTGATGAGGTTGGTACTGATCACGTGGGATCAGTATTGTGTTCGTTATACAGTGGTCTTTTGATGGTTTATTATAGCAGCGTGGGAACTTAAATTTTGGTTGGATTATATTTATAATGTTCATGATCGGTTGTTGTATATGCTAATTTTGATCTTGACAGTTGGTTTTCTAATGTTTTACTAGTCTTGGTGAGTTGAATTTTTATTCAACGATGAGCCCTAGTAATTAACATACTTTCGGCTTGATTTGATGTTTCTACTGGCTGCATATTTTGATTCGTTTCTACTGATCGGTTTCTGCTGAAGGTATTGGTTTCTGCTGAAGGTGCGTGTCTTATCATATCTCAAAGTGAAGAGCACCACTTTTGAGATAACTTGTTCGTACATTAATGATGTGACAAAGACTTGATGATTCTAGTGAAGGGGTGAGATCTACAAAAGGTACTTAATGCTCGCATTTGCTACCACTTTAAGGAGTTACATTGTAGTGTTCAGTGTTAGTAAAGGGGCGAGATCTATAGAAAAGGTGCTTAATGCTCACATTTGCTAGTGCATCATCTAAGTTTGGAGTCACATGGATAGTACAAGATATAAGACACATGCGTTGGTGTTCCTGCTGGTTCTTCGTTCCTGCTGGTAGATTATGTTGCTGCTGATTTGACGTTTCTGCTGTTGCATTTTATTTCTTTCGTTTAGTTGTAAAAAAAAAAAAAAAAAAAAAAAAAAAAAAAAAAAAAAAAAATAATTGAGGTGGTTAGTATATTTTAAGGGGAAGCTTATTTACTTACCATCTACATGCATCACTTGAGGGGAAGCGTCTACAAGCTACACAAGACTCCTATTAGATGAAGGGGAAGAAGATTAGTAGATGTACAACGGATTATTTGTGATGACATATTTTTAGCATTGTTTCTTCATACAAGTTGTTTTGTATTATCAAGAAACTGGAACTTAACATAGTCAAATTCCAGTTGAGGGGAAGATTGTTGGGAATTGCTGAGTTGAAGATTACAAAACCACGAGCAAGAATGAAGAAAAAAGAAACAATGAGGGTTTATTATGTAATAGTTAGCTTAGCTTTTCTAGTAAGCTAACTTTAAGGTTTATGTAACCTCCCTCTCCTATATAAAGAGGGTAGGCGTCTAGGGTTTGGTATCCTTTTCATTCATTTCATAGTAGACATCTCCAATGAGAGTCTAATTAACGCATAGAGCATCTAGTAGTTGTAGTAGTAATTTTTATATTCAATAAAGAAAACCTTATTAGTAATGTTGATTGTCATTTCTATTCCGCTGTGCATTCAATCAATCAATGTTCCTCATACCCTAGTTGAGTCCGGATCTTGGTTTCAACAATTTGCTATGCTAAATGATAAATTGTCGTTCCTTGCATTACTTGATTATTTGCTTATCTCAAGTAGCTTTTGTGCTTGTTTGATTGAATAACATATGTGGTTTGCTTACCTTGCTATTCATTCCCTTGCTTGTCGATTTAATAATTTTCTACTAATCAATGTGCTACTTGAAGGAGTGTTTGGGATAACATCTAGTTGTGTTAAAAATGTTAGTTTTATAAGTTGAAAAATGTTTAAAACATATAACACACTAAATGGCTTTTTGATTGAGTTTGTCATGTGTGCAACATAAATGTTTTATGTGCTTATATGATTTCTTGATTTCATATTTTCTTGTATTGTTTTCAAAAAACAACAAGAATGTACATCAGATCATAACCTACACTTGTGTTGATGATGTACTCTCCCGTTTTCCTTTTCATGATCGCTCTCCAAGCTTCATAGTAGGATTGACAACTTGATTATTTCATCTGATATACTCAAGTAAATTATTTTGCAACGCAAATATAATTGTTCATATCCGAAAGTCCAAACTCGAGCTTTCCAACAACATATGTTGAACTAGCTCATCCAACCATTTTTTTTGTTCACCATATGGAAAACTTTTAATTTTTTGACACCTTTGTTGGGAATTCTACTAAGTTAGAATTCTGCTGAAGTTTCTACCGAAAGGATTCTGCTGAATTTCAAGGAATATGCTGAAGAACAGAATCTGCTGAAGTTATATAGAGCGTAGTTTGTTTCTGCGGAAATAGTTATTCCGTGTTTTCAATAGTTAGTTAGGATATAAATGAGATTTATTAGGAAGTTATTGTGTATATCTTATTTAGTTTTATGTTTATACGTTTCTTAGGAAACAAGTTAGGGTTCCTTGTCTATAAAAGGAACAGAATAGTATGATGAATGGAACGAGTTGAAAAACAAAGTTTTTGTAATATAAAGATCCATAGAGGATCAACGTGTTCTTAGTTATTTGTGTTCGTACTTATATTTGATTTCCGCTAAAGAATATAAGTCGTAGAGATTGTCTATTAGTTTGTTTGTGATTATATAAGCAATACTAACGATCTGCGAGTGCTCAAGATCTATCAAGGTCTAACGTTTTAACAAGTGGTATCAGAGCCTCGAGAGAGTCTCTACGATACTAAGAACAATCTTTTCTAATCACCCATACAACCAAAACAACATACACCATGCCTAGATCAGATGACGGTATGGATGTCACCAACAACCAAAACAACACCCTTCTGCAACAACTAAGTCTCTCGAACAGCAACGCTAAGTTTCCTTACCTAAAGAAGGAAGATTATGACTTATGGGCAATGAAGATGCAAAACTGAATTTCCAACATTGATTGGAATATTTGGGAAATTGTAAGGAAGGGAAACAGTTTAAAGAGGACTACCACAGATGCTGATGGTAACATGACTTTCGTTCCTCCTAAATCTGCTGAAGAGTTACTGGTGGTTCAGAGAGAAACCAAAGTGAAAACAATTCTTCTTCAAGCTATTCTTGAGGATCACTTGAGTGATTTTCACTTTATGCAGGATGCTAAGGATATATGGTTAGTAATTAAAGCCAAGTTTGGAGGGAATGAGGAGTCTAGGAGAATGAGAAAATCGATGCTGAGACAACAGTTTGAAGACTTTCAAGTCTCTGAAGAGGAAGGAATTCACAAGGGCTATGACAGATTTCACAAGATTTTAAGCCACACTACTACAAAAAAAGTCATGGAGACTGGTTAGAATGGCTCATGAAAAGTGGTTTTGGAACCACTCTCTGTGAGGGGGTATCTCTATAACCAAAACATATAGAAACCGGTTTTCCGACCGGTCTCTATTAAAGGCATCGAGACCGGTTTCCTACGAACACCCACTTTCTATTGTAAAATAAAACACAGGTTTGTCTGTCCTTAGAAATTACATAGATACCGGTGCTTGTGATAATAACCAGTCCCTTTAATAATTTACTGAAAAAAATAAAATGGGTTGTTTGGGGTTGCTTATTGAAACTGCAATTTATTGGGTTGTTTAGGATTAAATATTGAGACTGCATACAGGGAAAAGTATTTGCCATTGCTTATTAAGTCCGCTTATATGGGTTGTTTGTGATTGCTTCTTAATAGTGCTTATCAAAAGCAATTTCAGTCAGCAATACCAAATAGCCCCTATAAGCAGTTACTTCAAAAAGCAATCTCAAATAGCCCTATAAGCAATTACTTTGATAAACAATCCTAAACAGCCCCTAGAAGCAGTTAACTCAAAAAGCAATCCCAAACAGCCCTATAAGCGGCTAGTTCAATAAGTAACATCAAACAGCCCCGATGAGTCATGTATTTCGGGTAATATTCAAATGCATTCAAGCAAAAAATATACGGAGTAATCTGTTTGTAAATATCTCAAAATCGTAATCTATAAATAAAAATCAGCAATTTCCTTGACACGCAATCCCAAACAGCCTGTACTACCAGTCCCAAACAGCCCCTAAAATATGAATTCAGCAGTGGCTTTACACGAGTTATAGGAGCAAAGAAGATAGATCCCCTCAAAAGACCGAGAGTTGAAGGTGGCACCACATGCTCTCTCTAAAATGCCAGCTGTGAGCAACTGAATTTCTGTTAAAATGTCACACATATAAGTACTCTTGCCCAAGTACATGAGTCATCCAAAAACAAAAAACCCTTTAAAACAATCCTTACAACATACCATTAAAACAATCACAAGTATAAACATGTATACATAAATAAAATGTTGTTATTAAAACATATCATTGAACAAGGTTGACTCACTATATTATTATTATTCTTGAATACAAACATTTACAGATCAGTAATATACCTTTTTAAGGAGTTTAATGCACCACTCCTCTTCCGGTCAATGATAGCTTACATTTTCTGGATTTGCCACTCGAATGATATTTACTGGTTACTCCTCTTGCTGATCTTAAGTTCATCCTTAACGCCCAAAAAGATGCAGATGTGAGTATTTTTTAGTAAACATTGTTACAATGCATGTCCCATGTATAATGTACTTACACCTTGAAGCAAGTCAAGATGTCACTCGCAAGAACAAGTTAACAGCTAAGCTGTCCTATGCGTGGGCTCGTTATCTCAACTACAAGCCTACGATCCAGTATAATTCAATTAAAATAAGTGAATAATATTCAGACGCGCGTCCTAACTGAAAATATATTTTAATATACAAAAACAATCGGGTTGCAACTTTAAGGGCTTTTAACAGGTAGTTACAGTCGGGTTGCCATTTGAAAAAGATATGCCACATGGAAATTTTTTACATGGGCATTGAACTAGTAGCTTTGATTTGAGTAGGTTAAAATCAAAGCCCAAGCACATAATTATTAACTAAATTCACAATATCAAGGCACAAAAACATATACAGATGT
Source organism: Chrysanthemum seticuspe (assembly GCA_019973895.1). Classification (NCBI taxonomy): domain Eukaryota; kingdom Viridiplantae; phylum Streptophyta; class Magnoliopsida; order Asterales; family Asteraceae; genus Chrysanthemum; species Chrysanthemum seticuspe. The sequence continues at coordinate 224,375,029 of BPTQ01000008.1, read as the reverse complement.
ATTCAATAGCTTTACATGAATTGCAAATCAAACCTACCACAACCAAAATAATTAGGGGAATATAAAACTGCAGCTATGAAATCAATCCAAATCTGACACAATAGATATTCAAAGAAGGTGCATACCAAAGTTGTTATGTACTGTTTGTTTCTGCGGAACAAATAAGAAAAGACTGCTTCGAGAGGACTACAAAATCAACACCAATAACATTAGGGGTTTTATTTATTGATGTGAGAATCAGCCAATTAGAGATACCATTCAATACAAAATTAAGATTATAAATGGTTATAAAAAATTGAGAGCATGTCGGAGGGAAAGGAAGAACCAAAATGGTACTCGTAGAAATTTAATCTATTAAAAAAAAATGGGCGGGATTATATTTTGGGTGGGATAAAACTTAAAAAGTTTTAAAATTTTGAATTGAAAGTTATGCTTTGTATTTACGAGTATATCTTTAAAAATAAGATCAAATTAGGGGTGTTGATCGGTTTGGTTATTGGGTTGTTCGGTTCGGTTAGTTCGGTTAAATTTTCTTTTAACTTTACCCGAAACCGAACCGAACCGAAAACCAAATTTGAATTCGCTATTAATTTATAAAAAACTAATATTTCTATCGATATTTAGCAACAAAAAAATATTTCAAGCATAAAAAGTATGTTTTTTTATATTAAGATAACATTTTAATATATATATATTTATATGAATTGGTTTTCGGTTCAAACTTTCAAACCATATCCAACCTGAGAACCGAATTAGTAGTTCGGTTCGGCTCGGTTTTAGCAAATTCGGTTCGGTTATTAGTTTGGTTCGGTTCGATTTCGGTTTTGAGTTTATTCGGTTTTTTTGCTCACCCATAGATCAAATGGCATTATAAGAACGCTTCACTCAAAGATGATATAGGTCCTTTTTTTCTATCTTTTCTTTTTTCTTCGACATTCACATTAATGAGAATCCTGTGATTAAATAAACATAATTACGCACCGTTTGGATGATGAGTGAGTAACTCGTAAGAGAGATAGGTGCACGAAGCACCGAATAACCGTTATTTGTGTGTCACTTCAGTGTCACCTCATCATCTTACCAATAACACCTCCATAACTAAAACACCTTTTCTAGCAATAAGACATAATAACTTACTCACAAAACAAAACAAAAAAAAGGGGTAGGACAAAAGCGAACAACGCTCGTCGGTGGAGCAACAAGCGAACGAATGGCTAGCCAATGGCGTGGAGTGGGGTATAGAATGGCGCTGTTTTTGAGCTTGTTTTTTGCGAATGTTGGAGTACTGCGTAATTTGAGAAAAACTAAATAAAAAGTGTTAGCATTATAGTCAATGTTATTGGAAAGGCAATATATTCTACAAGTATTGCCCATAAAAATTGTTTCATTTGGTTGAATTTTTTAGTAGCGAGTTAACAGAACCTTGAATACTTACCTTTTCTTTAGAATGATTTTTGATGATTTTAGAGCTTTTCTTTTGAGTAAAATGATCGTATTTTTGAAACTTATGTGTAGAGGAGAATGAAGATGTTGTGAATCTCGATTAAGAAAAAGGGTATGGCACTGGTTTTCATTAGAAAAACAGTGTCTATTAGTGAAAAATACAAAGACGGGCTCTCTCCAAAAATAGGCTTCTCTTAATGTATAGAGAGACCGGGTTCTTCAACAGAAATGGTGTATATATGCTTTCTATTATATAGACTGGTTAATACTTCACTTGCTCCTTAGTTTTCTATCATATGAACTGGTTTTTATAAAACCGGTCTCAATTAAGAGGTGTTTATGAGCTTTTGTGTAGTAGTGCCAGTTGAATCAGCTAAAGGCAAAGCCAGATAATGATGATTGTAATTCTAAGTTCTTGAGATCTTTGCCTCAATCCTGGCTACAAGTGAGCATTGCTTTCAAAACTAAAGGTGGGCTGGATATGCTTACTTTTGATGAGCTGTACAACAAACTTAAAGCTCTTGAGCATGATGTGAGAAGTCCTTTCCGTTCATCCTCCACTGCTAGTCACACAACATTTGTTGGGGCCTCTACCCCTAAGATGATTCATGCTCCGAGTCCCACTTACTCATCATCATCTTACACTACTCCTCCATCAAGCTCTCACTCTAAATCTAGTGGTGTAATGGAAGATGTGCTTGGATCCTTCTTTACTGATTATGATCCTCAGCAGGAACTTGCATATGAGGATTTGGATCAGGTTGACCCACTGGAGATGGAGGAGATGAAGTTGAAGTGGCAAGTGGCCATGCTCTCTATGGACATCAAGAGATTTGAGCGTAAGGCTGGGAGGAAGTTTGGGTTTCAGGGAAGAGATCCAGCAAGGTTTGACAAAAAGAATGTCAAGTGCTTTACATGTCATCAGATGGGTCACTTCTCCAGAGAGTGCAAAGATAGGAAGTCTGGTGAGGAGGTGAGATATTCTTCTTATCAGCACAATCAGAGGGATGTTGGCACTTCAAAGAATGGATCCTCAGTTGCTATGGTCACTATGGATACTAATGTAGACTGGAAGCTGCATGATGAGGAGAATGATGAGAGTTCTGGTGCTGATAATATTGGGTTGCTGGCTAGCTGTACTTCAGAGGATAGGCATGATTAGATTGCCTTGATGGGTCTCTCTCAGGTACAAAATTGTTTGTTTGGTTGTAGTGAACGTTATAATGAACTTAAAGAAGCCTATGATATTTTGAAACCTAAATATAATGAATGCTATGTTGAAGTTGAAGCTTATAAACAGGCATTAAAAACATTAGAAAGACAAAAAGTTTGGTTTCAGAAGAATCATATAGCTTATGATGAGAAGATTAGAGTGTTAGAAAGTGATCTAGAATGTACTAAAAATGACTTAAAAAGGTCTGAGAAATTGAAAGCTGATGTGGTGTCTGAAAATAGTGTGTTGAAAGAAAAATTAGATAAAGAAATAGCTAGACATAATTCTTGGATAAAATCTGGTCTAAATCTAGCTAAAGAGCTCTATTCTAGTCAAACTCCTAATACTTCAGTAGGATTAGGCTTTAAGAAATATGTAGGACTAGAAGCTAGAGAGGACACACGTAAATCAACACCAGCAGGATTAGCTAATGTTGTAAAAGAAGGTGATTTACATGCAGTACGTGGATCTATTAGAGGAATACCTATGCCTGTTGACCTTTCCCTTACTGTTGACTTTGATGGATCACATCATCTGTATGGCAAAAAGTCAAAAGACTTGCCAGACCCTGATTCTTCATCTAATGATTTTGTCTCTTGCTCTGACAGTGACAAATCTTCTGATCAAGGGTCTACTTCTTATGCCAGCTGTGATTCAAGTGATAAGTCAGACCTACCCAAGACCTCACCCAAGCCTGCACCCAAGCCTACCTTCAAGTCTATTAGAGTTACTGCTAAGGAATCCTCTTCCAAGCATGTTTCCTCTGAAGACTTGTCTTTTCATTCTTTGAATAATAATTCTGTTAAAAATAATTCTTTTCATGGTTTTGGTTTGAATACTTCTGCTTGTAATAGAACATCTTTTGGGTTGAATAAATCTTCTAAACAGAAGACATGTTTTGTGTGTGGAAGTAAACTTCATTTAATTAAGGATTGTGATTTTCATGAACAAAGAATGGGTGTATGTGCTTGATCGGTGCAAAACCGTCAAGTTATCTCACGCAAGCTAGCCACTTGTGAATGACCAGCCGTAAGAAACTCAAAACAGCTCACACACCAAATGCAATTTAAGATCAGAGGAATATAGGGTATTCCTGGGTCGTTAAGTCCCACGGAGGATGAATTGGTGTGAAAACACTTCAGATGTCGAATAATCACTAAGGATAGTGATCAATAAGGATTTGGATGGATAATTATATCTAAAGAAAAGATCTACAAATTACAGCGACTTAAATGCAAATTAAAAGAGATTAAAAAGTTAAAATCTATTAAATAAACGCTATCACTATTTTTAAAGTGATGAACGTTTAAAACCTAAAACGTACGTTTAAATAAAATTACGTAAACGTACAAAATAAAACGTGAGTTTTAAGAAATAAAAGGCCTATAAATATGAAAATGACATTTTTACATTCCTAACAATCAAAGAAAATTTTAAGAAAAAGAAAATTATTTTTACAACTATTTATTTAATTATTATTAATTAAAAACTATTTATTAAGTATTTAAAATGTACCAAAATACAAGAAAATACAAAATTAACCTAGAAAAATGAAATTATAACTTGGAAAAATCTAAAATATGATAAAACTTATTTTAAAACTGAAAATATATTTTTTAGACTTTTTATGTATTTATTATTAATTTAAAACTATTTAAAACTAATTAAAATGCTAAAAAATAATATTTAAACCAAGAAAATTATGGAAAAATACTTTTTAGGCTTTTTATATTTATCTTAATCTAGGAAAATTGAAAACATATTTTTTTAAGCTTTTTCTGATTTATTTGTATTAAAAGGTATTTAAAAAGGATTAAAAACTAGTTAAAATAAAGAAAAATAGCAAACAGTGTAGGAAAAATATGAAAAATTCAGGAAAATGTTAAAATATTATTCTAAGTTCATAAAAAATATAAAAACATATGCTTATGTGGAGGAAAAAGCAACTGCTGTACAATTGCTTATTAATAAGCAATCCAAAATAAGCTATAAGCTACAGGAATGATCCAAATGATTAGCAGAGCTAAAGTTTACTAAAATAAGCCTAATGCAACTTATTAATACTACTCTAGACCACTAATGATGTATTAACTAAGAATGAGCTTATGAGATTATTAATACAAAACAGTGGTCAATGGGGTACTTTTAAGCACTTGCACAAGCTAAGTAAATAAGCTAAAGGGAAAAACATATATAGGGACTTAAAGTAGACCTGGCCTACTACACAAGAACCAAAGACCAGCTCCTCACAAGCTTGAATGAAGCTTGTGAGAGGTCTGCAAGAAGTGCCTGTGCACACTCAGTGAATGCTGAGTGTGTGCAGGGCACATCATAGCTTATTGGAAGCTGATTTTTAGCTTATAGACATATGACAAAAGGAAAACAATTATGAGATTGTCAAACTATACCAGCTGATCTTTCAAATCCCAAAGTTTCAGAGACTTTGATTAAGAAATGAACACATGAGAGATAAACTAAGTTTTGCAAAAACCTGTTTTTTCATTTTTTTACTTTTGAAAACAGAACTGAAAAGTTGACTTAAGTGAGTTTTGAATGATCCTAGATGATTGAATTAGTTGTAATAAGCTACAATAAGTTTATTTTAAGCTATAGTATTGAGTTATAAGCAGCTATGATGCAATTTGCATTCTTAAATCTTAACAGTGGACTGCTAAGATGAATTTGAAGCTAATTTTGACTTTTTACTACTAAGCACAGGTTTTTAAGGTTTGACTGATCTATTATGAACTAAAATAACTTAGATTAACAATTAACAACCACACAACTGGTCTTTAGCTGGCTTGATTCAGCAATTCCAAACACCCATTTTCTTGACTGTTTTGAAGATTTTCATAGCAAGAAAAAGATTAAGACCATGAGATTGATTGCAGAACCATGTAACATCATTTATTAACACTAAATAAACATTAAACAACAGCTATAACAACATACAACTCAATGATGATCTATATCCTATTTAAACTGTTAAAATGAAATTTTTATAAACTATAAATTAAAAGGAACAAGTAACTAATTTTAATGCTTAAATTTACTTAACTATGACTAATGAAGATAAACATACAGAGATTCTAAACTTAAAAACACTTGTACAGTAAAATGCAAAAGTAACTTAAAAAGGCTTACAAATGGATCCAAGCTCAAGACAGTGAACCAAGGTCTGAGGATTAATCCTAATGCTTCCCAAGAAGCTCTATACCAAATAGCAATCCAAATTTCCACCCTGCTTCAGCTTCCTTGTACATTATCCATGATTTTTGAATTTATCACTATTTTCCTTGATTTTTATGAATTTTTCTATTAGAGCTATGAACTGAATTTAAAATGTTTCTGATAGCTTAAACAAGCTACTAGGAGCTTATTTGAGCTTACTTGATCCAAAAACACAGATACAAACACATCTAGATTATCATGATAATTTAAGGTCGAAATTTCACAATTATAAAAACTTGGCAAATTACTGAAATTGAAACTAGAAATAGGTTTGATATACACTGAAATATGATTACAAATACTTGAAAGCTTTTAAAATAAACTGAAATTAAAATTACACTAAGAACGACAATTTAGACTATACTAAAACTAACTACTACTCTACTCTGTCTCTTTCTTCTTTATTTATCACCATTTCTCATCCCACTAGCCCAAAGATCTTTTCCCACTTCAATCTTGGCCCTCCATTTAGTCAAATTGATCAAGACCGTTCAAACAACTTTTGGCGCCAAAAGTTGAATAGACAGATTATGGCAGTTCTGCTTCAATTAATGCATCATGGAGTGTTGCAGAGGGTTAGGGGGAGAGTTTGGATAAGTTTAGTGGACTGGTGAGCTAAGTAGGGTGGTATTGGTGAAAACCGTGGCTAAAAATGGTGGTTTGGGGAAAAATGGTGTGAAGGGCATTTATTGTGGGGGGTAGTAGTGGCAGAAGTGGTGGAGAGAGTGGGTAGGAGGATAGAGGGTGAGCTGGAAGGTTACAGGTGGAGGATATGGAGTGGATACAGGTGGAGTTGGGAGAAGATGAACAGTAGATGGGCGGGTTATTCTTTTAAATCGTGGGTTGTTGGGCTTGGGTAGCTGGGTTTTAGGATTGGGCTTTGGTTTTGTGTTAAATAACACAAATGAGTCCGTTTGGTTTGTAGTTAATAAGCCCAAGGACTAAATTTGCCAAGGCTATATTCTTGAGGGACTGATCTTGTCAATATTCCAAACTTCCTTCAAGGGACCAAACCTGCCATTACATAATAACACAAGGACCAAAAGTTGTATTTTATTTAATTTTTTTAAAACTTTAAGGACCTAATATGTAATTTTTTGGATTTTTAGGGACTAAAGGTGTAAATTCCCAAAAGTTTACCATAAGGACCATTTTTGTCAAATATGTATAGTACAAGGTTTATTTTGATCAATTTCCAATTTTAAAACCTTAGGGACTAATTTTGACACTTTTGCAAAGTTGAGGGACCAAAGTTGTAAATTTGTGATTTTTAACTTCAAAGGATTATTTTGAACAACTTGTGTATCCCAAGGACCTTTAATGACATTTTACAAGTTTTTGAATTACCAGGGACTAGATTTGACAACTTTTGTAACTTGGGGGACTAAAACTGCCAATTATGCAAACTTGATACGTTTTTCACCAGATTTTGATGTTTTTGCATTTAAAACATATAAAACACTTGTTTGTGATATTTTTATCATTTTGATATGTTTCTGAGTGTTTTCAGATGTTTTTGGCATTCTAACAGTATAAAAATGATGAGTATTTAGACACTCATCAGTGCTGGGAAATCTAGACCAATGTGGACTAATGTTAGTGCAATACCACCTTATGTTCCACAAGCAACCTATACATCTCCTCCTTATAATTGGAGAAGCTCAATTGCTAGACCATCTGTGCAACCAACAAGTTCATATTTTAAAAATGGTTATTGGCCTGGATATGTTGACTCAATGAATGATGGGAAGGGTTATAGGAATACTGTTGTGAAGCCCTCAGCAGATTGTTCTTGGACACAGAGGGGACCTAAATTTCAATGGAAACCCAAGAACAATAGTGGATCTTATAAATCTACATGGCCTCAATCTAAAGATCCACAAGGCAGGTTCAAGTCAGTAATGACTTGAGCCTCAATAGTGTACTAATTTTTGTATATATATTTTGTTGTTGTTGTAGGATCATCCTCTTAAGCACAAGGAAGTTGGCATTGTTGATAGTGGTTGCTCAAGAAGTATGTCAGGAAACAGAGATATGATGCATAATTTCGTACCCATTGAAGGAGGAGGCAATGTGACTTTTGGTGGAAGTGATGGTAGAATCACTAGGAAAGGGACCATCAAAACACCTCAACTGGACTTTGAGAATATGTACTATGTCAAGGAACTATAACACTTCAACTTGTTCTCAGTCTCACAAATATGTGACACAAAGAACAACGTACTCTTCTCTGAGGATGAACGTCTTGTGCTGTCTAAAGACTTCAAACTTCCAGAAGATACATCAATTTTGTTGAGAGTTCCTCGTACTCACAATTTATACACATTTAACTTGAATGATGTTCAACCAGAAGGTGACTTAACTTGTTTGGTGGCTAAAGCATCCCTGGATGAGTCTACAAAGTGGCATAGAAGGATGGCTCATGTGAACTTCAAGACCATTAACAAGCTATCTAAAATGGGTCTTGTTGAAGGACTTCCTTCAAAGGTTTTCACCAATGAACATAACTGTGTTGCCTGCAACAAAGGAAAGCAACACAGAGCCTCTTACAAAGCAATTAATGCAGTGAGCCTTTTTTCAGAACCTCTTCAGTTGCTTCACATGGATCTTTTTGGTCCAACTCAAGTACGCAGTATTGATCACAAATACTTTTGTTTGGTAATCACTGATGGATTTATCAGATTTTGTTGGGTGTTCTTTCTAAGAACAAAAGATGAAACATCTCCAGTTTTAAGAGAGTTTATTACCCTTGTTGAAAATCAGTTGAATAAAAAAGGTTAAGGGCATTAGGTGTGATAATGGGACAGAGTTCAAGAATGCAGTATTGATAGAACTCTGTAAGTATAAAGGAATCAAAAGGGACTATAGCACTCCAAGAACCCCTCAACAAAATGGGGTGGCTGAACGAAAGAATAGCACCCTTATAGAGGCAGCAAGATCTATGCTTACAGACTCTAAGTTACACAAAATGTTTTGGACTGAAGCAGTTGGCACAGCTTGTTATGTTTTGAACAGGGTATCTATCACTAGACCTCATTTTAAGACACCTTATGAACTTCTCTATAGGAAAGTTCCTGCTATTCACTACCTTAAACCTTTTGGATGTCAAGTGACTATTTTGAATACTAGTGATCCACTGGGTAAATTTGATGAGAAGGCTGATGAGGGATATATAGTGGGGTATTCGACTCATAGTAAGGCGTATCGAGTATACAATTTGAATGCTAAGAAGATTGAGGAGACTTTGAACCTGGGATTTCTAGAAGACAAGCCTAATGTTCAAGGACAAGGTCATGTTTGGTCATTTGACCTTGATTACTTAACTGATTATTTGGGTTATTCTAGACATGTGGCTAACCAAAATGCAGGTTCACAAGAGTCACCTACTGACAGTGCTGCTACCATGAATGCTGATTCTGATAGTGAGTTTGAGGATGATGAACATCCTATTATTGTACCTTCTTTCTCCCCTAATAATTTTTCAGGTGACACTTCCAAAGTTACTACTGATGAGAGTGAAGATGAGTCCAACTATGCAGAGGACCTTGCTAGGCTTAAGAAACAAGAGTATGCAGCTAATCTAGAAGCTGAGAGGAATGCTGAGGAGGTTACAAGAGAAGCAATTAGTGGACATCACACTTCTGCTGAAAGTGATCCTGTTTCTCCTATCATCACCAATTCTGCTGAAGGTTATGCTGTTTCTACTCCCATTTCTACTAGAGTGTCCACAGACTTTGGGGAACCTTATACACGTTTTCCAAGACCTTCAGATCTTGGTAATCATCAACCCAAAGCTGGAGTCTTCACCTCACCTTCCTATGATAGTAATTTTGAGCCAACTGTGACTAATCTTGATACCTCCATTGATGTCAACACCACTGCTACTAAAAAGATCAACATTACTCATCCACAGTCCAATATTATTGGTGATCCTAATGCACCTGTTAGAACTAGGGGTATTGTAACAAGTTCTAAATATGGTCAAGTAGCTTTTATCTCTTATGTCTCAAACCAGCAAAGGGACAATCATACAGATTTTGAGCATTGTCTGCTTGTCTCTTTTCTCTCTCAAGTGGAGCCAACCAGTGTTACTCAAGGCCTGGATGATTCAAGTTGGCTTGAAGCAATGCAAGAAGAGATGCAACAGTTCCAAAATTAGCAGGTTTGGATATTGGTCTCACTACCTGAAGTGAAGTATGCAATTGGGACCAAATGTATATTGAAAAATAAAAGAGATGCAAGGGGTGTTGTGATTAAAAACAAAGCAAGATTAGTGGCTCAGGGGTTCAGACAAGAGGAGGGGATTGATTATGATGAAGTGTTTGCACCTGTTGCTAGAGTTGAGGCCATTCATATTTTCTTGGCCTATGCATCTTACATGGGTTTCATGGTGTATCAAATGGATGTTAAAGGTGCATTTCTGTATGGTGAGATAGAAGAGGAGGTTTATGTCACTCAACCTAAAGGATTTGAAGATCCAGATCACCCAAATCATGTTTATAAGGTAGTTAAGGCTCTCTATGGACTACATCAGGCACCTATAGCATGGTATGCTAGGCTTTCATCATTTCTACTAAAGCATGGATATAGAAGAGGTGCTATTGATAAAACACTTTTCCTGAAGAAGAATTCCACAGACATTATTCTTGTGCAAGTTTATGTGGATGATATCATATTTGGATCCACTAAAGAAGCTTGGTGCAGGGAGTTTGAGGAGTTAATGAAGGGAGAGTTTTAGATGAGTGCTATGGGGGAGCTTACTTTCTTTTTGGGTCTCCAAGTTCAGCAGAAACCTGATGGTATCTTTATCAGTCAGGAAACATATGTGAGGGACATCTTGAAGAAGTTTGGTATGGAGAGTGTCAGGACTGCCACAACACCTTATGAAGCTCCAAAGTCAAAGACAAACAATGAACCAGATCTACCTGTGAATGTTCATTTATACAGATCTATGATTGGTTCATTGATGTATCTAACAGCTTCTAGGCCAGATATTACATTTGCTGTGAGTGCTTGCTCTAGACATCAAGTCACTCCACTTGCTTCCCATCTGAATGCAGTCAAGAAGATCTTTAAGTATTTGAAAGGCCAACCCCATTTAGGCCTTTGGTACCCAAAAGAGTCTCCTTTTAAGCTGGAAGCATATAGTGACAGTGATTATGCTGGTGCGAATCTGGATAGGAGATCCACAACTGGAGGTTGCCAATTCCTTGGAAAGAGATTGATTTCTTGGCAGTGCAAGAAACAAACGATTGTGGCTACCTCATCTACTGAAGCAGAGTATGTTGCTGCTGCAAATTGCTGTGGACAGGTTCTTTGGATACAAAATCAATTGTTGGATTATGGGTATAACTTCATGAACACAACAATTTTTATTGATAATCAAATTACCATATGCATTGTTAAAAATCCATTTTTTCACAGTAGAACTAAGCATATTGAAATCAGGCACCACTTTATACGAGATGCATATGAAAAACATTTGATAAAAGTGGTTAAAATTCACACTGATGATAATGTGGCAGATTTGTTAACAAAGGCTTTTGATGGACCAAGGTTTCAACACCTTGTGGTCCATATTGGAATGCTTAACCCTTAACTGCAAAGTTTAAGGGGAGGCATAGGCCTCAGGGGAGGCATATGCCTCAGGGGAGGATTTATGTTGTAAACTTTGTATATTGGTTTGTATATTTTCTAACACTAACCAGCTTATGTTTTGTAAGTTTGTTTGTATATTTTCTAACACTAACCAGCTTATGTTTTGTAAGTTTTGTTTGGTTTGGTTTGTGTGTTTCTCTGTAACTGTTTTGCAGATTGTATATTTTAGTTCAAGTTTATCAAGTTTGGTTCATTGGAGAATGGTCAAGTAAGCTTAAAAGATTGTTTCTTCTGAAAGCTAAGTACTGGAGTGAGCTATTTGTTTCTTCTGAAGAGAAAAGTACTGAAGTTAAAGAGAAAAGTATTGAAGTTAAATGCTCATTCATTCATTCAAGAAACAGTTTACAGCTTACAGCTTACAGATTACAATCAACTTCATAAGGATATACATGATCTACTTAACCTATTCTAGCTCCTATCATCGTCTAGCCTATATCTTCTATCCCGATGGTTGGATATGCATGACCAGTACGACGAAGATGCTAAGGATCAAAATAGGACGGATGGATTAAGGAAACCAAAGATGATGAAGATGAATACACATTGTCCTTTGTGCTTCATCTACTGGTTTCACCAAAAAGCAATAAATCCATCTTCTTTATCCCCTTACCTTATACGATATGTGATGAAGCACCAAACCATGGCGCAGGAAGAGCGAGCACCACCTCTCTTTCGGCACGGGGCCTTTTTTGAGGATGAGGTGCTGAAGGTTGGGAGTATGATGTTCTCTCCTTGTAGGAGTCATTAGAGTCATCAGAAGATGCACTTGGATTCACTACACTATTATCATCAGAAGAACTGAGAAATGGGGATTTTAAAGGTCGAGGGTCATGTGGACATGGGAAAAACTGAAGGAACTCATCACTAGATGATGACGATGATGGAGAGGAGGTTGGATCAATAAACTCTGGTTGGTTTTTCATGGTTGATTATGGTTTTTGGAGAAATTAGGGTTTGTGAAGATATTTGGGGGTAATTGATGAGAGATAAGTGTGCATTAGGGATTGTTTTATAGACGGTTTCAAGGCTTAATGAGATTTAATGCAAGTTGGGTGAAACAGTAAAAAGATATTTACTGAAGCTTCTTGAATACATGATTTGTTTCTGCTGATTGAAGTCTTCAACAGAATGACCATTGTTTCTGCTCCAGTTGAAATTTAAATTTGGTAAAAGTTGCATTACACGTCACTTTGGTCAACAACTTAATAAATTTGTCCAAAATTTGGGAAATTTCTACTTATACCCTATTCGAATATCTTCGTCTAAAATTAACTGATTCCCACTTCATTTGATTTACACACACTTTCAGTTGATTTAACCGTAACCCATTATCTCAATTTCTCATGGCGCTTCAATTGAAGAAAGATCATAACAAGGTTGCTTTTCTGGGAAAAGCTAAGGGTGATGATTTGTATGAACCAATGGTGGAGTTCTTGAAGAGATCTAAGATTCATTATGCTTTAACGCATTCTTCTAGTGTGATATATGAATCATTGGTTACACAATTTTGGGCATCTGCTTCGAAACGGAATGAAACAGAGATTGTTGCCATTGTTGATGGGACAGAGCATGTTGTAACAGAGGAGTTGATCAGAAGAAAGCTTCGCTTGGATGATGCAAATGGGGTCTATCATTCTAATTCGGTGGAGATACTTACTGGGCTGAGAGCGATTGGATATCAGGGTACAAGAACTGACATATGGTTCAAGAATAAGCTTTGCCCTATGTGGAGGTTTTTGGTACATAGTTTACTTCAATGTGTCAGCAATAAATCAGGAGGATGGGATCAGTTTTCTACTCAACTGGGTTGTGGTATTGTTTGTCTTTCTCAGGGGTTAACTTATAATTTTTCTAGGTTTATTTTTTATAATATGGTTGAAAATATTCATAGGAAAAAGTTTAAGTTTTTGATGTACCCTAGGTTTTTGCAAATGATTTTGGACATTACTACCCAAGCCCAAGCCTTTTGTCCCACAGGAGTTTTATCTTCTAAACTATTTGCTTCTATGAAAACTAATTATGAGGGGGAACATCATCCTTTGCTAGCAGCTATGTTGCCTCAAGGCAATGAGGCTGCTGATGAAGGGAATGTTGTTGGATCTCAACCCTCTACTACTGTTACTGCTTATGGTAATCCATCAGTTGCTATGGATGAGGGCCCTTCTAATACTGCTGAAGCATCTCATGTTGCTCCTGACCAACCTTCACCTATACCATCACCTAGATCTTGTCCTAGTCTACCACCTATTCATGTTACCTCTGATGAGGTTGAGCATGAAGTTAATAGACTGCCTACACCTAGTCCATTAAGGGAACCTTTTAATGAAGGTTCAGATAATTTTGAGCATGAACATGTTTCTCCTGAAAGGTCCAATGAAGCTCCCGTTACCACTGAGCAATCTGCTGGTGGAGCTGAGGACCCTATTACACTTACATCTGTCTATGCTCTAGTGAACAGGTATGTGGCTGAGGTTGATGATCTCAAAAAGGAGCTTGCAGAGACTAAACCTTCACTTGGTGGTGAGATTGTGGAGTTAAAGAGTAAAGTTAAGAGTTTGGAGGAACAACTTGGGAATTATAGCAGAAGGAAGCTTGATGTTACTTCTGATGAGGAGGAAGTAGATACTCAATTTAAGTCACTGGATATTTTGGCTAATGTGGCTCAACAATCTACTCCAATGGTTGCTAAATCAGTAAAGCAAATGGAGCCAATTTTGTGTACTAGAAGGAGGAGAAGGCAATCTTTGAGCAAGGATACATTACAAAGTGAGGATGTTGCAACTACTGAAGAGCATATTGTTGCTGATACTCCTATGATGGATATTGCTCTTGAAGTTGGTCAAGTTTCATCTGTGCAAGCACAACATGCTTCTACACCTTCAGCAGATCATTCTGAAGTTTTTCTTGCTGGAAGAAGTTTTGTTGTGGATCCAGTAGCTGATGTATTTTCCACACCTGTTGAAGATCTGTCTCAACATGTTTCTTCTGATGCTAATTTGGATGTTTCTTCTGAAGTTCCTATTTGTGATACTTTTTCAGTTGATGGTGTTCACATATCTGCTGATAATGAGAAAGACGTAATGGTTGAAGATGAGCTTGGTCCAGATCTGGTAAGTGCACAAGAGAGGAAAGAACAAGAAAGAATGTTAGTTGAGTGTGCAGAGTTGAAGAAAAGTGATGAATTGGCTAAAAAGCTTACAGCTGAGTCTACTTCAAATTTGACTCCTGAGAGACGAAGAGAACTGGATGACTTGCGTACTCAGATTCCTGGTGCACAATGGGATGTTTATACTCAGCAAGCTGTTTCAAATCCTACACTTGCTCAGAGTATATTAGGTGCAGACTTTGATAGTAAGAATTTTGTTGCACAAATGGTCAATCTTGGACGAAAACGAAAGCAAGAGGCAGCTGACAAAAAGAAAGCTCTTACTGAACAAAAAGCTAAAGCTAGACGAGAGAGACCACCCACTACTGCACAAATGAAAACATATATGAGAACTATAGTGCTTCATCAGAGTTCTACTATTTTTAATTCTGGTATGAAAAAAATGCAAGTATGGGCTTTACCTGATGATGATTTGCAGAGAATATATCAAAGGATTATGAAACAGACTTCACCATCTTCTAACAAGAGAATTACTGCTAATACAGATACTATACAGGCGAAGAGGCCTAAGATTGTGGAGATTGTAGATAATTTTGATGATGTTCCACTAAGAATGAATTCTCCTGTCATTACTCCTGAAGCATCTACTGCAGCTATACCTTCAGCTGAAAGGGTTCAATCTCATGAACCACAAACTATTTCTTCTACAGCATTACCTAGTGTTAAGAAGGTAAGAGTGTTCATTGATCTAGAAGGATTAGATATGGATAAGAAAGCTGAAAGAGCAGCTGCTAAAGCTAAACAGGCCAGAGTGATACTTGAGAGAATGTATAAATTGAGAGGTATTGCTCCAGTTCAGTCTTCTTCTACTTCTTCCACTTCTTCCACTCAAGCTAAAGATGTTCCTGAAACATCTGAGGATGTACCATCTATGGAGGTTTATATACCTGGTCGGAGAATGAAAAGAATGTCTAAACGAAGTCACACTACTTTACGGCGATCTGTGAGATCAGATGGGACGTATACGTCTAGGATTCATAAGTCTCTCAGAGGTAGTTCTTTGGATCTAAAAGCTGCTGATTCAACTTTTATTCAAGAAGGATCTGTTGTTGTTTTTCCTGAAGGATCTCATGATGTGTTGATTAATTGAACATTGACTGATGGGGAGCTTAATACTATTTATCGTCTGGATTATACTACTATGAAGTTTAACTTCTTGAAGGAAATACTTCATCTTGTGGATAGGCAAGATTTGAATCCTCTGTATGGTATTGTTACTAAGCATTATGATATTCATTCACCTTAGGGTTTTGGTTTATTTTTGTTGGGTGATCTTCAAGTGTTGTTTGATTCTCAATCTCCAAATGGTAAAGGGTATCATATTTGGAAGAATTCACATCAGTGGAAGGTTGAGACTTGGAGATTTTATCCTTTGCCTTGTGTGCATGTGGTGGAGACAAAGGGTGGGATTACTGTTTGTATGTTTGCCGATAAGATTTATCCCTTGCCTATGAGGCTGATGGAAAGAATGCTTAGACAGAAGTTGGAAGTTCCTCCAGATCCAGTTGGTAATGATAAGTTGCATGCTGAACAATGTGTTGGTATTATTAAGACTCAGCTACTACAACATAAAGCATCAACTTGATTATGGTATTGTGTATAGTTTGTAATATATTTGTTTTGTGTTATTTCTTTGTTAGTTAAAAAAAAATTTGTATATTTTTGGTTTGTCTAACTTTTATTGCAGGTTTGTTGTATACTATTGATGGTTTTTAACTCACCAGATGTGCCTTGTGTATATCAAAGAGTTGGCTAGTCCAAAGGGTACAACTTTGGTAAAGACACAACAAATTTGTTGATAGCTGTAATGGTTTGCTCAAAATCATAGGGTTTGCAACCACCCATGCTTAATTGCTCAGGGTTGTATGGTCATCAATTCACCATGGTTTATTCCTTTTTGGAATCCAAGAATTGACTAGCCCACATGTATATGGCTTGTGGTAAAGGCAGTGGAATACCATATTTGGTAATCAGTTCACCAATCCTAAGAATTGACTAGTCCTGAGCAAACGGCTACAGGTAAAGACATTTCAAATCCGTTCATGGTTGCTGATTTGCTAATAAACCAGATGGTTATCAGTGTACCATGGTTTTCGAACTTAAACATTTGGCTACTCCAGTAGTAATGGCTATTGGTAAAGAGACATCAAATCCATTATTTTCGATGATTCACCTCTCACAGGAGTTAACACACCTGGATGTGATGAGAATAGTATGCAACTAAACTGGTTTGATGTACATTATGTCATTTGTTGCTGCAAAGAACTGGAGCTTTAAAGATTTGTCATCATCGAGGTGTCCTTGTTTTGTTTTTTTGTTGCTGAAGTTTGTGAACAATCCTCTGAAGCGTTGAAGATCTATCAAGAAACTGGAACTTAACCAAGTCAAATTCCAGTTTAGCGGAGGATTGTTGGGAATTCTACTAAGTTAGAATTCTGCTGAAGTTTCTACCGAAAGGATTCTGCTGAAGTTCAAGGAATATGCTGAAGAACAAAATCTGCTGAAGTTATATAGAGCGTAGTTTGTTTATGCGGAAATAGTTATTCCGTGTTTTCAATAGTTAGTTAGGATATGCATGAGCTTTATTAGGAAGTTATTGTGTATATCTTATTTAGTTTTATGTTTATACGTTTCTTAAGAAACATGTTAGGGTTCATTGTCTATAAAAGGAACACAATAGTATGACGAATGGAACGAGTTGAAAAACAAAGTTTTTGTAATATAAAGTTCCATAGAGGATCAACGTGTTCTTAGTTATTTGTGTTCGTACTTATATTTGATTTCCGCTAAAGAATATAAGTCGTAGAGATTGTCTATTAGTTTGCTTGTGATTACATAAGCAATACTAACGATCTGCGAGTGCTCAAGATCTATCAAGGTCTAACGTTTTAACAAGTGGTATTAGAGCCTCGAGAGAGTCTCTACGATACTAAGAACAATCTTTTCTAATCACCCATACAACCAAAACAACATACACCATGCCTGGATCAGATGACGGTATGGATGTCACCAACAACCAAAACAACACCCATCTGCAACAACTAAGTCTCTCGAACAGCAACGCTAAGTTTCCTTACCTAAAGAAGGAAGATTATGACTTATGGGCAATGAAGATGCAAAACTGGATTTCCAACATTGATTGGAATATGTGGGAGATTGTAAGGAAGGGAAATAGTTTAAAGAGGACTACCACAGATGCTGATGGTAACATGACTTTCGTTCCTCCTAAATCTGCTGAAGAGTTACTGGTGGTTCAGAGAGAAACCAAAGTGAAAACAATTCTTCTTCAAGCTATTCCTGAGGATCACTTGAGTGATTTTCACTTTATGCAGGATGCTAAGGATATATGGTTAGCAATTAAAGCCAAGTTTGGAAGGAATGAGGAGTCTAGGAGAATGAGAAAATCGATGCTGAGACAACAGTTTGAAGACTTTCAAGTCTCTGAAGAGGAAGGAATTCACAAGGGCTATGACAAAATTCACAAGATTTTAAGCCAGTTGAATCACCTAAAGGCAAAGCCAGATAATGATGATTGTAATTCTAAGTTCTTGAGATCTTTGCCTCAATCCTGGCTACAAGTGAGCATTGCTTTCAAAACTAAAGGTGGGCTGGATATGCTTACTTTTGATGAGTTATACAACAAACTTAAAGCTCTTGAGCATGATGTGAGAAGTCCTTTCCGTTCATCCTCCACTGCTAGTCACACAGCATTTGTTGGGGCCTCTACCCCTAAGATGATTCATGCTCCGAGTCCCACTTACTCATCAACCAAGTCAAAGATTCACCTTGATATCTTTCATCACCTCTACCACAACTTCCATACCTCTAAGTCATAATGATGATTTCTATCATTATCACCGTGTCCAAAGTCTAGTTCATGAACTACGTGTTAAGGTATGTCTCATGTTCTACCACATCCTACTTGTGTCAACCACAACCTCAAACCACAAGCTACTTGTGTCAACCACATCCTACAAGTGTCTCACTATTCAGGGTCGCTCAACCATCCTCCACAAACATCTATGTTGTCAAAAGCCAAGTGAATTTCGTAATGAAATGCGTCTCATCCCTAAGCATATTTTTCTTACCTTGAACAAACCTTACAACCTCTAAACCAACCATGATGATGCAAGTAGTAGGAATATTCTATTTTTGACACTAATTCTTTCTTTGTGGGTTCATATATATACACTTTGATGTGTATGGGATTCTCATCTATTTATGTATGAAATTTTACACTAATTTTTTTTGTAGGTTCTTCTTGACGCCCTCGAGCTAGGGGGAGCTTCCATCAAGCATTTATAAAGTGCATCATATGACTTACTCGTCCATGGACGAATATAATTTTGCACTAACTTTTTGTTTTGTAGATTTTCAAAACACACTAGGGGAACATGGCGCTCTCAATAAAGGGGAGTTTTCGTCAAAACAAAAACATTGCAAATTTTGCAATAATTTCATCTTTGCCTTCCTAAAATACTTGACGCCCTTAACAAGGGGGAGCAACCGTCAAGGGGGAGCATGCACACATTCATTCTTCAAAATTCCTTTATGCTTCAACAAAAGGGAGATTTCTTTCTCATCATATATTTTTCCTTTTTCTTTTCTTCTTAACACTAACCTTGATGTAGTTTAAGCCTAAAAAATTTGATCCATTGAGCCGTTGGCAATAATGGTTATAATTCAAAGGATCTTTCTATTTTTTTTGTATGTGATTCTCTAGGTTCCTCTTAAAGGCGAGATCACCACCTTTTGAAGACGTGCAAGCTCAAGGTCATGAGTTGCTAAGATTTGTCATTAGTGTTTCGTGTTGAACGTATTGGCGTGGTGTGCCAATTGGAGCAATAAGGTGTTTTCATTTTAACTTCACTATGGATGATGCAAACTCGCCATTCTTGGGAGAAATAAAGGTTAAAGGACACACTCTTTTTGTTTCGACAAAAGGGGGAGAAGAGTGTAAACGGAGAAGGTAATGTATAGGAACTACGGACATAAGTAACCTTGACATTTTACCTATCTATTACGTTTACATATATTTTGTCATCATCAAAAAGGAGGAGATTGTTAGTGCAAATATTACGATATTTAATCTATACATTCTCATTTGTTTTGTTGATGACAAACATGTAACTTGTAATACATAACGTAAAATGTATAAGTTACTTGTAATTATATATTGTTTCAACACCTCTTGACGACTCAAGTCCTTGTATGCTACAACGTAGGTTCGTACATGTTTGTTATATTGCGTTATGATCAAACCCCCAATAAACCATTAAAACATGTTTAGTTAAATAGTTTATGTATAACAACTAGTGTTTACATATTGGGTAAATATATACATAACTAGTATGTATTATAATGGGTAATATAAATGGGTAGAAACTTAAGTATTTGACCCATTGACCAAATACACTGAATGTAGTTGGATAAAACCCAAAGTCTAGAAACATTGTACCTTGGTGGGCACTCATAACCCATTTGACTAGATGCATTGCATCCATTAGATACATTGTATCTAATCTAATACCCATGGATCAACCCATAACCCATTTGACTAGATGCATTGCATCCATTAGATACATTATATCTAATCTAATACCATGGATCAACCCATAACCCATTTGACTAGATGCATTGCATCTTGTAGATACATTGAATCTACTTGGTACCCATAACCCATGACCCATGACCCAAAAACCATGGGTAAAAGAGAGCGTCCCACGGATCCCCAGTAATACACTGGACGGATCCCTCAAGGGAGGGATCCGTAGGATCCGGGGAACAGTGGCTAGTTTTCTCCTATAAATAGTAAGCCATTTCTTCATTGTTTCATACACCTTCACACATAGTTTCTCTCCACCATTTCTAGGATATTTAGATCATTAGGAAACATGTAAACCACCCTCATTTAATATGATCATAATGCTTCTAACTCTCATTTGTTGTAAGCATACTCCCGAAGTGATCCTCCAAAGCAAGCTTAGAGATCTTGCTTCCTCACCTACTGAAGTGATCCCATCACAAGATACAAGCACATGAAGATCTTATACAACAAGCTTGGGAAACTTGTCATCTTCATTCATAGAAGACTAACTACGTCATGCTTTGTGTTCTTGATGTTTAGTTTAGAATTTCATATCCATTCGACACATTGTCTTGGATATTGTCTAGTATCATATTCTTGTATCTATGACTAGACTAGATGGTTTATGTGTTTGTGCCATAAAACACAAGGTTTGTTATGTTGGGCCACAAAACATAACGGGTATCATTGAAGTCAAGTCACAAAGCATTAGTTAAGGGTTCCTAGAGATCGAGTCAAAGGCATTAGTGAAAGGTGCCTAAGGTGTACATTCGATTTGGTGTGATTCGATGTACAAGATAGATTAGTATTGTGTCCAAGGATGTTGATATCCTTGATGGTGTTGTAATAAGGAGTTGGTCTCCTTTGGGATTAGGTGGTGTGTAGTGTTAGGTAGTAGTTCCTCCATTGTAATGGAACTCGGTACTTAGCATAGTATCGGATAAAGGGTAGGCGACGTTGTGGTAGGTGTGGTTCACCTTGGTGTGAAAGAACCCGGTGGTTAGCCTAGTACCGGAAAAAGAGTAGGCGACGTTGTGAAGGCTTCTCCGCCATAAGGAGTTGGTGTCGTGTAGTGTTTACGAACTCTCGAGTAGGTGACTCGGGGAGTGGAGTAGGGCAAGGAAGGTGTCCTTGTAGCCGAACCACTATAAATCCTCGTATTGGTTTGTCTATCCTTTTACTTATCGCTTTACGTTTGTTCTTGCATTACATTGTGGTTGATGTCTATGTTTGTGATACATACTTGGTCTTTCATATAGTCATAAACTATATTTAACACTTTACATATTATGACACGCTTGATTAAGAAAAAGCAACCGGACTAATAATGGTGAAACTTGATTTATAATGAACCATTAATCTTGCGGAATCTTATGTGATATTAAGGGGTTGGCCTTACATGCCGTAATGCGTTAAATGCATCCTCACGTCGAGATTAGAAAATGCAATGGCTTATACTATATTTGATACAAAAGTTTTAAGTTTTAAACGGAAACGTATTCACCCCCTCTCTACGTTTTCACAATTGGTATCAGAGCGGGTTGGCTCTAGTTTTTAAAACAAATGGTTTTCAAAACGAGTAAGATCCTTGTATCAAATTTTTTGTGAAGTCAAGCATAATATGAAAAGAGTTTTTTTGATTCTTTTTCTCTTTAAAGTTTTGTTGTTAGATAACTTGTTAATCAAGCTTGAATAAAGGTAAAAATGGATAATATAACTTCAATAAAAAGTCTACAAAGGTTAAACCTTTTTGTCGGGTCAAAACATGCATTTTTGTAATTCTGTGTCAGATCCGCGGATCCCTCAGGTTACACTGGACGGATCCCTCAGAAAAGGGATCCGTGGGATCCGTGGTACAGAAGACAGTTTTTGTTTGAATTTCAAAAATTCATAACTAATTAACCGTAAGTTGTTAGAAGTCGTGCCACCTATCGTTTTAAAGGTATTTGAGTCTACTTTAATTTAAAAATGATTTCATAAACTGATTCAAAACAAAAATTTACAGAATCATTGATTTATAATATAAAGTCATTTTTTGGTCATAACTTTTGCACAAACTTTTGATCTAATTGGAGACGGATGTTCTTATCTTTTGAATAACAATGTGTCCTCTTTTGAAATTAAGGTTTTGATCATATTTATAAAAGAAACTAATCAATCTTGGTATACATGTTTATATTTAAGAAGAACTTTCGTATGCTATGTTAAATGATAAATTGTCGTTCCTTGCATTACTTGATTATTTGCTTATCTCAAGTAGCTTTTGTGCTTGTTTGATTGAATAACATATGTGGTTTGCTTACCTTGTTATTCAATCTCTTGCTTGTCGATTTAGTAATTTTTTACTAATCAGTGTGCTACTTGAAGGAGTGTTTGGGATAACATCTAGTTGTGTCGAAAATGTTAGTTTTATAAGTTGAAAAATGTTTAAAACATATAACACACTAAATGGCTTTTTGATTGAGTTTGTCATGTATGCAACATAAATGTTTTATGTGCTTATATGATTTCTTGATTTCATTTTTTCTTGTATCGTTTTCTAAAAACAACAAGAATGTACATCGGATCATAACCTACACTTGTGTTGATGATGTACTCTCCCGTTTTCCTTTTCATGATCGCTCTCCAAGCTTCATAGTAGGATTGACAACTTGATTATTTCATCCGATATACTCAAGTAAATTATTTTGCAACGCAAATATAATTGTTCATATCCGAAAGTCCAAACTCGAGCTTTCCAACAACATATGTTGAACTAGCTCATCCAACCATTTGTTTTTGTTCACCATATGGACAACTTTTAATTTTTTGACACCTTCGTCACCTTAGTTGTTTCAAGTATTATATTAATAAAAACGAAGCAAAGTATCATCGTTGTTACTCTTCGATAGGCCATTGTAGGAATATAAATTTTCCTAACTTGAGAATGAATACTAGAGAACTTATTGCACTAGAAACTCAATTTGACCTAACGGTTGAATTGCTTCCTTGATAGAAGTTAGGTATGTGGAATCGCCCGTAAAAATGGTCGTTTTAGCCGTAATTGAGCACCGCTAGTAATAGTTTCATATTCATTCTCTCACTTGAGAAATCTATACTCCTATGTTTTCCTAAAGTAAGTTTACAATGGAAATACTTTGCATTGTCTTAGGATTACTAATCAAACAAGTTGTAAAATTAATTTTTATTTTAGTTAATCACAACCACTTGCCTCATCAAGCGATTATATTGCGTTGATCGAGAAGAGCTACATGACTTCATGGACGAAGCCCATTGTATGCTAATCACCATCCGTAATGACTAGATTCTCCTAAACTAGCACCCCACAACTCTTTTGTCTTGAACACCATCATGTGATCTTTTCTTTCTAGACACATACCTTGCATGTCATTGTTAGTGTAAATGATTTACTAATCTCCCCCGTAAATCTATTTTGGGTTCTTGAATAGTGCTAAACCTTTGTGTTATTTGTGAGCTCGATCTCATTTGATTGCCTATATGTGATCTCTACATGCTCTCCTTGATTTGCTTAACGTGTATACATGTATGCTTGCTGTAGAAACAATTTGTTTCAAAATTCGAAATATAGAGCAAAATTCTGCAACTATTCTGTTAAGAAAATCTGTCTTAGACGCTGGATCCCTTAGATGTAACTAGACGGATCCCTCAAGTGAAGAATCCGTGGGATCCGGGTGGACAGAAGTTCCTTTGTAGCCTCCTTGCATCAATACAACATTCTAGACCTTATTGGACTAGTTAAACATGCTACATTAGGATCACTTAAACTTTCCTTAGGCTCAGTTGATCTCACATTCACTCATGGTTGACTTAGGATCACATTCGAAGTATTTTTTGATTTTTCATTAGGTCAAAAGTCACCATCTTTCCGCTTCAATGTTTACACATTGTTCCTCTCATCTCAAAACACCTAGTTTGATGTTTCTCTCAATTTTAGCAAATTGATTTTAGTCATCCTTACCTCAAAATAGGCCAAAAACTAGCTTTTAATTTCTTATGATTTTTACGGAATTTTCCAAATCTATCTTAAGTCATCATCTGATCTCTAGGATCATTTAACACCACTTGACACTCTCAAATTTCTTAGTGTCATCTTTGATCATCCACTGGTGCTCATAAAACCCCATATCTTTCCATAAAAGGCAATCATTAGCTACCATCAATCATTTTCTCATGATCATCTAAGTCCATCTTCATGTAAGAAACTTAATAGACTGAGTAACTTAGGATATGTAGGTTCTAGACCTTGATAGAACCCAATCACCTCTTTTTCACCTCATCTGTTAGCCGGATCCCTAGACTTAAGCTAGCCGGATCCCTCTAGTGAGGGAACCAGTGGAACCATGGAATAGTAGGTACATTATCTCTTTATATAATCATTTCAAATTTCCTTTTTCTACACAAGCACTTTTTCAACACTTAGGATTATCATTTTCTTATATGTTTATAAATGAGTTACATTTATATGATCCTATACGTGTTCTTTTCATTTCATGATTTTATGTGAACAATTTATCCATTTGTATAAATGTTTTCCTTTTGTACTAACTCTTTTGGATTCTTGTAGGATGACAATGGTCGATTTCATCATCAAGTCAAGTTGTGCTCATTCGCACATTTTTTTATTTCTAATCTTGCATCATCCTAACCATCTTACTCCACTTTTATCACTACTCACAAAGTCATCATGTCTACCACCTATAGTGAGTCATCAACCAAGTCAAAGATTCACCTTGATATCTTTCATCACCTCTACCACAACTTCCATACCTCTAAGTCATAATGATGATTTCTCTCATTATCACTGTGTCCAAGGTCTAGTTCATCAACTACGTGTTAAAGTATGTCTCATGTTCTACCAAATCCTACTTGTGTCAACCACAGCCTCAAACCAAAAGCTACTTGTATCAACCACATCCTACAAGTGTCTCACTACCACTACAATTCATGGTCGTTTAACCATCCTCCACAAACATCTATGTTGTCAAAAGCCAAGTGAATTTCGTAATGAAATGCGTCTCATCCCTAAGCATATTTTTCTTACCTTGAACAAACCTTACAACATCTAAACCAACCATGATGATGCAAGTAGTAGGATTATTCTCTTTTTGACTCTAATTCTTTCTTTGTAGGTTCATATATATACACTTTGATGTGTATGGGATTCTCGTCTATTTATGGACGAAATTTTACAGTAATTTTTTTTTGTAGGTTCTTCTTGACGCCCACGAGCTAGGGGGAGCTTCCGTCAAACATTTATGAAGTGCATCATATGACTTACTTGTCCAAGGAAGAATATAATTTTGCACTAACTTTTTGTTTTGTAGATTTTCAAAACACACTAGGGAAACTTGGCGCTCTGAATAAAGGGGAGTTTTTCGTCAAAACAAAAACATTGCAAATTTTTCAATAATTTCATCTTAGCCTTCCAAAAATACTTGACGCCTAATGCAGGTTTTACTGACCAGGTCTTAATATTTATAGTGTCTCGCTATACCTATGGTCTACCGTAATGCGCTAACGGGCAGTGTACCCGGTCGTGTGTAGTGTAGTAAATGGTAAAGCCAAGGTCGTCCCAAGAGCTATTTGTGTCGGATAATTACTAAGTCTAATTGTCACAGAATATTAATGGTTTGATAGGGTTTTAATTAATTAAACTACTAATGCAGAATATAAAGTAAAAGCAAATAAATGGTAAAGGGAAATCAATAGAGGAATAGTGGTGCTAACCTAGTTAATCCTCCTAGCTAGTTATATCTACGTCTACCTACTTCCAATTACTTCAGGTGGGGTCAAATTCGAGAGGACAACATTTGGTCAATTCGCCCTAACCTATCAGCAAAGATGCCACCACAGGAGAAATCAGGCGCACCGTCATAAGTCCTGTTGTTCCTGGTCCCCT
The DNA here is from genome assembly GCA_019973895.1 of Chrysanthemum seticuspe. NCBI lineage: Eukaryota > Viridiplantae > Streptophyta > Magnoliopsida > Asterales > Asteraceae > Chrysanthemum > Chrysanthemum seticuspe. Next base: position 224,348,811 of record BPTQ01000008.1, on the reverse strand, counting down.
AAGTCGAGTCATTAAGTACCGCTACATGCTAGATTCTAAATAGTGAGTGCCCGGCCGTTAGGAACTTAGACACTACACCCCCCAATTCTTAAGTTCATCCAAACGATAGGTGACCAGTTGGTCAAAACGCACAAGTAGAAAGGGTCGTCAGTTGGTCATATCTTACCGTTCCCGTCTCAGTCCGCTCACCTAGGGTCAGTTGGTCATATCTCCTAGGCAATTGGCCTCTATCGCCATTCAAAACTACCGAACCAAGGGTGACTACCAAAGAACTATGCATCCATACACTTAGAAATAATTGTACGGAAGTAAAGGTAAACGCAAACAAAACAATTAAGGAATCATAACTAGGCTAGCACCAAAGGGTGCTTAGCCGCTCATATTAATCATGCAAATCAATTCAATATTCAAAGGTACGAAATACATGAATTAAAAGTAAAAGAAATAATAAACGCTAAAGCTTATCGTAATGGTGTGACTTCTCCCTTGGAAACAGCTCCGTATGCTTCCCTAGACCTCTCTTGAGCTTTTTCCCACGTTCTCAGAGTGTTGTGTGTTGAATGGAATGCTTTGAAATGCTGGAATTCGTGGGGTATTTATAGACCAGGCCTGGGTTACGGCGTAACCAATAGAGGAGTTACGCCGTAACCTTCAATTTCTCCGTAAATGCACTAGATCTGCTAGTTACGACGTAACCTTATAAGTGGTTACGCCGTAGTCTTCAATAAACTCGGTTACGTCGTAAGTGATGCAGTAGTTACGGCGTAAGTATCAGCGGCGTGGAACCTCTTTTGACCTAATGGAGTTACGTCATAACCTTTGGGAAGAGTTACGCCGTAACCTCTTGATAAGTTGGACTTCTGGGTCACGTAATAGTTACGGCGTAATGTGAGAGACGAGTTACGCCGTAACTTCTTCAGAATAAGCATATTGTGATAAATCTTTAGTAATGTTTCCATTTCCGCGTCTCTTTAGCTCCAATGCTCGTAATTTACCTGAAAGTGGAAAACAAACGTAAATCCATATAAATGATATAAATAACGAACATTATCAGGGAAAATTGACACTTAATATTCATGACTATTTGATGTTATCAAATAACCCCCCACTTGAACTCTACTTGCCTTCAAGTAGACCTTATTAGATAGATTCCTAAAAAGATATCTCCCAAAACCTGGAAACTATGAGTTTACAAATCCCTTAGGCTAGAATAAAACAAAGCCGAACACCTCACGAAAGGGGAACAAACACTCAAATGTCTCAACTATTCTAAGTGTCAATTTCGGGGTGATCACTCAATCGCACAGTCATAGCATGTATTCTATCATAAGCTTGGCAGTTACACAAATCTCCACCACTAGAGTTAAGGGCTAAACAATTCTCAAAGGCAATATGGCTAGACACGACAAAGGTTAAGGGGTGACTCGTCATTACTAACATGTCAAGGCGAAGTGGACAAAATCAATGATACATGACCAAATCCATGGCCAAGACACCAAAGATTGCTCGCTGCATCACCTAGACAGGCTTCATGACTAAAGGGTAGGATAAGACATGGGATATATAATTGGTGTAAAATAAAAAACAAGCAGGTAGTCTATATCTATAACTAAGTCATCACCACTTACCGTCCGCCCAAAGTTCGAGCTTAGAAGTCTAGAGACCGGATCATGAAATGCAAGGTAGATGTGTCATTAGAGGACGTCGTGATGGGCACACTACCTTTTCTTCTTCAGTTGGTATAACTCCAACTCCAATCTTCTAATGTGACCGAGGTGGCCTCCTCGATACTAAATAATAAAGCTCATACTATAGTGCTTATAACATCGCACTTTACATAAATCAATCAACTTTTTTTCTTTTTTTTTCGAATCACATTTTTATTTTTATTTTTTAATCATAACTAAATAACATAACATCCCCCCACTTGAGATGAACAATGGGAATTCGGGGGGTCTTCAATGATCTTCATAATTGTTGTCGATGAAAGCGTGATTTACAAACCTTTCCACTCGAACCTTGAACTTAGGCAAATGATGACTTCCCAATTACAAATAAAGACTACAGGGTAGGCTAAGGTGTAAGGGTGTAACGAAACAATATATTGGGTTGACAAAATGAAAGGGATGGCTCATAAGGTGTATCTAGGGGTATCTTGCACTAAAGGGGAGTGCAACAAAAGGGTTTCACATGGGGGTCGAAAAGTCGAGGTGACTAATCGATAGACTCACAATGGTAGGCTGTTTGGGTGATAATCCTATAATACTGCCTTCTAAAACTGAAAAGTCCAAATACATCGAGCTAACTCAACATACCTCGTCTATGGTCTCGAAATGATGCAAAGTCCAAGTTCTAAAGTTTACAAGCTACCGGCACACTCATAATTTGGTGGATTTGGGGTAAAATATTGGAAACGGATAAGGCTAATCTCACCATGTAATATCAAGGGTTGTATGTGCTCAGCTAAGGTCTAATCTAGTTAGGTTCGGAAAAACATGTCAAAATTTTAAAAATGGCATAATTTTTCAAGATAAATTAGAAAAATGAGGGCGAAATAAAGTTCAATAGATAATTCTACTCCCGTCCCCCCACTTGAATTGTACAAAGTCCCTTTTGTACTAGGCATTAAAATAAAGGTGAAGAGAAAGGTAGAATTAGAGCGAGAACTTCCCTGAAATTTGCTCTAAAAAGAAGAAGGCCCACGAGAAAGGATCGTGCCTTCGTTTAAGCTTCATGAACAAACTTCAATCCCTGAAATCACAATACCGACAAGCATAATTCTAAAAAAGAAAAAAACAAAATGAAAAACAAACCTAACTCACTTACGTAGGAATCACGGTTGCATTTAGCGAATGCAACAAGCCTTTTAAACCACTTGGTATCCCAAGTGGACGAGTGAAGTCTCGTGAGGGTTTACAGGGAACACACCCACAAAGTTCATTTAAAAACTAATATAAGGTTACTGTGTTTTAAAATGAAAGAATTAAAGTAGAGGAGAGTTACGTCGTAACTCCTACGAGAGAGTTACGCCGTAACTGGAAAAACCTGGTATGAGTTGTGAAGCGAATAGTTACGGCGTAACAACTGAGATGGTATTACGCTGTAATTGGTAATGCGTCAAGAATTCTGCTGCTAAAATGTTGGTTACGGCGTAATCACCAATATGAGTTACGCCGTAACTCTGTTCAGATCAGCAACTGCAGCAGTAATTACTTCCTTTCTCCTGCAAAAATGGTTAGAAAACACAAAACCCAACAGAAATGAAATAAAAACAGAAGAAAGAGATAATTCGGGTTGTCTCCCGAAAGAGCAGTTTTCTTTATTAACGAGTCTTTAAGTTAGACTCAGAGCCCGCGGGGCTCCTATGGGGGCCTTTGAGCTTGCCCTACTTCTTCAATATCCTTCATCAAATTGTGTCTCATCCATGCAACATTTGAGGCAGTTCGGAGGTATTCAATGGTTTCGATCTTTCGGACTTTACAAAATTTCTCCTCCGGACCTAGGTGGTAGCGAGTGAATTCGTATTTTTCAACTATAATTGGAGGTGGTTTTTTGTAGGGTATCCCCAAGAGTTTGCACCTCCTTTGTTCGTAAGCTTCGTCATCGGGATAAGTGAACTCCTTATTTCCTTGCAACTCAAGGTAATCTAGCATCCCTTCGATATCATCGTCATCAGAAACAGTGCCCTTGAACCATTCTTCATCAAGCAAATTCTCCACTAGAAGGCGCTTGCATTCTTCTTTATCATTACTCACCCGCTCTATGTCATCGTCAATTGTTATTTTACTTGTGTTCTTGAGACTTTTGTCGTTTGAATTTTCTTGATCCATGTATTCCTTCCAAATCTTATCTTTTGTCGATGTGTCCACATGCCCATACTTAATTTTTACCCAACTATCAAACCCCAGGTTGTCCATCCAAGGTAAACTCGTTCTCTCCTCATCATTGGTTGAGGACCAAAAGAATTCATCTTTTCCTAATCTTCCAGAGTTGCTTCCACCATTACACATATCGTCATATGGGTTGCATGACACCCATAAAATTTCCCCAGGAGATTTTACTTTTTCGCACCAGTGACTGCGTAGTTCCTTGTTATCAGTTTCACTTAAATGCTCATCCATGCAGAGTATATCTTTATTAGTCTCTTCCTTCTGAATATGCTCCGCGTAATCAATTTTTAGTTTCATAATAAGATTTGGATTGATCTTGGCAATCCCAAATTGAATTGCGTACCAATCTTTAAAGGCCAAATTACCGAATTTAAGGCCATGTCTTTCACGCTCATGAGGGCATGTCCATTCTTCCTTTCTTTCATTGTCTCCTCCATTGCAATACTCGTAGAAGGGGTTGCATGTAAGCCATGCCCTAGTGGTTTCTTCATCAGTTATGACGACAGGAGTACACCAGTGAGTGATAAGTAGCTCTTCTTCATCTTCAAGGGAGAGTTCCTCGAGTTTTTCTGACTCGTCCAAGTCGAGGAATTTTTCTGCCCATGTATCCCAGTTACGCCGTAACTGAGATTCTTGGTTACGGCGTAATTCATTAGAGTCATTTTCCTCAGTATTCTTCACAACCCCGTTGTCGCTGTCAAACACGAGGTTACGCCGTAACTCATTAGGCATGTTACGGCGTAACTCAGATCTGTTAACGAAATCGTCCCCTAAACTCGTATCACTGGCCTGAACCTTCGAGTTATCATCCGAAAAAATTACCTTACATTCCATAGCTGGTTTAGATCCTTCAGGTTTATCGTTATTTCTCCTTACTTTTTCACTGAGCTTTATCACCATGGATTCAAGGTTTTTCAGAGTTAAGTCGTGTTTGGAAATGTTTCTGTCAGTGTTTCCCTGGAATTCCTTCAACCATTCATCTTGCTCCTTTTGTCTTTGGGCTGAATTTTCCAGAAATTTATTAATTGTTTCTTCAAGACTGGGCTTTCTTTCTCCATAAGGCACACGGTTGTAATTTCCACGATAACCATTACTATTTCGATTATCACCGTAAAATGGTCGATTTTCTCCATACTTAGCCTCTTCAATACCCTCTTCGTCCATATGAGGACAATTCTTCGTAAGACGTCCTCCTCCACAGCTTTCACAACCCACTTGGATGGCATGAACGGTTTCTCTGACCTTTAGCATATCTCGACTGAGACTTTCAATTTTACTAGTGATTGCTGCAATTCCGTCGAAACTTCCGCCTTGGTTTCTTTTACTTCCACCTTCGTGCCATTTTTGAGAATGGTCCGCCATTTTTTGAATGGCTTCAATTGCAGTAGTAGGAATCATGTTTGGAATAGGTCCTTGATAATCCATCATCTGCCTTGTAGTTACATTTATTCCTTTGTAGAAAATATTGACCTTCTACTGGTTATTAAGATCATTGGTAGGACACTTATAAAGAAGATCGTTGTATCTGTCCCAAGCTTGATACAGAGTTTCGTCGTCTTCTTGTTTGAAATTATGGATCTCCAAGAGTTGATTAGAAATCTTTGATGGCGGGCAATATCTTTGAATAAAGTGTTTCTTTAGTAGCGCCCAAGTATTAACTGCCCCGGTGGGCAATCTTTCGATCCATCTTCTGGCTGCTCTAGTGAGAGTCATTGGGAACACCCTAAGCATAACAGCATCATGAGACACGCCCGGAATGTTGAAAAGGCTAGCGATGTATAAGACATTTTCAACGTGCTCATATGCGTCTTCATCTCTGTTTCCTGAAAAAGGGTTAGCGCGAAGCTCCCTCATAAATTGGTCTTTAATCTCGAAACGAACATCCGCTCCTATTGCCAGTCTTACGAGACCCGGCCCTTGATCTTCTATAGTCAACGCCAAGTATTCCTCAAGAGAGAGGTCATCGATGTTAAAAACTTCCATGGTACTTGAAAACTTGAAATATGATCGTGAGAAAAGTTTAAAAATGAAATGAAAGACTCAATATTAATCCTAATATAGCTCCCCGGCAGCGGCGCCAAAAACTTGATGCAAGTTTTACTGACCAGGTCTTAATATTTATAGTGTCTCGCTATACCTATTGTCTACCCTAATGCACTAACGAGTAGTGTACCCGGTCGTGTGTAGTGTAGTAAATGGTAAAGCCGAGGTCGTCCTAAGAGCTATGTGTGTCGGATAATTACTAAGTCTAATTGTCACAGAATATTAATGGTTTGATAGGGTTTTAATTAATTAAACTACTAATGCAAAATACAAAGTAAAAGCAAATAAATGGTAAAGGGAAATCAATAGAGGAATAGTGGTGCTAACCTAGTTAATCCTCCTAGCTAGTTATGTCTACGTCTACCTACTTCTAATTACTTCAGGTGGGGTCAAATTCGAGAGGACAACATTTGGTCAATTCTCCCTAACCTATCAGCAAAGATGCCACCACAGGAGAAATCAGGCGCACCGTCATAAGTCCTGTTGTTCCTGGTCCCCTAATCTGAGTCATTAAGTACCGCTACATACTAGATTCTAAATAGTGAGTGCCCGGCCGTTAGGAACTTAGACACTACACCCCCAATTCTTAAGTTCATCCAAAACGATAGGTGATCAGTTGGTCAAATCGCACAAGTAGAAAGGGTCGTCAGTTGGTCATATCTTACCCTTCCCATCTCAGTCCGCTCACCTAGGGTCAGTTGGTCATATCTCCTAGGCAATTGGCCTCTATCGCCATTCAAAACTACCGAACCAAGGGTGACTACCTAAGAACTATGCATGCATACACTTAGAAATAATTGTACGGAAGTAAAGGTAAACGCAAACAAAACAATTAAGGAATCATAACTAGGCTAGCACCAAAGGGTGCTTAGCCGCTCATATTAATCATGCAAATCAATTCAATATTCAAATGTACGAAATACATGAATTGAAAGTAAAAGAAATAATAAACGCTAAAGCTTATCGTAATGGTGTGACTTCTCCCTTGGAAACAGCTCCGTATGCTTCCCTAGACCTCCCTTGAGCTTTTTCCCACGTTCTCAGAGTGTTGTATGTGGAATGGGATGCTTTGAAATGTTGGAATTCGTGGGGTATTTATAGGCCAGGTCTGGGTTACAGCATAACCAATAGAGGAGTTACGTCGTAACCTTCTATTTCTCCGTAAATGCACTAGATCTGCTAGTTACGACGTAACCTTATAAGTTGTTACGCCGTAGTCTTCAATAAACTCGGTTACGTCATAAGTGATGCAGTAGTTACGGCGTAAGTATCAGCGGCGTGGAACCTCTTTTGACCTAATGGAGTTACGTCGTAACCTTTGGGAAGAGTTACGCCGTAACCTCTTGATAAGTTGGACTTCTGGGTCACGCAATAGTTACGGCATAATGTGAGAGACGAGTTACGCCGTAACTTCTTCAGAATAAGCATACTGTGATAAATCTTTAGTAATGTTTCCATTTCCATGTCTCTTTAGCTCCAATGCTCGCAATTTACCTGAAAGTGGAAAACAATGGAAAACAAGCATAAATCCATATAAATGATATAAATAACGAACATTATCGGGGGAAATTGACACTTAATATTCAGGACTATTTGATATTATCAACGCCCTTAACAAGGGGGAGCAACCATCAAGGGGGAGCATGCACACATTCATTCTTCAAAATTCCTTTATGCTTCAACAAAAGGGAGATTTCTTTCTCATCATATATTTTTCCTTTTTATTTTCTTCTTAACACTAACCTTGATGTAGGTTAAGCCTAAAAAATTTGATCCATTGATCCGTTGGCAATAATGGTTATAATTCAAAGGATCCTTCTATTTTTTTGTATGTGATTCTCTAGGTTCCTCTTAAAGGCGAGATCACCACCTTTTGAAGACGTGCAAGCTCAAGGTCATGAGTTTCTAAGCTTCGTCATTAGTGTTTCGTGTTGAAGGTATTGGCGTGGTGTGCCAATTGGAGCAATAAGGTGTTTTCATTTTAACTTCACTATGGATGATGCAAATCGCCATTCTTGGGAGAAATTAAAGTTAAAGGACACACCCTTTTTGTTTCGACAAAAGGGGGAGAAGAGTGTCAACATAGAAGGTAATGTATAGGAAGTACGGACACAAGTAACCTTGACATTTTACCTATCTGTTACGTTTCCATATATTTTGTCATCATCAAAAAGGGGGAGATTGTTAGTGCAAATATTACGATATTTAATCTATACATTCTCATTTGTTTTGTTGATGACAAACATGTAACTTGTAATACATAACATAAAATGTATAAGTTACTTGTAATTATATATTTTTTCAACACCTCTCGACGACTCAATTCCTTGTATGCTACAACACAGGTTCGTACATGTTTGTTATGTTGCGTTATGATCAAACCCCCAACAAACCATTAAAACATGTTTAGTTAAATAGTTTATGCATAACAACTAGTGTTTACATATTGGGTAAATATATACATAACTAGTATGTATTATAATGGGTGTTATAAATGGGTAGAAACTTAAGTATTTGACCCATTGACCAAATACACTGAATGTAGTTGGATAAAACCCAAAGTCTAGAAACATTGTACCTTGGTGGGCACTCATAACCCATTTGACTAGATGCATTGCATCCATTAGATACATTGTATCTAATCTAATACCCATGGATCAACCCATAACCCATTTGACTAGATGCATTGCATCCATTAGATACATTGTATCTAACCAATTTGACTAGATGCATTGCATCTTGTAGATACATTGAATCTACTTGGTACACATGACCCATGACCCATGACCCAAAACCCATGGGTAAAATGGAGCATCCCACGGATCCTCAATAATACACTAGACGGATCCCTCAAGGGAGGGATCCGTGTGATTCGGGGAATAGTGTCTAGTTTTCTTCTATAAATAGTTAGCCATTTCTTCATTGTTTCATACACCTTCACACATAGTTTCTCTCCACCATTTCTAGGATATTTAAATCATTAGGAAACATGTAAACCACCCTCATCTCATATGATCATAATGCTTCTAACTCTCAATTGTTGTAAGCATACTCCCGAAGTGATCCTCCAAAGCAAGGTTAGGGATCTTGCTTCCTCACCTACTGAAGTGATCACCCATCACAAGATAGAAGCACTTGAAGATCTTATACAACAAGCTTGGGAAACTTGTCATCCTCATTCATAGAAGACTAACTACATCATGCTTTGTGTTCTTGATGTTTAGTTTAGGATTTCATATCCATTCGACACATTGTCTTGGATATTGTCTAGCATCATATTCTTGTATCTTTAACTAGACTAGATGGTTTATGTGTTTGTGCCATAAAACACAAGGTTTGTTATGTTGGGCCACAAAACATAACGGGTATCATTGAAGTCATGTCACAAAGCATTAGTGAAGGGTGCCTAGAGATCGAGTTAAAGGCATTAGTGAAAGGTTCCTAAGGTGTACATTCGATATGGTGTGAATCGATGTACAAGATAGATTAGTATTGGGTCCAAGGATGTTGATATCCTTGATGGTGTTGTAATAAGGAGTTGGTCTCCTTTGGGATTACGTGGTGTGTAGTGTTGGGTAGTAGTTCTTCCATTGTAATGGAACTCGGTACTTAGCATAGTACCGGATAAAGGGTAGGCGACGTTGTGGTAGGTGTGGTTCACCTTGGTGTGAAAGAACCCAGTGGTTAGCCTAGTACCGAAAAAAGAGTAGGCGACGTTGTGAAGGCTTCTTCGCCATAAGGAGTTGGTGTCGTGTAGTGTTTACGAACTCTCGAGTAGGTGACTCGGGGAGTGGAGTAGGGCAAGGAAGGTGTCCTTGTAGCCGAACCACTATAAATCTTCATGTTTGTTTGTCTATCCTTTTACTTATCGCTTTACGTTTATTCTTGCATTACATTGTGGTTGATGTCTATGTTTGTAATACATACTTGGTATTTCATATAGTCATAAACTATATTTAACAATTTACATATTATGACACGCTTGATCAAGAAAAAGCAATCGGACTAATAATGGTGAAACTTGATTTATAATGAACCATTAATTTTGCGGAATCTTATGTGATATTAAGGGGTTGGCTTTACATGCCGTAATGCGTTAAATGCATCCTCGCATCGAGATTAGCAAATGCAATGGTTTATACTATATTTGATACAAAAGTTTTAAGTTTTAAACAGAAACGTATTCAACCCCCCCCCTCTACGTTTTCACAATTGTATCTAAAGAAATACCCATGTATCAACCCATAACCCATGACCATGACCCATGACCAAATTCCTATGGGCAAAGAGGAGCGTCCCACGGATCCCTAGCTTTACGCTAGACGGATCCCTTGAGGGAGGGATCCGTGAGATCCGGGGAACAGTAGCATTTTCTCACTAAAAATAGTGAGCCATTTCTTCATTGTTTATTTCCCCTTTCTCACATACTTTCTCCCTGAGTTAAAAACTCTCTAACCCAGATCCAAGTGATCTATGTTTGTAGTTTTGTTTTTGTGTGATCCTCTAGGTTCCTCTTAACGGCGAGATCATGACCTTTGAAGTCAAGCAAGCTCAAGTCCATGAGTTGCCATGCTTCCTCATCATGAAGACTACTGAAGTCCTCTTGTTGATGGTTATTTTCTTTCCTCTAAGAAGTGTAGTGTTGAAGACATTAGTGAAAGATGTCTCAAGTGTCAAGACGAAGACATTAGTGAAAGGTGTCGATCGTCTATAGTGTAGGCATTAGTAAAGGGTGCCTAGAAGTCAAGTCACAAGACATTAGTGAAGGGTGTCTTGAAGAAATAGTTAAAGGCATTAGTGAAAGGTGCCTAAGATGTACATTCGACATGGTGTGTTTCGATGTACAAGATAGATTAGTATTGGATCCAAGGATTTTGATATCCTTGATGATGTTGTAATAAGGAGTAGATCTCCTTTGGGGTTAGGTGATTGGTGTAGTGTTGCGTAGTAGTTCCTCCATTGTAATGGAACTCGGTACTTAGCCTAGTACCGGATAAAAGGTAGGCGACGTTGTGGTAGGTGTGGTTCACCTTGGTGTGAAAGAACCCGGTGGTTAGCCTATTACCAGAAAAAGAGTAGGCAATGTTGTGAAGGTTTCTCCACCATAAGGAGTCGATGTTGTATAGTGATTACGAACTCTCGAGTAGGTGACTCCGGGAGTGGAGTAGGGCAAGGAAGGTGTCCTTGTAGCCGAACCACTATAAATACTCGCGTTGTGGTTTTGTGCTTCTTACTCTTTATCTTTTCATTACATATTTATATTTCTATACGTTTGGTTATCAACATCCAACACACATCCAAATAGATTGACATAAGTTGATCTAACTAGTTTAAAACGAGTTTAATTGGCAAAACTATTCAACCCCCCCCCCTTCTAGTTTTCCACAATTGGCATCAGAGCTTCGTTACCAAGTTTCTTAAAGTATATTGTACTTTAAAAACTTTATACGATCCAGGGTTAATTGAAAACTACAAAGAAGGTTTTTCATAAAAACAAACACCATGTCTTTTAAAAGTCTTTGTTTGGATGTTGATTAGATGACAACATTCTTCTTATTATTTATTCTTCAATTAATTGCACTAATCCTCTTTGTCATATTGCTTAGTCAAAGCTCATACCTACACAGCCATAGGAATCGCTTGGTAACAAGAATACCTTCCCTAAGAAGGTATCTTAAACACAAAGGAGCCGGAATTGTCTACTGACATTTGTTGTGTCATTTGTAAAGACATTCCTAAGTGCATTAGAGGTATGACCTTCTACTTATTTCTAAATGACATTAGCTTGATAATTAAGTATGCCTACATAGGTATTTATATGATTATCTTTTGTGCATATACATGTATTACATGTAGCTTCATTAGGAAGCCTTTTCTCGTTACCTTTTCGTCTAAAGTCGTGTTATATAAAACTTGTGTTTTATTTCACTTAATCCAAAAATCATATCTTTCTAATAATAAAACAAAACACAAATGTCAAAAATTCATCCTTCCCCATAAATAAACCATCCGTCGTCCACTATATCAAATCCCCATTCCATTTTCAAAAAAAAAACCTCTAACTCAAAACTTCATCTTCTTCTCATCTCATCTCATCTCAAACCAAAACCAAGAAGGGTCGTCATCAACATGGTTTACATCGCCCTCGTGCTCATCGCCTTAACACTCATCGCTCTTGTGTTCCCTATGATGAAGTTCACATACGGAGACATATATTTGTGTTGTTAATCTACATTGGGGTTATATACCCAATCCTTTGTATCATTCTTAGCATTGAAATGAAATACTATTAATAGTCTAGTTTATCTAGGTTATTATTATCATAATGTGTTTGTCATTTCTTTTGATTTATATCTTTCGTATTCTCTCGTGATATATTAGAAACCATGAATGCATGCTAAAAGAAAATGTAGGCTAAAACACATATCTTGGTATAAAACTATTAAACTTATGTTTTTATCAAAAATCTGCTTCTGTTACTACAGATCAACGGATCTCGGCAAGTATACTAGCCGGATCCCTTATAGAAGGGAACCGTAGGAACCGTCCTTCTGGATAACAGATTTTCCATGCAAAATAAAAACCACTTTCTTCCTAAAAGAAATGTTCTACAAGAAAGTCAAACATCAAGTGAGTTAAATGTCATTGTTAATAAACATCTTGTAAAAACGTAGGTAATCATTGTTTTACCCGTAATACGTCACATCCTATTAACTTGTCTTTCCTATAGGTTTCGCTATGTCGCATAAATATGAGTTTGATTTTTCACTCACCAGCGTCTACACTCCTAACATCTCCCTTGAGCCCAACACACCTGGCAATTATGTCCGTGGGTTCAATAATCTCGAAACCCGTCACTTCCACGAAGGACGTATTGTCGACACTCCTCTACAATACGAAGAAGGTATCAATACCTCCTTCCGAACCATAGGATTAGAATGTCTTCTCGAAATTAATGAGAAAATATGTCCAAGGTTTGTATTGGAATTCTTCCGTCAAGTCCAACTCGTTCGTAATGAGGATCGTTCTCTATCTCTTTGGTTTTGGATCAAAAACCAAAAGTTTGTTTTAACCCTTGGGCAATTTGCTCAAATTCTCCGAATTCCAAATCATGGACAATGTGCCTTCACCGAAGATTGGTCTCTTGATTCTCTCTTCAACTTTCGTTAAGAAAATAATCCATATTGTTCATACATACCTTCCCCGCAAGACTTGACACGCACAATATGCAAACCTCGACTCTATTACTCCGATCCAAACATTATTTGTACAAAGGATATCCGAGAAGAGTACAAGGCTCTCACACTCATCCTACGGGAAAATGTTTGGAGTCTTAGGGGAAATCGAGAAATCCTTCCCGCTTGTTGTGCTCAGATAATGTATTGTTTGCTAACACAACAACCATACAATCTCGCCTACTTCTTCACAAGGCGAATTGTAAATCTTCAAGGCTCCAAGAACAAACTCATCCCCTATGGAATGTTCTTGACGCGCCTTTATCATAACATCATGTACTTCCACCCTTAATTTCATAGTCCGTTGTACGTACTTGTGAACAAGATGATGGAACCTATAAACACATCTCTCATGAAGACTTTCTTCATTCCTGAATCAGCGAACACTCATCAACCATTTGATGATCCTTCTAGCGAAAACGCTCAAGGAACTTAGTAATCTTTCAAATAGGATCAATCCTTAGTATTCATGATTTATCAATGTAATCTAATTTCTTTCATGAAATAAAACATTTTACATTTGATATCTTAGTATTAGAACCTCCTTAACTAGCCTTGAAATATAATGCATTGTCAAAATCATTGCATACGTTTAGTAAAGGTTCTTCTTAGCAGATAGACGGATCCCAAAGGTTGTGCTTGACGGATCCCTACCATTAGGGAACCGTGGGATCCGGCAAACAGATAATGAAATTGCAATCATTGTATTTCAAACATATCCTTAGAACACTTCACACTAAGCTAGACATAGTGCCTTAAGGAAAATTAAGTCCTTATCAAGTTAAGTAGATCTTCCCTACTCACACATAACTCACCTAGATCACACTCAAGATGCTTGTAGATCTATCGTTTCACTTAAACCCATTACTCTTCCGCTCTCAATATCACTCATCATCTCTCACATGATCCCTCATATCTAGCTTTGGAAATCTTTCAGTTATGGAAAAATTGATTATAATCATCCTTACCTCCAAATTGGTCAAAATTGATCAAATTCTAATTTTTCCATCTTAAAGCCTTTAGGATATTCTCCAAAACATTATCCTAAGTCACTATCTGATCTCTAGGATCATTTAGCTCCACTTGACACTCTCATAATCTTTAGTGTCATCCTTGTTCATTCATTGGTACTCATGAAAAGTTCCAATTTCTTCCATAAAAGGCAATCATTAGCTACATCACTCATTACCCTTAAGTACTTAAGCACCTCTTCATTTAAGACACTTAGATGAACTGAAAACACTCAAGAAGAAATAGGCATTAGACCTTACAAAACATCATTGCATCTCTTCAAAGCTGCTGAGAGATGGATCCCTAGGATTAGCCTAGGCGGATCCCTCAAAGGAGGGAACCGTAGGATCCGTATGACAGAATTATGTCAACTCTAGCCAAAACAATCATTTCAAGCTCATCTTGCTAACTTGAACACTCCATCTCATCTTAAATGAGTTCCTAGATTAGTACAACTCTGAAGTTGACTCTTGTGCATGTTAATCATCACATTCCAATGAATTCTAGTGGCTTAAGTCTTGAATGCACTTGCCAAATCCTTTGGTTTATAAACCACATTGTTAGGACTCCTAAAGTCATCATCTTCATCCTCATTTTCAGCACTTAGAAATCTTTACAAACCTCTTGAAATCATCTCATCATGAGGAAAGCTCCAAGTGGTATCTCATCCACCAAAGAACCACCCAAGAAAATTGCTCGTGTTATACACGAAATCTTTTCAACCGAATCATCTCCGGTCAAGTCCACTAATGCAAGGATTTCTCCTCCACCAATCAAACCAATCCCTAAAAGGATAGTACCCACAAAACTACCTATGCCAAACACCACCATACCTCCTAGGCCAAACAATCCCATCTCCACTAAACCATCACCATTGGTTCCTAGAGCTATTTCATTTACAAATCCACTATCATCACCACACCTCTACAATTTAGAAGATTTGCCTCCTAGGCCGTCTCATCCTCCTCCACCGGCAACATTCTCCTCATTAGGAGGAATAATGGTACAAAATCAAGGTGTTGAGTCAACACTAGCTCCGGCTTCCTTTTCGCCGTCACCGTCATATAATCCCATTTGGATTATGAGAAATTATCAAAGTCAACCAGTCGACCATATGGAAGTTGACACTTCTCTACCACCACCATCATTCTTGGTCGAGCCATATTCAAATGTGCCTCCACCAATCCCTCCATCGTTTGAGGCTCCATAACCCGCTTCACTTGATCCTTCTCATCAAGCAATTTCCTTTCTTCCACCACCACTACCTAGCCATGACAAAGATTGTTATCATTGTCAACATGTTGAAAGTTTGATACATGAAGTACGGGAAGATCAACGTTTCATGTTCTATCACCTCCTCGAACGTTTCGACGAGATTAAACCTAAACAAACTTGAGCTAGAGGATTTTAGTGGTATCCTAGTATCAAGCGTTACTTAGATACGTCTAGTAATTCCAAGTCATGTATCGATCATTTTCTTAGTATTTAGAGTCATGTATATCATACCTCTAGTTTTATTAAATGAAATTACATGCTACTTGCTATATTTCTGAGTATATGATTATGTTATATAATACATATCTCACTTTGATGTTAACATTATTTGTTATATCACCATTGCTGAATTTAATCATCAGCCAGACGGATCCCTGAATTTTGTCTAGACGGATCCCTACAAGGAGGGAACCGTGGGATCCGTGAGAAAGAAAACTATTTCTCTACTAACTTTAGTCATATTTGCAGGAAATTATGCATTATACTTGTTTTCTAACTTTTGTTTTGTAGTTATTCTATTTACACATGAAGACTTTGACACCCTAAAGCTAGGGGGAGCTTTGTGTCAAAGAAATACATTGCAAAATCACTTGCAATATTAGGATTACATTTCATGACGTCCCTTTGCAAAGTTGCAATCATCAAGGGGGAGCATATTCGTCACATAGACGAAATCTTTTGCAAACTTAGTTGCAAATGAACTAGCTTAGTATTATTTTTTCTTGACGCCCTCACATAAGGATGGACTCGTCAAGGGGGAGTTAAGACGAGATCCTTTCCCGTTACTTGCTCTCTACTTTTTCTTTCTTTTCTATTTTTCACATGTTTTTTCTTAAAGCAATGTGTTAGTTTCCTTTCGAAGCTCTTTTTGTTTCAACAAAAAGGGGGAGAAGAAAGTAAAAACTACAAATTCAAACGTTTACGAATTTTAGCTTTTTCTTAAAATAATTTTATGTTTTGTCATCAACAAAAAGGGGGAGATTGTTAATACAAATAAGCCATATAAACATTTATTTATATTTTACGATCTTCTAATGTTTTGTCGATAACAAACGTAAAATCATGTTAATGAAACAAATAAAATACGTAAATGGTTTGAGCCAATAGTTTTCTAACACACTTACATTTTCACATAAAACACTAAAACAAGTATAAGTGATTTTATGATTTAGTAATATATATGTACAACAACTAGTGTTTACATATTGGGCAAAATATATACATAACTAGTATATATTATAAATGGGTAAATAACTACAACCCATGGAGCATATCCAAAACCCATGGTATTGACCCATACCCATTTGACTAGGTGCATTACACTCATTAGATACATTGTATCTAAAGAATTACCCATGGATCAACCCATAACCCATGACCCATGACCCATGACCAAAATACCCATGGGCAAAGAGGAGCGTCCCACGGATCCCTAGCTTTACGCTAGACGGATCCCTTGAGGGAGGGATCCGTGGGATCCGGGCAACAATAGCATTTTCTCTCTATAAATAGTGAGAAATTTCTTCATTGTTTCTTACCCCTTTCTCATATACTTTCTCCTTGAGTCAAAAAACTCTCTAACCACAGATCCAAGTGATCTATGTTTGTAGTTTTGTTTTTGTGTGATCCTTTAGGTTCCTCTTAAAGGCGAGATCACCACCTTTGAAGTCAAGCAAGCTCAAGTCCATGAGTTGCCATGCTTCCTCATCATCAAGACTACTGAAGGTCTCTTGTTGATGGTTCTTTTCTTTCCTCTAAGAAGTGTAGTGTTGAAGACATTAGTGAAAGATGTCTCAAGTGTCAAGACGAAGACATTAGTGAAAGGTGTCGATCGTCTATAGTGTAGGCATTAGTAAAGGGTGCCTAGAAGTCAAGTCACAAGACATTAGTGAAGGGTGTCTTGAAGATCCAGTTAAAGGCATTAGTGAAAGGTTCCTAAGATGTACATTCGATATGGTGTGTTTTGATGTACAAGATAGATTAGTATTGGATCCAAGGATTTTGATATCCTTGATGATGTTGTAATAAGGAGTACATCTCCTTTGGGGTTAGGTGATTGGTGTAGTGTTGGGTAGTAGTTCCTCCATTGTAATGGAACTCGGTACTTAGTCTAGTACCGGATAAAGGGTAGGCGACGTTGTGGTAGGTGTGGTTCACTTTGGTGTGAAAGAACCCGGTGGTTAGCCTAGTACCGGAAAAAGAGTAGGCAACGTTGTGAAGGTTTCTCCACCATAAGGAGTCGGTGTTGTGTAGTGATTACGAACTCTCGAGTAGGTGACTCGGGGAGTGGAGTAGGGCAAGGAAGGTGTCCTTGTAGATGAACCACTATAAATACTCGCGTTGTGGTTTTGTGCTTCTTACTCTTTATCTTTTCATTACATATTTATATTTCTATATGTTTGTTTATCAACATCCAACACACATCCAAATAGATTGACATAAGTCGATCTAAATAGTTTAAAACGAGTTTTAATTGGCAAAACTATTCAACCCCCCTTCTAGTTTTCCACAGATAATTTAATTATCGGCTAAGCATCCGCGGATCTCATTATTTGGTATTTTAAATTTGCAGAGATCGAGGAATGATAGATTTACTTATGAGTTTAGATGCTAAGCGTGGAGTAGATGGTTCTCTTTAGAGCCCATCGAAGGTACTTATGGCTGTTTGTTCCCACAAAATTGTCTCACCCCATATCTGTGAATAAATAATTAGGGATGTTAAGTTTTTGGCGATAGTTAGTTCTTTATCTTCTTTAGAGAATCCTTGCCCATGAGAGTTGGGTACACATCGAGGTACTGTCAGTGTTGCGGTATAAAAACCATACGATTCGGAGTTTGGCACAAAAATTAACATGAAATAAAGCCCAAATGTATTAAAGTGAAAAATCCAAAGCCATAAAAGTTTTCTATGTCCGATGGTACCCCCGTTGTCATGGACTTCAAAAAGGTGGAGGAAAAATCCAAAGTCATAATAAGACTTCTGATAAAACGGAAATCCCGTTGAGTTAGTGGTTGAAAAGACCAAGGGCCTAAATTTTAAAAATGCAAATGAGCTGAAATAAGTGTTAAGCCAAACTTTGAATCCGGGAGATATCTAAATAAAGCTTCTGTCTCTGGACTCATAGATGAGTTGTTTCGGTCGCCATAAAAAGGATATCTTCCTAAATCAAGTTAAATTAGGACCTTGATGTGGACCTCATTCTTGTGTGCAACGGTTTTCGAGGGAAGATGAATAACTAATTATCGACTTAGCTTTATATCTTTATCGGAATAAAACTTATCAAAACGAGAAATTTGAAGAAATTCAATTCTCACCAAAAATAAAATAAATAGAGGAAAATAGGAAAATGGGAGCAAGAGGTAATTACACAAGTAACTTCCATGGTTAGTGTTAGCATGTAAAATCATATTTAACAATGATTTCGGTTTTACGCTTAGTTTGAGGACTTGTGAAAAATCAGGGACGATGTATTCTATTTGTATGGTCACTTCGCGCTGAGTTGTGTTTCCTACTCCATGATCCTAAAATGTCGTTTGAAAAATGTTGGAGTTATTGATCGACATGAAAGTTCAATAAACCGTCACTCATAATGAATGTGCTTAAACGTAATATCTATATGTGAATTAAAAGGTAAACGGGGAATTTTTAGAATTAAGGGTTTCTTAATCTCTTTTGAGGAATCTTTGCTACTTTTCATAGGTTTAGTAGAAAGAGATTGAAATCATTGGTTTTAAAAGCGTGAGTTGATTGCATTGCGTGAGGACACGACAATCTTCTAGTCTGGGGTATTTTTGTATGTGCTAAAACACATACCATTTCTTTACCAAATAGACCCAAAATAACCAAGAAAGAGCCGTTTATACTAATATTTGTTGGTTTCTTGAGTTTATGCATGTGCAGGTACGGATATGACAAAACTGACAAAAGAAACCCAAAACCAAAGAAAACCGAGCACGAGAGAAAGAAGAGTGCAAAAGCCGATGCCGGAGATACAGTTTTATGGGATTTGGATGCTCAATGATAAATTTTACGGAGTTCAGGTCAAGATTAGGAGTTTTCACTTCAGACCCTTCATTATACCACATTTTCACATTTTACCCTTAACTTTACCATTTTACACATTCAACCCCTCACAAACCCATAATTGCACAATTCACCCCTCATAAATTCCACTTATCCATTTTACCATTTATGCCTAAACCTTTCACAAAGTTACACCATTGGTTCTTTTCATTTACAAAATAGCTTAAATGGTCCTTATGTATGAAAATTCGGATCTACCATTAAACCAAAAGCCTAAATCCATTTTCCATTTACCCAACTAAGGCCCAAAAGCCCATCTTACTACTAATAAAAGCCACCATGGTCAAGCCTAATACTACCCTGGTGAACCCTTAGCCAAATACATGACCCTTCCCTTTCACACACCGTGACCCCCTTTTTATTTATCCCTTCAGTCAACACCTTATCCCCAAACTCAAATAAGAATAATAAAATTCCCTTTTCCCAAGCGCGCCCAAAACTAGAACAATTACTATTTATCCATCCTCTTCCATTTACCCTGATTCCCAATAAAATACCCGTACTTATAAAGCCTCTACAAGCTCCTGACCACGTCTGACATGTGCAGAGGTGCCATGAGGGGAATCCGTGTGATATGAGCATGTGCACACAAATCAACGCACCAAAATTGTGATTAAAGTTGAAGCAAGATTGAAGGGTGCAGATTAGAGGTGCTAGAAGCTTCCCTCAGAAACCCAAATCATCCTGGCTTAACCATTTAAAGGCGTCCTCAGTCACAGAAGAAGATGTCCAGTTTTTATAGCTTTTAGAAAATTGTTACCACTTTCTTATTTCTGTTATTTTACTGTTTTTAGTTATAATTTTAAATTTCAAAATTGTAATTCCAGTTTTTAATAAAATTTTAATTTTCACCTTTAATTTTGCTCTAATATCTCATTACCGTTGGATTCACTCTTAGCTTTAATAATTGTTAATATAAGCTCAAATAAGCTTGAAATAGCTTATAGGAGCTTATTGTTCCTTTACCTTGTCCTTAATTTTCATTTTTGTAAAAAGTCAACAATAGTCAAAGTTAGTCAAATTTAAAGGTGAGAACAACTTGTGGCAAATTTTCTGATTTCAAATTGTTAATCAGTTGAGTTTAGTGCTAATTAGTTCATTTACATTCAGTTTTCATCAAGTTTCATTAAATAGTTAAGTTTAAAATTCAAGAGTTTCCATTTAAGGAGTGTTTGGTTCTGCTCTAAATTTCAGTTTAAAATGGATTTGGCCTTTCAATTTTGAGTTAGCTGAGGTTAGAAACTATTTTTAATGATTTTTCAATCAAGTGTTAAGTTTCATTGTCAAGTTTTAAAGTTTTAAGCTAAATTTTCAAATCCGTCTTAAAGTCCATTTCAGTCCCAAATGTTTTATTAGCTTGTTTAACTATTCCCAAAAGGAAAAAAATCAAAAAAAATGCTTGACTTAGGCTGCTGTTGGTTTCAAGTAGATGGATTGGCCATTTTTCCCTGCATCAGTAAGATCTTGTCCATTTCAAGTTAGATTAACTGTTTGCTTTAATATGTTTAATGTTGGATTTTTGATTCACTTAGTAGGATTAGGTAGTAAATTAGATCTGACTTCCCTTTAGAAGCCCTTAAGTAGTTTTTTACATAGTTTATTTTAGGGTAAAAGACATAAAATAACAACATACTTTCTAAAATTTACCGACTTGAAACACTTACTTTTCTATTAACATATACACCCACGTACTTTCAAATTTTGTTCCGACTTTACCAATATTATAATAAAATAATATTATTTAATATGATATTATATTAATATAAATCGGTCATATGGGTGAAGTCGGAACAAAATTTGAAACTACGTGGGTGTATATGTAAATAAAAAAGTAAGTGTTTCAAGTAGGTACATTTTAGAAAGTACGTTGCTATTTTATGGCTTTTACCCTTTATTTTAGCTTGCAAAACCCCTAGTTAGTCTCATTTTTGTCCCGTATCTGCTGTTACAAATCAGTTAAGTTATAGTGCTTATCTACCTTTAAGTCAGTGTATTTGCTAGCTAGGTTTCTTCAGTAGCTTATTAGTTCATTCCTCAGCTTACTGGAACAGCTTTTTAAAGCCTGCATGTTACCTCAGTACCCATTCCATGTTCTGCATTAGTTCCCTTTTATCCTAAATAGCTTTTAGTTTTGATTTTTAATTTCTTCATGCTAAGTCCTCTTAAGCCGAGATTCTGGAATTAAGTTTAGTGGTTGGTTGTCTTCTACAAGGTATTTTTAGTTCAAATTTAGGATTTTTTTTAAACCACTTCAATATGTGCTTAAAGTAGGCACTTTAGGGCCGTTTGGCATTAGGTAATTTGAAAGTGAACTTGTGCTTACTTACCTTTTACTTGTGCTTATTGGATTCAAATCAGTTGCAGTAGGTTAACTTTAGATATTTTAGGTTAGTTTTAGCTTGTGGTAGCTTATTGTAGCTTTTAGTGGCCTTTAGCTTATTTTTTATTGCTTTCCATAACAGTTGCATGCCCAAATCATATCTCCTGTACTCATAAGTTGTTTTTATTATTTTTAATGGTATCTCAGTAATAATTATAACTTTTTTGGAATTTTTTATATTTTTCCTAGCTTATTTACTGTTTCTCTGCATTTAAATTCAGTTTTTAATCCATTTAATTAGCATTTAATTCAAATAAATTAGAAAAAGGTCAGAAAAAAGCAAAAGTAATTTTATTAGGTTTATAATATTCAAAAAGCCAAAAAAGTAATTTTCCAGAATTTTCATAGTTTAAATAGTATTTTCTAGGAATTTAATTAATTTTAATTAGTTTAAAATTCATAATAATTAGAAAAAAGTCAGAAAAATGTAATTCCAGTTTTGAAAATTCTTTTTAGTTAATTAAGTTTTTTGAAAAATATTTTTATAGTTTTTTTGCATGTTTTCATAATTTTTAGCATTTTAGCTCTATTTTAAATGTTTAAAATTAGTTTTTAATTCAAAATAAATCAAGAAAAACCAAAAAAAATAGTTTTAAATATAAAATAATTTTTAAATATCATTTTTAGGTGAATAAAAATAGTAGTTCATTTTCATGGGTTAAAATAGTTTAGTTTGCATTTTAATTCGCGTTTTATTAATTACGTTATTTACGTTTTTTAGTTCTCATTTGCGTACTTAGTTATAATTTCCTTGTTTGCATCATAGATTCAGTAGTTTTAATTGCCTTTTATTATTATTGCTTGCCTTGTAGTTTAGAAATCATCAAATTCCCTTTTTACCCATTCGAATCCCGAATCACGCGACGTGAGTTGTTAAACTCCATTCATCCCTCGTTGGGAGAACGACCCGGAAAATACATTCCTTTGTATTTCTTCGGAAAATATCTTGTACGAAAATGAACTATCACCTATCTCATCAACAAAAATTCATGCCTTTCCCATGCTAATTCAGTCATCAATTGGATCTACCTACCATTGATTGTATTCTTATTTCACTTGCTCCATCAAAAATGGCATTGGCAACATCAGATGCAATTTTTAAGGGGGGGGAGTGTGAATAAACTAAATGACAGCTATCAAGTGGATCTACTTCCCATTTATTATATTCCTTCTCACTTGTTCAATCAAAAACTGGCATTGGCAACCTCAGATACAATTTTTGAGGGGGAGAAGTGTGAAAAAACTACATGTTGATAGATGTTTGATAAATGGTCATTCAACTTACTGTTTCCGTGACACTCCAACGCCTAATGTTCCACTTACTAAGGATGACTGGGATTTATTGTTTGTGTGATTTAGTGTTTCTACCTACGTTTGATGATACTTCTAACCGCTAACGAATGTTGATCATCCAGTTCCTGAATCTCCTGCTCTGGTTACTGCTGACTCAACTGGTTCACCTTCTTCAATTTCTATTGATCAAGATGCACCATCTAGAAGTACATCTCAGACTACTCAGGAAATCTTATCTCCAGTTATTCCTCAAGGCGTTGATAATGACTATCATAATTTTGGAGTTGCACTTATGAATAATGATCTGCTCTTTGGTATTCGTTTCCCAAATCTTCACGGATTATTGTTCTTCCTAATGTGCACTCTGTAAATCAACCACATGAATATAAAGGAAAATGACAACCTCATCCGCTTGAAGACATTATTGGTGAATCTTCTTGATCAGTCTCTACATTCCTCTAACTACCCACACAAGCCATGTTTTTGTCACAATGGTGCTCTCATATCCTCAACTGAACCTAAAACTTACAAAGAAGCATTGACTGAACCATGCTAGATTGAAGCTGTGCAAGAAAAGCTCAATTTTTTTGAAATACTTGAAGTTTGGAAGCTTGTTCCTCGTCCAGATCACGCTATGATCATAACTGTAAAGTGGATACCTAATGTCAAAATTGATGAACTGGTAGGAAGGTTGAAAAACAAGGCAAAGTTGGTAGCACGTGGATATTGTTAGGAAGAAGGTATCGATGTTGAGAAATCATTTGCTCCGGTTCATTCAGTGGATCGACGTATATTAGATTGTATGCTGACTTACGTATTGGGCAGTTGACACAAATTTATTACTTCAGAGTTAATCGTTTATCACTTATTTGAAGTTAAAGTTGACTTTCACAAAGGCGTGTTCTTATTTTATCCTGAAGTCGGGGTTGGTTGGATGCATGACTTTCAATGACAACTTGCTCGTGCTGAAGAGTTAAGTTGAAGACTTGGTTTATCTAGTTACCAGCAGTCGGGATGGATGGTTGAAGACTGGTTAACTATCACTAAAAGGAGTTACATTGTAGTACTTAGTTTCATACGCAGATGACGTTGTGGATAATTGCAAGAGGTGTTAATGTCTCATACTTTGATTGAGTATAGAGTAATAAAGATTTGCTTGGCGCATAAATTCTCGACACCGTTCTTCCAACATTAGTGCAAGCTTAAGATACAAATGCGGGGATTTCGTCTTCAGTTTCAAGTTTGGTATATCAGGTTTGCTTCATCAAGTGGTCACTTCAAATTGTCTACATCTGGGTTGGTTAAGATAGTCAGAGAGAGTTTCTGTTGTAGTTAATTCTCACATGATATATTTAAGCTAATCGTGTTATTCTCTATTTCATATATATAAGTGTATTATGGATGCACATCAAGTACACGTGATGAACTTAATACTTCTGCTTGATTGAAGTTATTCCGGGAAGACAAATGTCACAACCACAGAGAAAATCAGTGTTTAACTCGTGGCCTTTGGTGCATTATTCCAACTATCTGGGGGAAGGATTTATTATTCCAACTAGTTGGGGTAAGTGGCCTCTTGACACTTTTGGTATGTGTTAACTCAGCATTCAGTGGGAAGAAATTCGAGAAGAATATTTGGAGCGTGAGATGATATTGCTTAAAGACGTCTTCAATATGATTTATGTTAAAGTGGTTCCAGTTAATGCTTCACGAAGTGATTTAAGAAAACCAATTATAGAAGTTTTGTAGTATTTGGGTAGCTCAAATGTATTAGATTTGAGCATCGGGATCGTTCCAAGCGAGAGACGAATGGAATTTTCAACTCACGTCGCGTTATTCGGGATTTGAAAGGAAAATAAGGAATTTTGGGAGATTTCTAAACTACGGGACAGGGGAAAGTAAAGGGAAGAAATTAAAGGCACTAAATCTATGATGCAAACAAGAAATTATAACTAATTATGCAAATTAACACTAAAACGCAAAATACGATTTAACTAAAACGTGAATTAAATGCAAACTAATCTAATTTAATCCCTAAAAGTGATATAAAATTATTCTACAGCTAAAAATGCATTTCAAAATTTATTTAAAATTTAAAACTAATTTTTTATGATTTTTCTTGAATTTATTTAAATAAAAAACTAATTTTTAACTTTTAAAATAGATCTAAAATACTAAAAATTATGAAAACTTATGAGAAATTTACAAAAATATTATTTCAAAAATCTAAACTAACTAAAAATAATTTTCAAAACTGAATTTTAATTTTTCTGATTTTTTATCTAATGTCTATGAATTTACAACTATTTTAAACTAATTAAATGGCTAAAAATTACTAGTTAAGCTAGGAAAATGAGGAAAAATAATTTTTATGTCTTTTTGATTTTTTTTAATCTAGGAAAATTGAAATTATATTTTTGTGGGCTTTTTCTTATTTATTTGTAATAAAAGCTAATTAAAAAGTACTTAAAACTGATTTAAATGAAGACAAATAGCTAAAAGCTAAAGAAATTTATGAAAATTTCTAGAAAAGTCCTAATTAATATTAAGATTCTATGAAAATTATGAGAAGAAGCTAATGATAACAGATTAAGCTAACTACTATGCAACCTAATCAAATAAGCTAAATAAAGATAAGCTAAATGATGAATTAAGTAACCAGAAACTATGAGAAGATGCAATAAGCTAAAACTAACTTCTATCAACCTAATGAATCTGATTATGAACACTTAATCTTAGTTTAGAGGCAAATAAGCATTTCCAACTTTAATTCAGTAAAACAGCAAACACGCTTTAGATCATCAACTTGCAGCTTAGAAATAAGCTATCTATTAATCTAGGAACTTGAAACCAGATTAAGCAACCTCTAAAAAACTTGGCAAGGAGCTTATAAACTAATTTTTAGCCATGGAAAAGCTATATTCATCTATCTACAAGCTCTGCAAACAGCTTCAACACACTTAGTTAAAACTGAATGTGTGCACAGGGTAAAACTGGCCAAATATAAGCTGGCTTTTAACTGGTATAAAAAATTCACACAAATTTTATAAAAATACCTTATCAAAGACCATCAACCAGAGTTTTAAAATCCAAAGTTTCACCAAATTTAAACCAGAGTTTTAGAAATAGAAGCTATCAGAACTGAAAACCACTTTTTGACTTTGTGACAGAAATTAGATTTTGACTTTTATGAGATTTGATCCACTAAAACAGATTCTAAATTATGATTCTAGATGAAATATGAACTAATTAAGCTAACATTAATGATTCTAAACCTAACATGCAAGCTATAATATCTTAACACTAACTGATATGCAAGTTTAAGCAGATTCAAGTGTATTTTGACTTTGGGACCAATGCACATGAAAACTAAGGACTAAAATAACTATAACAAGCCTAATTGAACCTTTAGCAATGATACTTAACCACTAAACAAACCTTTAGCACAGATTAACTCCTAGATCCAAACACTATTTTAAGTACTGAAATGCAAATTTCACTATCAATACCTTAAATCTAAACCATAACTAATTCAAAACAGATTCTAATGACACTATAACACCTAAATGATGCAATAATTCCAACAATAACTATCAATTAAACAAAATTCCTACTAATGCAGATATGATCATCAAAACAACAAATGATTCTATTCTTATAAAACAGATAAACTGAAATCTAAACAAGCATAATCAGTAATTAACTACACTATACCAAACATGATCAATCAACAATTAACACTTCTACTTATTAATCTAAAAACTCAGATAATTCAGAACTTACAAGTGGTCCAGCCACTATGGCTTGCAACTGAGAACCAATCTACTATCCAAAACCCATTATTGCTTCAAATCACTCTTAATTCCACCTAATTCAAACCAATTCTGAATATTACACCAGCTGCTTAACCCAATTCTGCTTCAAATTCTCAACAGTTGACGTATGTTGACTGATATTGAGATTTGAGTGTACAATGGATTTAAAACTGTAATAAGCTCACTAAAAGCTATATAAAGCTGTAATGAGCTTAATGAAACAGTAGCTTGAGCTTTGATGAAGCTATAAACAGATTTGAGTAATTTTTTATTTTCCAACTATTTTTCTTATTTTTTTTGTAATTTTTGATTAAGGATGTAAACAAGCTGAATTAAACTTGAAATAAGCTAAATTAACTTTTATTGATTCTAATAAGCATTTAAGAAAAACAGTAAAGAATAAACAAAGGAATTTGAACTTAAATGAGAAATTTATTAAAACGAGAAATGTGAATACAATAAGTGAATACAATACTGAGATTAAAATTAAACTACTAAAAACATTTAAAACCGAAAACAAGCTACTGAAAAATGAGATGGATACAACTGTGTGATTTCAAGGCTATTTATAGAAGAGCTTGTGCCATCAGAAGGATCCAGAAGCTAGAAATTGCGCTTTCTCTTGATGCGTTTCCACCCTTTGATCAAATCCCATCGTCATCCAATCCATCTCAACCCTTAGATCATTCTCTACATGTCTCACTGACCAATCAGGGGCTAGGAGAGCACACGGATTGCCAGCTTGGCATTCCGTGTGTCAGAGCATGTCAGAAAAGTACAATACTACCCTTAATTTTGGTTAATTGGATTAATTGTGGTCGTGGGCATTTAAGTTTGGGATTTAGGGAAAAAGGGTGGCGGGTAATGTTTTTAGGAGTAAAATATTACCGTTTGACTTTTTGACCAAGTGTAAAAATGGTTTGACCATAGGTTTGTGTTGACCGGGTATGGGTGTGATGAGTGTCTAAATACTCATCATTTTTGTTCCTTCTACACTGCAAAAACAGTCAAAAACACTTTGAAAAGTCTCAAAAAGACAGAAAAAATATTTAGACTGTGTTTTATTCAATAATTGTAAAAATCCAGTCCCTGGTTATTCAAAACATGTAATTTTTCATAAAAGGCCCTCAGGAATTTTTAAGTTGTCAAATTTAGCCTTATAAAGTCTAGTTTTGCAAAATGACAACTTGAGTCCTTGGAATTTTAAAGATTGACAGATATTACCCCGGGACATTTTTAATTTGAAAATTATCATTTTTGGTCCTTGGGAAAATTAATCTTGTCATAATTAGTCCTTATGATGAAATTTGGAAAATTACAGTTTTGGTCCTTCAAGTTTGGTCAAATGGCAAATATGGTCCTTGTGTATTACTTCCAAATCCAAACCGCCCAAGCCGTATCCCAACCCAATCTCTATTAATAAAATACCGGACCTTTTATAATAATAAACCCAAAACAAAACATAAAACACGCCCACAACTTTTTCCTGCTTCCCTTCCTTCTTCTGCCACCATCTCTGCAAAACCACCCCACGCTCCACACTCCATCATCATCACCTCCAGCCTATTCCTACCCACTCACCCACTCTAATCCCTCCCCCAATGCAAAGTCACGAGATGACACTGCCACTGTGGCAATCCCAAGCTCACATTACCCCCAACCAGTGGCTCAGATTTGCTCTCACTTGTACCTACTAATTGGATGGTGGAGATTGACTAAAAGAAGCACAAGATGATGTTTTGCTTGTTTTGTCTCACCAAAGAAACACAGACAGTGAAGACAAGAGAAATAAGACAATTTTTAGTTTTTTTTTTTGTATAAATAAGGATTAGATGGTTAGTGTAAAACTAGTCTAGAATGTCTTGTTCTAGTCCCACCTTTAAATTTCTTTGTCATTTTTAATTGTACTCTTAAATTTCTAGCTAATGCAATTTTCAGATTTTTAATTTTCATGTTCTTTTTTTTTATTCATGTACTTATTCTGCCTTTCCAATTTAAAGTTTGTTCTAAGTGTTTTAATTCAGTTTAAAGTTGGTTTACAGTTTCAAAAGTGAGTTTTATTGAATCTCAGAATTTTTTTTAACAGTTTTTCATAAGCTTTTCTACCTAGGGCAGTGTTTGGATCAGTGGGATTTTTGGGTCAAAACTCAGTTTTTGACCCACTTTAGAAGTTGAAGTGGTTAGATGCAAGTGTTAATCAATGAATTTGAAGTTGTTGTTAGTTTTCAGTAGGTAAGAATCAGTTTGCGCAGTTTTTTTTTAATCTATCTCACTGTCTCAGTTTCCTTTAACAGCAGCCTTCACCCACTTGTTGCTTAGATTTCAGTAGCTCAAGATTAGGATTAGGATTGGTTTTAGATGCAATTAGTTAGTTAGATGTAAAAGCTCAATTAGTGTTAGCTTACTTTTTTTTCATTTTTGAGCTTAGTTGGTAGCTTTTAGGCCCTCAAAAAGCCCCATCTGCTCTTGTTTGTACTTATCAGCAGTCCCCTTTTGCTTTCTTTTAAGCTTCTTAGTTATCCTTTTAGCTTATGTTAGTTACCTTAGGTGTTAATTAGTTAACTTATGTTAGGCTAGTTTAGGCTTAGCTTATTTACAGTCCATTCGATGCTTATTGGAACTTTTAGATTGTTTATTTTCATTTTTAGCTATAAAAATCCATTTAGTTTAGCATTAATCTGAAACTGCTTATTTTCTCTTTTTCTTTCCTGTTTTCTCTATTAACTTTTAGCTTATTTTGGTACTAGACATGTAGGCTAGCTTGCTTCAGATTTGTTCTTGTATTTGAGCTGATGTTAGCTTAATTGAATTCCATAATCCCTTTGGCAGCCCATCC
This sequence comes from Chrysanthemum seticuspe, assembly GCA_019973895.1. NCBI lineage: Eukaryota > Viridiplantae > Streptophyta > Magnoliopsida > Asterales > Asteraceae > Chrysanthemum > Chrysanthemum seticuspe. The sequence goes on along the minus strand of BPTQ01000008.1, from coordinate 224,318,949 downwards.
TATCCAAACGGACCCTTGTGTTATTTGGCATATGATTGTTGTTAAAGAAGCTGATCAGCAGCTTAATTTCGAGTTTTTAAGCTTACATTTTTGTTAAAAAAATTGCTTAATGATTAGTTGGTAAAAGTTAAAAGTTCAAAAAAAAATAAAAATAAATAAAAGAAGCAAAAAGGGTGGAAGCTGGGTTCGAACACCAAACTTCCTAGTCTGCTGCATCGACCAGACATCACAGTCCACTGCCAACTGCGCTTGGCTTTCTGTTGTTTATATCTTGTACCTTTAATAATATAACAATTAGTTAAAGTTGCTTGTTTTCCAAAACCCAAAAAAATCAATAATAAGTGAAAAACGTAGCCAGTGGGATTCGAACCTGGGACTTCTGTCCACCTTCCCACGCTCCACACCAAGTCCAACTGCCCTAGGGACTTTTCTTGTTAAATCTTTAGGGCCCAATCCTTTTAACCAGTTTTTATTTTTTATTAGCTTATTATTTAGTTTGCTTATTTACTGCTTATTTAGATCAGGTAACCTTCCCATTTTATTTTTCCTAGATAGATTATCACATAAAGTAGTTTTCATGAATTTTTCATATTTTTCCCAATTAGTTTAGTATTTTTAATTAATTAATTAGTGTTAAATAGTATTTAATTCATAATAAAAAAATATAAAAGTCAAAAAATATAATTCTTTTTTCTAAAATTTTCTTTTGTCATTTAGTAAGTAAGAAAATTGTTTTTACACTCGTAGGCCTTTTATTTCACAAATTTTACGTTTTTGCTTGCGCACTCGCGTAATTTTTAGAAATAACGCTCGTTTCCATTTTAAGTCACGTTTTTAGATAATTTAAGTTTACGTTTTAATTAAAATAGTTTATTTAAGTTATTTTATTTTATAAATCAAGAAAAACATCATTTTGCAAATAGTGATAGCGTTTATTTAATATAATTTAGATTTTAATTTTCTTTAATTTGCATTTAAGCCCCTGTAATTTGTAAACTCTTTCTTAGGGTATAATCAATCAAACCCTTTTCCCATTCAAATTCTCTCGATCACTACACGTTTGATTATTCTCGCACAGCTCGTTGGGACATAACGACCTGGGGAAACACTATACTCTCCTGATCTTCATTGTATTTGTGTCTGAGCTGTTTTAAGTTTCTTACGGTTGGCCATTCACAAGTGGCCAGCTTGTGTGAGAAAACTTGACGGTTTGGCACGAATCAAATTTTGGCGCCGCTGCCGGGGAGCTGTGCTAATTATCTTCCGTTTAGCAGATTAGTGATTTGGATATTCACTCTTTGTTCATACCATCTATATGTTTATATTTTCTTATAAAAATCCAAAAATCCAAAAACATCTTAAAAATCAAAAACCCAAAAAGATTTTCATTCTTTGTTTTTACAACATGTTTTTCAAAAATACCAAAAATATTCCTCTTTACCCTCTTACCCTTTTTGATTCTTTATCCCTTTACCCTCTATCTATTTGATTCTAACTTCTTCTATTCTCATGGAATCTCTCGACTACGACGAATTCTGGGACGAAGTTGAAAAACTTCAGACTTTATCACAAATGTCAAGAATTCGTGTTGTTCGTGATGATCCATTAATTATGCGTAGGGAAATGGAACGAGAAACCGGGGTGACAAAGGACCAGGTACTTCCCTCTGATAACGGAGGTGCTAAATACGTCCAACCTACGGTTATCCAAAGATCTAACCCCTCAATTGCTCCTAAGCCGTCTAAAATTGATCCTAAACTTTCACGATTTACGGTTAAAAGCAAACATGCAGAATTTAGACCGGTGACTAGCAAGAATGACTTGCCTAATCTTCACGTTTCTCAAGAACCAGAACCGGAGACCATAACGAAAGTGGTGGAAATTGCTAGCTCTCAGAGCACACCACTTATCCCACCTCCTGATTTTTCAAAATGTTCTTCGAGACTTGATAGTCATTCGGATCACCATGTTGGTTTTGTTGATTCTTTGAATAAACTGATTCCTTCTCATAACTCTCAAATAAAATCGTTTATTCCTTGTGTCGGTTGTGGTGAGCCTCTTTTTGGTTCACCCTGTCGTTGGTGTACATGTGTACAATGTGGTAATGATATTCAAAACGGGAGTTGTTTGTTTTGTGGTTCGAGGAATTCATTTGATTATGATCCTAATCCGAACTCATTTAACGACGCCTCAAATTTTTCCAACTACCCACCACAGCCCGACTTATCTTCATATAATCAACATAACTGCTGTGAATTTTGTGGAGGTCCTCACCAAGGATTTGAGTGTCAATCCGGAAACACGTTTGTCTATGAACAGTTTTCCGGTGATGCTCAGAACTTTGGTTATGACCAATATCCATATAATTCACCAATCCAGACTCAACAGTTTTACTGTTGTGAGTACTGTGGAGGTCCCCATTTCAGCTCTGATTGTCAAATAGGGAATCCATTTCCTTGTAACAATCATGACTCTCACAGATTTGACAATTTCCAACCTCCACAGCACCATACGGTTCAAACTTCACCTGAGCCGTTGTCTCAAGAAATCTCCCAAAATTTTGAAACCGCAATGAAAACACTTGATGATATGATTAGTAACTTTAAGAATCAAGTGAGTGGTGAAAATACCATGGGAGAATTGCTAGCCGAAGAACGAGAGGCCCGCCAATCTAGGGAAGAATTATTAGTCCTAGAGCAAGCAGCTCTAAGGCTTTCCCAATTTCTTAAGGCAGCTATGTATGATGATGATGAGGAGAGTTTTTATCCTTTTGAAGATAATATTCCTCAACTCCCTCAGTCAGTTGATATTCCAGCAGTTGAGATTCCATCTCAAACAACTGCTATCACACCCAACGCTCCCACTCACTCTCTGAACATGGGGGATGAGCATCTTGACACTGTTCCTGAAAAGGAATCGGACGAATTCATAAAGTCTAGTGTTGAGAACCTTGTCCCAATCCCGAGAGAGTCACAGGGAACTTCTGATCATATGTGTGATTCTCTTTCCCCTCTTGAGTGTTCAAAAGATCATTTTGAAACTTTCTCCAATTGTAGCGACGATTGTGCTTCCTATGGAAACATCGAGTATGTTGAGGCATCACTCCCACAGTCTGACCCTCTTCTTGAGGATTTCTCCGGTGAACTCACTCACATCAGTCCACTTTCATCAGAAAGTGATGATGATTCCTTTGATTTCGAAGCCGACCTAGGAGAGATTGAAAGTATCCCTTATAATGATCGTTCACTCACTTCTCACCCTAACAGTCCAATAGAGAATGTTGATCACTTTGTTCCTGAAGCATTCAAAACAACTCTCACTAATCCTCTATTTGAATTCGACTCTGAATTCACTTTAATTTCTGAGAATCCACTTTTTGATACTCAGATTGAGGATAGTGATGAGTCTACAGTGGAACAAGAGTTCACAATTTCACTTCATGTGAATGATTCTCTTCATGAAGAGTTCTCCGGTGAACTCTCTCATGACATATCTCCTCCGGAACATGATCATTTCTATTTTTATCTTGAGGATGATATTGGCTCGGAGGAAGGTGTACTCTATCATACGAGTTTGCTTATTGGTGATACTACCCTCACCCTTCCTCCCGATATGTCTACATTTGAGGATGAAGAATGGATCTTGATTGTTATAAAAATCTTTCTTCCTTTCCTCAAATATCTTGTGATTTCTCTTCATCTTCACTCCTTCGGGAATGAAGACACTATCTTTGACCCCTGCATTTTCATTTATCATTTTTGAGCCGGTTCTATGTATATCTCATCGATGTGGAACTTTCACGTGCTTCAAATGTTTGTCCAAACATCTTGAATGAAAGTCCGATGGAGATTGTCTCTTCCACTTACTTCCCCATGAGCCAATGAATTCGGGGTCGAGTCAAGCTAGAGACTCGGTAATCAAAAACAGTAGTTAAACATGGTTTTTCACCCCGTGTGTACCACTCTAGTGTGGGGGAGATACTCCACATGTTGTATATAGATCTAAAAAAAATAAATGAAAATTGTAAATATTAAAAAAGAGAATAATTGTTGTGTTTCTACAATTAGCTAGTAATGTTATCCTTTTACGTTCTAAGTTTCGGCATAACAGCCGGTACTTTGAATATTGAGGACAATATTCATTTCTAAGTGTGGGGGGAAATTCTGGCGAATTTGATCATAAATGTACCCTTTTAGTCCCTTTTTCCCCCAAAAATGGCCAAATTTAAAAAAAAAAAATTTAGTGGAAGTACTATGTACTAAACACAACAAATGGTAATCAGTCCGCCATGTCTAATAAACAAAAGGATTGGCTAATCCTGGAGCAAACGGCTCTTGGTAAAGATATCTCAAATCCGTTGACGGCTTGCAATTTGCTCAAAATTGTATGGTGTTCAGCTCACCATATCTTTAATTAGTGAAGTGTTGGCTAGCCCGCAAGTTTATGGCTTGTGGTAAAGGCAGTTGGAAAACCATAATTGGTAATCAACTCACCAAAGATATTTTATCTAAGAGTTGGCTAGTCCAGAAGCAAACGGCTTTTGGTAAAGACAAATCAAATCCGTTGGAAGCTGGTGATTTGCTCAAAATCATTTGGTTATCATTGTACCAAGGTTCTTACTTGAACTGAAACAATTGGCTACTCCAGAAGTAATGGCTTTTGGTAAAGAGACTTAAATCCATTAAGTTTTCACAAAAGATTGCTAGGGACTAGCAATAGTTTAGTGTGGGGGATTGATGAGTGTCTAAATACTCATCATTTTTGTTCCTTCTACACTGCAAAAACAGTCAAAAACACTTTGAAAAGTCTCAAAAAGACAGAAAAAATATTTAGACTGTGTTTTATTCAATAATTGTAAAAATCCAGTCCCTGGTTATTCAAAACATGTAATTTTTCATAAAAGGCCCTCAGGAATTTTTAAGTTGTCAAATTTAGCCTTATAAAGTCTAGTTTTGCAAAATGACAACTTGAGTCCTTGGAATTTTAAAGATTGACAGATATTACCCCGGGACATTTTTAATTTGAAAATTATCATTTTTGGTCATTGGGAAAATTAATCTTGTCATAATTAGTCCTTATGATGAAATTTGGAAAATTACAGTTTTGGTCCTTCAAGTTTGGTCAAATGGCAAATATGGTCCTTGTGTATTACTTCCAAATCCAAACCGCCCAAGCCTTATCCCAACCCAATCTCTATTAATAAAATACCGGACCTTTTATAATAATAAACCCAAAACAAAACATAAAACCCGCCCACAACTTTTTCCTGCTTCCCTTCCTTCTTCTGCCACCATCTCTGCAAAACCACCCCACGCTCCACACTCCATCATCATCACCTCCAGCCTATTCCTACCCACTCACCCACTCTAATCCCTCCCCCAATGCAAAGTCACGAGATGACACTGCCACTGTGGCAATCCCAAGCTCACATAACCCCCAACCAGTGGCTCAGATTTGCTCTCACTTGTACCTACTAATTGGATGGTGGAGATTGACTAAAAGAAGCACAAGATGATGTTTTGCTTGTTTTGTCTCACCAAAGAAACACAAACAGTGAAGACAAGAGAAAGAAGACAATTTTTAGTTTTTTTTTTGTATAAATAAGGATTAGATGGTTAGTGTAAAACTAGTCTAGAATGTCTTGTTCTAGTCCCACCTTTAAATTTCTTTGTCATTTTTAATTGTACTCTTAAATTTCTAGCTAATGCAATTTTCAGATTTTTAATTTTGATGTTCTTTTTTTTGATTCATGTACTTATTCTGCCTTTCCAATTTAAAGTTTGTTCTAAGTGTTTTAATTCAGTTTAAAGTTGGTTTACAGTTTCAAAAGTGAGTTTTATTGAATCTCAGAATTTTTTTTTAACAGTTTTTCATAAGCTTTTCTACCTAGGGCAGTGTTTGGATCAGTGGGATTTTTGGGTCAAAACTCAGTTTTTGACCCACTTTAGAAGTTGAAGTGGTTAGATGCAAGTGTTAATCAATGAATTTGAAGTTGTTGTTAGTTTTCAGTAGGTAAGAATCAGTTTGCGCAGTTTTTTTTTTAATCTATCTCACTGTCTCAGTTTCCTTTAACAGCAGCCTTCACCCACTTGTTGCTTAGATTTCAGTAGCTCAAGATTAGGTTTAGGATTGGTTTTAGATGCAATTAGTTAGTTAGCTGTAAAAGCTCAATTAGTGTTAGCTTACTTTTTTTTTCATTTTTGAGCTTAGTTGGTAGCTTTTTAGGCCCTCAAAAAGCCCCCATCTGCCCTTGTTTGTACTAATCAGCAGTCCCCTTTTGCTTTCTTTTAAGCTTCTTAGTTATCCTTTTAGCTTATGTTAGTTACCTTAGGTGTTAATTAGTTAACTTATGTTAGGCTAGTTTAGGCTTAGCTTATTTATTGTCCATTCGATGCTTATTGGAACTTTTAGATTGTTTATTTTCATTTTTAGCTATAAAAATCCATTTAGTTTAGCATTAATCTGAAACTGCTTATTTTCTATTTTTCTTTCCTGTTTTCTCTATTAACTTTTAGCTTATTTTGGTACTAGACATGTAGGCTAGCTTGCTTCAGATTTGTTCTTGTATTTGAGCTGATGTTAGCTTAATTGAATTCCATAATCCCTTTGGCAGCCCATCCTATCCAAACGGACCCTTGTGTTATTTGGCATATGATTGTTGTTAAAGAAGCTGATCAGCAGCTTAATTTCGAGTTTTTAAGCTTACATTTTTGTTAAAAAAAATTGCTTAATGATTAGTTGGTAAAAGTTAAAAGTTCAAAAAAAAAATAATAATAAAAGAAGCAAAAAGGGTGGAAGCTGGGTTCGAACACCAAACTTCCTAGTCTGCTGCATCGACCAGACATCACAGTCCACTGCCAACTGCGCTTGGCTTTCTGTTTTTTATATCCTGTACCTTTAATAATATAACAATTAGTTAAAGTTGCTTGTTTTCCAAAACCCAAAAAAATCAATAATAAGTGAAAAACGTAGCAAGTGGGATTCGAACCTGGGACTTCTGTCCACCTTCCCACGCTCCACACCAAGTCCAACTGCCCTAGGGACTTTTCTTGTTAAATCTTTAGGGCCCAATCCTTTTAACCAGTTTTTATTTTTTATTAGCTTATTATTTAGTTTGCTTATTTACTGCTTATTTAGATCAGGTAACCTTCCCATTTTATTTTTCCTAGGTAGATCATCACATAAAGTAGTTTTCATGAATTTTTCAGATTTTTCCCAATTAGTTTAGTATTTTTAATTAATTAATTAGTGTTAAATAGTATTTAATTCATAATAAAAAATATAAAAGTCAAAAAATATAATTCTTTTTTCTAAAATTTTCTTTTGTCATTTAGTAAGTAAGAAAATTGTTTTTACACTTGTAGGCCTTTTATTTCACAAATTTTACGTTTTTGCTTGCGCACTCGCGTAATTTTTAGAAATAACGCTCGTTTCCATTTTAAGTCACGTTTTTAGTAAATTTAAGTTTACGTTTTAATTAAAATAGTTTATTTAAGTTATTTTATTTTATAAATCAAGAAAATCATCATTTTGCAAATAGTGATAGCGTTTATTTAATATAATTTAGATTTTAATTTTCTTTAATTTGCATTTAAGCCCATGTAATTTGTAAACTCTTTCTTAGGGTATAATCAATCAAACCCTTTTCCCATTCAAATTCTCTCGATCACTACACGTTTGATTATTCTCGCACAGCTCGTTGGGACATAACGACCTGGGGAAACACTATACTCTCCTGATCTTCATTGTATTTGTGTCTGAGCTGTTTTAAGTTTCTTACGGTTGGCCATTCACAAGTGGCCAGCTTGTGTGAGAAAACTTGACGGTTTGGCACGAATCAGGGTGCTATTGTTGGACGGGTTAAATTATTTTGGGCTTGGGCTGTTGAATTTTTGACTTGGACAGTTTAGAAGTTAACATTCATCTTGGTAACTTAACATTCATCAAGGGTAAATTCTGCCAATTTGCAAAGTTGAAGGACTCAAGGTGTAATTTTAGCATAGTACTTTCAAGGGCTCAACTTGATAAATCCATAAACTCCAAGGACCAATATTGCCAATTTTGAAGCTTCAAGGGTAGATTTTACCAATTATTCAAACTTTAGGGACTGAATCCGTAATTCCTTCAAAGTTGATCCAATCTTTCAAAAATCATCCTTTTGCCATTTCCGTACCAGCACATGCATAAATTCAAGACACCAATAAATATTAGACATAAAAGGCTCTTTCTTGGTTATTTTGGGTCTGATTTGGTAAAGAAATGGTATGTGTTTTAGCACATACCACGTACACATCATCATGTTGATTCTGATAAATCGTAATCATCAGGAGAGAGAGAATGTGTACACCAAGGACACATAACAAGTTCACGTGATCGGGCTTAATCAGTTATTCCGGAGTTGATATCCACAGAGATTATCAGTGATTCAACATGTTACTTGGATGTCATCGTCTCGACTCTGGTTGGGTACATGTGTACATTATGCACTTATTGTAATGTATCTGGTGAAATGAAGATGCTGATATATTATTCTCCCAAATAGACATCTGGTCAAAACCGCAGAGTAATGTGTGCATCGAGGATGCTCAAAAGGTTCACGTGATCGGGCTTAATCATTTATTCTGGGATTGATAACCGCAGAGATGATCAGTGTCTCAACTTGTTATTTCAATGCTATCGGTTACTTCGGGGTGTTGAGCTTCATACAATATGACTGTTTGCCTCACTTCTACTACTTGGGGGAAGTAGTCTCAATACAAAGATTGTCGGTTTGGGGGAAGCTACCAAAGATTCACATTTAGAAGGCTCAAGTTCAGACGATTCAGGAGCCTCGAATGCTTTGGTGGTGAAAGTTTAAGAGATGTTGATTTCTGTCTTCTACAAAGTGCTGAACGATATCCTTATCTCGATACTCATATCAACATCTTCTTAAATTAAATTATCTACTTTGTACATTTCTTAAAACCAAATTGTAAATAGAAAATTTTAAAACCAACAAAAAGAAAATAGAAAATTATAAAACCAACCAAAACCCATAAAAATCATAAATTTGAAAAATACCAAAAATATTGTTTTCTCAAGGCATGTCTTCTGGCATCGATAACATCTATGGTCTTAGAAATGTCATTCAATAATGGCATGAGACTTTAGATGAAGTTCGAGCAAAAGGTGTAAATATCTTCAAAACATATCTCAAATGGCTTGCAGTTATTTCAGACTGTAACCCGTTTTTCAAAAAAGGGAAAGTGCTTCGCTAAATCGATTTTCATATATACCGTGCACTTATCCTAAAACAAGATGAGGAAAGCATGTCGCCAAAAATACGGTTGTTTCTACACAAATGTTTTTCTTTCTAAGATTCTTTAGAAAAATATTTTTTTTTTCAAAATGGTGGAAAATGAGTTGTTTGAAAAATCAATCAGAGTTGGATTTTTCATAAATTTGGAAACTCAATCAATGACTTAAGCATTTTTCAATGACTTAAGCGTTTTTAAACTGTTCGTAAAATGTGTCATTGATTGAAGGGGAGAATGATTTCAATTTATATCATCTATCAGGCGTATTTAATCATCCCATACTTAACAGAAAAAGGTGTTTGCCAACTTTGCATGGCTAGGAACCTATGATATGATTGTTAGGATTAGATGATTTGAGTTTGATGTTCACATATAATCCCCATGTCATTATATGATATGATTTAATGATTCTCGATGATTGGATTGACTTTTATTAGTCAATTGATGTTTGGGTGTTGTCAACCACCATATATCTGTATGTATGTCTGATGTGTTGACTAACGTATGCAGATAACATGGTTTATGAGAATATTCCCACTCCTGATCCAACAAAATTGGATGATCAGAGTTTGCCAGTTTATGAATAGGTGCCGATAGGAAAGGGAACTATATGTCAGGTCGACAAAAGAAGAAAAGGAACATAATACTTCAGATCTTTGTAAATATTTTGCATAATATATACAACTTCAGAGATCTTACTGCATCAGCAGATGTTTCTTCAATCCTTACAGTAACAACTGAAGTAACTTCTATTTTTCAACCACCTAACGTATCTTTGTACAGGACAAGTAGTGGATGATACCATATTTTTATTTCTCATGGTAGAAAAATACTGTTTGGAAATAAATAGGACTCAAACTTTTGAAAATCAACCGGACTTCATTTTGTCAAAACATATGTCACTCAATCAACGACTACGATCATCGATTGAGGGGGAGAGTAATTTCATATTAAATATTTTCAAACGATATTTCATCAAACGAGTCCATTTGTATGTTATGAAGTGGTGATCTAAAGATTTGATGTTATGTGTTATGTTATGATTTCTCGTTAAACTCAAAGATCTTTCAAAATGAAAATTTTTCTTTTACTTAAAGATCTCTTAAAATTATCATAACTGACACTAACAATCTTAAATATCAAAAATTGTTCCTTATCAGTTAATTTCAAAATCAAGCCACATCTTTTCCCAAAATTTTCTAAATAATTTAAATCAATTGGTATCACATATCTCAAAAGGTTTGAAATTTTTGATCGGGGGAGAGTTATGATTTAAATCTCAAATCTGATAAAATGGTGATTGTTTTTGACTTTATAAGGCACTCCTTCCTCCATGTGCTAAACGATTTCAAAATACACAATGCACATGTTGAGGGGGAGCATTTATCCAAAAAACCAGAAGAGCATTTAAATCAGGCCACATTTTTCTCCCATATTTTTCTAACATATTTAAATCACTTGGCATCTAAAACCTCAAAGGATTTAAAATCTTTGATCGGGGGAGAGAATGTGATATAAATATGAAATATGATAAAATGTGATCTTTTACGAGTCAAAGTATAGGCTGCTCTCCCATATGTGCTAAAGGTTTTCATTAATTGATGCACATATTGAAGGGTATCATTTCAAAAGATAATAAACTATCGAGGTACAAAGGCTTCAATGTTTTATCATAAGTACCTTAATTGATTTTCAAATGGTTTCTCTATGGCAATTGTGATCGAGGAAGTACTTCAAAGACCTCCTATCTCCAGGTGCTAAATGATTTCAAATGATTTCAAAAAAACCAACTCACATGTTGAGGGGAGTATTTAAAAATGATCAAAAACAATTGAGGTACAAAATGATTTGATTTTATATCACTAGTACCTTGATTGGCTTTTCAAATTGTTTTTCATTTGGTTTTAAGGAGGAAAGAACAGTACCACAAGACTGACCATTTTACTTTATGCATTGGAGTTATAAGGATGGTTGTTGATCCCAGTTGAGAAAACGATCCTTTATAGAAACTTACTTAAGCAATATTCTGTTAAACACTACGCGGAATATAATGTTTAACCTTAAGAAGAAGAAGAACAATAAACACTAAACACCTCAATATTATTAATACGAATACTCGGAATACTATCAGGGTTTTACAACCTTGAAGTGTACCGACTTTAGATATATTTAACACACGTATATCTAACTCTAGCCTAGGACCTCCTTTTATAGGCTAAGGAGTCCTTTACAATATACAATACGTAACCTACAAAATAAATATCTTTTCAATATTTATCTAATACAAAATATTAAACCGACTTATCTAACTAGCACTGCTTACAATACATTAGCAGTGGTTACATAATACTACTAGCCGTGGTTTAATATAGCAGTGTATTCCTTTCTTCTAGCTGTGGTTTCTTTTGCTCTAGCAGTGGTTCCATACTTAGAATAATTCCTTTCAGTGGAACCTAAAACCCAACAATCCTCCCCTAAAATTGATATTTTCTAACAGAATTATCAAGTTTCCTTTTAGCTCAAAACATCTGACTTAGAGGAAGTATCCAAACACTTATCAGTTTTAAGAATCTTCTCATATTTCAGCAACAAACTGTAAGCTTGATCATCATATGGTTTCTGCAACTTTAAACCACCAGGCTTTACCATCTGAGTAATAACTTCTGGATAATTATTCAACTTAGGATAATCACCTTTTACAAGCATATGAATAACTTCTCCAGAAATAGTAAGCACATGAACTCCACAAGACTGATATAAAAACCATCTTGTAACATTGCCATTGTAGAGTCCTTTCCATTCAGGTTCATCATGAGTAGGTTTAAATAAAATCTTCAAATTATGACACACAATCCTCTCATGATTTTCATCTAGATGTGAATCACCAAATTTGCCCTTGTATAACTTCCAAATATTCATCAAGTCATCTCTATCCAGGTAGTGAAGCATTTGTGAAAGGTTAACAAACTCAGAAAATTCACCATTAACTCTTTGAAACTTCCAACATCCTTCACTTCCAATAACTTCAAATACATAGGAAACAATTTGATGATCATCTGCAATAGACACTTCATTGCTCACAACAGACTCCATCTCTTCATTCAGTTTTCGCATCTTAGAACTAGACTTCTCCAAAATTTCTGCTTTTCTCTTTTGTCTGTTCTGGATCCACTCATCTTCTTTTTCTGAAATCATAGGAATGAAATCATCATTTCTTCTTTTACATCTCTGATAAATCTCTTCTACCTGCTCAAATGTACACTTTCTCAAATTAACACCAATATGCTGGTCCATATGTCTGATAACCTTCATCATTTGATTTCTCATTTCAGTCTTAGTAGGAGGCTTATTTCTTTTAACTTGAGTTAGCTTATCTTTCTTGCCTTCTCAGCTAAAACCATGGCCCTTGTAGCAATATCTAATTGTGCCCATTCAAGAACAGGATACTCTGTCCTTAACATTTCAGAAGCTTGAAGAAAAGGTTGTTCATCATTCCATTCTTCAATCAGTCTTTGAGAAGCTTCCTCTTCTTCTTTCTTTTTCTGTTCAAAAACTTGATCTTCAGCCTCAAACTCTTCATGTAATTGCTTGGACAACTCATGATCATATGCAATCTGTTCCTCTCTACTATCAAATTCAATCTCTTCTTCTTCAGTTTCTGCAACACCCTTACCCTTTCCAATATCTGGTTGAACCACTTTAGTCTTTACAGTCTCAACAACAGGATCACCAATTTTCAAACTTCCCAAGGGTTTAGGTTTAGTAGGTTTTAGAACTAAAGGAATAGATTCAATAACAGGCTCAGATATTGATAAGGTTTTTCCTAAGTTTAATAAAGTACCAGCAACCTCCTCAACTTCTTTGGACTTTTGTGATGATGTGACAGTGGTTGTAATTGTTGTAGCAGTGATTGGAATAATAATAGGTGTAACAGTGGTTAGTATTACCTCAGAGGTTGCAGCAGTGGTTTCACTAGCACTAGCAGTGGATGCAACAACAATAGCAGTGGTTGTTGCCTGCACCACTTCTTTCTCCTTATCTTCAACTACACCCTTCACTGTTTCAAGCACTGCTTCTCTTCCTTCCTTGTCAGTCACCACATAATCATCAGCATTATTTCCACTATCCAAATTCATACCATCATCCATTTGCACATCCTCCCCTATTTCCTTGCTTCCACTCCTCCCCTGTTTGGATGCATCCTATAAACTTTGATCTTTTGAGGAGCTAGTCTTCTTGTGCACCTTCTTAACTCTCCTTAAAGCAGCAATCCTTGGCCTCCTAATCCTTTCCAAAACAGATACCCTGTGTTGCACACTTCTGATATGTCTAGCTTGAAACACTGCCAATTGCTGAAGACCAGAGATTGTGTTCTCCGGTGTGGTACATTTAGCCGTCAATTAAGTTAAAAGTTTAAGAGTATCCTCATCACTTCGACCTGTGTTAACTGGTCCGAGAGGTGAATCCTTGGAAAAGTCATCATATACCTGTTCAGGATCCGTCAATTCAATGTGATGTTCCAAACTACCCTCATCACTTCGAGCTATGTAACCTGCTCCGAGAGGTGAATCCTTGGGTATAGGAAACATGGCATCAAACCTAGCCTGATCATCCATGCACCATGATTGAGCCGGTTGACTAGGGATTCCTCCACCTATGTTGAGCTCATGAGAACTCTCCACATTAGGAGTTGTTAGTGGTTGGGTCTTACTGATGTTTTCACTGTCCTGTTCAGCACCAGAGCCTAAACCAGTAGTGAAAGCCCTTCCACTCATGTCACCTACATCACCTATGACAGCCTCATTTACAACACCACTAACACCAGTATGAGGTAACATGGTGCTCTTCTTCCTCCTTCTTTGAACTAACATCACATGAGGTTCTGTTGTTAAGGATAACGGTGCAACAGTGGATTCAGATAAGTTAGCAGGGGTTGCAGATATGATAGCAGTGGGTTTATCATCAGTGGTTTAGGTAGGTTGTGGTTCAGGTTCCTCTGCATTCTCAGGAATGGCTGGTAAGTTAAGCATGTTGGTAAATAAAGGTGTAACTGTCCCTGAAAATTGTGGACTCGGCTTCCTCATGTAGGTAAACACCTTAGGAAGCATATGAAGTACATCATACCTCCTGTTATGTGGAATGGGTTCTCTGATCTGACTAGCCACTATCAATTGGACAAACCTAGGATATAAGTAATACTTGCCCTTTCTCTAATGTTCTTCATAAAACCATCAAAGATCATCCTAGACCAATTTAATACCCTTCCTTGTGACAGATATATGATAGCAGTTGCAATTTTGGAAGGAAATTCATCAAAACCAGTGGTCTTATTACTAACACACATCTGTAAGGTATGTATCAAAAACTTCCACTGAGGTGAAAACATACCTTTATGAAATTTTATCCTATCACCCCTTCTCACATAACCCATTCTCCCCAAGCCTTCAAAGATAGCATCATTAGACAAATTAACTTCTCCTGCAGTATCATCCAACTTCAAGACACCCCTAATAACCTCCTCAGTTACCAGAATTTCATTCTCATCCACAACAGTCCTAAGAACCTCTAATCTATCTATTTCCTGTATTTCAGCATTCCACCAAAATTGATGAACATAAGTTTTAAGAATTGTGGGCTCTACTGTTAACGCAGAGTGGATGGGACAGTGTATAAGGAAATCAATCATCTCAGGGAATCCTTCTGATTGATTATTCTTGACCAAGTATGCAACAAGGTTATGGGTTTTGGAATACAAGGTAGGCATTGTGATTAGTGATGGAAAATGATGTGTGATTCTGAATTAAGCAGTTGGGAGTGGTTAGGGTATGTGTGAAAGCGCCAATGGAAGTGTTTAAAGACCAATTAAATGATTTGTCAGCGATTTGGGGGAATAAATGCGTTATCACCAAGAAGTTACAAAACAGCCCCTATAGTTTCCACTTTCTTCAAAACTGCACTAGCAGTGGGTTGGCCACAACTAGAAGTGGGTAGAAAAACACTAGCAGTGGATACTACTAAAACACTTCCAGTCTTTGACTAAGATTCTGCAACAAAATCTAAGCAAAAAATAGTGAGATCATGCATTTTTTTTAACACTACTCCTAGAACTCCAAAAGCTCCAAAAGCTCCTTCAAACCTGCATATCACAAACACAAACCAAACACAAAAATTTTGTTAAGTTATCAGAGGTTAGAAATAACTAGGAGTGGTTGCATAATTGAAACTGGCAGTGGTTAACAAAAATGCTAAACACCCAGTCAAAGGTCAACTCCAAGTCATTGAAACATCCACAAAAGTCAAAGACTTTATTTACTCCTCAACTACTCACACCTTTCCCATATTTAACATACTGATTGCATATTAACTCTATTTAAGATCAAATCACCCAAATACCACACAAATTTCTCACATACCCAAAAACCTTCTCACTAAAAACACTTCAAGACCATCACCATGAGCAAGTCAAACCCTATTGATCTCTCATCGGACACAAACAGTTCCTCCTCAAACAGTGTTTCGGAAGAGTTTCTTGCATCAAGAAAAAGATCTCACACTCTCATGAGCACAAACCCTTCACATGCTGGGCCTTCATCCATTTAACCAGTGCCTCAAGATGCCATAAAGAAAGGATCCAGTTCTGAGTTGAGCTCTATGCCAAGCTATGTGTCTCCTTATGAAGACACAGATGATGAAACTTCTTCCAGAGCATTGGTTGTGCCTCCTCTTGCATCAATACTTCCACCAGAACCATTACCAGCTACACCATTGCAAGCACTCCTTCCTCCACTAGTTGGTCCATCTTCTTCATCACCTCCCAAAAGAGAAAGAGTGATAGGACTTGCATGTCCCAAAGTATGGGATGTTATTGGAGGACCAAGAGTTCAGAAGGAGATGCCAGAGTGGGCCATTGCCAGGAAGCCATAGGTGGATGTTGTGAAGCTTGTTGTCTTTAGATGGTTGTTTTTGAGTTGTTGTCTTTTGTAATGCTCTGCTGATGGTAGTTTGAATAGACTGGTTGTAACTTTTGCATCCTTGTATGTAGTTATAGTAATGAATAATAGAACCATGTTTCTTTTGAAATCCATTGCATATTACCGGTGACGATTTATTTCCTTTGATCTGCAAAATAGTTAGCTGAAACACAAAGAAACAAGCAGTGGATAGAACAAAACTAGCAATACTAAGATCAACTAATAACAGTTCATAACTTTTACAAACTTTTACAAAACAAATTTGAGATTTAGAGATTTATCATACCAATACTGTCTACAAGGTACTGAAACCTCCCCACATCAAAAGCTTTAGTGAGAAGATCAGCAACATTGAAATCAGTATGGATCTTTATCATTTGAATTAGCCTTTTCTCATTACAATCTCTAATAAAATGATGCCTTATCTCAATATGTTTAGTTCTAAAATGTAAAACAATATTTTTAATAATGAATATTGTACTGTTATTGTCAGTGTAAATCTTAGTATGCATAAAATTGTACCCAAAGTCCAACAATTGATTCTGAATCCAAAGCACTTGACCACATCAACTAGCAGCAACCACATACTCAGCTTCAGTGGTGGAATTGGCCACAATTGTTTGCTTTTTACACTACCATGAGATTAGCATACTTCCCAAAAACTGACACCCTCCAGTAGTAGACTTTCTATCCAAACTAGCTCTAGCATAATCACTGTCTGTATAGGCCACCAGATCAAAAGCTGAATCCTTAGAATACCAAAGGCCCAATTTAGGATGACCCTTAAGATATCTAAAGATTCTTTTCATAGAATTCATGTGTGATGTGTTTGGTATGACTTGAAATCTTGCACACAGACATACTGAGAACATAATATCTGGCCTAGATGCAGTGCGATACATCAAAGATCCAATCATGGATCTATACAGCTTCAAATCAACTTTGGGACTTCCATCATCTGGTAGCAGTGGTTTCTGAGTCTCCATAGGTCTACTAGCACTCTTTACTTCCTGGAATCCAAACTTCTTTAAAACATCTGCTACATACATTTCTTGACTAATGAATATACCATCAGTCCTCTGTTGAACTTGTAGCCCTAAAAAGAAAATGAGTTCACCCATAGAATTCATCTGAAACTTATCATGCATAAGTTTCTCAAAGTCTTTGCACAACTTCTTATTGGTTGAGCCAAAGATGATGTCATCAACATAAACCTAAACCATCAATATATTATCCTTGAGCTTCCTTATGAACAAGGTCTTATCAATCAGTCCCCTCTTGAAACCATTGTCCATCAAATAAGTAGAATGGCATTCATACCATGCCCTTGGAGCTTGATGCAAACCATACATAGCCTTCTTCACCCTGTAGACCTTATCAGGATGATCAGGATCTTCAAAACCTTGAGGTTGACATACATATACCTCCTCATCATTAGTACCATATAAAAAGGCACTCTTAACATCCATTTGATACACCACAAAATTTTTGAATGAAGCATATGCCAAAAATAATCTGATAGCTTCAATTCTTGCAACAGGGGCAAATACTTCATCATAATCCAATTCTTCAGTTTGTGTGCATCCTTGAGCAACCAACCTTGATTTATTCCTTACCATAATGCCCCTTTCATCCTTTTTATTTCTAAATACCCATTTAGTTCCAATAGCCCTCTTACCATTAGGAAGATCAACAAATGTCCACACTTCTTGAATCTTAAATTGTAGCAGCTTCTCTTGCATGGATTCAATCCAACCTTCTTCTCCTAATGCTTCTTCAACTCTTCTAGGCTCCTTTTGTGACAAAAAGGAAGAAAACAAATAATTTTGCAGATCTTGATGACTGTTCCTTTTGTGAAGTGATTTGGCAAAGAAACCTTGTTCAGGAAAAGTTTTAGTGTTCACAGCCTTGCTTCTTGTTTGAACTGAAGTATTCAAATCTCCAAGAATTTGCTCTTTGGGATGATTCTTATGCACTCTGGTGGTAGGAATTGAACTTTCTGTAATGACAGTTTCCAAGTTAGTAATATCAGCATTATTGAAAAAGTCATTCATATTTTCATCATCAGTGGGAGTATCCATTTCTTCCAAAGAAGGCATATCAGGATCAGTTGGATACTTATCATCACCAAATAGTGGCTTGGCGTACTTCCATAAGTACTTGCAGCAGGGGATTCAGATGAACTAGCAATGGTAGAATTTGGCTTAGCATTGCTTTCATTATGTTTAGCAGTGCTTTCAGACTTTTTCTTCTGCTTTTCAATTTCTTCTACTGACACTGAGTTATCTTTCAACAATTCTTCCTTATCTTGATGATGATCACCCTTGCTTCCAGAATCCAAATTATCATCATCAGTGGGACTCTTTGTTTCAATGATGGGTGAGACAGGACAAGCTTTCCACTTTTCAAGCAAATAGAATTCCTTTAGAGAATCAGCTTCCTTAGAATTTGCTTCTCTATCATAATCCATTTGAGTACCTGCATCAATATTAGTGGATGTACCTGAAATGATAGGCTCATAATTCATAGACTTTATTAGCATATCAATATTAAATAGCCACTCTGGTCCTTTTGTCTCAACACTAGGAGTCTCTTCAGGAAACTTAACATGTAAGTTTTCTTCTACAATTTTGGTCCTCCAATTGTATACTCTAAAGGCTTTTCTATTGAAAGAATAGCCAAGAAAGTATCCATCATCAGCTTTTTCTTGAAATTTGCCTAGGTAGTCTATGGTATTCAAGATAGTAACAGGACACCCAAAAGGTTTTAGGAAAGCTATCATAGGCTTCCTATCATGTAACAACTCATAGGGGGTCTTGTGATGAGGCTTAACTACATTGCTTCTATTCTGCACATAACATGCAGTTCCTACAGCTTCAGCCCAAAAGGTAGTTGGTAACTTAGATTCTGATAACATTGTTCTTGCAGCCTCAATTAGTGTTTTATTTTTCCTTTCCGCTAAACCATTCTGTTGTGGTGTCCTAGCAACACTAAACTGTCTTTCTATACCCTTAGCCACACAGAACTAATTCATCACATTATTTTTAAACTCTGTTCCATTATCACATCTGATTGCTTTGACCTTATGGTTTACTTGATTTTCTATCCTAGTAATGAAACTCTTGAGGATCTCACTAGTTTCACTCTTAGCAGCTAAAAAGTATACCCAAGAAAATCTACTATAATCATTAGTAATAACTAGGCAGTACTGCTTATGGTTCAAACTTTTAACAAAGGTAAGGCCAAATAAGTCCATATGAAGCATAAACAGTGGTTTTGTAATGTTGTTAATTGTCTTGGACTTACAAGAGGCTCTATGTTGTTTTTCTTTCTGACAAGCCACACAAAGTTATTTACACTCAAAAACCTTAGAAGGTAACCCTCTCAGTAAGTTGCCCTTTACCAGTTTATTGATTTTTTTGAAATTAAGGTAACCTAGCCTTCTATGCCACAATTTTGACTCATCAACTGATGCCTTAGCAAACAAAAGTTAATGACCTATTAGGAATTACATCTTTCATGTTAAAGCAGTATATGTTTTCTTTCCTTGGTACCCTTAACTGCACATATTTTTCATTAGGAATTTTAAAATCAGGTGACAACATCACACACTCAGTTTCACCAAAAAGTACATAGTTTTTCTTATCACACATTTGAGAAACATTGAATAGATTGTACTTCAGTCCCTGTACCAGATAAACTTTCTCAAAATCCAGTTTTCCAGTTCTGATAGTTCCTCTGCCAACTATTTTTCCTCCTTTTGGATCATTGCCAAATGCCACATGACCTCCATCAAAAGCTTCAAAATCCTCAAGGTTGCTCCCATCCCATGTCAAGTGCCCAGAGCAACCACTATCAAAAATTCCTTTGTCTTGTAGCTCATCCTATAGATTGCCCTACACATGAATTTAAACAACTTAGTTCCTTTTGTGGACCCAAGCCAATACTAACTTGGGTCTGCCATGTGCATCAACATAATCAAATTTCTTTAGGTCCATTGATGCACTACTGGCATTATGTAAAACCTTGGTCTTAGGCTTCCAACCACTGTCAGTTATCACCTTTGGAATAGTTAAAACTTCTTTTGTTTCAGTGGTGATATTCTGCTTAGCAGTGGAAACATTTTGCTTAGCAGTGTTTACATTTGGCTTAGCAGTGGTTGGAACCCATTTGGTTGTAGGAGTGATTATAGATTTTGTTTTACCATTTTTCATTAGCACTGCTTTTGGAACCATGTTTTTGTTTGGGTGAGGGATGGTTTTCTTTGAAAAGTTTTTATGATTCACCCTTCTCCAATGATTCCAGACTTGTGGTTGATTTTTATAACAGTTTCTTTGTAGATGCTCAAAACTACCACATTTAAAACAAGCCTTTTTGACACATTGAAACTCCTCCCCTAATCTATTTGAGATTAAGCCATTGAAGTTTCTTTGATTTCCTCTAGGTATGAATCTTTTCATCTGGTCCCTAGGAATCTCATTATAGTCTACTACTTTCCTAGAAATTTGTGCGCCAAATCTAGGCATAAGGTTGGCTTGTTTAGAATCAACAGACTTAACATTTTCTAATTTCTCAGACTGTGTTGATTCAGACCTATCTTCCTAAGAATCTGATTCCCAATCTTCAGTAATAGGACCATCAGAACCTATCTTAGGTGATTCAGACTTACTAATCTCACCTACAGGTTTGTTGAAACTAAACTCACTGTTAAATGACAATTCAGTTCCAGGTGGTGCATGTTTCATTAGAGAGGGTGGTGGCACATTATTGTATCCAATCCCAGAACCCTTTTTCATTAATTGACACCCTATAGATTTATGAACCAGATCATAAGCAAATTGTGTTTTAGCAACCCTGACTGCATGTTTCTCTTTATCTTTTAGGGCTTCTTGTTTTACACTCTTTGCTTCTTCTAGTTTCTATTTAAGCATCTTAATCTCTCTCTCCTTAAGTTCAATTTCACCACCTAGTATGTTTATCTTATCTACAAACTCAAACTCACATTTAATGAAAAAGTTAAGTTTCTCTTCTACATTCTCAAGACCAACTTTGTAACCTAGGTTATCTAAAGCAAGTCTATCTACCTCTTTTCTTAAACTCTCATTAATAGCTTTAAGTGATTCTAAGTTATCCTGACAAGATTTAAAAGAACAAGTAGAACTTTTTGACTCATTAGATACCTTAGAATCAGAACCAGAGGATGAAGCATAGGCCATAAGAGCAAAGTTATGCTCTTTTGAAGCTTCACTAGCAAGGAAGGCAGCATTGGGTCCTTCTTCAATTTGATAACTCCAGTCATAATCACCAAGTCCATCCTGAGCAACCAAAGCAGAAGAAGAAACTGGTTCTTCAGTAGCCTTCTTGTAGCCTTCACCAATCCTCTTAGGAGCTCTACATTCCCTAGCAAAATGTCTCTTCTTCTTGCAATTGTAACACTCCATCTTACTTTTGTCAAACCCAGCTCTTCTTTGACCATCATACTTAACTTGTCTTCCAGTCCTCCTTAAGAACTTCCTAGCTTGTAGTGTCAACATTGCCATTTGCCACTGAAGATTGATTTCTTCAAGATCATCAGGATTTATTTGATCCAAATCTTGATTTAGCACTGTAACACTTGATGTAAGATCAGCCAAAAATGCACAGATAGCACCATCACTAATGTTATCACTAACAGTGGTATTATTAGCAATAGTAGTGGAAACTCCATAAGTAGCAGTGGATGCTTCTTGAGAGCTTTTATGATTTGTAGACAAAAAAGCAATATTCTGTGAAGAAGAGGATGAGCCAGCAATGTTCTTTTCAGAATCATAAACCTTCAAGTTAATGTAGAGATTTTCAAGAGTCATCTTTTCAAAGTCATCTTTATTTCTCCACACAACTGTATGCACAGCCCAGTCTGGTGACAAGCTTCTGATAAACTTAAGACTGACATCTTATTGAGCTATTTTGTAGTCAACCAATTTGAGTTGACTTATGAGCTTTTGCAATCTGTTGTAGGTTCCATCAAGATTCTCTCCACTAAGTTCAGTGAAGTTTTCAAGTTGATGTTTAAGCATATTCTTCCTGGATTTCTTGGTAGCATCATTACCAGCAAATCTTGTTTCAAGAGCATCCATAAGTTCCTTTGCAGTCTCATATTCTTGAAAGTCCAAAGCAAATTCATTAGGTATTCCCATACTGAGAATATTGTGAGCTTTTATCTCCAGCTTTCTTTTAGCCTTGTCAACTTCACTAACAATACTGATAAGCTTTCCATCATTACCCCTCTAAGGTAGAGTATCACCATCCTCAACAACTTCCCAGATGGTGTAGTCAATCATACGAATGTAATGTTTAAACAATATTTTGTTAAACGATCCTTTATAGAAACAAACTTAAACAATATTTTGTTAAACACTATGCGGAATACAATGTTTAACCTTAAGAAGAAGAACAACAATAAACACTAAACACCTCAATATTATTAATACGAATACTGATACAAATGCCAAAACACGTCAAGTTATCTCACACAAGCTAGCCACTTGTGAATGACTAACCGTAAGAAACTTAAAACGGCTCAGACACTGACCAATAACAAGAGAAGAAGTGTGTAGTATGTTGGGTAACTCAAACGTATTAGGTTTGAGCACCGAGATCGTTCCGAACGAGGGTTGAATGGAATTTCCAACTCACGTCTCGATTTTCGGGATTTGAATAAGATAAGGGGGTAATATGATATTATCTAAACTATAGGATAAGGAAAGCATATAAGATTAAAATCTATGGGGAAAACCTAAGAACATAAGCAAACTACGCAATTCTACACTAAAACGCAAATACGGGATTTAAACGAAACGCGAATAAAATGCAACAACGACTAATCTAACTCCTAAAAATAACCTAAAATTACTTTTACTCTAAAAATGATATTTGAAAACTATTTATGAATTAAAACTATTTTTTAAGATTTTTCTGGATTTTATAAAAATTAAAAACTAATTATTAACTTTAAAAATAAAACTAATTATCTAAAAATTATGAAAGAGAGAGGGAAAATTATGGAATTACTTTTCAAAAATCTAAAATAACACTAAAGACTTTTCAAAACTATTTTTGTATTTTTCTGATTAATTTTCTATTTTCTATGAATTTAAAACTATTTAAATCTAATTTAAATTGTAAAAAATACCAAATAAAAGGAGAAAAATAGGGAAAAATATTTTTTATGCTTTTTATATTTATCTTAATCTATTAAAATTGAAAAATTAATTTTTGGAACTTTTTCTTAATTAATTGCAATTAAAGCTATTTAAAAAGGATTAAAAAATATTTTAATAAAGAAAAATACCAAACAATGACCAAAAATTATGAAAAACTCAGGAAAATTCTAAATTCTTAATCTAAATCTAAGAAAAATATCAAAACTATGCTTATGTGGAGAATATAAGGGCTGCAATACAAACTGATAGGAAATAAGCACTTGAAAATAAGCTATTAAGCACAATGAACTACCAAACTGCTACAGAAGCTGGATTATACTAAAATTACTCTAAGGAAACTTATTACATCTACTCCTAACTGCTAATCAGTGATCTACCAATGATTAAGCTAACTGCTCACTTAAGCAAAACAGCAACTCAGACCCCTACTTAAGGCCACTGCAACTGCTTATTCAATAAGCTAATGAGAAAAAATGTGGTCTTCAAGACCACCCAGCAAACTGCAAATGGACAAAAAATGAGACCCTAACTAGCTGAAATAAAGACTGTGCAGCTGCTGCAAGTTCTGCACAAAACTTGTTTTTTGACATGTTTGACTTTTTGAAAGCAGTTTAAAGATTTGACTTAAATGAGATTTGAGATCAAATTTTGGACTGATGATGATATAATACTGATGAAATGAAAACAATACCAGCTGGTTTATCAAATCTAACACCTATATGCAAAATCTTAATAACTGATTCCAACAGTTTAGATAACAAGAACAGATTCAAACAAGTGTTGACTAAAGGTGCAAATGGCTGCAAAACTAAGACAGAGATGACATCAAATAACTATATTAAGCTTAAAGCAACTGATCTAATCTTATATTTTCACCTCTAGCTCATTTTAAACACTAATCCAAACACTCCTTTATAACTCAAAATCATGTGTGAAACTGAAATTCAAAGAGAACTTGACCAAAACTCAAATGTAATGCACAAACTAAGCTTAAACTAATCTCAAAAACCTACTCCAATCAGACTTTAACCAAAGATTATGTTTGACTTTCCATTTTTTTGACCCAGATTGACTTATCTTGACTTTTATCAAAACTTGCAATTAAGAACAGATTAAATAACAACAAGCTCACATAAGCTGAA
The DNA here is from genome assembly GCA_019973895.1 of Chrysanthemum seticuspe. NCBI lineage: Eukaryota > Viridiplantae > Streptophyta > Magnoliopsida > Asterales > Asteraceae > Chrysanthemum > Chrysanthemum seticuspe. The sequence goes on along the minus strand of BPTQ01000008.1, from coordinate 224,294,338 downwards.
ACAAGCTTATGTAAGCTTAACTGAACAGGAAATGAGACCTTAAAACAGATTGCAATTATTAAAACTGTTAACAATAATTTGATAAATAAAAGTGAGATTTGTATTAAAGAAACTGAAATTACAATGAAAATCTGAAATTACAAATTACTTAACTTCTAAAAACATTTAAATCGAAAGGAAATGACATGGCCAAAATTCCTCTAAGACTTAAGGAATTGGACAGATTACAATGTGACTGAATGGGGGTTTATAAAGCTGATGAGGAGAGCTTGGGAAGGTTCTGGGTCCTTAATCACAGCCTTTGATCTTTCAATCTTGTCACCATATCTATTCTTGGCCCTTGGATCATTTTTGTGAGGTGGCTGCACCAATAAGAAGCCTCCATTTGTCCACGTTGGCAATCTTATGACACTCCTTACTGACATGTCAGCTTCTAGAAGAGGATGGAAAGATTCTTAGTACGATGTTGAGGTGTTTGGGATTGGTGGTTGGTTAAAAACGGGTAACTGGGTGTGTTTGGGAGGAAGGGGCAACAGTGGGGCGCGTTTGGATTTGTTTAAAGTATTTCAAAGTGGGTTGACCTGGGTAAACGAGGCATTGACCGGGTAAAATGGCCGGGTATGGAACGGGTAATGGGTAAATGGGTTGGGATAAATCATAACGTGGCCGGGTTGGTTTAGTTGTGTTTGGGCCGGATAGATGGGTATAAGATTGGGCCATGAGTGTTTGTGTGGTTATTGGACTTAGGATATTAGGATTATTAATGGACTAGTATTAATGATCCAAGGTATAATAGAGGGACCAATGATGTAATTGCTGAAATTCTAGGGACCATACATGTAAAGCTGAAATTATCTTCCAAGGACTGATTTTGTCAATCTTCAAATAAACCAAGGGCCAAATTGCATTTTCTGAATCTTCAAGGGCCATTTCTGTCAAATGTTGAAACTTGAGGGGCCAGTTTTGACACTTCTTCAAAAATCGTCCTCGGAGAATAAAATCTTCATAAATGCTCAATTTTGATCTTCCGGCTCGGCTTAAGCTCTCTTAATCTCCCGTGCTCGGATTTATGTCTGATTTGGTTCCTTTTTGCGTGTTTTTACATATCCGTACCTGCACAAGAATAAACTCAAGAAAACCACAAATATTAGCAATAAACGGCTCTTTCTTGGTTATTTTGGGTCAGTTTTGATATAGAAAAGGTATGTGTTTTAGCACATACCAAAATACCCCAGACGAGACCATTGTCGTGTCCTCACACAATGCAATCAACTCACGCTTCTAAAACCAAGGATTTCAATCTCTTTCTACTAAACCTATGAAGAAGTAGCAAAGATTCCTCAAAAGAGATTAAGAAACCCCTAATTCTAAAAACGCCCCGTTTACCTTTTAATTCACATGTATAGATATTACGATTAAGCATATTCCGGTTATGAATGACGGTTTGTTGAACTTTCATGTCGATCAATAACTCCAACATTTTTCAAACGACACGTTAGGATCACGGAGTAGAAAGCACAACACAGCGTGAAGTGACCATACGGATAGAATACATCGTCCCTGATTTTTCACAAGTCCCAAACTAAGCGTAAAATCGAAATCATTGTTACATACGACTCTAGATGCTAACACTACCCATGGAAGTTACTTGTGTAAGTACCTTTTGTTCCCATTTTCCTATTTCCTCTAGAATTTTTTTATTTTTGTGAGAAATGAATTTCTTCAAGTTTCTCGTTTCGATACTTTTATTCCGATAAAGATATAAAGCTAAGTCGATAATTAGTTATCCCCCTTCTCTCAAGAACCATTGTCGTAAAAATGAGGTCCACATCAAGGAATTTTTATTCACTTATATTTTTGATTTTTTCATCATTTTTCATACATTTTTTTTTTTTTTTTTTTTTTATTATTTTTTTTTGAATTATACTTTTTATTTATATGAGCTATGAACTACGGAGCTTCACGGGGTAATTCCAAGACTATAGGCTTCATGAAATGAGGATCCCAGCTGGCTAGGCTAAGACCTCACTCAATCCCGGCTAAAGATCCAAGGGTCCGATCTCGACACCGCAGCTCACAACTTTACTTATTACTTTTCACTTATCACTGATTGCTTATTAATTACGGATCCTTGATGTGTACCCAATTTTTAAAACAAAGATTCTTTTAAGAAGATAAAGAACTAACTATCGCCAAAAACTCAACATCTCTAATTATTTAGACAGATATGGGGTGAAACAATTTTGTGGGAACAAAAAGCCATAAGTACCTTCGATGGGCTCTAAAGAGAACCAACTACTCCACGCTTAGCATCTAAACTCATACGTAACTCTATCATTTCTCGATCTCCGCAAATTTAAAATCCCAAATAATGAGATCCGCGGATGCTTAGCCAATAATTTTTAGATTATCTATGGTTAAGGGAACAAGCTAGGGCTCAACACGCCCGGTCAAGTCAGAATTCTATTCCTACTCTCACCAGCGGAAAGTCAACAAGGTGTCAAAACATATATAAACTTAGCAAATGCTTCGTCTAATGAAATAAAGTTATGCATATTTAAAGTCACTCAGGGAAACTTGCAAAATCTTGGCCTTGTGAGCTAGAATTCGCATTTTATAGCTTCTTGTCTAAGAGACTAGCAAACTTTTCAATCAAAAAGACTAGCAAAAGCTTACAAAAATTTTTAAATTTTCTCATTTTTGCACAATTTTTCATTTTCTAAGGAAAAACGGAGTTGCGAGAGTACACGACAGAAAATAAGCAAGTGCGGTCAAATCAAATCGAAGATTACCCTACCCCAGACTAGAACGAAACATTGTCCTCAATGTTTAAAGCAAGGGTATCACGAAAATCTAAAAGCCGTTTATTAAGTATGCTAAAAGATAAACGTTAGTCGATAAGATTAGGATATCGGATTTCCATCAGCATCGATCATGAAACTCGAGTGGAGAAATGACAAACTTCGAGCACGAGAGTCTTCATATCGGGAACATCCTAAACACAACATCACAAACAACCAAACACGAGAAATCGAAGAGGCAGACCCCTTCGCGTCACTTATTAGAAAATAGAAAGAAGATAGAGATATGCATGGGGTGCCTCCCACGAAGCGCTACTGTTTTTCTTCACCGAGTCGCTAGCCTGACTCGTCCCCGAATTCATTTGTCCTTGGGGAAGAAAGTGGTAGAGATACCAGGGTCAAAAACGGTGTCCTCATTCCCGAAGGAATGAGACTGGGTGGGTTGGGAGGGGAAGAAAATGTCGGGTATCAGCACATAAGGGATAACATGAAAGAATGATCCATCATCCGGCGGTTTTGCGGGTGGACGAAGGGATGACGGATCACAATGAGAAAACTCCAAGAAAGACGGGAGCTCATAGTAAGGAGGTGAAAGCTTATCAATGAAGGCATCCAAGATAGGATCCTTTTCTCTAACAACGGTTTTAGCATAAAGCTCATCAATGAATATCCCAGGTTTAAAAATTTTGTCTTCACATAAAGGCTCAACGGTATAAGTGATGGTGGACTCATAGAGAGTAGAGTCAAGAGAACCATCAAGAACAACCATATCCCCCTCGGGATTATGCATAACATCCTCAATACCCGGTGGTATCAAGTCATCGATAGCATCCTCAATGATCGGGTCATTTGTCGGAGTATCGGAAATCTCGTTCAAAACCTTGCTCACATCAACCTCGAAATAGAATCGCTCAAGAATCGGAGGATAAACATCATCAATAGTGGGATTGCCACTAATCTCTTCATCAAATCGGAAAGTCTCAAGCTCTGGAGAGAAATCACTATCTTTAACGGAGATAGGATGCGAACTTGAATTATCGTTTAAGGCTTCAATCTTAGAAATGAGAAGATAAACATTCGACAATGTTTCTCGTAATGCTTCATCCTCGATCTGAATATCATTGGGCTCAATTTCTTCTTCTTCTGGCTCAAACTCATTATCTTCTTCTATGTAGACGGGCTCAGAAGGTAAATCATCGACAAAATCGATGTCTCCATAAGAATCGTCATCGGAATCGGAGAACATCTCATCATGATCATTCGAATTATCAAGAGAAGGCTCATCACAAATATCAACAACCCCAGACTCAATTGGGATTGGGACAAGGATCTCAACACTAGTCTCTTCCGTTTTCGGAATAATACTAAGATGCTCATCCCCCATTATGAAAGAGTCAACGGGTTCAACAGTGTTTGTAACAATAGAATCATCGACCTCTTCCATAAGAACGTCACTTCTCTCAACCGGCGTGAGTGAAGGGGAAGGGTCGGAAATGAAAAGCTCAGAAACGGGAGTGGGATTGCCACTCGGAGGAGTATAATCGTCATCAGAATCAGAATCGTAATAATAGGTAGTTGGACGATGTTGGATCACTTTCGCGGCCTCTTCAGCTAATAATTCACGATAGGTTTTCTGATTAGGATCTTTTTCTTGAACAGGTTCATGAAGCAATTCTTTTAATTCTTTTAACTCTTGTAATATGTTGAGAAAACCTTGGTGAAATTCTGGATTATCTAACGGAGTTTGTGGTTGAATTTCTTGGTATTGTGGAGGTGGGTTATAAGCATAGTCGTAATTATCACAAGGAACTTGCTCGTAAACAATAGGGTTCTGCATCTGACAATCGGAATTAACGTTCGGACCTCCACAATACTCACAACAGTATGATTGTTGTGACGAATACGGGTAAGGTTCATAACCAAAGGTTGAGTTGTTAAATTGAACTTGACATTGAAAACCTTGGTGAGAACCACCACAATACTCACAACAGTATGATTCTGGCTCATGGTACAAAGGTTGGTTAGGAAAATTGGTTATCTCATAGTCAGGATTGTGGTGAAACTCGGTTCCTGATTTTCCATTGCTACAAGCGAGACAATTCCCACCATATTCGGGTCCGCTGCACCATATACACACGAGCTGATAAATTGAAGAATTATCCGGATAAGAGTTAGCCATTTCCACCATTTCCGTGATAAGCTCGGGTTCTTGAACGGGAGTCACCTTGGACTCAGAAACATGTTCCATCTCCCTCACCGGAGAGGGAGTAGGAATCGAGGGTTCATCAAGATTATATTTCAAAATTTTTGACAAGGCTTCAAGTTTTTCAATGTTGTTAAGAAAAGCACGACGTTCAAAGAAATCGTCTCCGTGAGAATTAAACATATAGAGGGTAAAAGAAAAGAATTATCGGGTTAAGAGGATAAAAGAAGAATATTTTAGGGTTTTAGAAAACATATTTTGAAAAGGAAAATCTTTTTGGATTTTATAAAAGGAATATGTACAAATATCAACGATAACTTCACGAGGAAGGATCTTCAAAAACCACGAATCGAGACGGAATACGAAAACTCGCTACAAGCCCTCCCCGGCAGCGGCGCCAAAAATTTGATACAAATGCCAAAACACGTCAAGTTATCTCACACAAGCTAGCCACTTGTGAATGACTAACCGTAAGAAACTTAAAACGGCTCAGACACTGACCAATAATAAGAGAAGAAGTGTGTAGTATGTTGGGTAACTCAAACGTATTAGGTTTGAGCACCGAGATCGTTCCGAACGAGGGTTGAATGGAATTTCCAACTCACGTCTCGATTTTCGGGATTTGAATAAGATAAGGGGGTAATATGATATTATCTAAACTACGGGATAAGGAAAGCATATAGGATTAAAATCTATGGGGAAAACCTAAGAACATAAGCAAACTACGCAATTCTGCACTAAAACGCAAATACGGGATTTAAACGAAACGCGAATAAAATGCAACAACGACTAATCTAACTCCTAAAAATAACCTAAAATTACTTTTACTCTAAAAATGATATTTGAAAACTATTTATGAATTAAAACTATTTTTTAAGATTTTTCTGGATTTTATAAAAATTAAAAACTAATTATTAACTTTAAAAATAAAACTAATTATCTAAAAATTATGAAAGAGAGAGGGAAAATTATGGAATTACTTTTCAAAAATCTAAAATAACACTAAAGACTTTTCAAAACTATTTTTGTATTTTTCTGATTAATTTTCTATTTTCTATGAATTTAAAACTATTTAAATCTAATTTAAATTGTAAAAAATACCAAATAAAAGGAGAAAAATAGGGAAAAATATTTTTTATGCTTTTTATATTTATCTTAATCTATTAAAATTGAAAAATTAATTTTTGGAACTTTTTCTTAATTAATTGCAATTAAAGCTATTTAAAAAGGATTAAAAACTATTTTTAATAAAGAAAAATACCAAACAATGACCAAAAATTATGAAAAACTCAGGAAAATTCTAAATTCTTAATCTAAATCTAATAAAAATATCAAAAACTATGCTTATGTGGAGAATATAAGGGCTGCAATACAAACTGATAGGAAATAAGCACTTGAAAATAAGCTATTAAGCACAATGAACTACCAAACTGCTACAGAAGCTGGATTATACTAAAATTACTCTAAGGCAACTTATTACATCTACTCCTAACTGCTAATCAGTGATCTACCAATGATTAAGCTAACTGCTCACTTAAGCAAAACAGCAACTCAGACCCCTACTTAAGGCCACTGCAACTGCTTATTCAATAAGCTAATGAGAAAAAATGTGGTCTTCAAGACCACCCAGCAAACTGCAAATGGACAAAAAATGAGACCCTAACTAGCTGAAATAAAGACTGTGCAGCTGCTGCAATTTCTGCACAAAACTGGTTTTTTGACATGTTTGACCTTTTGAAAGCAGTTTAAAGATTTGACTTAAATGAGATTTGAGATCAAATTTTGGACTGATGATGATATAATACTGATGAAATGAAAACAATACCAGCTGGTTTATCAAATCTAACACCTATATGCAAAATCTTAATAACTGATTCCAAAAGTTTAGATAACAAGAACAGATTGAAACAAGTGTTGACTAAAGGTGCAAATGGCTGCAAAACTAAGACAGAGATGACATCAAATAACTATATTAAGCTTAAAGCAACTGATCTAATCTTATATTTTCACCTCTAGCTCATTTTAAACACTAATCCAAACACTCCTTTATAACTTAAAATCATGTGTGAAACTGAAATTTAAAGAGAACTTGACCAAAACTCAAATGTAATGCACAAACTAAGCTTAAAATAATCTCAAAAACCTACTCCAATCAGACTTTAACCAAAGATTATGTTTGACTTTCCATTTTTTTGACCCAGATTGACTTTTCTTGACTTTTATCAAAACTTGCAATTAAGAACAGATTAAATAACAACAAGCTCACATAAGCTGAAACAAGCTTATGTAAGCTTAACTGAACAGGAAATGAGACCTTAAAACAGATTGCAATTATTAAAACTGTTAACAATAATTTGATAAATAAAAGTGAGATTTGTATTAAAGAAACTGAAATTACAATGAAAATCTGAAATTACAAATTACTTAACTTCTAAAAACATTTAAATTGAAAGGAAATGACATGGCCAAAATTCCTCTAAGACTTAAGGAATTGGACAGATTACAATGTGACTGAATGGGGGTTTATAAAGCTGATGAGGAGAGCTTGGGAAGGTTCTGGGTCCTTAATCACAGCCTTTGATCTTTCAATCTTGTCACCATATCTATTCTTGGCCCTTGGATCATTTTTGTGAGGTGGCTGCACCAATAAGAAGCCTCCATTTGTCCACGTTGGCAATCTTATGACACTCCTTACTGACATGTCAGCTTCTAGAAGAGGATGGAAAGATTCTTAGTACGATGTTGAGGTGTTTGGGATTGGTGGTTGGTTAAAAACGGGTAACTGGGTGTGTTTGGGAGGAAGGGGCAACAGTGGGGCGCGTTTGGATTTGTTTAAAGTATTTCAAAGTGGGTTGACCTGGGTAAACGGGGCATTGACCGGGTAAAATGGCCGGGTATGGAACGGGTAATGGGTAAATGGGTTGGGATAAATCATAACGTGGCCGGGTTGGTTTAGTTGTGTTTGGGCCGGATAGATGGGTATAAGATTGGGCCATGAGTGTTTGTGTGGTAATTGGACTTAGGATATTAGGATTATTAATGGACTAGTATTAATGATCCAAGGTATAATAGAGGGACCAATGATGTAATTGCTGAAATTCTAGGGACCATACATGTAAAGCTGAAATTATCTTCCAAGGACTGATTTTGTCAATCTTCAAATAAACCAAGGGCCAAATTGCACTTTCTGAATCTTCAAGGGCCATTTCTGTCAAATGTTGAAACTTGAGGGGCCAGTTTTGACACTTCTTCAAAAATCGTCCTCGGAGAATAAAATCTTCATAAATGCTCAATTTTGATCTTCCGGCTCGGCTTAAGCTCTCTTAATCTCCCGTGCTCGGATTTATGTCTGATTTGGTTCCTTTTTGCGTGTTTTTACATATCCGTACCTGCACAAGCATAAACTCAAGAAAACCACAAATATTAGCAATAAACGGCTCTTTCTTGGTTATTTTGGGTCAGTTTTGATATAGAAAAGGTATGTGTTTTAGCACATACCAAATACTCTGAATAGTATTAGGGTTTTACAACCTTGAAGTGTATCGACTTTAGATATATTTAACACAAGTATATCTAACTCTAACCTAGGACCTCCTTTTATAGGCTAAGGAGTCCTTTACAATATACAATACGTAACCTACAAGATAAATATCTTTTCCATATTTATCTAATACAAAATATTAAACCGACTTATCTAACTTGCAGTGCTTACAATACATTAGCAGTGGTTACATAATACTACTAGCCGTGATTTAATATAGCAGTGTATTCCTTTCTTCTAGCCGTGGTTTGTTTTTCTCTAGCAGTGGTTCCATACTTAGAATAATTCCTTTCAGTGGAACCTAAAACCCAACAATGGTAAGGTTAGGTATTTGTTCCCACGATCCTGAGAGTGCTTGAGGGATCTACCCAGGCACAATCCACTAGATAGTGTAGAAGTCCTTAGGTATGATGAAAAAAAAGAGAAAAGTGAGAATAAGGGAAGAGTGCCGACTGAGATAGAGCTAGGACTGGAACAAATCCAACCAGGTTCTAGTAATGAAGTCTCGGTAAGCACTAAAGGGGGTGAAGAATGAAAAAGAAGTGAAAAGTGAAAGGGTGAAAAGAAATAGCCCTCCAATAATTCAACCTTAGGGCAGAAACCGGGTTTGGTTTCCCCGGTAAATATATTACACCAAAAATGTTGAAGTACACAGGATGGGGGTGACTTCCCCCATCTCAGCCCATAAACGGACACATACAGTTAACCATTATATAAGAGTGACAAACCACTCTTATAACTAACAAATGAACTTCTAACCTACAACACTATAATAAAAATTACAAAGTTTAGTACTAAAAGTCCAAAAAATTCCATGGAAAAGCTTCGGCAAGGACCAACAAGCTTCCACGACTAACAAGTAACACCCCAATCCCAGAGTGCCAATGCATAGGTGATACCTAGAAGGCTATCAACGTACACCAACAAATGATTAAGAACACTGCACTTAACACGATACACCAGTGAACCAACATTAGTGGATGACCCAAAGTCAACACCAAGCAAGACCACACAGCATGTATCACACCCCAAGCGATCAGATATTTCTGGACCATAAACCGAATACATTCAACTCCAATCAGAATGTACCTGAGTCACTACACCAATGGAACCCAAAATATTGCAATACAAGTCACCAAGCCAACTAACACAGCGATATTAGGGTTCCAACAATAATCCTAACCAAGCGATAGGAACATAATTGCAGCACACCCAACACAACATCCAACAGTAGCAGCCTCTGCCAAATGAGAAACCATGCAAGGACATGTCTGAGATGATAATAGGGTTTAAGAACCCTAACTTACAATACCATCGTATCACAGACCAATTTATTGAAAACCATCCCAACACACCATGTTTGATAATATACGAAAATATAACCAGTGACTAGGGTTAAAAAAACCCTAACTTCCAGCAATATCAATTACATGACCGGATAATGAAAAAAACGTACACAAATCATTTAAATCAGAATTAGGGATTATCCTTCACTTTCAAATACTAACAAAAAATCCCTAAAAAACTTTCTCTAGGGGGCGATTTTCGGCCACCCTTCCCCTAATATTTCGGCCATTAATTTCAACCGTTCTTTCCTTAATCTCTCTAATTATTGATTTAACAGTTTTGATATCGGATTGTTAGGCTTGGGTATCGGCAAGCTTACTGTTTTCTTATCCTAAATCATCCCCTAACCATAGCCGCCACCTCTAATATTCTGGCCATCAACATCCATTAAATCTCGTTTTTTATAGGTCTGATATCCTGGGGGCGGGCTGTTGATGAAACCCTAAACGCGTTTCTTTCCAGTCGATTTTATCCTTGTGATTAATCGCTTTTCTAGGATTTCTTTTTATTATATTACAAATCGCTTTCCTGGCCTAATCGATCTATCTTATTGGAGCGATTTGGGGTTTGTTTTTTTTCTGCCAAGTACCCTTGTTAGGGTTTAAGATCATGTATGTGTTGCTTCTGTAAGTTGGGTTTTGACGTGGGTTAGAGAGATGTAGGTCATGGTTATTAGGGTTTTCTTATTATCCTAATACATGTTATTTTGATAATCTGGTGATTGGACGTTTTTCTCTAGAGGTTATTTGTGAGTTTGTTAATGGAAGTTAGGGTTCCTTCTCTATCCTTAGTATGATTATCGAATCTGATCTGCACATAATGCCTATTATCAATCTGGTTTGGAGCTGTTGTAATGGCAGGTACTCGAGGTATGATTTATGGGATGTTAGGGTTTGTACCCTATTCTTAGGAGTCTGATTTAAACTGTATAGTTGGTTATGGCCATTTGTTTTGCTACAGTTGATCAAACTGGCTTTGGGGCTATTTCTTTATGACCTATTATTGTTTCTTTAGGGCGTTGTTGCATGTTAGGGTTGTGTTTAAACCCTAGGTTTATTTTCAAATCAGTTCCTCTATGTGTTGGCTGTTCTAAGGCTTGGTGGGGCTGTTTTGAATGTTTATCTGCGTGGAAGACCTAGTGTTATGGCGATTATTCTATGAGGTCAATTGATGTTTATTCTGTTGTGGTTGTTTTAGGCTACAATGGTGTTCGTCTTTTGTGTTGGCATAAGACGAGGGGTTCTCATGTACGGATTTATGCTACTTTTAATCTTATGATCAATTAGTTTCCGTGTACATGTTGTGCCTTTGCGACATGTTTGGTGATCCTTGCTACTTTGTATTTCATTCTTATATGGTGGCTATTATGTTTATTCCATAATAATCTAGTTTGCATTGGATTTGTGGGGTTTGCTTGGCTAATATTTATTGGAAGTTTGGTACTTAGATGACGTGGTAATCTACCATGTTTCTCGTACCAATAGTTTTGCGACTAATTGAAGATGCTCGGTTGGTTTGGGGTTCTTCTTTTGGTTCAATATTCAGTGTGGATGCCAGACATGCTTCATGTCTTTTTTCGAGATTTCTGGATTGCTTTGAAGCAGATTGGAAGTAATATAATGGCTATGGCTAAGATATTAGCGTTTAATTCATATTTTTTTATATATCTCTTTGTATAGTCATTGTATTTGTAAGTGATAAGAATGGCCTGTAATTCTTATCTAGAGGTTCATGTATGTTGCACGTGGTGTGCATTTTTTTCTCCCTGATATGGCTGAGGGCATGGGATTCACCCATGCCATTTGTACTTCAATGTTTTTGGTGTAATGAATTTTACTGGGGTGAATTAACCCTTTTACCCAAAAAAATCTTTGTCTAATTCATAAGAATCGTTCTCAAAAATTTGATCACTATGTTCTATTTACCTAAAAGATTCCTCATGCGTGTCATATGTTTTGGTGAAATCTATCCCACGCATGCAACTAGGTGGTTCAACTCTAACCATCTCACAATCTTGTTCGTATTTAGGTTCCATGTTCTTAAAAACTAGGTCATTTTGTTCATGGTGCCTAGGAACGATAAATCCTCCATATCTATTTACTCAAATTGTGAAGTATACAAGCCTATGATTTCATTCAAACTATGGGTTACGCTTGGGAAGCTTTTCTAAAAAAAATTTCAAATGGTCGCACTAAAAGGAGTTGATCCTAACAATGATTTTTGAATAGAAGCCACACATACACAAAATTCATCAAAGCCCTCTGACTTTACACCTGTATCCTCTTGGATATCTCTAAGATCACTCACAAATTCATTAGAACAATAAGAAGAAATTATATCTGTGAAATACACTTGTTCCTCCATTGTTAATGATTCAAATGCAACTTCATTTGCCATGGTGACAAATGAAAAAGGGTTTTACGAACAAAGGGCAAAAAGAAAAGAGATAGACTAAAAGAAACCTACAAAATAAAAATACAAATCTCACTTGATAGGAATCTAGTGAGTAGACTTAAAATAAATAGAAATCAAACCTAAGCAATAACTATTCCTCGGTAGTGGCGCCAAAAACTTGATAGCGGAGTTCGGGGTCGAAAGACTTCCTTTTCTACGAGCAAGCTTTACAACCCTCTAGGCAGTGTACCTAATTATTGTAGTGTAGTATAGGGTAAGCCCAGGGGGTTGATCGTTCTCTAGGGGAATAGAGATGCTAGGAAGAAATGTATGACGAGAAGGTAAGCTTGAGGGAGATTCTTTTTGGTTTTTTATATTTATTAGAAAGCAAGGTAAATATCTTGGGGTATAAGAGTCCGGGTGGTACTTCTACCGATTTTAACTATTTTTTAATAAAACTAATAACTACTTAAACAAATGAAAAGTAAAAGATAGGCTATGTTAATGTAGGTGTGCTCTTATGATGACTAAAAATGTGTTTATTTAGATGTTCTTACTCCATAGTTATCTCTTATTGGTCGGTTGAATTGTCACATCCTCATATTAATTGGTGCGTTGTATTCCGTTTGGTCATAAGGCGGTGCTAAATTCCCCAATTCTATAAATCGTAACTCTCCTCTAGACTATATGGGATCGCCAAGTACCGTAGTATCTCCCCCAAATACTCTATTAATCCTAAAGCTACAACTCACGCAACAAACACAAAGATGGCCTAGGTGCACTCCTAAGCTTTTTGCTATTTAGGACGTTCAAGCTCGCAACAATTAAAGAAGAAGCCAATTTTCCTTACTCTAGCGTCTACCATTTAAGACAAGAGAAAACCTAACAATAATTAACAACTAGGTTTCATAGATCTAAGAAAACACAATGATAATTTAGCTACTCATGGTAAATAAGCAAGCATACACATAAACAATTAAACATGGGGTACATATAATGATAATATGGATTAACAAACTTATCTTATGATGTAAAGAAGGGTATGGAACCCCAAAATAGTGTCCAAGTCAGACTATAATCGAATTAGGGTTTTCTATCCAAAGTTCTACCTCTCAAAATGCAGAAAAATCAAATTCTATATATAGATTTACAAATGCGACGGCGTCGCCTTTTGATAGTGACGCCGTCAAGTCGCTGTCATTAGGGTTTCGTTTGGGCCTAGTCATCGTTGGGACAGCGTTAGCTTATGAGTGTGATGCCTTCTGTCTTCAATAGGGACGTCGTCTGGGATTTGTTATTTGGTCATCTGGTGTAAAACAAAGGGTGACGCCCTCCAGAATTAACACGTGACGTCGTCAGGATTTAGAACCAGAAAATCACCAGAGCTGTCGCTTGATCTTTTATCAAAATCTTCAACAAGTGACGGTGTCTCCCTTTGAGATGGGACGCCGTCTGGCTTTAAGAACAGTTTGAGTCTTGACTTTGTCGTTTTCTTCATGTTTTCGCTCCTTTTCGTCAAAATATGCTTGATTCCAGCATTTTACTTCCAAAGGACCAAAAAGGTGAAAAGGAACAATTTTAAGTAGTAACGGATATAAATGTGTTGATTTAGGGATTAAATGATCCCCTAAAAACGTATGTTTTAAATCCTTATAAAGCGAGAAAACAAAATCAAACAAAATCTCTTTTCAAACCCATCGGGGAACGCGAACTAAAATTCGAGGACGGATTTCCCTATTAGGTGGGGATACTGTGACAAATAGTACATTTTCAAACTTTATTTTAAAATAATAATAATAAATTATTACTTAATTGAGCATAACTGAACATTTTTTAGCATAACTGAGCATTTCGGAAAGCTATCCCGCATACTGTAGCTTATAGTAACCACTGAAACTATCAATTTTTGTCAGTAAAAAACTTCCTTTCCTAGTATTTACTGACAAGTTATGTATTAAATCAAGAAGTTGTCTCGCTTACCGCGTACCGACACTGCATTAGATATGGTTTAAGTCAAACAAATACAATTCTAAGTAAATGACTATTTTATTATTATTTATATAAAAACATCAATAAAAATATTATTTTGCGAGTACGTGTCCAAAAACGTCAAACCGGGACTTTACGGTAACATTTAAGCACAACTGACACAACTAGTACTCAAATAACATCAAAATTTGAAATTCCCTTACCCCTCCTCCTTGTTGGCACTAGATAGGCAAGCAAACAAACACACTTCTTTTGTCTTATTTAGGATGAAATCATCCATTTGTTTTATATACCTAAACATAGCACAAACCAAAAAACACACTCATATTCACTCTAAAAAATTTCGTCTCTTATATTTATCACCATCACCATATAATTCATCAAAAATCCTAGATCTACAAAAATTCTTTGAAGTTTAAGCTAATCGGGCTGTACTTTCAAGTGTTTTGGGTTAATCGGAACGTGTCTTGGGTAATTTGAGACTAATTTGGTTCCTTTCTTCGCTTCCTAGCTCACGTACAAACACACATCTTTGTAAGGATTTTCAAAACCTTATTTATCTTGTACTTTTCATGTTCATATGATGTTTAATGATGTTACCAAGTGCTTATTGCGTATGTTTTGCTTATTTGAATATATTTTATACATGTACGCATGACTTTTATACACATATACTTAAATCTTGTCATTTCTTGATTGTGTAGTAAATCTTGCTTCATGTTATGCTAATTTGATAGTAAAAATGAGTTTAGAGCTTGTTTCGCAAATTTTTGACCAGGTTTTAATATTTATAATTGTCTCGTCTACCTACGGTCTACCTTATGCACTCACGGTCAGTGTACCTGATCGTGTGTGGTGTAGTATTCGGTAAAGCCGAGGTCGTCCCAAGAGCTATGTGTATGGGTTCTAACTAAGTCTAATGTCATATTTTTAAAGAGGTTTTGATTGACTGATAAACTAATAAACAAAAATGAAATGCGGAGATTAAATAGATTTGAATGCAGTAGGGAGAAAGTGTGGTAACCTAATTATTCATCATATCATGTTATGTCTATATTTTTTAATTATTACTTCCTATTGGTTCAAGTGGGGGTTCAATTCGCTAGAATCCTTTGGTCAATTCGTCATAGCCTATTAGACATAGATTCCTACTCGAAATCAAAGGCTTACCCTTTAGGGTGACGGGGATCTCTATAAATCTATGCTAAGTAATTAAGTACCCTACATGTAAGATTTAAAACAATGTGTGCCCGGGCGCTAGCATCTTAGACACACATCCCTAACTTCTTAAGTTCTGCCTTCAGGAAGGTGATCCTTTGGTTAATTCGCACAAGAGGGATTGATAGTGCTTTGGTCATTTCTTATCAACCCTCTCTACCCACTTCCCTAGGTTCCTTTGGTCAATTCTCCTAAACAAGAAAATACGCCTGCAACTTAAAACTACCGAAGCTAGGGTAACTACCAACGAACTATGCTTGCATACACTAGAAACAATAATAGAAGTGCAAAAACATAAACAACACAATCATGGAATCATAACTAGGCTAGCACCAAAGGTGCTTAGCCAAACATATAGTAAATTAATCCAACAATGACGAATAAAACATGAATTGAATTGAACATATTGTTTGATACAAATTACTTGATGTAGAACTAATGAAGATGCTGATTGCAAGTGAATTCTACCTTGAAAGATGGCTAGGAACTGCTGGAAATTGCCCTGGAGTGGTGCCCTAGTCAACCCCTTGGAGGGGAGGAAAAGAGATACCCTAATGTGCAAATTTCGGCCTCTATTTATAGGGTTAAAAATGGTTACGATGTAACCAAACTTTAAGTTACTCTGTAACCTTAGTTACGGCATAACCAAAGTTTCGGTTACTCCGTAACCTCAGTTACGGCGTAATCAAAGTTTTAGTTACTCTGTAACCTTAGTTACGGCGTAACTAAAGTTTTAGTTATTCCGTAACCTTAGTTATGGCGTAGTTGAGTTTTAAGGTTATGGCATAACCTCTTCAGCTTTTCAAAATAGCAATATTGCAACTTAGGCCTTTGTGTACCTTCATTCCATTGATGGGGACCAACTCATAAATTTATTAATTAAGCTCCAAACTTCTCTCTACGGCGTAACTAATTTACCACATTACGTCGTAACCTTGACAATTACGGCGTAACCCTAAGATTTGGTTATGCCGTATCCTTCTTCATATTTACGCCGTAACATCATTAAGCAGTTATGGCGTAACCTTAACACATAATACTTTGGCCTTCATAGTATGAGTTACGGCATAACTCAATCGCCCACTTATGCCGTAACATGTCATTAGAATATATTTTTTCATATGTTGGCATTTTCATGTATCTTTTCCGCTCCAACGCCTCTTTATCCTGAAATGTAAATATGAATGAATATGTATAAATGAGGCAGTAAACATGGGAATTTGATATGTAAAATATCAGGTAATTTGATGTTATCAAATATCCCGCCACTTGAACTCTACTTGCCCTCAAGTATACCTTTTAAATATTTCTAAAAAGATATCTCCCAAGAAGTCTTGGAAGATATGAGTTTAAAAATCATCTAAGCTAGAAAATTCCAAACCGAGCACCTCACGAAAAGGGAATTGAAATCACACACACACACACTCTCTCTCTCTCTCTCTCTCTCTCTCTCTCTCACTATTATACGTGTTTATTTGGGTGATCAGTCAACTCAGTCATGGCGAGTATTCTATCATAGGCTTGGCAAAGATACTAATCTCCACCACTAGAGTCTATAGATGCAACTATTCTAAAAGGCAATGGGTAGATACAATATAAAGGCTTACGGGGTTATTTTGTCATTACTAACAAGCTACAGTGAAGGGGACAAAACCAATGATACATAACCAAATCCATGGCCACGATACCAATGATTGCTCTCTTCCTCACCTAAGCTCGATTCACGACCAAGGGTAGGATGAGACATGGGAAAACATTTAATGGGTGTAAATAAAAAGACACGAAACAAATAATTTCCTAAGTCCACAATTGCCCCACCACTAGTCACATTCAATCCTATAGCAAAAACTGAGGGTCAAGAGTCAAGGGGTCTTCAATGGACGAGTCAATGCATATGAAATATAATGTAGTGCTTCATAATCTCCATAAATTGGGAAAATAAGATGCATTAACTCGACCTTCATCATCAATGAAAAAAATTATGTGCACTAAAAATTTTAAATTTGGGTAATTTTAGCACATATTTTGACCAAAAAATATATAATCAATCATTTCTATCTCCCTTCCCCCCACTTGAGATGTACAATGCCCTCATTATACAAATTAAAATTAAATAGAAAGGAGAGATAGAAATGCATGGGCTAAGCTTGCCAATTCGGGAATACTTGCCACAATACGACACTCTTGCTTGCATTTTTTTTGTGATGCAAGACAAGGTATACAAAAATGGAAAAGAAACAATACGAACAAACAAAGCATCCTCCCATTTGAGATCAACTACCATCTGAACCCGATTTTCTTCCAAAACTCTTTATTCAAAACCTGCGACTTCTGCCAGTGGAACCAAAATTGACTAACAGCACCAGGACCATGGACATAAGGAAACTACAGGGTAGGCTAGGCGATAGGTGTAACAAAAAAAATACATATATTGGGTGGACAAAATGAAAGGAATGGCTCAGACGGGTATACTAGCGGTATCTTGGACTAATAATGAGTGCAACAAAAAGGGATTAACAGGGGGATTGACTGATCGATGAGAAAAGTCAATATACACAAACATAACATAAATGATGGGCTGTTTGGGTTTAATCCTAAAATTTCCTTATATCCTAGTTGCACCGATTACACCAAGTTACCTCAGTGTAATGCTCATGATAATGGTCTCGAAAAGATATGAAAGGCTAAGTTCTAAAGTCTACTACAGCCACCGGCACACTCATTTTTATGGTATAATGTATAAGGGGAAAACAAAAAGGCTTATCCTCACAAAATGGAAATATAAGGTAGGTGTGCTCAGTCTAGATCAATCTAGTTAAGTAATGAAAAACATGTCAAAATTTTACTAATGAAACACTTTTCATTAAAAACTAGAAAAATTAAGGCAAGTAAATCAAGTAGGTGTCTATGTCTAATCCCTTCCCCCAACTTGGGTCACACTAAGCATAAAGAGTAAAATAAGAAGGGTTAGAAATGGAACAAAAAACTCCTCTAGATTTGCTCGGAATGATCGAAGATAAACGTGCAAACGTGTCTCGCCTTGAGATCCATGAGCAAAATACTACAGAAACTCAAGATTGCATGATCATTGTGCACACAAGAATCAAATACCATACAGATAATAAACAGCTCATGGAGCCAAGACAAACATGTAATGAAACAATCATAACTTCAAACAATCATTTATATAGGGAAGGGATCGGGTGCATTACAACTTTTAAGTACGGATGGTACGGATGAATGTCAGCCGCACGATCAAGCGTCCATCTGATCTACGTTAAAAAAAACGCGGTGGCATTTTCATAATTAATCTATATTATTATAATATCAGTGTAGATCTGAATAACAAAACATACAAAAAAAATAAACTAAAAAAAAATCAAATAAAAAAAACAAAAAATCTATAAACAATGATTTCATCAAGTTTAAGGTTTGCAGAATTAAACGAAGGTAAGTTACTTAATTTCGAATTTAAGAATTTTTTTATGATAGTTAGTCTGATATTAGGGATATCTGATGATAGATAATTTGATATTAAGAATATTACTATTGTGATATAATTTTTTTATGATAGCTATTCTGATATTAACATAATTAATTTTTTTCTTAAGATACTTATTCTGATATTAATTGTAACTGAAGCTTTCTAATATGAATATAGCTAATGTAACATTAACACAACAAAAAATTATTAAAATTTTTATTCTGATATTAATTGTAACGTAAGATTGTCAATATGATATTAAGATATTTTCGTTTTTGTTTTCATTTTTATTCTGATATTAACGGTGTCTGAAACTGAAGTTAATAAGGTTCTGCTATAAGTATACTGATAAAAAATTTCTTAACATTTTTTATTCTGATATTAATTGTAAACTGAAGATTGCTTATATGATATTAATAAATTTACGTTTTCGTTATCATTTTTATTCTGATATTAAAGTGTCTGATGAGAGCTAATATGATATTAACGAATTTCCTTTTTCTTAACATGGTCATTCTGATATCAACTATAAGAAAATTGTTTTTTTCTTAACGTAGTTATTCTGATATTCATTGTAAACTGAAGATTGGTTATATCATATTAAGATCTTTAATTTTTTTTCGTTATAATTTTTATTCTGATATTAATGGTGTGTGATGATACCTATTCTGATATTAATGAACTTTGGATTTTCTTATCATAGTTATTCTGTTAATAATTGTAGTTAATCTATTATTAAGAAATTTCTTTCATGTTTATAAATTGTATCTGAAAATTATTATGATAGGTAATCTGATATCAAGAATTTTTCTTAAATATCAAGTAGTTAATTCAGATGATTGCTATTATTACAGATAATTTGATAATTAATTCAAATTAGTACTAGTAGCAAATAGTAACTTAGTACTAGTACTGATAGTTAATTTGATATTAAAAATTCTTAACTATCGGCTTGTTATATTCAACAGAAGGAGAAGAAAGATTAGTTGATGAAGAAGAAAGTTCAGCAGTGGATGATTTTCTGTTTGATTATAAGCAACAAATGCGAAAATGCTTGAGTCAAGTAAAACAAGATATTAAGGCTGCAAATTCTTTATTAACTGAAACATTAAAGTATTTGACATGCGGCAATTATCCTTATGATACAACAAATATATGTGTGCTACGCTACCATCTCAAAAAGTTGGAAAAAAGAATGGATGTAGTTGAAGATTTTTCTATTTGTGACAGTCACATTTACTTCGATTTTCTAGAGTACAATAAGGATCAGGTATTATTGCTTTATATAAACATAATAAAGTTTTGCATATGATATTACAGTTTATAAAAAATTTGATATATTATATATTTCTTGTATAGATTCATGAAACTTGTCTAGACAAAGTAAGAGCGATCGTTGATGATGCTGCTTTGATGATTGTAAATGTTGTTAAAGAATTTGGTTTGCCACCTTTGAAAGATGAAATACATCCGGTTATATGGGAAGCTCTTTGCAAGATAAGCAACGAAATTAAAGATATTAGAGATCCAAATTTTTTTTACATTTGAAGATTTAGAAATATTTGATAAGCATGCAGAAGAGGCAACAGAAAAAAAAATGGTCAATGATGTTTTGAGAGAAAAGGTACTGTTTTTGTGATATTAAATATTGTTGTTAATCAGATTTTAATTGTCCTTATTCTTATGTGATACTAAGAAATTTTGATATTATTTCTGATGATTTAGAAAGATATTAAGAAATTTCTGATTTTTATAATATAGATTTTATTATTCAGAAAGGAAGACTGTCTGATGATAGTAAACTATATGGTACTCCCAGTTTTAATATCAGAATAAGTTTGGTGTAACTAAATATTACTGCTGCTGCAACAAATTTTTCTGGTGCTGCAACAAATTTTTCTATTGCTAATAAAAATTGTATGGTAGTCCCATTTTTAATATAAGAATAAGTTTTAGTGTAACTAAATATTGCTGTTGCTGCAACAAATTTGTTCTACTGCTGCAGAGAATATTTTTATTGGTAATTGTATTTGTCTTGACAAAGTAATAGCGATAGTTGATGATATGCTGCTTTGATGATTGTAAATGTTGTTAAAGAATTTGGTTTGCCACCTTTGAAAGATGAAATACATCCAGTTATATGGGAAGCTCTTTGCAAGATAAGCAACGAAATTAAAGATATTAGAGATCCAAATATTTTTACATTTGACGATTTAGAAATATTTGATAAGTATGCAGAAGAGGCAACAGAAAAAAAAATGGTCAATGATGTTTTGAGAGAAAAGGTACTGTTTTTGTGATATTAAATATTGTTGTTAGTCAGATTTCAATTGTCCTTATTCTTATGTGATATTAAGAAATTTTGATATTATTTCTGATGATTTAGAAAGATATTAAGAAATTTCTGATTTTTATAATATAGATTTTATTATTCAGAAAGGAAGACTGTCTGATGATAGTAAACTATATGGTACTCCCAATTTTAATATCAGAATAAGTTTGGTGTAACTAAATATTACTGCTGCTGCAACAAATTTTTCTGCTGCTGCAACAAATTTTTCTACTACTAATAAAAATTGTATGGTAGTCCCAGTTTTAATATCAGAATAAGTTTTAGTGTAACTAAATATTACTGTTGCTGCAACAAATTTGTTCTACTGCTGCAGAGAATATTTTTATTGGTAATTGTATTTGTCTTGACAAAGTAATAGCGATAGTTGATGATATGCTGCTTTGATGATTGTAAATGTTGTTAAAGAATTCGGTTTGCCACCTTTGAAAGATGAAATACATCCAGTTATATGGGAAGCTCTTTGCAAGATAAGCAAAGAAATTAAAGATATTAGAGATCCAAATTTTTTTACATTTGAAGATTTAGAAATATTTGATAAGTATGCAGAAGAGGCAACAGAAAAAAAAATGGTTAATGATGTTTTGAGAGAAAAGGTACTGTTTTTGTGATATTAAATATTGTTGTTAGTCAGATTTTAATTGTCCTTATTCTTATGTGATATTAAGAAATTTTGATATTATTTCTGATGATTTAGAAAGATATTAAGAAATTTATGGTTCTCCCAGTTTTAATATCAGAATAAGTTTGGTGTAACTAAATATTACTGCTGCTGCAACAAATTTTTCTGCTGCTGCAACAAAATTTTCTACTGCTAATAAAAATTGTATGGTAGTCCCAGTTTTAATATCAGAATAACTTTTAGTGTAACTAAATATTACTGTTGCTGCAACAAATTTGTTCTACTGCTGCAGAGAATAAGTTTTAGTGTAACTAAATATTAATGTGACAATCATATAAAAATATTAATACGTCTTTTATAAATTTAAGTTATCATTGATTTTCATAGCATAAAATGTAAACAAATATATTAATATCAGAATTACTATGACTTGTTGAAATATATGATATTCATAATTGCATCTTACATTACATAGCAGTTGTTTCATACTGGAAAGTCATACATAAAAGACATCAAAAAACAAAAAACATTAGCAACTGCTTGATTGTCATCTTCACCGTAATTTTAAACTCATTCGTTGATCCCACTTCCTTCACCCCAAACCTTTTCTGCTTGATTAATTCCCAACTCAACATATTTGCAAGCCCTAAAACTTGAATCCTTTTTCCAGGGGTACCTTGTACAGAATTAGATTGAACAACAGTAGCACTATGACAATTCTTTTACACTAGTTTTAACTAGCTATTGTTATTGTAATTGTTTAGCTTATTTAAAAAATAATAGGATTATAAAATTAATACAATCTAACTTCATCAACTGTGACTACTGCAAAGCATCATCATATACCATCATTTCTAAGTTTTGTTGATGAAACTGGAAAAACAAAAATATTCAATGGCATATGATTTTAATAGAATAAGATTTTAAAAAGCAACAAAAAAACTGTTTGCAGCTTTATACAGAATATCATACACCATTGATTATTCTTGAAAATGAAATACTTAAGGGTTTAGGATTTAGGGTTTAGAGGAACACTTAGTGAGACAACTTGGTGATTTGTAAGAAAAATTGTTTACTTGTAAGTTGTTTCACTTTCAACATTCGGTAGAATATCTAGATTTCATATATAAACGAAGCAAAAAAATAAAATTATATAGAAAAATGATCATCAATCTTTTTTAATATAGAGTGAAATTTTTTGTGAGTTGATTGCTTCGTCTGTGTTTTTATGAAATCGGAAATGTCCTATTTATAGAGCAAAAAATAATAAAATTTATTTGTTCTATATAGAATAATGATTGAATACCTAATTGTTTTATTTGTATATTGAAATAAATCATTAAATAAAAAAAATTATTAAATAATAAAACAAGATAATTAAATAAAAAACTAATATATTAAGAATTATATTCGAGAATCAGTTATAATATTCTTCATTTAAGAATTATCTTGAGTACATTACACACTCGTCTCAGACGCTCATTCATTTCTATCACAAAAAGCGTGAGCAGCAACGGTTATCAAAAAACATTTCAAAATTTGAAATCAAACTAAAAAACACCAACAAACCGAAAATATATATTCTTCATAACCTATCTTGACTACGTTACGCGCTCGTCTCAGATGCTTGTTCATTTTTTTCCCAAAGAACCAAGCATATTCGAGAATTGAGAGACTGATGATCCTTTCAATGGCAATCGTAGATGAGCCAAGAATGCGTCATTTTATTATTATCAAATCTTCAGGAGAGATTTTCATATTTATCTGTTGACATTCCAGCTGTTTAGATTTGATAAAATTCGGTAAAATATTTAGGTTTCATTGAAAATATAAACAAATAATAATTCCTCCATAATCAAAATAAAATGTCATTAAAACAAGCATTCTGGGAAAAAGAAGAAGAAGATATAATCAGTCTAAAGAATTAATAAACATAAATTAAAAGTTATTAAAAGGAAAACACTAACCTTTTTGTAAAAAAGAGCTTCCTTAGATAAAGACTTCAAAGAAAAAAAAAACTTTCTTAAAAAAGAGATGCAATATTCCTTTTTTTTAAACACTTTTTTTTATTACATTATTGAAGTGGGAATGATCAAATTTATGTAGCAAAATAAGGATAAGGTTGTTGTTGAAATTTATTTCAAAACTAATAAATATAAAGTGACATTTTGTGTCTTGTGTATTGTCAAAATCATTAATGTCTTGTGTATTGTCAAAATCAACTTTAAAGATTAATACAAATAGACTGATATTTTGTGTCTCTAGGAGATATCTTTAACCACTATAAAAATAGTATCCGACATATATGTCAGTTGGAAATTACTTAATAAATGTATACAGATACTAAAATATACGCATCGTCAAACAAACTATGATATTAAGACAATTTTAATATGTATACGTCATAGAAGATTGAATTATAAAATTTTCTCTGATTTTTTTTTTAATATTTAGTTTCAAAGACTCTGATTTTAAGACAATATCATATATAAAATAAAACTAACTTTGATATTAAGACAAATATGATATATTAAAAATTATGTAATTTAAACACTCTGTGATATTAAATAAAAATAGAACAAGTAACTCTGATATTTGAGTATCTGTTTGACTAAAGAAACTATGACAATGAAAAACTATATTAAAATTAAATGTAAAACTTTGACATAAAGTGATATTTTGAGTCTCGAGGAGGTACTTTTTCATCACTATAATTAATATCTGACATGTATGTCAGTGTCTTATACATCTATCCTTTCAACAGAAAATCAAATATGTATGTCAGATACTGAATTTTATTTTATTTTAGCTTTTATTGAATATTTTTAATTAACTGTGATATTAAGACAATGCTAAAAACAATTGATATCAGCCAAAGCGATATGAGTCATAATAGGAATGAAAATATCAGGAAGAACTGGGAGTTGGCTAGGAAGCTGTTGAAACTCCAACGAGCTTCCCCCATTGCCATGGTAGATTTCTTTGAGTGATTTTAGTTTATTTGTCGGTTGAATATGCTATGACAATTCATATTGCAATAATAATTGATTTTCAACTTCATGTTCTTCTTCATGTTAAATTCTTGCATAGAATTTGAATTTTAAATAGTATGATAATATCATAATATATGAATTGATTAATCTTTGAAATTTTACTAAATCTGGTATTAATTGAAATTTTACTAACTCTGATATTAAGAAAATTACTCATTAAAAATATTGAAACTTAATCATTAAAAATTTGATACTGCTGATATAAGCTTTTGAAACACACTGTCATATTAAATAAAAATAGAACAACTAACTCTGATATTTAAGTATGTGTTTGACTAAAGAAAGTATAAGACAAATACGATATATTAAAAATTTGATACTGCTGCTATAAGAAAAGTTAATGCTGCTATACATCTATCTTTTCATCACTATTTGAATATAGATTGAAATTACTATTTGACATGTATGTCAGTGTGTTATACATCTATCTTTTCAAATATATACCCAAAATGTATGTCAGATACTAAATTTAATTTTATTTTAGCTCTTATTGAATATAAATTGAAATTACTTAATAAATATAAACATATACTCAAATATATACGTCAAAGTCAAAACTAATATTAATATATATACCTCATTAGAACATGCAATTATAAAAAAAAAATTGATTTTGTTTTTAAATAGGATGTGAATATTAATATTTTGTTTAAGAAACTCTTATATTAAAACAAAGTCATATATTAAGACAACAAACTCTGATATTAAGGCAATATCATATATTAAAAAATGTGAAATTAAAAAAAAATCAGTGGAAACAAATATGATAATCACTATATGTATACGTCATAGGTCAACTAACTCTGATATTAAGAGAATATTAATATGTATACGTCATACATTAAGACAAACTAACTTTGATATTAAGACAACTAACTCTGATATTAAAATTTAATTTAGTTTTAAAATAGAAAGTGATAATTAATATTTTTTTTCAGAAAATCTGATATTAAGAAAATATCTTTATTAAGAAAAGTAACTCTGATATTAAGACAATATTAATTTAAAAATAATATTTTAAATAACTATATTTATGAAATATGATAGTTATATTCATTAATTTCTTGTGTATAGTCAAAATCAACTTTAAAGATTATCTGACATTTATGTAAGTTGGAAATTACTTTAATTTCTTTGATTTTCTCTGACATATATGTCAGTTGGACATAAAAGTAATATTTTGAGTCTCGAGGAGGTATTTTTTATCATTATAAAATCTGACATGTATAATAGCGTCTTATTCATCTATGTTTTCAAAAGATACTCAAATATGAATGTCACATAGTTAAATTTTATTTTATTTTAGCTCTTTTAGAATATTTTTTTAGTGTGATTCTGAGAAAATAATATAATTTTAAATTACTTAAATATTAAATATGACTGAAATATTTAAAAATGAAAATTTAAATTAAACATATTTATTTAAAGACAATAATAATATATTAAAGATTAAACACAATATAAACACAATAATATATTAAAGATTGTCGAAATTAAAAGGTTTTGATATAAACACAATATAAAGATTAATATTATTATAACTTACTTTGATATTAAGACTATATTAAAATAATTAAAAATAAATGGAAAAATTAAAGATATAAATATTAAAATAAAGTTTATTTTAAAGTTTATTTCAAAATAAAGTTTATTTTAAAACTCACATGCCATGAATAAGTCTATATATAACATTGATATTGAAAGTAATGTGTCATTTATCGACTTGTCGTGTTGAGAATTAAAAAAAATAAACTGTTTTTTCAAAATGAGTAATGGTTTCGTGCCATTTACAAACGTACCTCCATCAGTTATTATTCATATCTTACAATCTATGCACAATTCAAGTCGTGATAGGAACCATTTCAAGGAGACAATAGAAAGTATACCCAGTATACCATCATATTTAGTTCATTTTATCATGGGAAGGTACCGCGAAGATGCTCTCCAACTTGAAGAACAAGATATAGTTGAGATAATTGGTGTTTCAGAACAAAATATGATTTTTGATGGTTCGGGTTTGACTAAAGAAACTATAAGGAAAAATCTTCATGAGAATATAATGCTTGACAAGGTTGAAGGCGTTTGTGCAATTTTTTTAGAAGAATACAAAGAAAATGAAAGCATAAGCACATTGATTTGCAACCATGAGTTTCATGCAGATTGTATTAGAGGTTGGATGCTACACAAAAACATTTGTCCATTATGTAAAAGTATCGGACTGAATATCTAGAAGTAGTATTTAATATCATAGTAATGTTAATTCTTATGTAATGTTAATTCTTGTTTTGAAAATCTAATGTAATGTTAATTCTATGTTATTTTACTTCACTTATTCTTATAATAAAATTATCATGTTCAATTTAATAAAAATAAAAGTTTATCTTAAAAGGAATAAGAAATATACAAGAACATGCAACTAATCTTGTAAAATATCTTCAAACAAGAAATTACAAATTAATATCTTCAGTTAAGACACTGATAACTTATAATCTTCAAATTACAAATAATATTAAAATTATAATCTTCATATAAAATCTTCAATGACTTCATATATGGCTGAATTTGGTAGTTTTTGATGAAGAACATACACCTTCAAAAAATATTGTCTTCAATTTAATCATGATACATAATTGTAGTTTGGAATAACTCATCACCTTCAAATAACCAAAATTGGATAATAATGTTATCCACAAATGCTTTGTTAAAGTGCTTTTTATACGAATGTTATCAACAAATGCTTTGTTAGAAAAAGCAAAGTTGAAAAGTTACAAATACTTTCGGTAGAATATCTAGATTTCGATTTAAAAAATATAGAAATAAAAAAATCTTCCAAAGATAATAAATTATCGATGATAAGAAAAAATAGATTTTTTTATATAAAAACAATCATTATATTAAAGTTGCAAAAAAACATGAAATGAAAATGAAGAAAATTTTTGTTATGTTTTTCTATGTGTGATTGATGAAATATTTATAGGCAAAAAAGACAGTCATTTGTACAAACGAATATAGAGATCCCTTAAAAAATAAATAATATTTAAAGTACAACTGCTTACTTTATTTGTTCATATTAAAAATATTTTTATGTTTTTCATATTTAAAGTACAACTGCTTACAAGTGCTCACCTCTAGTGGTATTTTTTATTTTTATTTTAGACTGTTTTTTCGTAAATAATATTCTTAATAATAAAAGAAAAAAATAATAAAAGAAAAAAATTAATACTAGCTGCATAATTAATAATATTCTTAATAGTATATTAAAAATTATATCCGAGAATCAGGTAAAATATTTTTCATAAGCTATTTTGAGTACGTTACGCGTCATCTTGGACGTTCATACATTTCTATCACAAAAAACTGAGCAACAAAGGTTATCAAACCACATTTCAAAATTTGAAACCAAACAAAAAATATTCTTTATAACCTATTTTGAGTAGGTTACTCCTACATTTTTTTCTCGTGTAGATGAGAAAAATGCATCATTGTAATATTATATTATTCATAACATTCCTTTTCGTGTTCGTCTTTCTTCATAACAACCATATCTGAGAATGCCAAAGGAATTGAGACTCTGATCCTCCTTTCGAAGGCGATGGTAGATGTACCAATAATGCATCATTATACTACTATCAAATCTGAACTATAAGCAATCTCTATCTGGTGTAGATCATCTTTTGGAGAGATTGACATACCAGTTGACATTCTACTTGCTTAGATATGATAAAATTTAGTAAAATATTTAGGTTTCAGTGATAATATAAATAAATACTCTAATTCCTCCATAATCAACAATAAGAGGTATAAAAATAAACTGGCCTTCATGAGTAATTAAAACATGCATTTCTGAAATCAAAAAAAATGAAGAAGAAGATATAATCAGTCTAAATAATTAAATAAACATAAATTATAAAGTTGTAAAGAAAAACACAAACATTTTTGTTGAAAATAGCTTACTTAGATAAACATTTCTAAAAAAAAACTTTTCTTAAAAAAGAGATGCAATATTCCTTTTTTTTTAAACAATTTTTTTTAGTACATTTTAGAAGTGGGAATGTTCAAATTTATATTGCAAAATAAGGATAAGGTTGTTGTTCAAATTTACGTATATCGTCTAGTCTTACCCACGTGTCTTTTTCTGACATTATATATTAGGTGATAAAAAAACAAATTTAAGTTACTGTGATATTAAATAATTTTTAAATACGATTCGAAATTTACATACTATTATAATATTTAATGTATTACATTTACATACTCTGATAATATTAATAGAATAGTTATTATAAATAATTTTTAAATATTATCTGAAATTTAAATACTATGATATCATTTAAAAGTGTGAAATTTTCATAGTAATATAATATTGAAACTTAAAGTATTAAATTTGCCGGTTCTAAAAAAAAGATGAAATGTAAATTAATTAAATTTGTAGCTAAAAAATATTTAAAAAAGTCTAATATTACAGTACATCAAGAAAAACATTTTTATTAAAAATAAAAAAACAAAAATTAATATGATAATTAATTTGTAATTATCATATATTAAATACAATATCACATATCAACAATGTCATATTTAAAAATGTGAAAATTTGATATTAATACAATACTAATATAACAATTAATATTTATTAATATCAAAAAAAAATTTTAATGTTTTCGTGGTTTAGTTGTACTTATTTGGTTTGAACATATATGTCAGATTTTAATATGATATTAAGGTTATTAATATCAGTATAATTATCCTTATATGAAGTTGATGTAAACTGCGTATGTTGAGTAGATTTTTGGAATTTATGATGTCTTTACTCCTATCTACTTGTTCAACAAGCACAACTCCTATCTACTTATATAATTCATCTTAACTCATCAATTCTTTATCATACCAACATATTATCATCATGAATGCAGAAAATGGTTGTAAAATGGTATGCATTGACTGTTGGGTTGAAAGTGAAAACAGGGCTGGATTGATCTTTTTTGCAAGGCGTCCAGCTTATAGAGATTTCATGTGGTATGTTTGTCCAGTGTGCCTTGAGATAAGGGGAAACACATCTTATACTGGTAGAGATGGTGTTACAAGGGAAAACACACCTTATAGTGGTGGATATGTGATTGGTTTACGTATTTCTGCACCTACTAGTGTTGGTGCATCCTTGGGCAGTGATGAAGAAGAAAGTGAACCACCTACAGCTGAAATAGCAAGTGGAGAGCGCCCAAGCCAAACACCACGTGAAGCACCAGCAAGTGAAAGGCCAAATGGAGAACGCCGCCCAAGACAAACACCACTTGAACGGACTGCAACTGACAGACCAAATGGATCACCTACTAGTCATTTAACGCAGTGAATTGCTAACAAGAAATGTTATGTTATCTTTCAGTCTAAATGTAGCTTAACTGATATGTGTGTGCTTCCTTTGTTATAATATTTGAATTTGTTGACTTTATAGTAACTTAATATCACATTAATTTTAGTTGATAAAAAAACAAATTTAAGTTACTGTGATATTAAATAATTTTTAAATATTATCTGAAATTTAAATACTTTGTTAAAATGTGAATTTTTCATACTAATATTGTAAAGCCCTAAAATCCAGTTTACATTTTTCATTTGTATTTCGGATATAACCTAAGTATTTAAATAAATATGCGAAACTATATTTTATATTAAGTTACAAATATTAAGTACGTCTTATGTCTCGCTACGTTTAGTTTGGAACCGAGTTGTACGAGTAATGCGACACATTTTTTTTTCCTTTCGATTTCACCTAAGTCTCAAATAAATTTCGACACCACCTTGTTACATCACATGTTGAATGTACTTTTGGACCCCTTTCGATATCGTTGCACGTTTTATACATTTAAAATGAACAACCAAGATATTGTGGATATTCTCACACGTTTAACTTTGGAAGCAAATTAAGATAAATAAAAGTGAAGATTTGACTAGCCCTGATTTGTCTCCTCACTCTCGGCAACTTATAAACTTCAAACCTCTCCCCATTAAACCACAAGATAACGATTCATCCTCTCCCACTCTAACCCTAAAACCCTAAATCACAAAATAAGCGGTTGTCATTGTTCTCTCCAAAACGCCAGGAGGTTTGAAGGGAGTATTTGGTGATCAAGTAGGGATAATGTTTGTGATATTGCGCTAGAGAAACGGAGTGCTGGTATTCGTGGGGTGTTGGTCTCGTTGGTGTTTCTAAATTCTTTCTTGGTCGAACGAGAGGTATTCCTGAAAACACTTTTAACCCATTAAACCGAGTCATGTATTCAATATATGTAAAAGTCACCTAATCTGCTTACATAATCATGGTAAAAATGATCACGAAATCAGTTTAATACCGGGTAGCATGAACTCTCAAACCAGAAAACCTTCATGTCAACTTCTATTCTTTTTATATTTTAATTCGGATATGTCTTGTACCGGCCCTATGATAAATTTGTTATATTTACTTCAAAACCAAATATAACTAAAGAGATAAATGAATGATCATGTGCATGGGAATTTTAGATCGGTTAACTGATGGTATATACGTACTTAAATGAAACAAATGGTGTATATAGTTGTATGTTGCGTCTGACTGCATGCATGTGTGGATGGATTGAATTTAGACTTGAGTCAAGGGTAGAACCTGGTTATGTGTATGTGCATCGAATGTGCTGTGTGTGTATCTTTTTGTTTTATGCGTAGAAATTGGGTAATTGTTGGACTATGGGTCAAAAATTAGTTGGCGTATGAACTGTTTACAAGAATAGAATTGGTACAGTATTATGAAACTAGTGTGATGTAATTTGGCATGTGTATTGGGGTCAAGTGTTGTAGTATGTGCGTGAATATATGCATGTGATCTAGTATGCATGGTATGGAAATAAGTAGTCTTGTGGGGGGTAAACTCGAGGGTCATCGCGGGATTTATGGGTAAGTTTTACGGAGTGTTTAAGGTGTGTCGTGGGAGTAGAGTCGGGGGTTAGTCACTAGGTGTGTGATTCGTGTATGACTTGTGCTCGAGTCGTGTTGTGTGGTGTGTGTATAATATGAATCGGGTTAGGAGTATATGATTTTTGGATGAGTCAAATGTGATTGTCGCATGCATGATAGCAGTTGGTCTCATCATGCATAGTAATACCGAGATGGGGTTTCGCCTAGTTGAGTCTCGATGGAGTTCAACCGACTTTTAAAACGTTTACTTTCCCCACTTTATTAACTTGACCGTTGCATTTAAAAAAAAACAAAAAACAACTTTTATTTTTAAAAACTTTACCACTATATAAATACTAACTCAAACACATTTCTAAAACACACAAATTCAATCAACCATTCTAACCAAATACCAACAAAGATTTATTATGGCTTGCCGTCTCCCTCATTCCGCTGAAGATATGAAAATGTACGTTAACAAACAATGCGAAGAAGATGATGTTGCTCGAAAAAATGCTATTATAGATGTTATCCATATGTTTGAGCAGGCAAGAGCAGAGAAGCAACAAATGAGAGAAAACTACAAGAGTTTCAACGATATTACGTCTAAACGAAAAGTTGTGATAGACAAATTTTTAAAAGATCAAGGCCGCAAAGACAACGAGATTGTTGAAAAGTTGTGGCGGTGTGACTCTTCAGATTAGATTTATGATTTATGTATTTCGTATGGTTTTTGTTGTTTAAAATGTTAAAAAAAAAAAGAAAAAAAAAACAATAAACGGTCATCGACTATGAAAAACATTAGTTTATAATTCATTTTAATGAATTAAATTCATCAACTAACTCTACTTTTCAGCATTAGTTTACTCTTAATAATAATAAAATAAATAATGTTTTTTTCTATTTTTTATGACCCATTTCATAATTTTCTCTGTATACACACAAACATCAAAAGAAAACTGCGATTTGACAAATCATCACTACATCGAGGTACAAAAAATGTCAGAGAAATTATCTCTGAATAGACGTGAATATTTTTCGTAATTGATCATCATTTCATATTCCATCTTTCTCATTTGTTTATCAATAATTTTAAAAATTAAATATAAGATTTGATTTCTACTTTTTATTTGTTAATAATATCTATTCGAAATATTATTACAATGAAATTAAAAAGATATATACTAAATTTTTTGAAACTAGGCTTGATCAATTATATATTAAAATCAGACTTATGATTTATATGATGGTATTTCTAACATTTTTTGATATTAAAAAATTTAGTCATATTAAAATGATTTTACGATATTAAATTGTTATGATATTAAAGGATGTGTAGGTTATTTTTATATGTATTCTGATATCATTGTTTGATATTAAAGCAATAATATTATATAAAACCAGTTTAATATAAACTTTAATATTAGTTTTAAATATTACTTTAAACTGATATTAGTTTTTTCCTTATATGTTTTATTCATATATTTTAAAATTTTCATCTTCACTATGTATTTTAAGTTTTTAAATATTTAGGTCACGAACGTATGTCTAACTCTGATATTAAGACATTATCAATATGTATACGTCATAGCACATGCAAATATTAAATAAAACGTGAAGATTAATATTTTCTTTCAGAGACTTTGATATTAAGACAATATCATATATTAAACAGCTAACTCTGATATTAAGACAATACCATATATTAAGATAACTAACTCTGTTATTTGGACAAATGTTAATATTTTCTATCACAAATTCATTTTAAAAAACTAACTATCAAATTGGTTTAGTATCAAAATAACTCTCATTTAGACATAAGACTGATAATAATTCATTTTAAAAAACTAACTCTCAAATTAATTTTATACTATGGTTTAGACTATGGTTTGATAGTTTGTGATTTAATTCCGAATTAAGGTGTACAAAAAGTTAATTTTACATATATTAAGATAATTAAATCTGATATTAAGGCAACAAAAAATATTAAACAAGAAACTATATTAAAATTAACTCTCAAATATATTAAACAACAAAATACATACTTTAAAAAAAATAACTCTCAAATTGGTTTAGACTATGGTTTAGAGAATATCATATATTAAACAACAAACTCTGACATTAAGACAACAAAATATATTAAACAACAAACTCTGATATTAAGAGAATATTAATATTAAACAAAAAAATAAGTTATTATAATTCTGCTATAAGAAAAGTTTCCATTGATGAGGACTTTGGATATAAAAATTTTAAAAATAACAAATTTTACTGAAAAAATAAACATCATATTAAATTTTTCACAACTGATTGAGCAATTAAAATCATTTTAACTTAAATAACATAACTCAATTAAAATTATTTAGTAAATTAAATATAAACAAAATATACTTAAAACAAACATAAATTAAAAAAAGAATATTAATGAAAAACTATATTAAAATTAAATGTAAAACTTTGACATAAAGTGATATTTTGAGTCTCGAGGAGGTACTTTTTCATCACTATAATTAATATCTGACATGTATGTCAGTGTCTTATACATCTATCTTTCAAATATGTATTTCAGATATTAAATTTAATTTTATTTTAGCTCTTATTGAATATTTTTAATTTACTGTGATATTAAGACAATAATATCTCCGTACCTTAAAATTAGTGTGATAATAAGGTACGGAGATATTAAATTTAATATCACTGTACATTAAAATTATTTGTATAGTGAAATATTTAAAAATAAAATTTTGAAATTAAACATAATATTTGACAAAACATCATTACATCGAGACACAAAAAAGTGTCAGAGAAAAATTATTGCTCTAGATGGGAAGATTAAAAAAATTAATTGTCAAATTTCATTCTAATTTAAAAAAAAATGTTATTTAATTAATTTTGTTATAATTGTTATTTAACGTAAATATACAATTTACAATCTTAAACTTTAATATTACTTTTAAATATTACTTACACCTGATATTAGTTTTTTCCTTATATTTTTTATTTATATATTTTAAATTTTTCATCTTAACTATGTATTTTAAGTTTTTAAATATTTAGGAAACCATCGTATGTCTAACACTGATATTAAGACATTATCAATATGTATACGTCATAGAACATGCAAATATTAAATAAAACGTGAACATTAATATTTTATTTCAGAGACTTTGATATTAAGACAATATCATATATTAAACAACTAACTCTGATATTAAGACAATATCATATATTAAAGTTAACTAACACTGATATTAATACAATATCATATATTAAACAACAAAATCTTATATTTGGAAAAATATTAATATTTTCTATCAGACATTCATTTTAAAAAACTAACTCTTAAATTGGTTTAGACTATGGTTTAGAGAATATCATATATTAAGACAATTAAATATGATATTAAGGCAATACCATATATTAAACAAGAAACTCTGATATTAAGAAAATATTAATATTATCTTAAAAACTAACTCTGACATTCATTTTAAAAAACTAACTATTATAAAGAAGATGTTATTATAATTATACTATAAGAAAAGTTACTATTAATGAGGACTAAAAAAAGCAATATTAATGAAAAACTATATTAAAATTAAATTTAAAACTTTGACATAAAGTGATATTTTGAGTCTCGAGGAGGTTCTTTTTCATCACTATAATTAATATCTGACATGTATGTCAGTGTCTTATACATCTATCATTTCAGCAGAAAATCAAATATGTATGTCAAAATTATTTTTAATTTAATTTAATTTTAGCTTTTATTGAATATTTTTAATTTACTGTGATATTAACACAATACTAAATAAAATTAGTGTGATATTAAGTTACGGAGATATTAAATTTAATATAACAGTTTATCAAAATTATTTATATAGTGAAATATTTAAAAATAAAATTTTAAATTAAACATATTTATTAAAATAAATATTCCAAAAATCACTGTGGTATTAAGACAATAGTATTATAAATTACCAGCGCAATATTTAAATTGTTGTATTTCATAATGATTTGATAAAACATCATTACATCGAGAAACAAAAAGTGTCAGAGAAAAATTAGTGCTCTAGACGTGAAGATTAAAAAAATTAATATATAATTAATTTTGTTATAATTATTATTTAAGATAAATATACAATTTACAGTCTCAAAATTGTTAGTAATATTATAATAATTTTTATTTAATATAAATATACAATTTACAATCTTATAATTGTTATTAATATTATTATAATTGTTATAATTGTTTCAAATGTAAGTTATATGTTTACATTCTTTCATGATATTAATATATTATTTATCCTCGAGATGCAAACCATAAATCACATCAAAAAAGTAATTTACTCTTGTTATAAAAACCTATCATTACAACCATATAGATTCTAAACTTTCGTCACAAAGTTAGTTCATCAAAAATAAAAATTACTGAAAAATTATGTATTTGAATTTAATTTTTTTTTTCCAAATTGTTATTCATGATCCTGGAGTATATGCTATGGTTTTTTATTTGATAAGAAATTTAGATATTTTACCGAAAGTTATATAGATGAAAAAGGGGTATTTCAAAGTTGTATAACTTCATTTGAAATTCTCTTTTTCGTCTATTGTATGTATTTTAACAGTAGTCACGTAAGACGTACTAAAACTACATGCGGTGAAGGAATTGCATGATCTCATTTAGAAAAATCATTACTGATTCTCTTCTGAATGAAGATATCGATGATAGCCGTCATGTAGCAGAAGCCCCAACTTCAATACAAAAAGTTGAGGACACTTGATGAAGATGGCGTTGGTGCGTGATGAATGTTTAATCATCTTGCCTACCTATGTTTCGCCATGCTGATCAGAATGAGCATGAGTAACATATTAGGCATTTCTGAAGAAATATTGGTTGTCCTACAAACAAGTCGTTTGTAGGACAACCAATATTGGTTAACATCTTACTGGTCCGTCCATAAAGTTTGACAACAAAGGAAGAGAAGGACAGTATATTGCATATATGAGCACAACGTGAGGAAGATACAAATAACATTTCGTCATTAAACGTTATTTATATTTTTGATCTTTACCTAAGTTTTGTTAACGACAAAAGTAAATTTAATTTGTATAAAAGCTTAAAGCTTGTCAAAGTTTAATAGATATTAAAACAAGCTTTTTCAAACAATATCTTCATCATTTAAGCATTTACATTGTGACTAATCATATCTCTATATGAGTCTAAGCATAATGTATGATAGTAGTTTTTAGAATGTTTTAGTTTCTTAAAAACTAAACATTACTTATGAATTTGCATATTTCTAAAAATAGAAAAACAACACATAACATCATGTGATGCATCATGGAAATCATTGGAAGATTTCATTAGATATTTTGTGTAGATTTGTACTCTTCATATCTTACACAATCTTACATAGATATGGTTGACTTTGGCAAGATCTTGATATCTTGCTGTCAGACCCCGACGGCACCAAAATATATAACGGACGGAACCCTTTCAAGGGTTCCGCCGTCCGTGGTGCCTGCTGAAGGTTTTGGCTATAAATAGCAAAGCCAAACCAAGTAGTTTTTCATCCCTTTCTATCATACTCTCTTACATATCTTCTCTCTAACCTTTCTAACTCAGTTTCATATCATATTAGTGATCTCTTTTGTAGCAAAGAAGATCAAGTCACATTCAAGCTTCAAACGAGAAGTTGGAAGTCTTGTTCGTTTAGTGTTGTATGATCTTGTATTGATTCATACTTCATTGTTGTATTAAACCATCATAATCTTGTGAGTGTGAGTGGTTAGTATTTTAGTCCTCAAAATACATTGTGTGTGGGAGTGGTTGTACCCTTGGAAAGAACTCGACATCTAGCTTAGTGTCGGAAATAGTATAAGCGAAGTGTAAAGGTTTCTCCGCTGGTGAAAGGAGCTTGTTGACTAGTGAAGTTAAACTCTCGAGTGTGAGACTCGGGGAGTGGAGTAGGGCAAGGAAAAAGAGTCCTTGTAGACCGAACCACTATAAACAACTTGTTGTGGTTTGATAATTTCTTTCCTTATTTACTCTTTACATATTGCTTGCATATTTCATTAACATATCTAAGATCAATATCAATTGATCTTTCAATAAGTTTCAAAACAAAGTTTTTAATTGGTAAACTATTCAACCCCCCTTCTAGTTTTCTACAATTGGTACCAGAGCCTCGTTGCTCAAGAATATCTTAAATAATTTGTATTTTATAAACTTGAAACGATCCATGGATTCTAAAAACTTTAAAGAAGAGCAATCTATGCAAAGACCACCACTCTATGAAACCAATGGATTTATCTATTGGAAAAACCGTTTTGAAACATATGTAAAATCAAAAGATATAGATCTTTGGTTTGTTATTGTTAAAGGGGATTTTAGTTCTACAATAAAAGATATTTCTTTTGATGAACAAAAGAAATTAGTTGCTAAAAATAATGAAGCTAAAATGATGCTTTATAATGCTTTACCTAGAAAAGAATATGAAAGAATTCACAAGTCAAGGATAACAAAATTGATCTTCTTGTTCAACAATATGAACAATTTGTTATCCCTGAAGATGAAACCATTGATTTTGGCTTTGCTCGCTTTAATACTAATATTACATCACTTAAAGCACTTGATGAATCTTTTCGTAGTAAGAACTTTTTCAGGAAATTTCTTAGAGCACTCCATCCCAAATGGAGAGCTAAAGTGACCGCTATTGAAGAATCAAAAGATCTTTAAAAAATTTCACTAGACGAGCTAATCGTTAATCTCAAAGTACACGAAATGGTGATGGAGAAAGATTCGGAGATAATCAAAGGAAGAAGGGAGAAGATCAAATCTGTTGCTCTAAAAGCAAAGGCGGAATCAAGTGATGATGACGAATCTTGCTCCGGTAGTGAAGATGAGAAGTATGACATGGCTGTTAGAGATTTTAAGAAGTTATTTAGAAGAAGAGTGTTAATACAAATAAGCCGTAAAAACGTTTATTTGTATTTTACAATCTTCTAATGTTTTGTCGATAACAAACGTAAAATCATATTAACGAAACAAATAAAATACGTAAATGGTTTGAACTAATAGTTTCTAACATATTCACATTTTCACATAAAACACTAAAACAAGTATAAGTGATTTTATGATTTAAGTAATACATATGTACAACAACTAGTGTTTACATATTTGGATTAAATATACACATAACTAGTATGTAGTATATTGGGTAATATAAATGGGTAGAAACTTAAGTATCACAACCCATTGGGCAAATACATTAAATGTAGTTGGGTACAACCCAAAGCCCATAACCCATGGATCTTGACCCATAACCCATTGCATGACATCATGCTTATATCATACATGGATCAACTCATACCCAAGTGACTAAGTGCATTGCACTTAAAGATACATTGTGTCTAGCCAAAGATCCATGGTTCAACCCATGACCCATGACCCATAACCAAAATACCCATGGGCAAAGAGGAGCGTTCCACGGATCCCTGGCTTTGTGCTAGCCGGATCCCAAGCGGAAGGGATCCGTGGGATCCGGGGAAACAGTAGGATTTTTCCTCTATAAATAGTGAGCCACTTCTTCATTATTTCTCACCCCTTTCTAACACACTTTCTCCCCTGAGTTAAATCTCACTAACCTTAGATCCAAGAGATCTATGTTTGTAGTTTTGTTTTTGTGTGATCTTTCAGGTTCCTCTTAAAGGCAATATCACCACCTTTGAAGTCGAGCAAGCTCAAGTCCATGAGTTGCCAAGCTTCCTCATCATCAAGGCTACTGAAGTCCTCTTGTTGATGATCTCTTTCTTTCTTCAAAGAAGTGTAGTGTTGAAGACATTAGTGAAAGATGTCTCAAGTGTCAAGACGAAGATATTAGTGAAGGGTATCTATCGTCTATAGGATAAGCACTTGTGGTAGGTGCTTAGAAGTCAAGACAAGAAGCATTAGTGAAAGGTG
Source organism: Chrysanthemum seticuspe (assembly GCA_019973895.1). Classification (NCBI taxonomy): domain Eukaryota; kingdom Viridiplantae; phylum Streptophyta; class Magnoliopsida; order Asterales; family Asteraceae; genus Chrysanthemum; species Chrysanthemum seticuspe. The sequence goes on along the minus strand of BPTQ01000008.1, from coordinate 224,254,449 downwards.
CTTAGAAGTCAAGACTTGAAGCATTAGTGAAAGGTGCTTCGAATTGAAGACACAAGACATTAGTGAAAGGTATCTTGTAGATCTAGTCAAAGGCATTAGTGAAAGGTGCCTTAGATGTACATTCGATATGGTGTGTTTCGATGTACTAGATAGACTAGCATTAGATCCAAGGACATTGATGTCCTTGATAATGTTGTAAAGGAGTAGATCTCCTTTGGGATTAGTCGTTGGTGTAGTGTGGTAGTAGTTCCTCCATTGCAATGGAAATAGGTGCTTAGCCTAGTACCTTATAAAAGGTAGGCGACGTTGTGATAGGATTAGGTCTCCTAAGGTGTGAAAGAACTCGGTGGTTAGCCTAGCACCGTATAAAGGGTAGGCGACGTTGTGTTAGGTGTGGTTCGCCTTGGTGTGAAAGAACTCGGTATTTAGCTTTGTACCGGAAAAAGGTTAAGCGACGTTGTGAAGGCTTCTCTGCCATAAGGAGATTGGTGTAGTGTTTACGAACTCTCGAGTAGGTGACTCGGGGAGTGGAGTAGGGCAAGGAAGGTGTCCTTGTAGCCGAACCACTATAAATACTCGCGTTGTGGTTTTGTGCTTCTTACTCTTATCTTTTCATTACATATCTTAATATGCTTGTTTATCAACATCCAACACACACAACCAAATAGATTGACATAAGTCGATCTAAATAGTTTAAAAGGAAGTTTTAATTGGTAAAACTATTCAACCCCCCCTTCTAGTTTTCTACAAAGAGGAAAGTTTGTAAGACAACCTCGAGAAAAAAAGAAGCCATTTCAAAAAGATCGGGATGACAAAAAGGGTAAAGGTGAAAGAAAGTGTTTTAGATGTGGTGATGCAAGTCATCTCATAGGAGAATGTCCCAAGCCACCTAAAAGCAAAACTCAACGAGCTTTTGTAAGTGGTGCTTGGAGTGATAGTGAAGACGATGAAGAATCAAGCAAGGAAGAGATCGCTCTAATGGCACATGAGTCAAACGAGGTACTTTCCGACTCTTCTTATTCTTCTATTGATGATGACACTTTGCAAAAACAATAGAATCAATTGTGTGAGCTAAGTCTAAAAATCATAACTAAAAATAAATTTTTAAAAACCAAAAAGGAATTTTTAGAAAATGAAGTTTATGAGTTAAAAGAAAAAGCAAAACGACTTAAAAAAGGAAAAGCAAATGACGATGGTTGTAAATCATGTCAAGAGCTTAATCTTGAAATAGAAAAACTAAAGCTCACACAAGATGTTCTAATCGAACAAAATTCTAAATTTAAAAGGTTTAACAAAAACATCGCACTTGCCGATGAAATAGTTAAAATACATAAAACACCAGGAGATATGAATGGGCTAGGATTTAATGAGGTATTAATTCCAAAGAGTCAAAACAAAACGGCCGAAAAAGGACGAACAAACTGTCAAAACTGCTGCAGTACAGCACGGACCAGACGGACCCAAAATAAGGGTTCCGTCCGTTGAACCAAATGGTGCCGGGGGTACTTCAGCAGGACATAATGTTTGCAATTCGGACCGTAGTGAATTTTTCAAAGTGACAAAGAAAACCAAGGATAGTGTTAAACTAAAACCAGCTGTTACATCAGGAGTAGGACTTGCTAAAAATGAATTTAGATAAAAAAACTACTCAACAACGACATAAAACACCTTTTGCCAAACGCCCCTTTCCTAAGAGCAACCACAACGTACATCCCAACTACAACCACAACGGTTGGAATCAAAACTTTCCTAGACCATATCAAACTCCAGATTACATGTCATGGAACTCTTACCCATCATTTCCATACATGAATCAAATAAATGGTATGTTTAACCCAAACGGACCCATGAGATATCGGGGACCAAATGCTTGAGTTATTTGCCTCATAGGTATGCCTGAAAGTTGGATTGGAACCTGATGAATGGATAAAAGATAGTGGATGCTCACGACACATGACGGGCAACAAAAATCTCTTCTCATCATACCAAGAGTATGACGGAGGTAATGTCACTTTTGGTAGCAATCTCAAAAGCAAAATCATTGGCAAAGGTACGATCGCTCATAACTCTCTAACTATTGAAAATGTTACTCATGTAGATAGGTTAGGATTTAATCTACTTAGTATTAGCCAATTATGTGATAAAAAGTATAAGGTACTATTTGATGAAAATGGTAGTAAAATACTAAAAGATGGTATCACTATAGCTAAAGGAGTTAGGAAAAATAACATATACGTCATGAAAATAGATAAAACATCTAATGACAAACTTTGCCTAACAACGTTAGATGATAGCTCATCTCTTTGGCATAGACGCTTAGGTCACGCTAATATGAGACTTATACAAAACCTATCTTCGAAAGAGCTAGTTAGGAATTTACCAAAACTAAAATATGACCAACACTTTTGCGACGCTTGCAAAATTGGTAAACAAACCCATAGTAGTCATAAATCTAAAAATATGGTGTCCACATCTAAGTGTCTAGAATTATTGCATATGGACTTGTTTGGTCCATCCGCTATAAGAAACTACGGAGGCAACTTATAAACTTTGGTCATAGTAGATGATTACTCAAGATTTACTTGGACGTTGTTTTTGAAAACTAAAAATGAAGCTTTTGATAAATTTGAAATTCTTATCAAGAAAATTCAAAATCAACTAGGTGTTAAAATTGTGGCGATCCGAACGGATCATGGTCGTGAATTTGACAACGAAACTCAATTTGGAAACTTTTGTGATACAAATGGTATAACACATAACTTTTCGGCTCCACGAACACCTCAATCAAATGGAGTGGTAGAACGTCAAAATAGAACAATTCAAGAAATGAGTAGAACAATGCTTAACGAACAAAACATTCCTCAAAAGTTTTGGTGTAACGCGGTTGACACTTCTACATATATTTTAAATAGAGTCTTAATTCGTCCTTTCCTAAAAAAAAACATGTAGGATCGAATATGTTATTGTGTTGATGATTCGGGTGGTCTTGGATGATCAAAATACATGTTTACCATTTTAGAGAGAAAAAGTAGAGAGAGGGTGTTCTTTCTAGAGGTTTACACAATGGAAAGATTAGATTGAAATGAAGCACCACCCTTTCCATGGATGGAAGGGGTATTTATAGTTACAAACATACCGTCCTCCTATCGGACTGTGGATCAGGCATACAGTGGGTAAAGACCCGTCCTTCCTCCACGGTGTACACTACGCTAAACTAAACTAACAACTAACTAATAAACTGATAAATAACGTAACAAATGATATGTCTACGAGCTAACTTATGCTAGATAATACTTGGGGTGACCGACACTTCACTATGGAATTTTCTAATTCCTAACAATCTCCCCCTAAGGGAGGTCACCCCATGTTTTACATTTCGAATCCTAGCATTCTATTTTATCTTCAGTCTTGAGCTCGTAGACTTTAATTCTTCACTTTCGCAATCTTTGTGCTTAAGTAGTGCAACTTCCAAGTCTGCATTGATTTGTACTTTTAGTGGAGGCCTTTAACTAATCCACATCTTTGATGATCTTCGAGCTTTCATTGAGATCATCAGCCACGGTAAATCTCTGGATCACCCTTTATTGTGTTGCCATCATGTGAAGTTGTGACTTTTGGACCGACATGCTCACACTTTTGAATCATGACATCTTTCCATCAGAGTAGCGGAAGCCTTACTGGTTCATGATATTTGCAGCAGCAAAGCAGAAGCATAGTATGAAATATCAGAGCCAGGTTATGTAGATATGCACCAGTCATGATTTCTTCAAATTAAGTGTGGATGCTGTGAGCATGCGGCTTTGGATTGACCGCTCAATTCTGATCAGCTGCAACCGTCCAAATGTACCTGCAAACAACAGTTAGCAATAAAACACATGAAAGTGTCTTTGATCACTTTCGTCGAATTGAGGTACATGGCCCACGGTTCCCCATTGATCAGTACAAGTACTGCCTGTGATCAGGTAGGATTCCTAAGAATCTCCTTGATAGGGTTTCGCAGCTGTTCTAGCCGTTCTCAAACCGGAACGTCTCAAAGAAGACAACACGGAGTGAGTGAACCAGCGAATTGAGATTCACTGATTGATGAAAAATTGATTTGAAAACAATCGCGTATTGCTTAGAAGAAAGAGTTTTGCAATACGACGAAGGTTTTATGAGAAAGATCAATTTTTAATCAAAAATACTTTTTGTATTAGAGAATGAGTACACATTCGACGTGCTAGCGAAAAGACGAGATTCGCACATTGAACGGTTTTTCTAAAAGTATTTTTCAATCAGAGATACTTTTTGAATTTGAAATGAATACACATTCGATGTGCTAGAGAAAAGAAGGTTTGCACATCGAACGGTTTTTCCAAAAGTATTCGTCAATTCCATTCCTGGACCAAGGTTGATTCAAGATTGAATCTCCCCATCGTTTCTATCCAGTTGTCACAAGCTTGATCTTACGAGAAGATCTCACATGTCACCCACCAAGAGCTTGTTTGATGTTGGCTCTAGAAGGATTTCCATATTCATCGTGAATACTTTTACATACCACTCAGATGTTCTGGCAATACCACAAGGATAATGCGTAGGATTCTTAATATATACTTACTTTCCACATTGTGTGAAACAGCAAGTCTTCATGAATTTAGTGTCCTAACGAGATATTGTGGATGATCTCTTGGCTCTAGACTCAATCGTGCATATTTTGTTCCTGTGTTGGAAACTAGGGAGAGGGTCTCCTTCTTCAATATCAACAATCTCTAAGAGAAAGTCGATAGATAATGTCGGTTCCCCGTGAGAATGAAACAAGCCCTTTTAAGAGGAACTTGAGTAGCTTGGGAAGTTTAGTGCAGTGCATCACTGGGTCCATGACGTCTTGTCTTCAATACCAGTGTTACCTTAGTAACCACCAGTAACATATGTATTGAACCCGGTGTCTGCCCTAAGGTTGAATTATTGGAGGGCTATTTCTTTTCACCCTTTTCACATTTAATTCTTTTTCATTCTTCAACCCCTTCAGTGCTTACCGAGACTTCATAACTAGAACCTTGTTGGGTTTATTCCAGTACTAGCTCAGTCTCAATCCGCACTCTTCCCATTTCTCATTTTTCTCCTTTTTTTCAATATACCTAAGGACTCTACACTATCTAGTGGATTGTCCCTGGGTAGATCCCTCCGGTTCTGGCGGATCGTGGGAACAAATACCTAACCTAACCATCCTTATAACTCCATGCATAAAGTAAATTGGTCGGTCTTTTGGTATTGTTCATTCCTTCTAGAAACCAATTGAAAAATCATTTGGAAAAACAATCAAGGTACTTGTGATACGAGATCAAAACATTTTGTACCTTAATAGTTTTGATCATTTAGAAAACCTCCCCCTCAACATGTGCATATGATTTAGAAATTGTTTAGCCCAAGGAGGCAAGAGGACTTTGAAATATTTTCTTTGATCACAATTTTCATACGAAAAAGCCATTTGATTTTTTTGGTAAAATTCTCCCCCTCAATATGTGCGTAAGATATTTGAAATCATTTTATCACATAGAGGCAAGAGTTCTTTGAAGTACTTTCACGATCACACTGCCATTTAGAAACCATTTAAAACTCAATCAAGGTACTTTATATTAAAACATAAAAGCATTTGCACCTTGATAGTTTATTATCATTTGAAATGTTCCCCCTCAATATGTGCTTCGAGATTCGAAAGCGTTTAGCACATATGAGAGAGCAGCCTGCACAATTGAATCAAAACGATCACCTTTTATCAAATTTCATTATTAAATCACAAATTCTCACCCGATCAAAAATATCGAACCCTTTGAGATTTTGGATCTCAAGTGATTTAATTAGGTTTAGAAAACATGGGAGAATATGTGCCTGGTTTAAATACTCATCTGGTTTTTGGATAAATCCTCCTCCTCAACATGTGCATTGTGTATTTGAAATCGTTTGGCACATGGAGGCAGGAGTGCCTATAAAGGACTAAAACCGATTCCATGAAAACAGATTTGAGATTTAAATCACGATCTCTCCCCCGATCAAAAATTTCAAACCTTTTGAGATTTGTGATCCCAATTGATTTAAATCACTTAGAAAATTTTAGGGGAAAGACGTGGCAAGATTTAATTTTGAAAGATGATAGATAGGAACAGATTTAGACATTAAAGATTGTTAGTGTCAGGTATGATTGTTTTAAGAGACCTTTAAGTAAAATAAAACAATTTCACAATCAAACAAGAACAGAAAAAATTTCATTTTGTAAGATCTTTGAGTTTTAAAGAAAATCATACCATGACATAACATTAAATCTTTAGATCACCACTTATTGTTGTACAGAACGGACTTTTTGAAGATATATTGTTTGAAAATACTTTAAATTAAATCACTCTCCCCCTCAAGCGATGACCGAAGTCGTTGATTGAGTGACTTAAGTTTTGGAAAAAATGAAGTCCGGTGATTTTCAAAGTTAAGTCCAATTAATTTTCAAAACAATATTTTCCATTTTCAAAACAATTTCATCAAATTTATTCAAAATTGTTTAAAAAATGGTATCCTGCACAAAGATACGTTAGGTGGTTGAGAAGCTTCCGTTGTTGCTGTAGGGCTTGGAAGAGAAACCGTCTGCTGATGCAGTGAGACTTCTTCTTACGTTGCATTTTGAATGCCAACCGAGGTCAAATTAAGCTCCGTTTCTTCAATCACTTAGAAGAAAACCATCTGCTGATGCAGTGAGACCTCTTACGTTGCATTTATGCCAACTCTCCATTGAAGTCCAATTAAGCTCCGTTTCTTCATTTGTCAACCCAAGAAATAGTTACCCTTTCCTTTCGGCATCCAATCATCTTCAATTGTGGGATCCGGATCGGGAACATTCTTATAACCAATATACTTGCATACGTTAGTGAACACACATACAGATATATAGTGGTCGACATCACCCATAACAGCAATCGACTAATTAAAGTCAATTCAACATAACAATCAGATCATATAAGGCATGGGGTTTATGTGTTAATCAAACTCTAATCATCTAAACCTAACAATCATATCCTAAATTCATAGTCCTTCGACACAGGCAAATATCATTTTTAATTAAGCACGTAGGATAATTAAGAAAGCTCGTTAGATGATATAGATTTGAAAACATTCTCCCCCTCAATCAATGACTCATTTTTTTTGAAAAATTTTAAAAGCGCAGAAGTCATTGATTGAGTTTGCAAATTAATATGAAAACTCTGATTCTGATTGATTTTTCAAGCAACTCATTTACCACCAATTTTTGAAAACAACAAATATTTTTCTGAAGAAATTTTAGACGGAAAAACATTTGTGTAGGAACAGCAGTCCTTCGACATACTTTCCTCAAATTGTTTTAGGATAAGTGCACGAAATATTTGAAAAATTGGTTTAGCGTGGCACTTTCCTTTCTTTAAAGAGCGGGTTGCTATCTGAAATAATAGCAAACCATAGTTTTAGCATGGGTTACAGTCTGAAATAACTGCAAGCCATATTTTTAGACATGTTTTGGAAAAAGAATGTTTACACCTCCTTCTCGAACTTCATCTATGGTCCCGTGCCATTATTGAATGACATTTCTAAGACCGAAGATGTTATCGATACCAGAAGACATGTCTTAGAAAACATATTTTTGGTATTTTTCAAATTTTATGATTTTTATGGGTTTTTGATGGTTTTATATTTTTCTATTTTCTTTTTGTGGGTTTTATATTTTTGTATTTTGTTTTGCTGGTTTTATATTTTTGTATTTGGTTTTTAATAAATATATACAAAGATAGAGAAGATGATATAGTTAAAGAAGATGATGATACGAGTACCGAGATAAAGATATCGAGCAGCACGTTGTAGAAGATAGAAGTCATCAACTCTTAAACATTCACCACCAAAGCTTCTAGGGCTCTAGAATAGAAGAAAGAAATTGAACCAACTGAAAGTGAGACTTTGGCAGCTTCCCCCCAAACCAAAAATCCTTTAGCTGAGCATATTCGAAGGTCTATTTCAAGCTTGCCTTAGCCAGGTGCACAAAGAAGCACACCATTATCATAAATCCCGCTGATCCTTTCAAGATAAATCACTGTGATTCTTCGTTCGAGGTTATATCATCAACAAGAACAACAACGTATCATCCCACACATAAATAACTCTTCTCAAATTTAATTACCACTGAAGTCTGAAGCAATGCATCCCCAACGAGTTGTCAAGAGAACACTTTCCCAAGTAGATGAATTAATGCAGTCAGTCTCTTAGACTAGAGCTCACGAACCCGAATACACATACCCGAAGACAAAGAAACTTATAACATCGAAGTAGCAGATTAAGTCCAATAGCCAAAGAATAACCCCGATGTATACTTTTCTCTCCCCCTGAAGTAAGTGTATGAAGCTCAAGAACCCGAAGTACCCGAATGCCCAAAGAGAGAATAACCGATAACATTGAAGAGGCAGGCCGAATCACTGATTATCTCTGCGGAGGACTATCACTGCGGATCTTCAACTCCGGAATAAGTGATTATATCTCTGAATCACTGATTAAGCCCTCAAGTAAAACTGCTGAGCATCCCCAATGTACACAATCTCTTTCCCCTGATGATTGTGATAACATCAAAATCATCATACACTTGTGTACCTCTTTCATCTTCAAAAACTAACTCTTCCATCTCTTCCCCCACATAGTTGGAATAAGGACACTAAACGCCTTGATGAGTAAGACCTTGAGTTTCTCTGCGGTCATGACATTTGTTTTCCCGGTATATCTTCAATCACTTAGAAGAATTAAGTTCATCAAGTTTACTCGCCATGAGTCAAACCTTGAGTTTCTCTATGGTAATAACATTTGTCTTCTCGGGATATCTTCAATTACTTAGAATTATTAAGTTCATCAAGTTTACTCACGTTTAGATGCTTGTCTCCTTCCCCCTTGCTGGTTTTGACACTTCAGAATCAGCAACTCTATGTAAGCCCAAATACTTGAAATCTTTTGAGAAGAACGCTTGAAGTCTTTTGTGAGAATCAACATGCTGAATAATGTGAGCAAGTCTAATTGGGGATTAAATCTGACATTTCACCCTCCCCTAATTAGTGCTCTCCCCTAAACTGACAATGCCCGGAATATGAAGAAGTCTTTGGATAATCAAATGCAACTCGTCTTTAGTCTTTTAACATGAGCAGAAAATGTAGAACAGACTATAGACTCGACCTTCTTCAAGATTGTGCAGTTGGGGAATAGATAGTTAACATCTTTAACTCACACCAAAAAGCATCCCACCAAAAAGCATCCCGATTAACTTACATCTTGCAAATCCCCTTAACTAAAATCCCTCCCAATCAAACTAGAACATAAAGATGTTCATCAAGGAAATTAGCAATCAGGCCGCAACGAACACACAAGATGGTAACACCAAACTACCAATCACATCAAACAAGAACAGAGAGTTTGTTCGGAATCATCATGTTGATGTATACGTGAAGCATTAACCGGAAGCAGTTTGTCGATAAACTCATCAATCTGAGTGAAGATGTCAACCAACGACTCTTAGAAGAAACTCCATGTAAAGATGACCCGATAAGAAGAAGGTTCTTACATGAGTTTGGAGCCGTATGACCATATATTCTCATAAGTCAATCAACCATGCAGAATTATCACACTTCTTCTCCCCCTCAAGAATTGCATACGGAGATTCCATTCTTGATTAAATAGGTGAAAATCATCCGAATGTTCTATTCACACTTCTCTCCTGCAAAATAAGCACATGATGTCGCCATCTTCATTATAATCGAGCAAGTGGAATGAGAAAACAATCAGTGGTAGCCCGGTTCACTTGATGACTGAAGCGCATGGAAAAAGTATGAAGCATGTTGATGAGAATGGTCATTAATGAGAAGATTTCTCTTGTTCCGAAGATAAATCGCACTGACACTTACACTTTTCTTTTCTTTAGAGAACGAGGCATGAACTGAAGTGTTCATACGTCATAAGAAGATTTCTATTCTTCGGAAGATAATGCGCACTGAAACGTACACATTCCTTTTCTTTGGAGTACGAGGCCTGAACTGATGTGAACAGACGTCATAAGAAGATTTGTCTTCTTTTGAAGATAAAGCGCACTGAAACGTACACTTTTCTTTTCTTTAGAGTACGAGGCATGAACTGAAGTGTTCATACGTCATAATCTCTCTCTTTTCATCTCTTGGCAAAACATGTAATCAACCCCATTATCATTCAGTAGGCTCTTTGTCGTGACAACTGATGGAGAAAACCCAATATGATGAATTTGACCCTGAAGTAAACTATCCCGAACTCGTGACTTAAACTTGCACAAATGTAACAAAGAGCGGTGCCGATTTCCATTAGCATCTCTAAGTACTCTCTATGTACTCTATACTCCTCAACCAACCAACCATCAAGTATAAGACGTACATTACCTCTTGAAAATCCACAATTGAATGTGACACTGAGCACTACAACGTAACTCCTTAAAGTGATAGTTATTTTGTAGTGGTATGAGCCCAATTCCCCCAAGTGGTAAAAGAAAAGGTAAAAGACACCCAACAATAACTAGATTTACAAGTCTTCATTTTTTATAATAAGCTCGAACAAGGATCTTGAAGAATCTTCATCCAACCATCCCCGATACCTTCAGATACTAAGTACACTCGCCCGTGATAATTCACTTCAACCTCAAATTAATAATACTGAATTAACGCCGTTGTCACATCTTCTGAACTGCTCAAATCTAGCCTTCTTTGACATTTAAGTGAACTATGAAAATGATTTTCATCCCGACCATGGTTAAAAGGACAAAACCCCATAAAACCATGTAATAACCAAACTGCCATGACGAATATCCAAACACACATCCAATTCATGAAGTACACCCTTTTATCTCTTCTTCGAAACAGAAACCGTAGCACCAGCATCAAAAAGATCCCGAAATACATTTTCCTTTCTCCAAGATGGTTCCATCAATACGGGATTTTACAATTCTATAGTTTAAACCGAGAAATAGTTTCTTTCGCGGGATTTTACAAAACCAAGAATAAACCGTATGATAGTTCCGAAAATGCACTTTACAATTACCAGGATGTTTCCATTGTCACGGGATTTTACAGGTCTATGATTTAAACCGAGAAATAGGTTCTTTCGCGGGATTTTACAAAATCAAGACAAAACCGTAAACAATGTCGTCTTGAATGTGTTATGACAATTTGGGTTTCGGTAAATATCTGTTTTAGGGGAACATGCAGCGGTTCATCAACGATTCATTATCCAACATCATCCACATCAACAACCATTAAACACTTTGGTAAGCACATCTTCCACATATTCTGTCGGCTATTGCAGTGACAACATGGTGAATTAAACCCGATATGCCAAACTTGATCATGAAGTAAAACTCCCCAGATTTGTTACTTAAACTTGTACTAATCCTTGTGAAAAAGAAATGGTGTACCCAATGTACAAAACCTCTTGACATATTCTCAACTGCGTGAGACACCGAAGTGATAATTACGTTGTGGGTTAAGCGAGAAAGAATTACAAACGTAACTAAATAGCCAAGTCTTTATCACATTCAATAAGCGCCCATACAAGTCATCTTCGCGGAAAATAAGTAAACTCCCCCGGAAAACCTCACTTCATATTCAAATAAGAAATACCGAACAAACAACCCCATAGTCAATCTTAATCAATTCAAGCCAAGCCATGACATAATAGTCATCGTGAAGCTGTGTATACCAAAGTATCAACCCTCATACCACAACAACAAACATCATCATACCAAATTTCCAAACCTCATAACGAATCTCATCATTTAACCAATCAAATCTCATAACACACCATATCTCATCGTCAAATCGCATCAACAAATTACACATCATATTTCATATCCAAGAATGATCATCAACTTGCCCACGTAATCAATTTTATCTTGTCCTGGTTCAAAATATATACCCAAACCAATTTATATCTTACCCGGTTCAAAATAACTCAGACCTTACATCGAATATCAAATCAGTATCATCGCTCTTAGTCATTGTCATTCCACACGACATAATTTCAATATCACCCGATCCATTACAATCCTTAAATCCACGTTCAACACTTCACATATCTGATTAACATACAATCAATAAGTTCTCAAATTTCGGATGCAAACCAAAGTCCCACATCAAATAAGTCAAGTAATATTTCACGTGAATAAGTACCAAAGCCCACGTCAAGCGATTTCAGTCCAAGCCAAGGCCCAAATAATAATTCAAAACTTCGGCCCAATGAGACCAAGTACATATCCAGAGTATTACATACCCTAAAATTGGGGACTATAAAAGACACCTTAACTCACATAATACCCTAATTATTCGTAACCCTAAAAATCCTTCAAACACACCGCCCCCATCAGAAACTCACCCAAATCTCATATATCAAAAAATTCGAAACCCAGATTAATCTCACTTCAAAATTCAATCACTCCACACATCTGTCTTAAGACCTAAATGTATGCCTTCTAGTCACATCTTCCATTGATTCTTCCATGACCTTGCCACAGGGTTGGCATAAGGTCAACGAGTAGGCCACAGGGATGGCAAGAACATATGAGACGGTTTCAAGGGTCGTTACGCCTAACTCAGGTAGGTTTAATCATTTTCAATTGTTGTCTTAGAGTCATAAACGAGCCAAACAAATGATACAACAATATTGTTAAGATCATTTGTTTAATTCGTATATAAACACTAATTTAGATCAATGATGACTTTATTTATTCTCGTTATGAAAAGTTCATAAAAGGCTTCAGAAAATCACTTAAGTGAAACGAGAAAAATCAAAGTGAGATCTTATTATTTTGTTCACTTTTTAACCGAGCAAGAGGATTGAGGATGAAACCTTTTTCATGGTTTTGTTCCTTAATTCAAAGATTCGGATAACAACTTAGATCGATGATGAAGTTTTAATTCGTGTGGATAAGATCTTTAAGGTCTATTGCATGTGTTGTTCCACACGAAAGAAGAAACTCTGAGATCTAAACTGGTTCGAGTCATGAAAGAGAAGCTTAGGATCTGTGAAGGTTAAGTCTTTTCGTGTATAGATCTTTGAGATTTATGGCATTGCACACGACAAAGACAAGAACTGAGATCATTTTGATTTTGTAATGAGTCATTGAGTAAGATCTATGATGTATAAATTTCGTGAGTATTGATCTTACAAAGGTCTTGAAGATTAATGAACACCACGAAAAAATAAACTGAGATTGAAACATGATTGAGTCGGATTAGATTTTCGTTGTTAGATGATGTGAGGTTGTGAAAAAAAATCGTTATGTGGTCATGGTTATTCATTCTTCATCTCATCTTTTCTGTCCAAGTAGCTAGCCAAATTAGTCAAGACGCTAAGTCTTTAGAGTCAAGTCGCTAGCCATTATTTTCCAAACCAAGTCGCTACGTCTTTTTCAAAACCAAGTTGCTACGACTTCTTCCAAACCAAGTTGCTACGACTTGTTAAAGAACAAGTCGCTAGGTTAAAAACCAAGTCGCTAGCCAGATTTATGAGTCATGTCGCTATTATTTTTGATTACAAGTCGCTATATATTTTTCAGTACATAACTCGCTAACTTGTTCAAAAACAAGTCGCTAGGTCACCATAATCACACAACTCGCCACCAAAGTCGCTAAAAATGAGGTACAATGTATCTGGACACTAAGACAAGTCGCTAACTTGATAACCAAGTCGCTAGTATGATAAATAATTTTTCAGATGAGTTTTCCGACTCAGTTCCGACCATATGCATATTTACCCAGTTTACCCAGAAAACTGCTCATGAAACTCTTCATCTTTGACCCAGTATTGACCACGATATACATCTCAGCTTTTGGTACAAAACAAAAAACGTCCTAAGATGCAACTGTTTGTACAATAAAATTAGACACAAGACATATATGAGACCAATAAAGCATAACGTGACATATTTGACCAACACAAAAGAATACCAAGACTTGATAAGAACAGTTTACCAAAAAAAATATTCCTGACCATAAAAGATACATAAAATAGTTTCAACACATGTTTCAAAACCACAACAACACAATAACCTGGCTCTGGTACCAATTGTAGGATCAAATATGTTATTGTGTTGATGATTCGGGTGGTCTTGGATGATCAAAATACATGTTTACCATTTTAGAGAGAGAAAGTAGAGAGAGAGGGTGTTCTTGCTAGAGGTTTACACAAAGGAAAGATTAGATTGAAATGAAGCACCACCCCTTCCATGGATGGAAGGGGTATTTATAGTTACAAACATACCGTCCTCCTATCGGACTGTGGATCAGGCATACAGTGGGTAAAGACCCGTCCTTCCTCCACGGTGTTACACTAAGCTAAACTAAACTAACAACTAACTAATAAACTGATAAATAACGTAACAAATGATATGTCTACGAGCTAACTTATGCTAGATAATACTTGGGGTGACCGACACTTCACTATGGAATTTTCTAATTCCTAACAAAACACCATATGAGCTTTATAAAGGTAAAAAGCCAACTTTAGGATATTTTAGAGTCTTTGGTTGTAAAAGCTTTATTCTTAATACTAAAGATTATCTCACCAAGTTTGACCCAAAGTCTTATGAAGGTGTATTTCTTGGTTATTCTCAAACTAGTAAATCTTATATTGTCCTAAACAAAGAAACAATGATAGTCGAGGAATTGTTGAACATAACAGTCGACGAAAGTCCACCTCCCTCTAAGACATCAACTTTGGTAGATGATGACTTAGTTGAAAGTCAAATGATAGAAAGTCAAGAAATAATTAATAATAACAAGGAAGATGAACCATTAAATAAAGAAATTGTAAACATCAAAGAATCTAAAAGTCATCCTTTAGACAAAGTCATAGGACAACTTAATCAAAGAACCTTAAGGTCACAAGCCCAAAATCAAAGTAACTATTTTTGTTTTGTATCCACCATTGAACCGAAAAACATAAATGAAGCAATAAAAGATGAATCATGGGTAATTGCCATGCAAGAAGAGTTAAACCAATTCGTTAGAAATGATGTTTGGAAACTAGTTCCAAAACCTAAAGATCAAACTATAATTGGAACGAAATGGGTTTTTCGAAATAAAATGGATGAAAATGGTGTAGTATCTAGAAACAAAGCTAGGCTTGTTGCACAAGGTTATGATCAACAAGAGGGGATTGACTATGATGAAACTTATGCACCGGTAGCTAGACTCGAATCTATTAGAATATTACTTGCTTATGCATGTGCTTATGACTTTAAATTATTTCAAATGGATGTTAAAAGTGCTTTTCTTAATGGGTTTATTAACGAAGAAGTGTATGTTGCTCAACCTCCTGGTTTTACCGACTTTGAGAAACCACATCATGTCTTCAAACTCAAGAAAGCATTATATGGCCTTAAACAAGCACCAAAAGCTTGGTACGACCGACTTAAGACTTTTCTTATTGATAACAAATACACTATAGGATTAGTAGATAATACTCTTTTTACCAAGAAAAAGGAATCACATATTATCATTGTTCAAATATACGTTGATGACATTATATTCGGATCAACTTGTCAAGAGCTATGTGATGATTTCTCTAAAATCATGCACGACGAGTTTGAAATGAGTATGATGGGTGAGTTAAATTTCTTTCTAGGACTTCAAATTAAACAACTAGAAGATGGCATATTTTTTAACCAATCTAAATATATAAAAAATATGCTTAAGAAATTTGGTCTTGAAGATTCCAAACCAACTAAAACACCCATGTCCTCGGACACTAAACTCACCAAGGACGAAGAAGGTGAATCCGTAGATAACACTAAATATAGAGGAATGATTGGTAGCCTACTCTATCTTATGGCTAGTAGACCCGACATTATGTTTAGTGTTTGTCTATGTGCTCGTTTTCAAGAAAACCCAAAGGCATCACACTTAGAAGCCTTAAAAAGGATTTTTAGATACATTAAGGGAACAACGTGTTTAGGATTATGGTATCCCAAAGGAACAGGTGTAGAAACCATAGTGTATGCCGACTCAGATCATGCCGGTGATTATGTCGATAGAAAAAGTACAAGTGGTATTTGCACTTTTGTTGGACATTGTCTCACCTCATGGTTTGCAAAGAAGCAAACGGCTTTAGCCATCTCAACTACTGAAGCCGAGTACGTCTCAGCCGGAAAAGCATGTCAACAAGCTCTTTGGATGAATCAAGCTCTCGTAGATTACGGAATTCATCTCAACGACATTGTAATACTTTGAGACAACAAAGGAGCCATCGATCTCAGCAAGAATCCCGTTCAACATGCTCGTACAAAGCATATTGAAATCCGCCATCATTTTCTTCGCGACTATGTTCAAAAAGGAAACATCTCAATCGAGAAAGTATCCTCCGAATACAACATTGCCGACATGTTAACTAAGCCTCTTAAACGAGAACCTTTTAATCTTCTTAGACTTGGTTTAGGGTTAATGGAACCAAACATGTAGGATAAACATAGCCCAAAACATTAGAATAGTCAAAACAAAACAATTTTGTTTTGTATCTGCTACTGTAGCCACGGCACCAAAAGACAACACGGACGGAACCAAAAATTTGGTATCGTCTGGTCCGTGGTGTCTACAGAAGCAAAACTGCTACCTACAAAACATCTTCTTCCTCAAAACCCACTTTACCAACACGTGTAAACATTAAACCAAGGTCATTATTGACACCTTCCCACTCACTAATCACTGAAGATAACATCATTGTAAGTATCCTAACTACATTTTATCTCTTAATTCTGAGTCTAGGATTCTTATTTATGCACAAAACCATTACAAATCATTACATGGGGTTTTATGTATGCTTTTATACTAAATATGAATTCAATTGGCAAATTGCATAACTAGTCATTGAAATTAGGTACTACATTATCATATTGCATAAACAAATCATGCTTCCCACTAATCAATAGATAATGACTATAAGGCCTTATTCAAATAACCAAACACCCCATGTCAAATTTTTTGAAAAGTTTCTCACTTGTAGGAAAACAATTTTTTTTTTATTGTTAATACAAATAGAAACGTTAGACTTTCATCACTTGCATGCTCATGAATACTAAAGGTATTGCATAACTAATATGCATTCCCGAGTATATTCAAATGAAGCCACATTGAATTAGGAGCATTTGGGTTATCTCATGGTATTTGCCAAACACCCCACTAAAACCATTTTTATGCATAAAATGAGTCGAGATAACCGCAAATCCAAATCGTTTTCATATAGGCACACACTAGAACTAAAATGTTAAAGTTTATTCTCATTTTTAACATATTAATTCTTGCTCCTAGGAACAACCATGGTAGCCGCAAGATTCTATGATCACAAGGACACCCTTGGCTACATTCCCAAACATCACAAAACCAAAGGACTTTCCAAGGAACAAGTAGAAATCTTTAAGAGTCTAGAATCAAGGTATTTCCATGAGGGTAGAACCATTCACCCATCTTTCATTGAAAATACCAATCTCTGTGAAGAACTAGCCGCCATTCAATTCGATTGTCTTCTTGACATCGATGAACCAATTTGTCCTAGGTTTATGTTACATTTCTATGCTAGTGTGACCGGCTTTAGTGATGAAGATGATGATGAGTTTTGTCTTAGGTTTAAAATCAATCAAAACGACTACACCATGACCTTAACCAACTTTGCTCAATTGCTAGGAATTCCCAACCGAGGGACATGTGTCTACTCGGATAAGTGGTCACTCACCACTCTTGATGCAAACAATGACCGCACTTCTCCCTACCAAACACCTCTAGCAAATAAGGATGTCATCCGTGAGCACCTATTTATCCCAAGGGGAGATACAACCCGAGTCACCCGAAAAGGAAAAGAAGTGAACCGAGATCCATATGGAATGGAGCTAAATGAACTTAAGCCCGAATTTAGGAAATGGGAAGAACTACTTAGAGCCAACGTCATTAGCACCATAGGAAATAGGGATCACATCAATGCTTGTCTTTGCCATATGCTCTACAACTTGTCCACCCGTCAACCATTCAATTTAGCCTACTACATTGCTAGGAGAATGATTGATATTCCAATACAAGGATCAGTTGCTCTCCCATACGGGATGCTTCTCACCCGTCTCTATAGATCCTTTGCACCAATTCCACCGAGCCCAAAAGGGATGCACCTTCACTATGAGCTCATCCCTCACACCTTTTTACCTTTGAGTGATGCACGAGTTGCTAAGACAAAAGGCAAGAGAGAAAAACCTCCAACTCCATCACCATCATATCATCATCAAATAGCTCCGATGATGGTCTTCCAAACTCTCGCCTTCCACCTCATGAGTATTATGCATCTCTTCCTGAGATTGAGAATGAATCAGTGGAGTTCAAGTGTCTTGGTAGAATGATGAACAAGATCTACAAGAAGTTGGATAAGTGAGAATCGTTTTTAAGGAGCTTTTGGAACAATACATTATCTCTAATTTTTGATACAATTTGGTTGTTTTTATTTTGTAGGATGATAATATAACTTGAAACAATGATGTATGCTAACAATCTTATGCAGGGAGATAGCACAAGTATGCTATCAAATTTTACCCATTTTCACTATAATGTGAAAATCACTTAGCCTTGCTCAAAATCCATGCTCCATTATGTTTGTACATGTGTTATTTACTTTTCCTAACTAGAAATGTTTAGTGCCACAAGTTTTGAGACAAATTTCAGGTTTCGGAAAGGTCCCCGACACCTTAAAATAAACTCTGTGAAGTTTTCTGCACTGCACGGATCAGACGGCACCAACATTTTGGTTTCGTCTGTTATGAGAAATGGTACCGCCGTACCTGTACAGGCGGACCAGACGGCACCCTTTTTAGGGGTCCGTCCGTATAAACTTTTGGTGTCGTGGATCCTCCAGGTAACTTTCTGAATTTCGATACTTTTGTCATTCCAAATTACCATCCATTGCTTGTAGGTCAATCTTAACTAGTTTATATCCTTATTAGAACTAGTATAATTCACTTAGGCATATAAGAAATCCATTTCCCACCAAAATTTAAAAATTTGAAAAATTCACCCAAGGAGCCCTTTGGCATAAAGGAAGGAACCAAATTTTTGGTACCTTGAAATCCGTAGGTAATCTGATTGTTAGGAAATTCCACTCATTAGAACACATTTATTGCAAATCTTTGCTTCTTCACTTCATCTCTCTTGTATGGCTTGACTTGGGTGATATGACTAGCATTTAACCCACTTCCAAATCATTAGGAACCTCATCCCTTCTATGGTTTAACATCAAATCAAACACATTTCTCCATATTTTTTCACTTCTATAAATTGAGAGGTTTTACCATGATCATCCTCACACCTTCTTCATTCTTACCATCATCTAGCAAAGAAAAACACAAGTCAAAATGACAAAATCCTCTCCTAAACCTTGCAAGAAAACCGCTAGAATTAGCGTGAGGCCTTGTTGCTTCGTAAACTTGAGCTAATCATCCGAGTCTTCTCCACTCACAATCTCATCCCCCATCCGAGATGATATAAGCCTAACTTTGGCTACTCCTAACCAATCACCAATTGTGATCACCACTCCACCACCTACAAAAACACCAACTTCACCTCCACCGGCACCCATCCAAACATCCAAAACACCCTCACCACCCTCACGACCAAAGTCTCCAACTCTCATTCCTATGGAGTTATTTTCCACACCACCCACTTCTCCAAATCCTTTCTTGGAGGACTTGGATGACTTGCCTCCTAGGCCAAATCATCCACCACCATTGCCTTCCTTTGGCACAATTTAGCAGATTGCTCATGAGTCACCTAGGTCATCCTTTGACCCAAACGCCCAATTAGGGCCAACACCTCTTCTCTTCCACCCCATTCACAAAGACATTCATGGTCCTTTGTATGGGGACCAACCACTCCCCACATCAATGTCCACTCACTTATAGGACATTGAGGAGTGCATGTGGGATGCTAATCCCACAAGAGAGGAGATTCAAGCGAAATTCCAACACCTCCACCAATTCAAAGGCATGGTGGATTCTCACCTTAGTGAGACTATGCAAATGCAAAGTGCTTTGCTAGCCTCCATCATGACCACCCCAAACATCCCCACCAACACCAACACATCTACCATTCCACCACCTCAACCTCACCAAACATACTACCCCCTAGGCATGGTTGCTCAACTTGTGAGCAAACCGCCCAAACCGTTGATAGGACCCGGGTTATGGTCCATGACTTCCAAGAGGAAATGAGGTTCATCCTCAATCACATCCTTGAGCGCCTCAACGCTCTTTCTCATCCACCATCTCATTAGGATGGTCATAGATTAGCATTTCTAAGTTTTTCTTTTCTTAAGATTATTTATTTTCTTGTACTAAAAACACATCATTGTGTTCTCTTTTCATGATTTTTATTCATGAAAAATTTTAGCTAATGAATGGTGTTTTCTATATTGTTGGTGCCTTTACATAGTGTTTGGAAATGCTTGTGAATAATTATTATTACTAACATTTTTTTTGTAGCTTTATTTTCACAATCCATGTATCTTCCCATTACGCACCCAATTTAGGGGGAGCTTCGATCAAGGGGGAGATAATGGCTCGGGCTCATTACATTTCGCATCGCCTCTTCTTTTTGTTGAGACAAAAAGGGGGAGAAAATATAGAACTTGTTTATATTTGACTTTTCTTAAAAAGTCAAACTGCATACATTGACTTTCCGAAAAAGTCAAACATGATACTTCATTGGTAATACTTGACTTTTCTTAAAAAGTCAACTGCATACTTTGACTTACTGAAAAAGTCAACATCATGCATCAACTAGTGAATACTTTGACTTTCTGAAAAAGTCAAACATCATACACTTGCATTATCATTTCCTTTTCAAGTTCTAAAACTAATATTTTTATAACTCTTGCACAAACTTTGTATCTTTTATAAAAATAAAATTTATATTTTGTCCTCAACAAAAAGGGGGAGATTGTTAATACAAATATCGTCATTAAACGTTATTTATATTTTTGATCTTTACCTAAGCTTTGTTAACGACAAAAGTAAATTTAATTTGTATAAAAGCTTAAAGCTTGTCAAAGTTTAATAGATATTAAAACAAGCTTTTTCAAACAATATCTTCATCATTTAAGCATTTACATTGTGACTAATCATATCTTAATATGAGTCTAAGCATAATGTATGATAGTAGTTTTTAGAATGTTTAGTTTCTTAAAAACTAAACATTACTTATAAATTTGCATATTTCTAAAAATAGAAAAACAACACATGACATCATGTGATGCATCATGGACATCATTGGAAGATTTCATTAGATATTTTGTGTAGATTTGTACTCTTCATATCTTCCACAATCTTACATAGATATGGTTGACTTTGGCAAGATCTTGATATCTTGCTGTTAGACCCCGCGACACCAAAATATATAACGGACGGAACCCTTTCAAGGGTTCCGCCGTCCGTGGTGCCTGCTGAAGGTTTTGGCTATAAATAGCAAAGCCAAACCAAGTAGTTTTTCATCCCTTTCTATCATACTCTCTTACATATCTTCTCTCTAACCTTTCTAACTCAGTTTCATATCATATTAGTGATCTCTTTTGTAGCAAAGAAGATCAAGTCACATTCAAGCTTCAAACGAGAAGTTGGAAGTCTTGTTTGTTTAGTGTTGTATGATCTTGTGTTGATTTATACTTCATTGTTGTATTAAACCATCATAATCTTGTGAGTGTGAGTGGTTAGTGTTTTAGTCCTCAAAATACATTGTGTGTGGGAGTGGTTGTACCCTTGGAAAGAACTCGACATCTAGCTTAGTGTCGGAAATAGTATAAGCGAAGTGTAAAGGTTTCTCCGCCGGTGAAAGGAGCTTGTTGACTAGTGAAGTTAAACTCTCGAGTGTGAGACTCGGGGAGTGGAGTAGGGCAAGGAAAAAGAGTCATTGTAGACCGAACCACTATAAACAACTTGTTGTGGTTTGATCATTTCTTTCCTTATTTAATCTTTACATATTGCTTGCATATTTCATTAACATATCTAAGATCAATATTAATTGATCTTTCAATAAGTTTCAAAACAAAGTTTTTAATTGGTAAACTATTCAACCCCCCTTCTAGTTTTCTACAATTTTATTGGTATGCTAATTCAGCGCAACATCATACAACTCCCCAATAACATGCCAATAACTAAAACACCCTCCCTCACAAAACACCACTAACATGTTTTTGGGTCCCACAAAAATACCACACTAAAAATACACACTCACTCACAATACACAAAAAAAAGAAAGAAGAAAAAACACAAGAACGCAAATGGCTTGAACAATTGCATTGGCTCAAAACGTTTGGCTCACGGATGACAAGATGCTCCGATATGGTTGGCACACGAATGGCATGCGTTTGGCACACCAATAGCACAACATACCTTGTGCTCTTAGAAGTCATGTTATTCAAAAGAAATCATGTAATATATAACTTTGTAATATTAATTATATAGCGGAATCATCATCTATGTATTTAATTTTTTTTTAATCTGGTGTGATTTTTTTTAGTGTAATAAGTAAACTGAAAGTTATTATGATATTTAAAACAATAATAACGTTAATCACGTTGAAAAATATTCTTAATAAATTATATTAAGATTATTGTTAATTTAATATTTTTTTTATCTAGTGTGATATGTATTTTTTAAATATAAAAATTTCTTTGATTTTGATTTTAAATAGAACGTAAAGATTAATATTTTATGATATTAAGAAAATAACACATATTAAACATTTTCTGATATTAAGAAATATTAAACATATTTCTTTGATGTACTGTGATATTAACACAAATATTTTGTTTCTACTTTATAATTGTTAATATTACATGAATTAAAAAAAAAAAAAAAGAGGAATGTTAATGAAAAATTATATTAAACTTAAATATAAAACTTTGTCATAAAGTAATATTTTGAGTCTCGATGAAGTAATGTTCATGACTATAATAAATATATGACATATATGTCAGAGATATTAAGTTACTTCTTTCTCATATCTTTTGTCTATGATATTAAGTTACTGAGATATTAAATTTAATATCACAGTACATCAAAATTATTTATATAGTAAATATTTAAAATTAAATTTGTAAATTAAACATATTTATTAAAATAGATATTGCAAAATCAATGTGAAATTAAAACAAATATTATAAACAAATTTCCATTTCAAAATATTTAAGTCTTTGTTTTTCATAGACAAAAGATCATAACCTCGAGACACAAAAAAATGTAAGAGAAAAATATTGCTCAAGACATAAATATTAAAAAAATTAAATGTAAAATTTCGTTTACATTCTTTCAAAAGATATTAATATATTATTTTTACATTCTTTCAAAAGATATTAATATTTTATTTTGCCTCGAGATACAAACCATCAATCACATGGAAAAAGGAACTTACTCTTGTTATAAAAACCTAACATTACAACCATATCTATCCTACACTTCAATCACAAAGTTAGTTCACCAAAAAAATAAAAATAAAACAAAAAGTGTTCTTACTGAAAATTATGTATTTGAATTTACTATTTTTTTTTCCAATTTGTTATTCATGATCCTGGAGGATATACTATGGGTTTTTTTATTTGATAAGAAACTTAGATATTTTACCGAAATATAGAAAGTGTCCAAGGCTACAAGGTGAAGATGGCCTTCTTGAAATGAACATTGCAACCAATGACATTGTCAAAGAAACATGGTGACATTGCAACCAATGATAGCTTTGGACACTTGATGAAGATGGGCTTGGTGCGTGACGAAATTTTAAACATTTTGTCCCACAAACAAGTCATACACAACGTTGAGATCGTTTGAATCCATTATATATACGGAAAAAGAGATGCTTTTAACTTTGTAATATTAATGATATGGCGTAACCATCGGCTATGTATTTTAATTTTTTTTATCTAGTGTGATATTTAATAAAATAATAACATTAATCATGTAAATATTGTGATATCACAAATTCAATAAAATTTACTAGAATTAACCTTTTTTAATCAGAATATTGTTAATTTAAATTTTTTTAACCTAGTGTGATATCTATTTTTTTTATACTCTGATAATTAACTAAAAGTTATTATCTATACTACTTTATAATGCATTTAGGCCTTCTAAAATTAGAAGGCTTAAAATTCAGATTTTTAAAGTTACTTATTATGGAAAGATACTACACATAAAAACACACACTCCCTCTCTCTTCTCTCCACCCTCGCCGACCACCCTCGCCGGCCACCCTCTTCTCCGGCAACCACAGCCGTCGTCCGGCCACCACCAGTGCCGATAAATTTTCTGGCGAAATCGTTTTCTTGCCGATTCGATAGATCGGTTAACCTACATCATTTCTGGAGATTTTGAGCCCTCGGCTCCCACCACAGCGCCACCCACGCGCCACCACCGCCGCTGTCACCACCATCTCATCACATCACCACCTCAAAATAGTCATCGGGTACCCGCCGCCGCATTGCGCGGGTACCCTTCTAGTGATATTTAATGACATAATAACATTAATATAAATTGATTTATAGTATTATGTTGTGTGATATTTATAAAAATTATTATTAAATTTTAATGTGATATTAATTTATGTTATTTTATTATTTCTAATAAGATGCAATTTCATATTAAAAATAATTAAGTGAATAGCCTTAATAATAAATTAGGCAGCTCAAGTTGCTTCTTTTATTCATCATTACATGCACAGTAAACAATTTGCTTATTTTAATTTATGTATAAATAGCTTAATAGATATTAAGTATAAATAGCTTAAATATCACAGCAAAATTTTGTGAAAAAAACATATAAAACAAAAACACAAAAAAGAAAAAAATGATATATAATAAAATAATAACATTAATCATGTAAATATTGTGATATCACAAATTGAATAAAATTTACTAAAACTAACCTTTTCTAATCAGAATATTGTTAATTTAATATTTTTTTTATCTAGTGTGATATCTATTTTTTTTATACTCTGATAATTAACTAAAAGTTATTATGATATTTAATGACATAATAACATTAATATAAATTGATTTATATTATTATGTTGTGTGATATTTATAAAAATTATTATTAATTTTTAATGTGATATTAATTTATGCTATTTTATTATTTCTAATAAGATGCAATTTCATATTAAAAGTAATTAAGTGAATAGCCTTAATAATAAATTAGGCGGCTCAAGTTGCTTCTTTTATCAATCATTACATGCATAGTAAACAATTTGCTTATTTTAATTTATGTATAAATAGCTTAATAGATATTAAGTATAAATAGCTTAAATATCACAGCAAATCTTTGTGAAAAAAACACAAAAAAGAAAAAAATGATATATAATAAAATAATAACATTAATCATGTAAATATTGTGATATCACAAATTGAATAAAATTTACTAAAACTAACCTTTTCTAATCAGAATATTGTTAATTTAATATTTTTTTTATCTAGTGTGATATCTATTTTTTTTATACTCTGATAATTAACTGAAAGTTATTATGATATTTTAATGACATAATAACATTAATATAAATTGATTTATATTATTATGTTGTGTGATATTTATAAAAATTATTATTAAATTTTAATGTGATATTAATTTATGTTATTTTATTATTTCTAATAAGATGCAATTTCATATTAAAAATAATTAAGTGATTAGTCGTAATATTAAATTAGGCGGCTCAAGTTGCTTCTTTTATCAATCATTACATGCACAATATACAATTTTCTTATTTTAATTTATGTATAAATAGCTTAAATATCACAGCAAAATTTATGTATAAATAGCTTAATATCACAGCAAAAAACATAAAACAAAAATACACAAAAAAGAAAAAAATGGAAAATAAAAATATCAATAAGAAAAGGAAACAATATGATCGTGAAAAAAAGGAAAATGACGATGAAAAAGAAGTTAAAAAAGAAATTGAAGTTAAAAAAGAAGAAGAAAATGAAGTTAAAGAAGAAGAAGAAGAAGATGATATTTTTAAGCGAATGAAGTATATTGATGAATCTGAAGATGACTATGATTATCAAAAATCTCCATCATTAAAAGAATATGAGAAAGAAGTAGCAAAACTTAAAAAGATGGGTGATCAAGGAGAAGAACAAGATAAAGATTCTCAAGATAATTGCAACTCTGATGAAGATTAAATTAGTATTTATGTTTGTAAACTTTATATTTTGTGTTTTTAACTTTATTTTCTGATGAAAAAACGAGTTGTATCAAACTCATATTTTGTGTTAAAATGGTTTAATGAATTAACTTTAAACAAAAAATCACATAATTTTTTAATATCATAGTACATAATTTTTAAATATCACAGTACATAATTTTTTAATATCACAGTATATGAATTTCACTTTATAACCTTTAAAAAAATAGTTAATCAACATTACAACTTAACAAGTGAAAATAAATAATGAAAAAAATAAAGACATAACATTGATAATATCACAGTACATCAATTTGACTTTATAGCTTTAAAAAAAAATTAATGCAGATTAAATCTTAACAAAACCGACTCAGACACGATAAGTTAACTTACTCCTTAAAGTTAAATTCTTCAGTACCGTGCTCAACATTAGCTTTATTTGATTTCCTTTTAACTTTCTTTCCATTTCGTTTCGTCTTCTTAATGTCTTTCTTAGCAGTAAGAACTTTCCTGTCTGGATTGTTTGGACAATTCCTGTAATCATGATCTGTTAATATGTTACAGATTCTACACTTTCTCAAATTTTTCCCACATTCTTTAGGATCTTTAAATCTGACGTCGTTATTAGAAGGTTTATATCTTGCACCAGTAACACCACCCTTATTTGATCCAATATCAGGAGGAAAAACATCAATAGCAGGAGGTTTAGGAATACCAATCATAGATGATATACTATCCTCTTTATTTCCTGAAGACTGTGCAACAGTTGATGATTCCAATCCAGATTCATAAGTGCTCAATTTTTCAAAAAATATACCCAGTTTTTCTTCATCATATCCGCAATGATTAATTATCGCATTCACTTTAGAATAAATTTTAGAAATACAACTACCTGAAGATCCATTTGCTTTAAAAGAAGATCCAAAAAGAGGTAAAACAACAGCTTCTTTTTTCCAACGTCTTAAAAGATATTGTTTTGGAATCTTGTTAATACCATATCCTCTAAGAGTATAAAAATCATGACGACATAACAGACCACGTCTTTCAAAATGTAGACAAGAACAGTTAACTGAACGAGTTTCTTCATCATACTCAACCTGAAAAAAGCAAATGAAAAAATTAACTACAATTTATAATGAATTTAAAAAACATTTTCTTGACAATACTTATTTATTTAAAAAGACAATACCTTAAACTCTCCAAACCACTCTTTATCAATGTCTTTTACATAACCCAAGTTTTTCATAGACCCAGTACAACTCTCAATAGAAGCAACAATCTCAGCCTGAACCACATAGAATGCTTCAAGAGTATAAAATTCTGCAGCATGTTGTTCAACTAAATGATTGGTTTTCAATGAAGGTCTATTAATTCTTGAATTATTATCAAGAACACGTTGATTATTCCTTTGTTGATCTAAAGCGCTTTCATAACGAAAAAGAAAATGAACTAGAGTAGAACTCCAATTAGAATTATGACCAAAAAAATAGTTTTCACTTTCAGATCTTGAAGTAGTTTTCATGAAACCACTCATTGGAATATCTCTAAAATAAGCAGGGATCCAACGTTCTTTTATGTTAAAAATATCATTCAACCATTTATGCTTATCTAAATCAAATTCATCCAATAAAGCTTCCCATTTCTGAACAAATTCAACAGGTTTATCGCTTTCCCTCCATACAAGAGAACATAGACGTTTCTTGAATCATCCTTCTTCACATATACTAGAACCGATCTATATAAAAAAAATAATAATAATAATAATAATAATAATAATAATAATAATAATAATAATAATAATAATAATAATAATAATAATAATAATAATAATAATAATAATAATAATAACAATAATAATAATAATAATTAAAAAAAATAATGTATATAAATACCTTTGTAGGAAGTTTATTCATTATATGCCACATACAAAGCTGGTGTTTAGCAGTTTTAAACATATCTGGTATAGCTATTAACATTGAAGGATCTTGATATGTTAAAACAAGGTACGGCTCCTTAATATGGGTGTTAAGAAAAGCTTGCAGTAGCCACTTATATGAAACAACATCTTCTTTCGAAAGTAAACCACAAGCAAAAATTACACATTTTTGGATGATTATCAACACCCGTAAAAGGCACAAAAACCATATTGTACCTAAAAAAAAAAACTAAAATATAAAAATTTATATTATACATAAAAATACAAAAATAAATAAATAAAAAAAATTAAAATAAAAATTTATTTGAAAGAAAGAAAAATAAAACTTACATATTGGTTTTGCATTTAGCATCAAAAGAAAGAACATCACCAAAAGCTTCATAATTCCTTTTACTTGTATCATCAGACCAAAACAAACAACTTAACTGACCATCAGTATTAGTCTTAAACTCAAACGTAAAATTTTCATCTATTTCTTTCAAAATACTAAACTTGTCAATAATCATTTGAGCATCATATTTACCAATATAGCTGTAAATGTCACGACTCATATTCTTAAAATCAATCTTAGTGGCACCAACATTTTCATATCCTCCCAAAAGCTCTGCAATAAATTTGAATGACATACAAGGACCGATGTTTAAGTTCGAAGCCTTAATAGCAAAATAATGATGCGCCAAACTCATAGACCTATGAGACTTTTGCAAATGTCTATCCTCAGCAGTAAAAAAACCATGATTGTGCTCTTCAACAAAATTTTTAACCCTATACTTTTCACCAGATCTGACAACATAAATTCTAGCTTTGCAATTTGTCCTAAACTCTGATCTTATTCTCTTTACAGCCTTAGCATCACAATTATCTTTTAAACTATCAAATTCTTTAACTTTAACTTTAACTTTCTTGGTACCTTCTTTACTGCAAAGAAATTCCTTATTTACAACAATACCTCCATCGTTAGTTTGATGGCCTCTACGAACAATAAAACCAGCTTCAGAAGCATAATCTTTGTATGCTTTATAAGCTTCTTCAACGCTATCAAACAAAATACCTTCCACTGGTACAAGAGTTTTAACAACAACAGGTTTAATAAGC
The DNA here is from genome assembly GCA_019973895.1 of Chrysanthemum seticuspe. Lineage (NCBI taxonomy): Eukaryota > Viridiplantae > Streptophyta > Magnoliopsida > Asterales > Asteraceae > Chrysanthemum > Chrysanthemum seticuspe. The sequence continues at coordinate 224,225,184 of BPTQ01000008.1, read as the reverse complement.
ATTGAAGTTGATGTAAAAAAATGTGGTGAATTTACTTCTTCATTCTCTTCAACATTAACATCAGCTGACAAATTTTCATCTTCGACAAACTCATTACTTGCACAATTCTGTCTCATTGAATCACCTAAAAAAACAAAACATAGAAAACTCAACTTTACTTAAAATATCACAGTAACTATACTTGAAAGTGCTACTGCAACAACAAATTTTATTAATACCATCTCAATATAACTATCCTTGAAAGATATATTAATAGCATCTAAGAAAGTGCTACTACAAAAACAAATTTTACTCCTGCTGCAACAAGTTACTACTGGTGCAGAAATTATTTCTACTAATGCTTCTACTACCTTGAACAACTGTTTAGATAAGTATCACAATAACTATCATTGAATGATATTAACAGTTTTAATATCACAATAACTATCATTGAACAACTATTTTGTTACCTATCACAATAACTATACTTGAATGATATACAAATTTTTAATATCAGAATATCTTTTTCGCAAAGCTTTAATATCACAATAACTATCATATTAAAATTACTAAACATCACAAATAAAAATAAACTTGAACAAAATGGTTTTATTAAAATAATATTCCTGTTTTAAATATCAGAATAACTATCTTAGAAAACAAGTGTTACTGCAAAAAAAAATACTGCTACTGAAACAAAATATTACTGCTGCTGTTACTACTAATTAAACAATATTAACAATACGAAATACATAAATGATAAATCCTAATCTGAATGCTCCCCGCATGCAAAATCATACAAAGAAGACTGACAACCGGCATATTCCTTGATGCGAGCCAAATCTTCCTAGTCTAGCAGAGGTTGCCCAACAAATCTAGCAGATGAACTTGATGCACCTACATCATCAGTTTTGTTCTCCAAATAGCTCCAATAGATTTTGGTATTGATGTTGTTCTGTATATGTTGAACACACCCCAACAACATGTCAGCAAATATTGTCATCTTTGCGGGCTTCATCCATCAAAAACTTTTCGATCACGGCTTTTCGTTTCAAGCGTAATGTCATCCCTCATACGTTGCTTCTCTGCCCTTGCCTGCTCAAACAAATAGTGTTTTTTCGAGCAACATCGTCTTCTTCGCATTGTTTTTTAACGTACACTTGCATATCTCAACGGAATGGGAGAGACGACAAGCCATAATAATTTTGTGTTTGAAATTGTGTGCTAGAAGTAGTTGGAGGTTAAAATACATTTGAAATTGTATGTTTAGAAGTAAAATGTGATTGAGCCTGATTGATTTGAAGACAAATTATCAGAATAATTACAATTGAACAACTATTTGGTTAGCTATAAACACTAACTAAACTTGAATGATAGAAACATTTTTAATATCACATTAACTATCCTTATATGATATTACACGTTTTAATATCAGAATAACTATCATATTATCATTAATAAAATCAGAATAAAAATACTTATATGACAATAACAAAAAAGATTAATATCACAATAACTACCATTATATGATATTACAAATTCTAGTATCAGAATAACTATCCTTATATAAATACGACCAGTTTTAAAACAAATAATAAGAAAAAAGATTAAATATCAGAATAACTATCCTTATATGATATTACCAGATTTAATATCAAAATAACTATCATTATATGATATTACCAGTTTTAATATCAGAATAACTATCATATAAAGGTTATTGATATCAGAATAACTATCCATATATAATACGGCCAATTTTAAAACAGATAATAACAAAAAAGATTAAATATCAGAATAACTATCATATAAAGGTTATTGATATCAGAATAACTATCCTTATATAATAAGACCAGTTTTAAAACACATAATAAGAAAAGAAAAAAACTTAATATCAGAATAACTATCAACATATTAAATTACCAGTTTTAAAATCAGAATAACTATCATATTAACGTTATTAATATCAGAAAATTAAAACGCATAATAAGAAAAAAAAACTTAATATCAGAATAACTATCAACATATTAAATTACCAGTTTTAAAATCAGAATAACTATCATATTAACGTTATTAATATCAGAATAACTAGACAAATATCAGAATAAAGAATTAATATCAGAATAACTGTCATATTAAGGATATTGATATCAGATACAAAAATAACATTAATATCAGAGTAACTATCCTCATATCAGAATAACAAAGTTAATATCAGAATAACTATCCTAATATCAGAATAAGAAAATTAATATCAGAATAACTATCTTACTAACGATAGAAACATCAAAGTGTAAATGTACTAATACTCAGAATAACAATAGTAATATCAGAGTAACTATCCTCAAAATCATAATAAAGACCTTAATATCAGAATAACTATCATAAAAATACCTTCAACAGCATTTTTTAATGAAAAATGTAACGATATATCAGGACCGATACGAGAATACTGATCAGGTAATTCCATTCGATAAAAAAATTTGAATAAAAAAGCTGAGAAAAATAAGGAAATAGAATATTCTAATAAAAATAAAAAGATACGGAGAGAAAAAAGGGATGAATTTTGTCAAATCTCAGCCGCTAAATGAAAAAGATCAACGGATGAGGTACATCCGCACTAAAAAAAATATACGCACGTGATCCTCACTCTATATATATGTGTGTGTATATATATATATATATATATATATATATATATATATATATATATATATATATATAGAATATAAAATTGAGATAAAATGAGAGATTTCTTAAAGTTTTAAAGATGAGAACCCAACCAATGATTGACAAGTGGAATTTGTTAATTAAAAAAACTAAAAATTAAATGTATAGGAAAAAGGGTATTATAGGTATTTTACATATCTAACACTAAATAACAATTCAACCCTAAAAATCACAACCCACCAGCCTCCATCTCAGTCTCTTCTCCCTCCCACTCCGATCTTGCTCCTTCAAATCTCTCCCCTTCCCATCTTACATTCCGGCGACTAAAACAGCCTTCTCAATTACCGGAAACCACCCCATCACCCGTATCCTTTTCCGCCGCCTACGTCTTCCACACTACCACAGCCCGCTGATGACGATTCTATATTACTTCAGACCACAGGCCACATGCCACGTTTGTATGTCAGATCAGACCTTCGGCGACGTTTTTAATCCGCATCTTTTCCTGGAATAGCCACCACTGCACGTTGCCCCGTTTTTCATCATCTTCAAACAACCCGGATGACTAGTTTTACCTCATATCTTGGTTTCTTCTTTTTCAAGTGAATGATGATACATCTTGTTGTAGCAGTTTTGTTTCTTTGATTATAATAGATTATACCATAAACGTTTTTCTTTTCGTATTTTCATTTGGTATATTTGGTGGTTTTGGTTGTTGGTACGGTGTCACGGGCTGTTTGTGTTTTAGTGCAGTGTAAGTGGGTATTTTTGTATCAGTTTTGGTGGAGTTCATTTCATGTACACCGGATATGTTGATACATGATTATCCATTTAGTGTTTTTGTATCAGTTTTGATACATGATTATCCATCTAGTGTTTTTGTATCAGTTTTGATACATGATTATCCATTTTGTGTTGATACATGAATATCGATTTCGTGTTTCTGTATGAGTATCACCACCACGTATACCACAGTGTTGGAGGGTTATGGGTTTTGATGTTCGAGGGTCGTGGTTCAGTGAATGTTGAAGGTGGTGGTTCACTGATGTTTTTGGTCATGTGTAACACTGGTGTACTGATGTTTTCATTTTCTAGGTTCGTGGTTCACTGATGTTTTTGGTCTTGTGACCCTGGTGTACATTTGTACCATAGTTGTTGGTTCACAAATGTTTTTGTTCCATTATCGTGGTTCACGGGATGTTTTTGGTCTTGTGCAATGCAACCCTGGTGTAATAGGTATCAAGATGTAAGTAGTATTATTTGTTTGAATAAAAATTAATATTCTATTCACATGAAATAAACAATAATAAAAAGTAACGTGTGAGTGATGTACTAGTGAATCATGTGTGAAATAATAAAAAGAAATTGTTCGACTAAAAAGTGAGTGGTATTTCAATGTACCATTTAATAATATTGTGTTCTTATGGACTAGTGAAATAATAATAAAAAGTAATGTACCGGTGAATCAAGTGACAAAAATTATAGAAAAAATGTTATTTGAATGACCAAAATACCCTTGAAACTCCATTTATTGACTATAATGTTACTCATTTAAGACTAATCTCATCTAACAACCAATTAATAAATCTAACGGTCTAGATTGGTTCTCATTTTTATAACTTTAAAAAATCTCTCACATTAACCCTCCCCTATATATATATATATATATATATATATATATATATATATATATATATATATATATATATATATATATATATATATATATATATATATATATATATATATATATATATATATATATATATATATATATATATATATATATATATATATATATATATCGGGTGTTTCTTGTGAGAAGTCTAATTTTGGTGAGAATGCGAGAAGAGATCCTAGCCCTCCATCTAGTCCCTCCTTTTTTTAGATCTAATGGCTAAGATTAGACAAACATTTACACTAACCAAGGGCAAATATGTAAATTACAAACATATATCTAATATATAAAGAAAAACACACACTTTAACTAAAAGCGAAGGTGAAAAATTAGATATTTTCTCTCTCGACCTAGATATTTTCTGTTCACAATTACCGGCATTAAATCCATCGCTTAACCGTCACAACTACCGCCATTAAAATCCTTCTTCTACCGTCGTTAACCGCTGTAAAGTCGCCGTTAAACCGCCATTATATCACCGACGTTAAACGTTGTTAAGTCTCCATTAAACCGCCGTTCAAGACATTATGCCACCGCCGTTAACACGCTTGATTGGTGCAAAACCGTCAAGTTTTCTCACGCGAGCTAGCCACTTGTGAATGGCTAACCGTAAGGAACTTAAAACAGCTCAAACACCAAATGCAATTTAGATCTGGAGAATACAGTGGATTCCCGGGTCGTTAAGTCCCACGGAGGATGACTGGTGTTTAACACAATCAGATGTCGAATAATCACTAAGGATAGTGATCCGTAAGGATTTGGAGTTATTTATAAATTACAGGGGCTTAAATGCAAATTAAAGGAAATTAAAAAGATAAACTATATTAAATAAACGCTATCACTAATTTTATACTGATGTTTTTGTTTTTATGTTTTTATAAAACTGAATTAAAAACTACGTGACGTACAAATAAAAACGTGAAACTTACACAATATTAATCCTAAAAATATGAAAATGATATTTTTACAAACCTAATGATATAAGAAAATTTTAAGAAAAAGAAACTTATTTTTATAACTATTTATCTAAATATTATTAATTAAAAACTAATTTTAACTATTTAATAAAAACCTAAATTACAAGAAAATAGGAAATAAACCTAGAAAAATAAAATTAAGACTTGGAAAAATCTAAAATAACAAAAGAGAATTTTCAAAACTATTTTTATATTTTTCTGATTATTTTTCTATTTTTTATGAATTTTAAACTATTTAAAACTAATTAAATTACTAAAAATTACAAAATAAACTATGAAAAATCTGGAAAATTACTTTTTTTACTTTTTATATTTATCTTAACCTAAGAAAAATGAAAAATTATTTTTTTGTACTTTTTCTGAATTAATTGTATTAAAAGCTAATTAAAATTACTTAAAAACTGTTTTAAATTAAGAAAAATAGCAAACTGTTATGGAAAATTATGAAAATTTCAGGAAAAGTCTAATTTAATATATAGAATCTAAGAAAAATAGAAAAACAGTGGCTTGTTTGTAAGAAAATGAAACTGCAATGCTAGTGCTTATGAAATAAGCACTTGAATAAGCCAAAGGGTACCAAAAGGGAACCAACTAAACACAGAAGCTTTGTTATGCTAAAATTACTCTAAAACAACTTATTACAACAAGTCTTTGACCCCTGAATTGCACTGCTTGTGATTTGATGATTTGACTGCAAGAGCCCAAAACAGATTTTAAGGTCTGCTTGTAGCTGGAAAATAAGCACTCAAACAGTGTCCAAGCTAAAAACCAAAAGTGTGAGTCTAAAGTAGACCTGACCAAGTTCTTGCAAACCAAAGATTAGACCAAGATGAGCTCTTATGAGCCTTGTGCAAGGATTGCAAGAAGCTGAGAAAAACTCAGTCAAAGCTGAGTTTGGTGAGCAGGGCAACTGAGCCCTGTTTGACAAGCTCTGTTGGAGCTTTTAGAAAATTTCTAAAATTTAACAAAAATCATGATAAGTAATTTGACCAGTTGAAGTTCTTAATCCCAGAGTTTCACTGAGATTGACCCAATAATGTGCTCATGAAAAATCCTTCTAGTTGGGCCAAAACTGAGTTTTGCAAGATTTTTTTGACTTTTAACAATTATGAAAGGTTGACTTTTATGAGCTTTGCAGTTAATTTAAGGACTGAATATGGTGTATTATGTTAAACCAAGACTAATGCAACCTAAGCTAACGATATCTAAACACAAAACAACCTTTTGATTTTTAAAAAGTCCAACAGTTAAGTCATTAAGACAGTTTATATGGAGTTTTGACTTTGAGTATTCTAGTGACCAAATAACTGACTAAAGTGATTCAAGAGACTTATATTAAGACTAAGTAAGCAGGTTTTAAGCATAAACAACAACTCAAGTTCATACAAGATCACTGATCCAAACAGCCTATTTGAAACTGATTTGCATATTTAACCTAACCCAATTACTGATTTTACTTATTCAACCACTTAAACTAAATCTAATACCCTAATTACCAATACTTAAACAGGTTTAAACTATTGTTGACCACAGATTCAAGTACCAACACAGACTGCAACTTTTAAGAAAAACTGAAAATGAGAGTATCCACTTACAAGGGTCCCAGCTGTGGTTGCAGCTTAAACCAGACCATACACTACACTATACTAAGCTAATCCAACCCATATCAACTCTGCAACAACCATTATCCTCTTCCAAATCTGCTTGAACCAATTTCTTCTCCACAGTTGACTTTTGTTGACCAGTTTAACATTTTGCTTGAAAATGCATTCCAAGCTTATCAAAAGCTATAATAAGCTTGGATAAGCTTGTTTGACTATTAAATAAGCTTATTGAAGCTTGGTAACAAGAGTTTGAATTGGAAATTTGCAACAGTAGGCACAAAACATGAAATGTGAATAAAAACTTGAAATGATACTTGATAATAGTTTGAATACACTTAAACAGTTGAATTTGATACAATCAAAACCAAAGATTACAGTTTAAAGCTTAATTAAAGACATGGAAATAAAATACGACATACAAAAATTTAAAAAACTAAAAACTGCCTTCTCTCTTGCCTTTCTTCCTCTTTTATGCTTCAATAATGTTCCACGTGTCCTTCTGAGAGTATCCCACCTCTTTACTTGGCCAATGGGTGAGTTTTGAGTGTTTTGGCCATTTTTATCATTTTGGCGGGAACACTGGTTTTGACTTATAGCCTCTGAATTAGCTGCTAGGGGGGGGGGTGGCATTTATTGTGGGGGGTTTGTGATGATGAGGGAGGTGGTGGAAAGGTGAGGTGATAGGTGAGAGAGCAGGCAAGTTGGTTGCAGAGGTTGGGGAAAATAAACAGGAGTGGGCGCGTTTTTGCAGCTTTTGACTTAATTTGACCAGGCAGTCCAAAATGGGGAGGTCAAGGGGTCACAATGGGTTAAGTGGCAGGGGGTTAAATGGTTTTGACAAGTCTTGTTTTATTATAGATAAGGACCAATTTGTAATTTTGCCAAACTAGAGGGACCAATCATGCCATTTTCTCAAAGTTAACACAAGGACTGAAATTGACAAACTTTAATAGTGCAAGTACCATTTTTGACATTTTCAAATTCTCAAAGGACCATTTTTGCCAAATTTCAAAGCTTGAGGGACCTTTTCTGCCATTTGACAAAAGATTTATTCAAGGACCATTTTTGACAACTTAGAATATTTCAGGGACCTTGAATAACATTTTTCTTTATTTTGTTTTACCAGGGACTGTTTTTGACAACTTTTGAAACTTGGGGGACTAAAACTGCCAATTATGCAATTGATACGTTTTTCACCAGATTTTGATATTTTTGCATTTAAAACACATAAAACACTTATTTGTGATATTTTTATCATTTTGATGCATTTCTGAGTGTTTTCAGATGTTTTTGCAGTTTAATTTGTACAAAAATGATGAGTATTTAGACACTCATCAATCCCCCACACTAAGATATTGCTAGTCCCTAGCAATGTTTTGAGAAAAATTAATGGATTTCATCTCTTTACCAAAAGCCATTACTTCTGGAGTAGCCAAATGTTTCAGTTCAAGTAAGAACCTTGGTACACCGATAACCAAATGATTTTGAGCAAATCACCAGCTTTCAACGGTTTTGATTTGTCTTTACCAGAAGCCGTTTGCTTCTGGACTAGCCAACTCTTAGATAAAATATCTTTGGTGAGCTGATTACCAATTATGGTTTTCCAACTGCCTTTACCACAAGCCATAAACTTGCGGGCTAGCCAACTCTTCACTTTTAAGGATATGGTGAGCTGAATACCATACAATTTTGGGCAAATTGCAAGCCGTCAACGGATTTGAGATATCTTTACCAAGAGCCGTTTGCTCCTGGATTAGCCAATCCTTCTGTTTATTAGACAAGGTGGACTGATAACCATAAGATGAGTAAGTGCGAAACACTTACTCCAAAAAAAAATTTTGGCCAAAAATGGGGGAATTGGGCGGTATAATTACATGATAAAATTCGTGAGAATTCCCCCCCACACTTAGAAATGAATATTGCCCTCAATATTCAAAGTACCGGCGGGTATGCCGAAACATAGAACGTAAAAGGGAAATACTACAGGCCATTATTTAGCAAGGATTTTTTTTTTTTTTTTTTTTTGAAACTCTTATATACAACAGCGGGGGGCAACTCCCCCACACTAGGGTGGTAGAAAGTAGAAAGAAGTAGCTAAACTGTCAAGTTTTGTCACACAAGCTAGCCACTTGTGAATGGCTAACCGTAACAAACTTCAGACAGCTCAGAAATATGGGTGAAAACCCATATGGCATGCTACTGTTTTTGATTCCCGAGTCGCTAGCTTGACTCGATCCCCGCATTTATTGGTTCATGGGGAAAGTTTGTAGATCTGGACCATCGGGTTGAGATAACTCAATGGTTCCATATGGGAATACTTTAGTGATGGTGAATGGTCCAGACCAGCGGGATTTTAGTTTTCCCGAGAAAATCTTCAATCTTGAATTGAAAAGAAGGACTCGATCACCGACGTTGAAAACGCGGTTCTTGATTTTAGAGTCATAAATCTTCTTTGTCCTTTCTTTGTAGATCAAAGAGTTCTCGTATGCTTGATCACGGAGTTCATTTAATTCATTCATTTGAACTTTCCGGTGATCACCAGCTGTCTGAATATCGAAGTTGGCATGCTTCAAGGCCCAGTATGCCTTGTGCTCTAGCTCAACCGGCAGATGACACGCCTTCCCGTATACAAGCTTGTATGGAGTACACCCGATGGGTGTTTTATAAGCTGTACGAAAGGCCCAGAGTGCGTCATCTAGCTTATCCGACCAAGAGGCACGGTTTTCGCCAACCGTCCTCTCCAGAATTCTTTTAATCCCCCGGTTGGAAACTTCCACTTGCCCACTTGTTTGGGGGTGGTACGCAGTAGAGAGACGGTGAGTTACACCATACTTCTGCATGACTCTTTCAAATTGGTCATTGTAGAAATGCGTACCACGATCACTGATTATAGCTCGTGGAGTTCCAAACCTAGCAAAGAGAGATTTTAAGAATTTCACAACAACTCGGGCATCGTTGGTAGGTAAAGCTTTCACTTCAACCCATTTTGACAAATAGTCAACGGCCACGAGTATGTACTTATTACCGCGAGAAGAAGGAAATGGCCCCATAAAGTCAATGCCCCAGATGTCAAAGATCTCACACACTTGAATGGCGTTTTGCGGCATTTCATTTCTTTGTGAGATATTTCCGTGACGTTGACAAGCGTCACAGGCTTTGACAAATTCGTGGGCATCCTTATAAATAGTGGGCCAATAAAACCCGGAATCAAACACCTTTTTGGCGGTGTAGTTGGGGCTATGATGTCCCCCAGTAGGTCCAGAATGGCAAGCTTTGAGAATGTCAATAGCTTCCTGACCATACACACATCGCCTGATGACTTGATCTGCACAGATTTTGAATAAGTAGGGGTCGTCCCAGAAGTAATGTTTAACATCCTTGAAGAATTTGTTCTTCTGTTGGGACGACATCCCTTTCACTATGAAGTTACCCGCATGGTAATTTGCGAATCAGCAAACCATGGGGTAGAAGAGTTTCCACGAAAAGAAACCGCATTGAGTGTCTCGAGAGGAAATGTTTCATTTATTTCCTTTTTCTCGAAAACATCTTGGTGAGGGTTCTCTAATCGGGACAGATGATCAGCAGCTAGGTTCTCAGCTCCTTTTTTATCACGTATAATGATATCAAATTCTTGTAGGAGGAGAACCCAACAGAGCAATCTCGGCTTTGCATCTTGTTTTGCAAAGAGATATTTGAGAGCCGAGTGATCCGTATACACCACGCATTTGGTCAATATGAGGTATGGCCGAAACTTTTCAAACGCATACACCACAGCTAATAATTCTTTTTCTGTAGTGGTGTAATGGGTTTGAGCTTTAGTCATAGTCTTACTCGCGTAGTGGATAGGCTGAAAATGCTTGGTTTTACTTTGCCCCAAGACTGCACCGATAGCAAAATCACTTGCATCGCACATGAGCTCAAAGGGTAAGTCCCAGTTGGGGGCAACTAGAATGGGTGCTTCCGTAAGCTTTTTCTTTAGTGTTTCAAAAGCTTCGACGCACTCAGGAGAGAAGATAAAAGGAGCTTCTTTTTCAAGAAGATGGGTCATAGGCCGAGCGATTTTAGAAAAATCCTGTATGAATCTACGATAAAACCCGGCATGACCAAGGAAACTCCTAATACCTTTGACGGTAGTAGGATGAGGCAGTTTAGCAATAACATCAACTTTTGCTCTATCGACCTCAATCCCGTTTTTTGAAATCTTATGGCCAAGGACTATGCCTTCTTTGACCATAAAGTGGCTCTTCTCCCAATTTAGACAGAGATTGGTGTCTTCACACCGTTTTAGCATTTTGTCTAAATGGGAGAGACAAGTCTAAAATGAGTCCCCAATGACCGAGAAGTCATCCATAAACACCTCCATTGTTTCCCCGATCATGTCGTGGAATATGGCCATCATACATCGTTGGAACGTGCCAGGAGCATTACATAAGCCAAAAGGCATACGTTTGTAGGCAAAAGTTCCGTATGGGCAAGTGAATGTGGTCTTCTCTTGATCCTGTGGATCAATGGGGATCTGGAAGTAACCCGAGAAACCATCAAGGAAACAATAGTACTCGTTTCCTGCTAATCTCTCAAGCATCTGGTCCATGAAGGGTAGAGGAAAATGGTCTTTACGGTTGGCGTCATTCAACTTACGATAGTCAATACACACACGCCATCCCGTAACTAGCCGAGTTGGAATTAACTCATTTTCTTCATTCGTGACAACAGTTATGCCACCCTTTTTAGGAACACAGTGAATCGGGCTAACCCAAGGACTATCTGAGATTGGGTAAATCAATCCTGCATCAAGAAGTTTGATAACCTCCTGTTTGATAACATCATGGATTTTTGGATTCACCCTTCTCTGATGTTGAACTGCTGGTTTGAAGTCATCCTCCATCAAGATTTTGTGAGTACAAAATTCAGGGTTAATACCCTTAATGTCGGAGTGTTTCCAAGCAATTGCTTGCTTGTGTGACTTCAAGACCTTTATGAGAGCAGTCTTTTCATCTTTACTCAAATCTCGAGCAATAATGACAGGCAATTTATCATCACCTTCAAGAAATGCGTACTCAAGATGAGGCGGTAAGTCCTTAAGTTCGACTTCAGGAAATTCTTCAGTTTTCTCAACTGACTTGACTTCCTTGTTATGAAGGTTGACGGGAGGGAGTGGAGGAGAAGTGTCCTGATTTAACAACTTCTCAAGAATAAGAATATCTCCCTCCGGATTAATCTCATGGTGATTAATCTCTTCTGGAATTGCATCACTAGTGTGAGGGGTTGATGAGTGATCATCTTTAAGCAATTTCTCAATGAGAAGTATGTCCCCCTCTATGTCAATTGGAGCGTGATCAATTTCCCATGGAACAGAATCACTAGCCAAGTATGCTTCAATCTCTTCCAAGATGAAGTCGCTTCCCTCAAACGGAGTGAGAGAAGGAGTAGAATTGGCTATGATAGGTTGAGAAGATGTGGTGGGATCCCCACTCACAGAATTATGAGAATAACCAAGAACTTCTTGAGAGTACTCTTCAGAAGCAACATCAATGATATCTATTCGGTTAACCGACTCAGAATCATAGTTTGCGGAGTACCTCGAAGTTTGATCAAGGTTAAAGGTGACAGCTTCATTACCAACACGTAATGTGATTTCTTGCTCAAATACATCAATGAGAGCACGGCCCGTTCTCAGGAATCCTCTTCCAACAATGAGAGGAACCCGTGGATCAGCATCGAAATCAACAACTACAAAGTCAGCTGGAAAATGGAACTTTCCTACTTTCACAAATACGTCCTCGGCAATTCCAAGAGGACGGGATATTGTACGATCTGCAAGCTCGAGAGTCATGCATGTAGGAGTAAGGTCCGGAAGAGAAAGTTTCTTCCATACTGAATGAGGCATCAGGTTTATGCTTGCACCAAGATCGGCTAAGGCAAAGCATTCAACCATTCCTGGAAATACACAAGGTAAGAGAAATTTTCCAGGATCTCCAAGCTTCTCGGGAAGCTTTTTCAAGATAACTGCAGAGCAGTTCTCGTTTAGAGGAGTTTTAGCCATTTCAAACAACTTTTCCTTGTTGCTTAACATGTGTTTGAGAGTTGATGCAAACTTGGGCATCAACATGATAGCATCCGCGAAGCTTATGTCAAAATGAAGTTCTTGGAAAATTTGAAAGAATTTTTCCATTTGTTGACTGGCTTTCTCGCGGAGATTTTGCTCATGTAAACGTGATGGGTAAGGAATAGAAGATTTGGATTTGGTATTTTCAATGGGAGCTACAGGAGGTTCAAAAACAACTCCTGGATTGGATTTGGGTTTCGGGACAACCTGAGGATGGACATTGCTGGTACTACCGTTATTAGTAGGAAGTTCCTTGTCCTTTGTCGCCTCAGGTTCACTTTCCACTACCTTTGGGAGAGAAGAAGAAGAGGTAGTAGGAATAGCGGGTCCATCATATGAAGTGCCACTTCTGGTTGTGATCGCCTTTGCATCGCCCCTCGGATTAGCGATCGTGTTGCTAGGTAAAGTACCTGAGCCCAAGGGTCGATCATTTAAAGACTTCTTTAATTCAGCGATCTGACTGACCAACAACCTGTTTGTCTCCTCTTGAGTCTTCATGAATTGCTTTAAAAGCTCATCAGATGTTGATACAGGAGGAGGTGGAGGGATAATTTGAGGCCGTATGTTCTGATTATAGCCAGAATTCCCTTGGTTAGGATTCATATTTCCCTGAAATTGATTCCCTCGATTGAAACTATTTTGATTAAGATTTCCTTGATGTTGGAAACCTTGATTGGGTCCGGAATAGAAATTACCTTGGTTTTGATAACCTTGGTTCATTCTAGGCTGGTTCTGATTCCGGTTAGGATTCTGGTTAAAACCGGGTGGTGCCTGATAAGTATTAGCACGGTAGTTTGGTTCATTTTGAGGACGGTATTGATTACCTCCTTGATTTGAAGTACCGGCTATAGCATTAGCTTCAAAAGGACTACCATCGGTGGCAGTACAGTTGTAGTATGCATGAGGACCACCACAAGTAACACAAACTTCAACTTTCTTCACTTCACCATATGATGGTGCTTGTGTGAAAGTGACTTTCTTTTGGTTAGCAAGAACCAAAGCCTGAACAATATCCGTGAGTTTGTCAATCTTAGCATCGGTGCTAGATGTACTCACGGGAGATGAAGTAGAAGGTCCAGCATTAGACTGAGTCTGATATGTCTTTGTGCGGAAAGGACGGACCTGGGACTTGTTTTCAATGATTTGCAAGGCTTCTTTTGTGGTCTTGCTCAAGAAATTACCTCCCGCGGAAGCATTTAGAGAGTCTTGATTAGTCTGGTTCAGACCATTGTAGAAAGTATCCATTTGCATTAACTCGGTAAAACCATGATGCGGACACTTGCGGAGCAATTCTTTGTAACGATCCCATGCCTCCCCGAATGATTCATCAAATCTTTGAGAGAATTTCATTATCTCATTCTTAAGACTTGTAGTTCGGGAAGGAGGATAGAATTCGTTCACAAACTTTGTGACTAGGTCTTCCCATGTCTCAATGGAACGAGGGGGTTGTTTCTCAAGCCAATTCCGGGCTTGTCCCTCTAGAGAAAATGGGAACAGAAGAAGCTTGATTGCTTCATGTGGGACATTCTTGTACTTGATGGTAGATGCAATTTTGTTAAACCATCGAATGTGTGCATGAGGATCATCCCGCTCAAAACCATAGAATTGGCTTTGGGTTACCAGATTAAGTAACCCGGTTTTGAGCTCAAAAGTATCAGCCACGATGGCTGGGACAACAATAGCATCTCCGTAACCCTCGATGGGTGCTCGGAGAAGCTCATTCATCGGCTTGTCTTCTGCCATTACGGCAGGTGGTGGTGGTGGTAGACGTTCCTCAGTCACGGCTGAAGGAGCAGAACGTCCTCTACGTCTACGAGGAATCTTTCCAAGTTCTGAAAGTGGACTTGTAGAACTGGAAGAACGAGTGCGCATGCACTAAGTATAAAAATCAGTTTTCAAAACAAATGCGAGGCAAAACGACAAGTGAACTTAACCAATAATCACAAATGAAATGGCTTCTTTGAAAAAGGTACACCAAATCACAAGGACACAAAGGCAAGTTTTAAATCTGATGTTCGGGAACTTATTATGGTCACACCCCCAGTTAGTAGGTGTACTGCCTTGATTTGCGGTGGTTGATTTTTTTGTATATATTAAGTACCACTGAAAAGACGTAGGTATAGATTTGTGCTGATGGGTTTAAAAACTTTTGGACAATATTTTTGGTATCGTCTCGTTTAACCAAATCGTATTTCTTTAAGAATCACCTTAAAAGAAACACAAGCTAGAAAACGTTACGATTGTTTTGTTGTTTTATATTTTGTTTGGTGTTTTTAACACTTTAGGAAAAGTGTTAATGAACTTTTTGATTTTGTTAAAACTTTACAAAAAAAACTGTTTACAAACGATGGTATATGTGCAAGTACGGGTCTGAAAATGCTTAAAACACGCTTACAGCCTCCCCGGCAGCGGCGCCAAAATTTGATTGGTGCAAAACCGTCAAGTTTTCTCACGCGAGCTAGCCACTTGTGAATGGCTAACCGTAAGGAACTTAAAGCAGCTCAAACACCAAATGCAATTTAGATCAGGAGAATACAGTGGATTCCCGGGTCGTTAATCACTAAGGATAGTGATCAGTAAGGATTTGGAGTTATTTATAAATTACAGGGGCTTAAATGCAAATTAAAGGAAATTAAAAAGATAAACTATATTAAATAAACGCTATCACTAATTTTATACTGATGTTTTTGTTTTTATGTTTTTATAAAACTGAATTAAAAACTACGTGACGTACAAATAAAAACATGAAACTTACACAATATTAATCCTAAAAATATGAAAATGATATTTTTACAAACCTAATGATATAAGAAAATTTTAAGAAAAAGAAACTTATTTTTATAACTATTTATCTAATTATTATTAATTAAAAACTAATTTTAACTATTTAATAATAACCTAAATTACAAGAAAATAGGAAATAAACCTAGAAAAATAAAATTAAGACTTGGAAAAATCTAAAATAACAAAAGAGAATTTTCAAAACTATTTTTATATTTTTCTGATTATTTTTCTATTTTTTATGAATTTTAAACTATTTAAAACTAATTAAATTACTAAAAATTACAAAATAAACTATGAAAAATCTGGAAAATTACTTTTTTTACTTTTTATATTTATCTTAACCTAAGAAACATGAAAAATTATTTTTTTGAACTTTTTCTGAATTAATTGTATTAAAAGCTAATTAAAATTACTTAAAAACTGTTTTAAATTAAGAAAAATAGCAAACTGTTATGGAAAATTATGAAAATTTCAGGAAAAGTCTAATTTAATATATAGAATCTAAGAAAAATAGAAAAACAGTGGCTTGTTTGTAAGAAAATGAAACTGCAATGCTAGTGCTTATGAAATAAGCACTTGAATAAGCCAAAGGGTACCAAAAGGGAACCAACTAAACACAGAAGCTTTGTTATGCTAAAATTACTCTAAAAAAACTTATTACAACAAGTATTTGACCCCTGAATTGCACTGCTTGTGATTTGATGATTTGACTGCAAGAGCCCAAAACAGATTTTAAGGTCTGCTTGTAGCTGGAAAATAAGCACTCAAACAGTGTCCAAGCTAAAAACCAAAAGTGTGAGTCTAAAGTAGACCTGACCAAGTTCTTGTAAACCAAAGATTAGACCAAGATGAGCTCTTATGAGCCTTGTGCAAGGATTGCAAGAAGCTGAGAAAAACTCAGTCAAAGCTGAGTTTGGTGAGCAGGGCAACTGAGCCCTGTTTGACAAGCTCTGTTGGAGCTTTTAGAAAATTTCTAAAATTTAACAAAAATCATGATAAGTAATTTGACCAGTTTAAGTTCTTAATCCCAGAGTTTCACTGAGATTGACCCAATAATATGCTCATGAAAAATCCTTCTAGTTGGGCCAAAACTGAGTTTTGCAAGATTTTTTTGACTTTTAACAATTATGAAAGGTTGACTTTTATGAGCTTTGCAGTTAATTTAAGGACTGAATATGGTGTATTATGTTAAACCAAGACTAATGCAACCTAAGCTAATGATATCTAAACACAAAACAGCCTTTTGATTTTTAAAAAGTCCAACAGTTAAGTCATTAAGACAGTTTATATGGAGTTTTGACTTTGAGTATTCTAGTGACCAAATAACTGACTAAAGTGATTCAAGAGACTTATATTAAGACTAAGTAAGCAGGTTTTAAGCATAAACAACAACTCAAGTTCATACAAGATCACTGATCCAAACAGCCTATTTGAAACTGATTTGCATATTTAACCTAACCCAATTACTGATTTTACTTATTCAACCACTTAAACTAAATCTAATACCCTAATTACCAATACTTAAACTGGTTTAAACTATTGTTGACCACAGATTCAAGTACCAACACAGACTGCAACTTTTAAGAAAAACTGAAAATGAGAGTATCCACTTACAAGGGTCCCAGCTGTGGTTGCAGCTTAAACCAGACCATACACTACACTATACTAAGCTAATCCAACCCATATCAACTCTGCAACAACCATTATCCTCTTCCAAATCTGCTTGAACCAATTTCTTCTCCACAGTTGACTTTTGTTGACCAGTTTAACATTTTGCTTGAAAATGCATTCCAAGCTTATCAAAAGCTATAATAAGCTTGGATAAGCTTGTTTGACTATTAAATAAGCTTATTGAAGCTTGGTAACAAGAGTTTGAATTGGAAATTTGCAACAGTAGGCACAAAACATGAAATGTGAATAAAAACTTGAAATGATACTTGATAATAGTTTGAATACACTTAAACAGTTTAATTTGATACAATCAAAACCAAACATTACAGTTTAAAGCTTAATTAAAGACATGGAAATAAAATACGACATACAAAAATTTAAAAAACTAAAAACTGCCTTCTCTCTTGCCTTTCTTCCTCTTTTATGCTTCAATAATGTTCCACGTGTCCTTCTGAGAGTATCCCACCTCTTTACTTGGCCAATGGGTGAGTTTTGAGTGTTTTGGCCATTTTTATCATTTTGGCGGGAACACTGGTTTTGACTTATAGCCTCTGAATTAGCTGCTAGGGGGGGGGTGGCATTTATTGTGGGGGGTTTGTGATGATGAGGGAGGTGGTGGAAAGGTGAGGTGATGGGTGAGAGAGCAGGCAAGTTGGTTGCAGAGGTTGGGGAAGATAAACAGGAGTGGGCGCGTTTTTGCAGCTTTTGACTTAATTTGACCAGGCAGTCCAAAATGGGGAGGTCAAGGGGTCACAATGGGTTAAGTGGCAGGGGGTCAAATGGTTTTGACAAGTCTTGTTTTATTATAGATAAGGACCAATTTGTAATTTTGCCAAACTAGAGGGACCAATCATGCCATTTTCTCAAAGTTAACACAAGGACTGAAATTGACAAACTTTAATAGTGCAAGTACCATTTTTGACATTTTCAAATTCTCAAAGGACCATTTTTGCCAAATTTCAAAGCTTGAGGGACCTTTTCTGCCATTTGACAAAAGATTTATTCAAGGACCATTTTTGACAACTTATAATATTTCAGGGACCTTGAATAACATTTTTCTTTATTTTGTTTTACCAGGGACTGTTTTTGACAACTTTTGAAACTTGGGGGACTAAAACTGCCAATTATGCAAACTTGATACGTTTTTCACCAGATTTTGATATTTTTGCATTTAAAACACATAAAACACTTATTTGTGATATTTTTATCATTTTGATGCATTTCTGAGTGTTTTCAGATGTTTTTGCAGTTTAATTTGTACATAAATGATGAGTATTTAGACACTCATCAACGCTCAATGACACCGTCTTTCAATCAAAGCAATCAACGGAATGTAATTGAATCTGAATCAGAATCTGACGGAGATGAAATTACCGATATTACCGGAACATCACCGGAAAACTCAAAGATATCAAGTAAAATTCATATTTTATTACAATTTAATTAATTTTTATTAATAATTGTTTAGAATTGTTAATATTATTAGCTTATTTAATTTTAAGAGTTTATTAGTGTAATTAATTTTAGAAAAATTATCTTCACATGTGAAGATAATCATTTAAGCTTTGATTAGATTAGCAGTTTTGAGGTTATAAGTTCAAATAAGTCCAGTTGTTAGTATCTTCACATGTGAAGATAATCATTTAGGAATGAGTTTTTGATGCAATTAGGCGATTTAAGTTTTGATTAGATTAGCAGTTTTGAGGTTATAAGTTTATTTAAGTCCAGTTGTTAGTATCTTCACATGTGAAGATAATCATTTAGGAATGAGTTTTTGATGCAATTAGGCGATTTAAGCTTTGATTAGATTAGTAGTTTTGAGATTATAAGTTCAAATAAGTCCAGTTGTTAGTATCTTCACATGTGAAGATAATCCTTTATTTTTAGGAATAAGTTTTTGATGCAATTAGGCGATTTAAGCTTTGATTAGATTAGCAGTTTTGAGGTTATAAGTTCAAATAAGTCCAGTTGTTAGTATCTTCACATGTGAAGATAATCATTTAGGAATGAGTTTTTGATGCAATTAGGTGATTTAAGCTTTCATTAGATTAGCAGTTTTGAGGCTATAAGTTTAAATAAGTCCAGTTGTTAGTATCTTCACATGTGAAGATAATCATTTAGGAATGAGTTTTTGATGCAATTAAGCGATTTAAGCTTTGATTAGATTAGTATTTTTGATGTTATAAATTCATATAAGTCTAGTTATTAGTATCTTCACATGTGAAGATAATCATTTATTTTTAGGAATAAGTTTTTGATGCAATTAGGAGATTTAAAAGCTTTGATTACATTATGAATTTGGAGGTTATTAGTTATAATTTCATTTAGATGATTTAAGCATTGATTAGATTAGTAGTTGATGTACTAGTTTTGCAGTTGATGTAGTAGTTTTGGTTCCTGCTGTAAGGTATATAGTTCCTTGTAAGATATAGGATTTCACAAACACACTAAACCATGATCAAAGTGGGGCGTACAAGTATGTTTAGAGAGAGAAAGTTCTAGAGAGAGAAAGGGAAGAGAGTTGGGAACTATGTGAAACAAAGAAAAATGGTATTGAAGCTCCAACCCTCTACCTTGGGAGGTAGAGGGTATTTATAGTTTCTTACAAACAAACGCCACCTACGGGCTGTGGATCAGGCATATAGTGGGTAAAGACCCGTCCGTCCTCCACGGTGTTACAAGACAAACAACTTAATAATATAACTAGACTATGACTACAAGCTTTCTAACGAATACATATACTTGAGGTGACCGACTCTTTAACGACTGAATTTTCTAATTCCTAACAATCTCCCCCTAAGGGAGGTCACCTTAATTTACAATGAATACAAACAGATATTACATTAGATTGCTCGAGGATTCTTGATTAAGTCCTTTGCTCTGTAGCTCGTAGTCTTTGATTCTTCATGTTTTGCATGTTTGGATAATTCAAGTGGAGGTCTTTAACTGATCCACGTGATGATGAGCTTTGAGCCAGTATTGAGATCATCAGCTAACATAAATCTTTGACTCTTCCATTGTGGTGTTGGTATTATGTGATGTTGTGATATTTGGACCGGCATGCTCACTTTCTGGATCATGATGTATTCTCATCAGAGTAGCGGAAGCTTTTATTGATTCATGATATTGGCAGCAGCGTAGCAGAAGCATGGAGTAAAAATATCAGAGTCATTGATGCACTAATCATGATTTCTTTTGAGATGAATGTGTTGAGTGAGCATGCGGCTATGGATTGACCGCTTCATTCTGATCAGTTGCAAACGTCGGGCGTACCTGCATACAACAGTTAGCAATAAAGTGCATGAAAGTATCTTTGATCACTTTCGTTGAATTGAGGTACACGGCCCACGGTTCCTCGTTGATCATTACACGTACTGCCTGTGATCAGGTATAATTCCGAAGAATTTCCTTGACAGGGTTTCGCCGCTACTCTAGTTGTTCTCAAACTGGAGCGTCTCAAAGAAGACAACACAAAGTGAGTGAACTAGCGAATTGTGATTCACTGATTGATAAAAAGAGATTTGAAAAACAATCGTTTATTGCTCAATAGAAATTGTTTTTTCAATACAACGAAGGTTTTAATGAAGATCAATTATCAATCATAAACACCTTTTGATTTGAAATATTCGTACACAGTCGATGTGCTAAAGAAAAAGAGTTTTTAAGCCCAACGACCGGTTTTTCAAAGGTATCCGTCAATCCATAACCTGAACCAGGATTGAATCAAAAGATTGAATCGCCCCATTGTTTCTGTTCAGTTGTCACATGGTTGATCTATTGAATAGATCTCACATGCCACCTACCAGGAGCTTGTTTGATGTTGGCTCTAGAAGGCTTTCCATCTTCATTGTGAATATGTTTACATATCACTCGGATGTTCTGGCAATACCACAAGGATACAGCGTAGGACTCAAGATATAATCTCTCTTTCCACATTGTGTGAAACAGAGAGTCTTCATTGAAAGTGTCCTAATGAGATTTATTGATGATCTCGTGGCTCTAGACTCAATTTGTGCATATTTGGTTCCTATTTCGGAGACTAGGGAGAGGGTCTCCTTCTTCAATATCAACAATCTATAAGAGAGAGTCGATAGATAATGTCGGTTCCCCGTGAGAATGAAACCTTTTAAGAGGAACTTGAGTGGCTTGGGAAGTTGTAGTGCATTACGTCACTGGGTCCATGACGTCTTGTCTTCAATACCGGTATTACCTTGGTAACCACCAGTAGCATATGAATTGAACCCGATTTCTGCCCTAAGGTTGAATAAATGGAGGGCTATTTCTTTTCACCCTTTTCACATTCAATTCCTTTTCATTCTTCAACCCCTTCAGTGCTTACCGAGACTTCATTACTAGAACCTTGTTGGGTTCATTCCGGTACTAGCTCAGTCTCAGTCCGCACTCTTCCCATATCTCACATTTCTCCTTTTTTCATCATACCTAAGGACTTCTACACTATCTAGTGGATTGTCCCTGGGTAGATCCCTCCGGTTCTGGTAGATCATGGGAACAAATACCTAACCTTATCATCCTTATATCACCATTCATAAAGTAAAGTTGGTCGGTCTATTTGGTATCGTTCATCTGCCATTGGAACCAATTGAAAACCATTTGAAAATCAATCCAGATACTTGTGATATATTATCAAAGCATTTTGTACCTGAATTGTTTTTGATATTTTTAGAGCAAGAGCTCCCCCTCAACATGTGCTTCATGTTTTTGAAATATTTTGGCACACGGAGGCAAGAGGTAGAATTAACTTATTTGATTTCCATTTTCTAAAAGATATCAACATCACTTCCCTAATCAAATCAAGTAGATAAAGCATTTTGGGGAGGATGAGGTTTTCATAAGTTTGCTCCCCCTCAATATGTGCATAGATATTTGAAAGTGTTTTGCACATATTAGGAAAAGACTGCACATTGAGATAAATTGATCACGTTTCAAATATTTGAGGTTTAAGATAGATGCTCCCCCTCAACATGTGCATGGAAAATTTGAAATCGTTTGGCACATGTGGGAAGGAGAGCTTGTACATCCTTATAAAACCATTTACCGATTTATCAGTTTTAATCCAATTTAAATCACAAATTCTCCCCCGATCACAATTATCAAATCATTTGAGATTTGTGATCTCTGTAGATTTAAATTGATTTTGAAAGCTTTTTAAGGAGAATTGTGACTTGATTATGAAAACGTTTTAACTGATAAGGATCTGATTTTGAGACTTTAAACTCCATTGATTAAACATGCATGATTGTCTTTTGAAAACAAAATATTAGCAAAGGTTTTAAATCAGCTGTTATAAACATGATTCCTTTTTATTTTTCAACAATAAACCTTGCTCATTTACGTGCCAATTGTTTGAAAAATAACCTTTTTAATTCAAATAAAATCATTCTCCCCCTCAATCAATGACACAAGTTGTTGATTGAGAGATAGAGATTTTGACAGATTAAAAGCACAAATGATTTACACGAGTGATAAAGTACGAGGTATTTTTCAAAGCAATTTAGTTTTCATTAGATGGCAAATATTTTTCAGAAGAATCATTAGACGGAAAAATATTTGGAAGGATAAGCATTTGTCTTTTAGATGACAAACCTTTGTTTTTAAGAATCAGAGCATGAGATTTGAAAAATGAGATAAAGCATGGATCTGTTCTTTACTTTTAAAAACGGGTTACTGCCTGAAATGACAATAAACCACCATTTTTCTCCGCCTCATTTTTTCTTTTTTTTTTCTTTTTTTTAAGAGAAAAGAAAAAAAAAACTATGTGCATTCGAAGAACATCTAAAAACCCGTGACATTCTTTGAGTGTCAACACAAAGTCCATAGATGATATCGAATAAGGAAAAACATGACAAAATAACAATATTTTTGGGAATTTTTTAAGATTTTCTCATTTTTATGGATTTTTGGGAATTCTATATTTTTATATTTTCTTTTGTGGGTTTTTCAAATTTTGTATTTTGCTTTTTGAGTAAGTATATACAAGAGATAGATGAATAAAGACCTTTACTCCTCGTCTTCCTCTTGAAGACGCTTGAGTGTTTCCGGTTGTAAACTCTTTAGACCAAGACGTGGAAGGATAAACTCAAAACGTTCTCGAGGAAGAGCTTTGGTGAAGATGTCTGCTAATTGGTATTCAGACCTCACAAAGTAGAGCTCAACCACACCTTTTTCCACTTGTTCCCTGATGAAATGATGTCGAATGTCGATATGCTTAGAACGTTGTTGCATGAGAGAGCAATAGCACTTTTATTATCACAGTACAGAGGGATTTTGTTGAATTCAAAGCCATAGTCAGTTAATTGAGATCTCATCCATAGGATTTGAGCACAACAGGATGACATGGCTATGTATTCGGCCTCTGTAGAGGAAATAGAAGTACTCATTTGCTTCTTTGACGACCAGCTTACAAGCTTATCACCCAAAAACTGAGCACCTCCAGACGTATGTCGACGAGTATCTTGACACCCTGCATGATCTGCATCTGCATATGCTGTTAGTGACATACTGGTGTCCTTCGGGTACCAAAGTCCCATATTAATGGTTCCTTGGGGGTACCGAAAGACCCGTTTAACCGCTTCAAGGTGCTCTTTGGTAGGCTTAGCCTGGTATCTAGCACACATGCATACAGCGAACAGAATATCAGGTCTACTGGCTGTGAGGTACATCAGGGATCCAATCATGCTACGATATTTCGTTTGGTCTACCATGATCCCTGAGTGGTCCTCATCCAGTTTAGTACGCTCAATCATGGGAGTGTCAACAGGGTCACAAGAATCAAATCCAAATTTCTTTAAAATCTCATTTGCATATTTAGATTGATTTACAAAAAATGCCTCCGGGACTTTGTGAAATTTGTAATCCCAAGAAAAATGACATTTGTCCCATCATTGACATTTGAAATTTAGAACCCATTTCATTTGAAAAACGGTCACACTCATTGGGGTCAGTCGAGGCAAAGATGATACCATGAACATAAATTTGAACGTGAATTAAATGTTTGCCTGACTTCCTGGTGAACAATGTTGGATCAACTGCTCCTTTGCTGAAACCGGTAGATAGAAGAAACTTTGATAGCATATCATACCATGCCCTTGGAGATTTCTTTAAACCGTAAAGAGCCTTCTTCAAATGATAAACGTGAGTAGGATGCTTTGGATTCACAAAGCCTTCAGGTTGGCTGACGTAGACGACTTCTTTAAGATCTCCGTTTAGAAATGCCGTCTTTACATCCATCTGATAGACTACCATATTCTTACTTGCAGCATTAGCCAAGAAGATTCTGATTGCCTCGATACGAGCAACAGGAGCAAATGATTCTTCAAAGTCAATACCCTCCTCCTGACGGTATCCTTTTGCAACCAATCTAGCCTTATTCTTTAATACATCGCCATGCTCATCAAGCTTCACTTTGAAGATCCACTTTAGAGCAATGATCATAGCACAATCTGGAGCAGGTACTAATTCCCATACATCAAGTCGATCAAACTCATGAATTTCTTCTTGCATGGAATTGAACCAGCTGTCTTCATTCATGGCAGTTTTAACATCTTTTGGTTCGACTTTAGAGAGTACGGAGTTGAAGAAGCACCATAAGGCATCGGTTGCAAGTTGTTTTCGTGTTGATACTGGACGAGAGGGGTTTCCAATGATGTTTTCCAATGGATGATCATGAGTCCATTTCCTAAGGTGTTCATGTGGTTGTTGTTGAGGAACTGAAGTAGCTGAGTCGATTTCTCCTGATGTAGATGGTTCTGATGATGATTCAGGAGCAAATATATTTTCAAACAGAGCATCTTCGGGATTAGCAAATGGATTTTCTCCATCATTGATACCAGAAACATTTCCATGATGTACACTCGATGATTGATGATTTGTTGATGAGACAGAGTGATCAACAGCAGGTGCTTCTTGACTTAATGATTTAGAAACTGAAGGATTGACTTCATTCACAAGGATAGGAGCAGCCTCTATTGATTGATTTGACATATCATCAGCATTTGGTTCATAGTGTTCATTGAACATTGGATCAAACAATTTCCTTAAATCATCTTCTGATGGAGGTACATATAGAGCTGCTAGAGAGGGATTTGGTACAAGGGATGAACCAATGGGACTGATTTGAGGTGCGGGTCCAGAACAGGATTGTCCAGGAGCCATTGGACCGGTCAGCTCATCAAACGTAACGTGAATTGTTTCCATGATATTTCGGGTTCTTTTGTTGTAGATTCGGTATCCCTTTTTGTTTGGTGCATACCCTACAAATACTCCAATGTCCGCTTTAGCTTTAAGTTTGCCTAAGTCTTGGCCCTCATTAGTTGGATAACACAATGCACCAAACACGCGAAGGAACGAGAGATTAGGTTTTCTGTTATGGACAAGTTCATATGGAGTTTTTCCATGAACAGTGTGAATCAAGGATCCATTTTGTGTATAGCATGCAGTGGCAATGGCTTCACCCCAGAGAAACATTAGAACCTTTGAGTAGATCAGCATTGTTCTAGCGGCTTCCACAAGAGTTCGATTTCGTCTTTCAACTACACCGTTCTGTTGAGGAGTTCGTGGAACACTTCTTTGATGACTGATTCCAATACTTTCATAGAACTCACTAAGTTGTTTGTTAACAAACTCAGTTCCATTGTCTGTTCAGATGATTCTAACAGTTTTGTTAAGTCGAACCTGCAGCTGTTTGATGAGTTTGATGATGATATCTGGAGTTTCATCCTTTGTCCTTAAGAACTTGACCCAGGTGAATCTACAGTAATCATCAACCACAACTAACACATATTTCTTCCCAAAGATATTCTGCACTCTCATCGGTCCACATAAATCCATGTGAATGGTATGAAGAACTTCTGTAATTGAGTTTGTAGGTTTGGGTTTATGGGCATACTTCTTGCTTTTTCCCAATTGGCATGCTGAACAAAGATGATCCTTTTCATACTTCAGTCTAGGTAAACCTACAACTAAGTCCTTTCTGGATAGATCATTGATGGTGCCGAAGTTCAAGTGATTGAGACGACGATGCCATAACCATGACTTCGTTTTCGAAGCCTTTGACAATAAGAAAATTGGAGAAGACTTCATCATATCTTCGATAGAGATGGTGTATAGATTTGAACCACATGTTCCTCTTAAAAGTTCCTTACCATTAAGTTCTCTAACGAAACAAGTATTTTTTCTGAAGGCTACTTCTAGATCAGAATCACAGAATTGACCAACAGAGAATAGGTTATGACCAAGACCTTCCATATAATATACCCTGGAGATAACATTATCACCAACAACATAATCTCCATAACCCATAATTGCACCGAAATGATCGTTCCCGAATCTAACAGTCCCGATAAATTTGCTCACGAAGTTCATGAGCCGCGACCGGTCTCCATTCATATGCTTGGAACAGCCTGAGTCCAGGTACCACAGAACGATTTGAACGATCTGCAGTTGAACACAGACAAGAATGGATAACTGGATAATTAGGATCCCCATGCAAGAATGGGTTCCATTTGGTTAGTAACAGTGATTGGAACACCCACATCAGAGATAGAAACATTCATATCAGAAATAGAAGCAATGGAATCATCAGGAATAGATGCAATGCTGGTGTCCGTATTTGACCTATTCAAAGTATGTTCACTTCTTAAAGGAATAGTTCTACTAGTAGGCATCCATTTTCTAGTGGGCATTGTCTTAGCAGATTGAGGACAGGGCTGATTAGCCTTTTGACCAAAAGGTATCCATCGATAACCTATCTTACTAAATGTTCTTCCTATGGGTTTCCACTGTTTTCTAACTTTCTTTTGTCTTTGCCTTTTAGCCTTCTTAGCATGATTTTTAGCATTAACAATTTTCACAGGGCAATTGACAGCATTAGACAAAACATTCACACCACATTCATGATTAGCAACAGAATTCAAGCAGACATCATTACATGGTTTGCAGATAGTATCAGAATTCGAATTAATTACAGTACGCCTATGGCTAATACTAGAATTAACACGATTTGTTTTATTCAACTCAAACTTAAAGTTCCTAGGTTGGTCTTCTACTCTCTTCTAGTGTGCATTCTTAGCTTGCGAGGTCCTATCTTGCTTGGTATTTCCTGGAGGCTTTGACCCGCTTGCTTTAATGTCACTGATTACTCCTGTAGAGGGAATTATGGGAACATTAGTTGGTTGATCTACCTTTTGCATTCCTGAACTAGATGTGCAAGGATCTGAACTACTCGAAGGCACATTAGTGTTTACTTTCTTAAGACTGGGTATAGAATTGTTTGTATGCTTGGCACTAGGCATAGAACAGGGCATCACAGCTTTACCTTTCGCACCTAAGGGTTTTGGACATGTTGCAATTAAGCATTCTAGCAGTTCCTGAGATTGTTTGGCCTGAATGCACGCAAACCTAATTTCTCTATCAAGAGGCTTATTTAGCTAATCCTCCTCCACAATCTCACGGAGACATTCTAGACTATCCTTAAGGTGAGCACAGTAGTTATGAAACAAAAGTTCATTATTCCTAAGATGAGGAGGAATGTATTTAACAGTCACAGTATATTTGCAGTCAGAGGATGACTTTGAAGCGACATTCTCATTAAAAACAAGTGGCAGTATCCCTTTTTCCCGACCCCTCAGATTCTCAATTTCCCTTTGTAAAGAAGTTATTTTTTCGTTGTTTTTGTCACGAGTGACTTTCATTAAATCATATAACTCTTTAAAGTGACGTTTAACTTTTTCATTTTCTTCTAGAAAGCTCTCGTTTTCCTTTTGTAAAGCGTTTACTAAGTTTTGAAGATGAAAAGTTTAAGAATACTGAGAATCTAAAGGAGGAGGCATTTGGGAGCCAGTCACATTGTTCTTTTCACCCTTTAATTGAGAAATTTGGGCTTTCAACTTTCTGATCGTGCAACAATGAGCTTGAATCTGTTCATCACGTTTATTTATCTGAAAAACTGCATCAAACTCTGGAACATCTGAGGATGTCTTGATATTTGAGGTTTTAACATTTTCTTTAAGATGTTGATATTTTAGTTGCAAATCAAAATGTTCAACTTCTAGTTTAGAAAGATGTTTTACCAAATTATCATGATCATCTCGATCAATTTTCTCACTAAGTTCTGAGTTTTTGTTTTCAAGCTCAATGACACGATCATGGGAAACTTTCAATGCAATAGATAATTCATGAAATCGAGTAGCAGTAATGGAGTGATTCGTAGCAGTATAAAACACATCTTGAGCAATACATTCAGAAATAAGATTCTCATTTAATGTGTGCAAGTTTTTCCTCTCAATCTCATTATATTTTAATTCATGCTCATAGTCACTAACTTCAACTATAATTTCATCAAATTCCTTTTCCATTTCTTTAATATCTGAATCCATCCCCTTTTTAAGACTCTCAAATTGATCTTTTAGTTGTTTAAAGAAAGGCATGACCTCAGTTAAATAGCATTCTTTAGTTTGCTCAAAACCCCTTTCCCCTTCTGTTATCCCAGTGGGTGTGATCCTTTTCTTACACGTTTTCTCAAAGTCAACAAATAATTGGCAGATGACATATTGACTGATTAAGGTCTTGCTTTTAGTGGCAATAGTTCTAGGGACTAGATGCATTGGTGTATTAGGAGTATACCAGTAGCTGAAGGCATTTTCCTAAGAAGGGGGTTTGTTACAACAAGCTTCTCTGCTTTTTGTTTATCTAGATCCTTTTTCCAGAACACTTGTTCGGGTGTTAACAATGTTTGAGGCTTAAACATGTTCAAGGAAATCCAATTTTCCTTTTTGTAGTCATGGGGTTTGATAATTATGTTTTTCTCTTTACATGAAGGATTGTTGAGTTTCTTATCCATTTTCTCCCTAGTGACCTCATCTGATTTCTTATCTTCCTCAGTGCACTCAGCACAACTAGGTTTCTGTCTAGGCTTAAGGATTTCATTACCATCATAAATTACCTGATGAGCAGTTCTAGCCTTTTTAATGACCTCTGGATTTGGTTCCTCAACAAGGGGAATGTTATGCTTATCGCTTAAGACTCTATGCTTAGTGATCAAGTGAGCAGTCTGAATGGTATTCCCTTGTACGTACAACTTATTTTCAAGCTTGCTTTTCAAAGTTTTTAGATTGGAAAAATCATTCAAAAGTAATGTTTCCTTAGCATTGAATTCTTGCTTAAGCATTTTAACATTTTCTTGAAGTTCTTGTTTTTGCTTAGCAGTTTTAGAAAGATTTTCTTGTAAGGAGTTTAACTCTTGTTTTAATACTTCTTCTTTAAAGTTACTTTTTCTAATAATTGTACGCATTTGGACATCCATTTCCTGCTCACGTGTGGTCAACTCAAATTTAGCACGTTCTTCATAAATAGCAACACGTTCTTTATAGGCATTAAGTTCAGAGACAACAGAATCATCAGGGGCTCATGCAGTATGTTCATTAAAAACATAGTCATCATTAACTGCGGAAAATGCATTACTTGGTACAATCTCACTTTCATTTTGTTTCACATATTGATCATATGGGACAATATTGCTATTACCCTCATAATCAATATCTGATTCATAAGTCTCAAGAGTTTGTACTTCATTATGCATCTTTCGCTCATCAACATCATCATATAGTTTTAATACCTCAGAAATGATTGATTCTTTGGATGGACTAGCTTGCTGTGGTGAGGGGACCTTAGGAGAGACCATTGGAGAAATGCTAGCCATGAAAATTGTTTGTGCAGTAGGTTCATCATCGACGTCAGAGTCGTATGCATCACAGTCAGCGACTTGGAAGGCATTCTGATGATTGTGGCCTATCTCCTGAATTGGCTGTTCATCAACATCAGCATCATAAGTCTTGGCATTCCCTTCAGCAAGAAACAATAACTCCTCTTCATCCAAAGCAGCTCCATTATCCTGAGCTTGAACAAGCAACATCTTATCCCTGAAGTACTCTGCATTCTGAGGACGTTTTAGAGATGTGCAGTTCCTTGCAATGTGTCCCTCACTGCCACAGTTGTAGCATTTGATAGGCTTTGCTTGTCCTTGAATTCCATTCCTTCCCCTATACTGATTTGCCACATATCCTCTACCAGCTCCACCTCTCCCTTGTTCATACTGCCTTTCTTGAACTGGTTGTACCATAACCTTCCCATCTCTGACAGTGGCTTGATTGTGTGGATTGTATGATGTTCTGAGGTTGTTGTTAGTGTGTGGGAGAGAATTCTAGTTTTGACTAATCATGAGAGCCAGTTGATTAATGAAGTTTCCCACGTGTGCATCAGCATCAGCTAGTTTGAACATTGGATCGGGAATGAGTTTGTGATTACCATTACCCATGGGTATAACTTGAGATGCTTTGGTGGTAATTCCAATGTTTGAGTAGAAGGCAGTTGAATCATTTGATGAGCTTGTCTCTCCCTGGTTGGTTTTGAAATGATCAAGAATCCTTTTTTCAAACATAGCATGTATCTCATTTTGAAGAAGGAAAGCATAGAGTTGCTCATAGTTCGTATTCTTCAATCCTTTGGTTAGTTTCACAGAGGTGACAAACTTGTGCCATTCGGGATTCATGTTGTTCACAAACTTTGAGTTCAGCTGAATGTTTGGCATAGTCATTCTGATGTTCCTCATGTCATTAACAAGCTTGTGGAGTCTCACGTAATACTCATAGACACTCTCATCTGGTTTCATCTTGAAGTGCTCAAATTCATCATGGAGTTGTGATTCTCTGTCTTCCATAGTTAATTCAGAACCAGAGAGAAGCATCTTGACATTATCCCATACAGCCTTTGCTTCAGTGTTGTGATTGATAAGCTTGTAGATGTCTTTTGGAAGACCTTGAAGTATAATGTTAGAAGCCCCGATATCTGCATCAAATCTCTTTTTCTCCTTATCAGTGAGCTCATCATACGTCTTTGGTCTGTCTATTCCATAGATCATTGTTCCATCTGCAGCTGTATCAATCAAGTCTCTAGTAGTCTCAATCTGATAAGGTCCTTCATCGATTGACTTGAGAATGTTGACTCCGTTTTCTTTTCCCAAACAGTACAATCGGATTCGTTGTGCCCATGAGTCATAATCAGTTCTGTCAAGCATAGGCGGACGTGTATCTGATCCTGCTGCTTGAACGTCCTCAGCTACGGAAGAAACAATAGTAGGAACGATGTTTGCCATGATTACAAGTTCTACGGGATTTTACTATACTTTGATTAAACCGGGAAATTGATTCTTTCACGAGATTTTACTAAACCAAAAGAACAACCGTAAGAATGTATCACGAAGAAGTAACAAGTTTAAATAGACAAGTAGCTAAACACTCAACTCGCTTAGTAATCAACTCACTAAACAACCAACTCGCTCAAAGGAACAAGTCGCTTAAGGAATCAACTCGCTTAATAGCCAAGTCGCATTAGTATCAACTCGCAACACAATCAACTCACTTGATGAAACAAGTCGCTAAATAGCCAACTCGCTTTAGTATCAACACGCAACATGTCACAACCCCAAATTACCTGTTTTGCAGCGGAATGGAATACCTTGGGGAGGACTGTCATAACATCAAAGTTACAGTTATATCGAACGACCTAAAGTGTCGTTTGGAAAATACATCGTTTAATTTATTAAAACAATCAGAGTTTACAAAGTATAGGTCCCAAATGAAAATCAACTTGTGCGGAAATAAGTTTGTTACAAGCCAAACGATGTTTTAAAGTTTATAAAACCCAAGTGAGACGCGTCGTCTCCGCGACTCTATGATATGTCCATATGCATGCCATGAAGTGTATGCCTTAGATACCTGAGATAAAACATGCTAAAAAGTGTCAACACAAAGGTTGAGTGAGTTCATAGAGTTTGTGTTGAAATGTAAAGCCTTTCACAATTGTTTATGCAGCAAAGGCATTGTAAATCCACTTAGTTCCAAGTTCCGCCCATACAAAACTTGCAACCTATGTGTTTACAACCCATTGCCAAGACATAGAATTTGTCAATCTTGTTTGTAAGTAGGACATATGTGCATACGATATATACATGTACTTAATGCAAAGAATCACAGCCAACTGAACCTCTTGACAAGTCTAAATTGTTTGTTATGTTTCATTGAATAACAGATTATATTCACCCCAGGTCACGTCATCAAGGACCCAAGGGTGGGGGCGTCAGCCCGATAGTACTATCAATACCTCTCCGCCGGCTCCCGCAGGAGTTAACCAGTTGCTAATGTATGTATGTTGAGGCATAATTGAAAACAAGTTTAGCACATTAAGGCACATATCGCAATAAACCACACATAATGTCCAAAGAGTATAAGAAGTATAGTGTGACACAATTGTATAAATGGTTTGAGTATTCGCAAGAGTAAAAACAAGTATTTAAGCATGTATCTCCCCCAAAGAGTTTGTAAGAATTTAAACAAGTAAAAGCGGGGTATGAACTCACGATAATCAGTAAAAGTTTAGAGTACTTATAAAAGTAAATGAAAATAGTTGAGCATGTATCTCCCCCAAAAGTAATTCAAAACGTATAAAAGTAGGGGCTATGAAACTCACCTGGTATGATTGATATGCTAACAAAATGAAGTGCACGAAAATGAGGCTTGGAAACTATCCGCGACCTAAAATGAATGATGTGCTCTAATATAAGTCATGAAACAATGTCGTGCATGCAAACTCATATGATATCCATACCACTTGTACACTTTTGAAAATAAAGTTTATCGTCGAAAAACAATCTTATAAAGTCTTGACAATTTAATAATTACCTTTCAAGCATTTACATTGAAATGATATCATACGATAATCATTTAAGGATTTATTATGAAATTATAACTTTTCGTCGTATAATAATGTCATTTGAAGAATTTATGAAAGTGACTAAACGGCCTTGAAAAGCTAGTCGAAAAATGGTGCACATCGAGTGTTAGGAAACAAACTCAACGGTTTTGGGAAGCTTGTATCATTATCTCAAAGTTTTAGCATTTAAGTTTTCGTCATAGAGGTTCCGATCATAGAGAAAAATATAGCTAAAGTATGGTACATGTGTCCAAAATATAGTTTAAGGGTGGTTTCCGGCAAAGTTTGAGTGACTATATTTTATTCGTTACAACTCCGCTTGACAAACGGTTGGACATTTTAGAAAATAGGCTAGGCGAACTCACTTATACTAGAAGAAATCTCGTTATAAAAAGTTCTACATCAATGTTAAAAACAACCTTCAACATGGTCTCTAGTTTTGCCGTAATATGTGTCTAATAGAAATATATTAGTTTTCCTTATATAATATAGTTACGGCAACTTTATGTATACACGTGTAATTTAATCGTTACAAGACCGTTTTCTACGTTTTATATGTCCTTAGATTCGTGTCAAAGTATACTAATATATTTTTGATAAGTCGACACATTTAATAACGCTTAAGCCTCATTTTTGACTCGTAAAGGGTGACATTTTTCATGCTGAAATTTCTGGAATTATTAGTTTTCGTCGTCAAACTTCAAAAATTCATAACTTCTTCGTTATAACTCCGTTTTAATCCGTTCAAGCGGCCACGTTTTCGTTTTAAAGTGTATTTTCCAAATATCTAGCCCAAAATATTTTACCAACTGTCGAATTTTCCCAGATTTAAAAATATGGACAGACCGTTAACTAAAGTTGTCGAAATGAGTTTTTCACGCGCCAAACCTATTCCAACAAATTCAAAACAACTCCGAAGCTATTATAATCCTACCATACACCTTCTTAGGGTGTCATGGGTTCCTAGGCATCACCACAAGTGATATGTTTCAAGGAGTAATTATAGGATGAAATATATATATAACACTTAATAACAATGAAAAAGTGGTACAAACATCATATGACTTGCATGTTTTCTCAAATATGATGAAATGAATATGAAAATGAATATGAAATATGATCATGAATATGAAAAGCTTACAAGTTAACTTGATGAGGTTTATGATCAAAGGTTTTTCCTAATCACCCAAGGTTTTTATTTCAAAACCTTAATCAAGAGTGTAACTAGAGTGAAATATACTTGTCTTGAAAATATTTTGGTGATCCTCTCTTGATCCCTTATGGTGGCCGGTTTGATGGTGAAGAGAGAAAGAAAAAATGGTTTTTGCTTGCACTTGAGATATGAATGTGTAGGTGTAATGTTAAAATGAATATAAGTTAGATATTAGTTAGATATTTTGAACATTTTGGTGTTGAGTCATTAGGTTGGTCGACAACCATAAAGAAAAAAATAAATAGATGCATTAAGTAGTATTTAAGTATATTAATGTAGGATAAAGGTGTAGTTAATTAAGAATAATGAATAACTTGTGTATTTATT
The DNA here is from genome assembly GCA_019973895.1 of Chrysanthemum seticuspe. NCBI lineage: Eukaryota > Viridiplantae > Streptophyta > Magnoliopsida > Asterales > Asteraceae > Chrysanthemum > Chrysanthemum seticuspe. The sequence continues at coordinate 224,190,392 of BPTQ01000008.1, read as the reverse complement.
TAAGCATTTAAGGTAGCGTTAGCTAAAAATAGATTTTAACGGAGCAAAATAAAATATATTGAAGTCATAAAAATTATAAAAATTACATTTCTTGCAAAAATTTAAGTGAAAGAATAATTATCGAGTAGAATTTACGAAAACCGTCGTAATATATAAATATAACAATTTATATACCAAATAAATTTAAGACACCGGGTAAACTAATAATATAATTTTTATAGTCTTAAAATGAGTATAAAAGTATATTTGGATTATTTTTGGAAGTGTCGGATCAATTTTTCAAAATAATGTTTACGCGATACCGTTTATTTATTAGGAAAATAAACGTTTAATGTAAAATGCAAAACCATGCACGAACCGATATGAAATGATGAATATTGAGTTTGAGAAATGACCGGAAATTGAGAATTGTGAGACAACACAATGAACTCACTTAAAGAAACAAGTCGCTTTAGGAATCAACTCGCTTAATAGCAAGTCGCAAACAGACACAACTCACGTAACCACCAAGTCGCTTAAAAGCTTAACTCGCTAAATAGCCAAGTCGCATATATCAACTCGCATCCAGTAACAAAGCAACTCGCTTTGAAGAACTAAATATCCGAGACTCAACTCGCTTAGTACAAAGTTCAAAAATAACCACTTTATCAACCAAAAACAACCAAACCACAATGATTTAAGCCTTCCAATTCAAAACATAAACACATATGATGATCCTAAACACAAAAGTACAAGCAAAATTCAAACTTTAACACTAAAATTTGTCCAAATGAATCAAACTCTTCTAAACACTTAATACCCCAAAAACCTTATGAAATCCACCAATACAAAGAGCATGAAAGATGAGTGATCAAACCATGGCTCTTGATACCAATTGTAAGATATAGGATTTCACAAACACTCTAAACCATGATCAAAGTGGGGCGTACAAGTATGTTTAGAGAGAGAAAGTTCTAGAGAGAGAAAGGGAAGAGAGTTGGGAACTATGTGAAACAAAGAAAAATGGTATTGAAGCTCCAACCCTCTACCTTGGGAGGTAGAGGGTATTTATAGTTTCTTACAAACAAACGCCACCTACGGGCTGTGGATCAGGCATACAGTGGTTAAAGACCCGTCCGTCCTCCACGGTGCTACAAGACAAACAACTTAATAATACAACTAGACTACGACTACGAGCTTTCTAACGAATACATATACTTGAGGTGACCGAATCTTTAACGACTGATATTTCTAATTCCTAACATTCCTGCTGACAGGTATTTAGTAGTTTTTGTTGCTGATGTAGTATTTTTGCTGCTGTCAGGTATGACAGGTATATATTAATCATTTTATTTATGCTGTTAGTTTTGTTTCTACGAGTTATAGTAATCATTTGATTTATGCAATTAGGAGATTTAAGCTTTCATTAGATTAGGATTATTGACTTTATAATTTCTAATAAGTCTAGTTATTAGAATCTTCACATGTGAAGATAATCATGTAGGAATTAGGTTTTAATGCAAATTTAGGTGATTTAAGCTTTGATTACATTAGCATTTTTGAGTTTATAAGTAAAAATAAGCCAAGTTATTAAAATTTTCACATGTGAAGATAATCATTTATTTTATGAAATTAGGCGATTTAAGCTTTGATAACATTAGTAATTTTAAAGGTTATAATTTCAAATAAGTCTAGTTATTAGTATCCTATCTTGTGAATATAAGCATTTATCAATAAGTTTTTGTTGAAATTAGGTGATTTAAGCTTTGATTAGATTAGTAGTTGCTGTAACGTATATAGTTCCTGCTGACAGGTATATGGTTTCTACGAGTTATAGTAATAGTGAAACACATCTATGTTTAGTATCTTCATATGTGAAGATAATCATTTTTTTATGCAAATACGCGATTTAAGCTTTCATTAGATTAGGATTATTGAGTTCTAATAATTCTAGTTATTAGAATCTTCACATGTGAATATAATCATTTATTTTATGCAATTAGGCAATTTAAGCTTTGATTACATTAGCATTTTTTAGTTTATAAGTAAAAATAAGTCTAGTTATTAGAATCTTCACATGTGAAGATAAGCATTTAGCAATAAGTTTTTGTTGCAATTAGGTGATTTAAGCTTTGATTACATTAGTAGTTTGATGTAGTTGTTTTGCTGCTCATATAGGATTTTTGCTGTTGATTTAGTAGTTTTGGTTCCTGCTGTAAGGTATATAGTTCCTTGTGACAGGTATGTAGTAGTTTTTGCTGCTGATGTAGGATTTTTGCTGCTCTCATGTATGACAGATATATGGTTTCTACGAGGTATATGCTTTCATTAGATTAGGATTATTGAGTTTATAAGTTCTAATAATTCTATTTATTAGAATCTTCACATGTGAATATAATCATTTATTTTATGCAATTAGGCGATTTAATCTTTGATTACATTAGCATTTTTGAGTTTATAAGTAAAAATAAGTCTAGTTATTAGTTATAAGTTCAATTAGGTGATTCAATCTTTTGATTAGATTAGGATTTTGGTTCCTACTGTCAGGTATATAGTTCCTGCTGACAAGTATGTAGTATTTTTTTATATGGTTTCTGCTGTAAATACAGACTAATTCATGCTGTTAATTTGGTAATTTAAAAGCTTTGATTACAATTTTTTGCACCTGTGAAAATTATCATTTATGAATGAAGTTTTGATGCAATTAAGTATGTTTGGTAATAATTAATTTATTGTTTTGAAATATGTTGAGAAGCTGTTTATTATATGAAATTGAATTTTTTTTTTGAAGGTATACATTATATAAAACAAGACGATTCAGATATATGTGAAGAAATTGAAGTAGAAGGAGGAGATTTTCATTACAAGCCAATTGTTGATGAATCTGAGAAACCGAAAATAGGAAGAGAGTACACAACAATTGAAGAGTGTATAAAAATGTATGAAAACTATGCTGAGAAAGCAGGATTCAGTGTTAGGCTGTCAACACAAAATACTCTGAAAAGCGGTATTGTAGAAAGGAAGTATTTGGTTTGCAACAAAGAGGGATTGCCAAAAGGTGTTAATAAGGATACTATGAGTGAAGAGACTAGTGAAACGCAGATTAGAACGTCAAGTATATCAAGGACTGGATGTATGGCAAGGGTTAAATTCAAGCTCAATGCGAATCATACAAAATATGAACTGTACGATTTTGAAGAAAACCATAATCATACATTCATTCCCGTAGTCTATAGAAATCTGTCAAAGAAGAGGAAAAAAATGAGTCACAAACAACAAATATATATGCAACAACTTGGAGGAACAAATATAGGTGCAACAAGAGCTCATCATCTTTATGCAGCTACAAATGGAGGATACGATTCAGTTGATGCAACAAAGACCGAGTTTAGGAATAATAAAAGGGATTTGAACAATCATATTGGTGATAGTGATGCACAGATGTTGATTACAAAGATGGAAAACAGGAAAAAACATGTTGCAAATTTCTCTTTTGAATATGCTGTTGAAGACAGTCAGTTGACTGCACTGTTTTGGGCGGATGAGATGGCAAAGTATAATTACATAGAATTTGGAGACACTATATCTTTTGACGCAACTTTCAGAACAAATAAGTATGTTCTCTTTCAGTTTAATTTATTAATTCTTTTTTTATGAAATTTTCACATGTGAAAAATATGTTTAAATGGCTTTAGTAGCAGAAACTAAAGTAATTTTCACATGTGAAAAATATAAGTATCTAATTCAAGTTTTTGTTCGATTTTTGTTTGTAGTAGACAATATTCACATGTGTTGGAAAAATTAATAAAATTTATATAGCATATTTTCACAAGTGAAAAAAGTACTGATAAATTTATTTTTTGTAGATATAAAATGGTATTTGTACCTTTTACGGGCATTGACAACCACAGAAAGTGTGTCACATTTGGTGCTGGAATGCTATCTAACGAAATGACAAAGTCACACATTTGGTTGCTCAGATGTTTTCTAAAGGCCTTTTCAAAGCAACCAAGATTAGTAGTAACTGATCAAGATCCTGCTATGAGAAAAGCTGTTGTTGCGGTGTTTAAAGAGTCAAAACACAGGCTTTGTATGTGGCACATAACAAACAAGCTTCCATTTAAGGTAAGACATTAAATTCAAATGTGAAAAATATTTTTAAAGTTATAAGTGAAATAAGACTGGTTATAATTATTTATGAATTTATTGATTATGGAAATTTCACATGTGAAAACAATCAGAAAAATATTACTTTTTTAAGGTTACAAATGCAATTTTCACATGTGAAAATATTTTTGAATGATATTTTCACAATAATCTATAAAATATAAAGTATTTTCACATGTGAAAAAAATCATTTAAGAATGATATTTTGATACAATTAGACGATTTTTGTTTTGGTTATCACAAAATAAAATTCATATTTTATAGATTATTGTGCTTTGTTTTTAACATAGGTTATAAAAAAACTGTAATTTTCAGATTTGCAAAACCATTCTAGACAATGGTACTTTTAGAAGAAGGTTGCACCGCTTAGTTTGGAGTCTGTATATAGATCCAGAAGAATTTGTGGAAAAATGGTTAGCATTGATTAATGAATCCTGCAAGAAAACAAATGGTTATCAGATATGTTTGAAATAAGAGACAGATGGATTCCAGCTTACTTCAAAGATGTTGAATTGTGTGGGCTTATGAGAACTACATCAAGATCAGAGAGTGAGAATTCGTTTTTCTCAAACTTTACAAGTAGTGGATCAACATTGTTAAACTTCATGATGGGCTTTGAATCTGCTATGGAAAGACAAAGGCATAAACAAGAAGTTTTAGATGATCAAACAATTCAAAAAGTTCCAAGATACAAGACTAAATTGGCAATAGAACGTCATGCTGCAAAGATCTACACAAGGACAATTTTCTTGTTGATTCAAGATGAAATAAACTCTGCTGTTTATGATTGTCATCAAGTGTCAGAAGTTATTGAAGATGGCATTGAAGTTCTGACAATAAAAGAAATTAGAGAAATAATTCCTAGAAAATCAAAGTAGAAATATAATTTTGAAGAAACTGAAGTCCAAAACAGAAGGGATATGACAAAAAAGAGCTACGTTTCAAGGTATTTTCTCTTCTTAAAAATTCTAATTTATAAATAGAGTTAATAAATAATATTTTTCACATGTGAAAGTTCTATGAATTACAACATATTGAGTTATTGTTTGTGCATTGGATAATTATTGATAGGTCTATAAATTTACTTTATTTTGTGATATGTTTGATTTCTGCACATAATTTAATGATATGTTTCACATGTGAAAAATCTATCAACAGATATTATTAGTTGTTTAGTCGGTTATAGCTTGCTTAGTTTGAATAACTATTTGTTGATTTTGATTATATTTGCTGATGATATTGATTTGAGTTTTGTATATAAATAATTTGATTTAGTTAATAAATTATATTTTTCACATGTGAAAATTCTATAAACACCTAATTTTTTAATCTATTTTATGATTATGTAGGTGTCAACTGATATGTCAGATGGGACGACGGTATGTTCATGCATGAACTTTGCAAGATTTGGATTCTTGTGCAGGCATGTATTTTGTGTAATGAAAGGAAAAGGAATTGAAGTTATTCCTGATAAATACATATTAAGGCGATGGAAGAGAGACATATTGCCACCAGATATTCGGAAAAAGAAAAATTTGTGTGGTTCAGATGCTGAAATAATTATGGATCTTTCAACTACAGCTTATTCTGCAGTAGACTACTGCCTTAATATTTTGGCAAAAGATATACCAAAGCTGACTGAATATGTGGAAAGAATCAAAATTCTGAAGAGTGAAGTTGAAGAAGCAAATCCAAATGCTAAACCATTGACTAAGAAGGAAATGTTTAACATTCAGCTTGGAGTAGAAAAGCCAGCAACCAATGATGTTCAGAATCCAACAAAATGTCAAAACAAAGGAGATGCTCCAGCTGGACAAAGAATGAAGGGTGATTTGGAGAAAGTAAGAGAATATATGAAGAAGAGGAGAAGATTTTGTAGAAAATGTCAAAAGATAAGAAGGCATGACAGTAGGAACTGTAAAAGAAAAGAGAATGAAGTTGTGACAGATAGTGATTCAACAGTGCACAGTGATTGATAATAAAAATGATTTGCAGATTACACGACATTAGGAAATGGATATGTTAGTACATTTTTTTTACATTTTTAATATGATACTTTGAAGATACAGTGTCAATGTATAGATTTGAGAATTAATAAAGATATTATATGAATGATTTTTTAAAGTTTTATAAACAGTGGTTGCTTGAGGCAATTACTATTACTCTATAGTCAATGTATAGATTTGAGAATTAATAAAGATATTATATGAATGATTTTTTAAAGTTTTATAAATAGTGGTCTCTTGATGCAATTACTATTACTCTATATTTATTTTCACTTGTGAAAAACAAAACTAATGTTTTCCAACTCAACAATGATTCCACCAAAAGGACTAGCTCGATGAAGAGTGTGTAGTTAGTTGCTAAAGGCTTATCAAATCTACTCCTTCTCCTGCTGGTTACAACTTATGTTGTTGCTGGTGTCTTTTCGTTGTTGTTGCTATATAGAAACTTGAAGTTAAGCACGTCAAATTCAAGTTTATTGGAGGATTGTTAGGAATCATTCAATTGTAATAGTACATTGTTGCTAATGTAGTAGTTTTGGTTTCTGCTGTTATTGCAGACAGGTACATAGTTCTTGTTGGTATAGTAGTTATACAGTTTTACATATTTGCTTCTGATGTACTAGTTTTGGTTTCTGCTGTCTGGTATATAAGTCCTGCTGGTATAGTAGTTATATCGTTTCTGCTGTTAATGCAGACTGATTTTTGCTATGTGTTATATAGTTCTTGCTGGTATAGTAGTTATACGGTTTTACATATTTGCTGCTGATGTAAATATGCATTTAATCTTATCTCTGTCAATTTACTTTCAAATATGCATTTACTGGTCTTCTTTGGTATAATTTTATTTCAAACAATTTACTCTATAAATTTACTTTAACTTTAAAAAAAATAATAATAAAAAATAACATGCAACATTAAATTTTTAAAAGTTAAAAAGATAAACATATTGTCGAACAAATGTCAACAACAATAATAACATCTAAAGCATGATGAAACCTTGAATAATCTATTTAAGTTCAGATAATCTAACTTTCAAAACTTTTTGAACCCAGAAATCTAATTTTCAGAGCAACTCATCATCTAATCTTTTCCCTCTATTTTCAACTGTTGCTTCAATAAGTTGTTTCCTTACTGATTTGTCCATTGTACAATACTTTGCAACTTCTTTTACAAAATCATTCCTGCATTTATTATTATCTGCCAAAATTATCCTTGCAGCAAACTTTGATTTGTTAAAAAGGAAATAGCAATAGTTAAAATCAATAAAAATTTCACATGTGAAAAATTAAATAATAATTAAAAAAGTGAAAATATCATTCAAAAAGCTGTATGAACACTTTTTAATCTTATAGAAAGTGAAAATATCATTCAATCATTTTTTATTACGTATGAAGTGACTAACCTGAGCATGTGAAGTTGCTTTGTCTGTTCTTTACTTTCCTTTAAAAGACCGTATTCCCATTTACTCTCAGTTTCGCCGAAATACATATTCATATGCGACATCAAAAAAACTCCATCATCAAAAAAATTATCCACAGTTCTCCATTTCATTTTAAGTCTTTCAGCAGTAACTTTTTGAAATGAAAATCCAATCTTTGGTGAATTGAATATGTTGTGAAACTTTTCAAACATCTTTATCTGCAAAAATAAAAAGTAAATAAAAAACATAAATTTTTAAAAAATATAAGAAAAAAAAAAATATACATATTTAAATTTTTTCTCACCAAAAGTTCTGGAATTGAACAATATCTACTCTCATTTTCTTCATCCACCATTGAATTGCCGATAATTACAACTTTTTGTTTCTTTATATCAAAGAAAATCAAAAAGAAGTGGTCTACACAACATATAGGAAAGAATATCTGATTCGAGGTATATATATATATATATATATATATATATATATATATATATATATATATATATATCAATTTAGAATACATATAATATTAGAAAATGCATATTTAATAAAAACTAATAGAAAATTAAAGAGCCATACCAGATTGAAATTTTCAGCTACTAAAGTCCTTTTTACTTGGTAATCAGTCCTAAGAACATCATCTTCAAAAAAGTGATACTTCTCATAATATGATGTAGAATTATCAACTATTCCCTTCGTCTGAATAACAAATTAAAAATAATACTCAATAATTGCATTTTAAAGATAACACTTAAGTACAATATTCTCATGATTAGTTTTTTACAAAAAACAAAAATCATTCATATTTTATTTCTTTCACAAGTGAAAGAAAAATCAACACTTAAATCAACAATGAAAAATATTGATTTACCCAACTAACTCATAACTAGATAATTTTCTTCAAAAGTGAAAATATTGATTCTAAACTTAAATAATCAGCTATAAATCAACACTGATAACAAATAATCAAAACTGAGGTACAAATTTTCTCATAAACTATGATTTACACAACTCACTCATTCTTAGATGATTTTCTTCACAAGTGAAAATATTGTTTTCTAAACTTAAAAAATCACCTCTAAATCAACACTGAATAACAAATAATCAAAATTGAGGTACAAATATTCTCATAATTTATGATTTACACAACTAACTCATTCCTATATTATTTTCTTCACATGTGAAAATATTGATTCTAAACTTAAATAATCAGCTATAAATCAACACTGAATAACAAATAATCAAAACTGAGGTACAAATATTCTCATAATCTATGATTAACACAACTAACTCATTCCTATATTATTTTCTTCACAAGTGCAAATATTGATTCTCATAATCTATGATTTAGGCAAGTTACTCATTCCTACATTATTTTCTCCACAAGTAAAAAATATAGAATAAAACAAGTAATCAAAATTAAAAAACACTTACAACAATTGGTTTGAAAAAGTATCTAGATGGACTTTCGGGGGATTTATAACGCTCCATGAAGTTCAACACATCCGACCATGCTTCAATAACACCTTCATCTACTTTCAGTCCAGGAGATAATGACTCTAGTGTAATTCGAAGTAACAAAGTCTTGGATGAACTAGAATCATATACCAAATCACTGAAAAAATATATATATATATATATACATATATATATATAATTTTTTAAAATTTTTAACAAATTTCACAAGTGAAAAAAGATATAAATTTAAAAATTACACTGGATTAGTCTCATCGGGCACCATAAAAAGCGTATCAGCCACTTTTTCTTCTGAAGCTTTTATTGGAATAATTGGACAAATCTTCCTGATTTTGTATGGTGATCTTGCATAAACAGGAACAACAACATCACTCCTTGGATTTTGCCTAATAGCTGTTTCATTGATCACTGGCTTTTTATCTTCAATTTCATCTTTATTGAACTCAAATTCAGGACCCAAAGAAAAAGATGGTCCTTCGTCCAAGCTTTGTTGTGGATAAGGGGATGAAACAACAAATGGATTTGTAAAGCATGACAAAGGTTTTACTTTCTTTTCTTCTTCAAAATTATTCTCATCTAGATTAAATGGTTTTGGAGTCCCAAAAATCCTAATGTCAACGTCTTTAGCAAATGTAACCTTCTTTGGACTTTTATCTGGAGAAAAAAATAATCTTCTTTTCCACTTCTTTTAAAATATCCGGAACCCCAAATATCTCAGAATTAATATGACCTTCTTCTGTAGATTACTTCATCTCATCTTTATAGAACAGTTTATCTACTTCATTATTTAATGTTTGCAAACAATCAATCCGTTCCGTATCACGACTTTCTATTAAAGGAACTTGAAACGTTTGAAAACAAATGTTATCATCTTTTTCCAAATCATTGACTATGTCTTCAACTGGTTCTTCATTATGGTGAGTGTACTCTCCAGTGTTATCATCTCTTTCCACATCATTGACTATGTCTTCAACTGGTTCTTCATTTTGATGACTGCACTCTCCAGTTTCATAATTCTCTATTTCATTATTCCAGCCATCATCAACATTTGTTCCATAACTTCTTAAGTCATCAATCCAGTCATCATCATCAACTTCAAACCCATCAATATCTTTTCCTTTACCAGATTGATTATCATATTTAACAACACTCCTTGAAATATCATCTCCATATAGATAAATATTTCTAATACAAAGGTTGAACTTAGCTTTTATCTTTTTCAACCTTGCATTATCTGGATTTTCATAAAACCATAAGGTAAACTCATATTCCAGATCAGAAACAACTGTTTCAAGCAAATCAACTTTATGATCAAGTTTATCCAATTCAGAGTCCAACTGTTTAAAAAATTAAAATATATATATATATATATATATATATATATATATATATATATATATATATATATATATATATATATATATAATGAATAACCAAATAAATACTACTAATTAAGATACTACAAATAAAATAAAATTAAATTGTAATAGTACATTGATGCTGATGTAGTAGTTTTTGTTCCTGCTGGCAGGTTTATAGTTGCTGCTGTTATAGTACTTATATGGTTTCTGCTGTTAATGCAGACTGGTTCCTACTGTTAGTTTTGTTTCTACTGATATTAGAAAACATTTTGTCTTTTAATCTAGAAAAATATTAATTCAAATTTAAAGGATATCGAACACCCTTCACATGTGAAGAAAGGATATGTATCTTCACATGTGAAGAAAGGATTTGTATCTTCACATGTGAAGAAAGGATATCGAACACCCTTCACATGTGAAGAAAGAATATGTATCCTTTCAATATGATTTGTGTAGTATTAGTTTCTACATTGATGCTAAAATACAAAAAAAAAAAAAAAAAAAAAAAAAAAAATCAATATGATCAACTCATGTATATAGGTGTTCTTAACATCAATGTATGCTATTACAATTTTCTTTGTTCATATATAAATAATACCTTTCTTTTAGTAGAATCGCTGTCATTGAAATCATCTTGATTTATATCAAGAATCCCAAATCCACCATTCTGAATTTCAAAAGTTTGCCTCTTTTTAATCATATCAGTACTCCAAAATTTGATTGATGGAATTTCATGAGGTACATGTACTGAATCACATTTTGTTGAATGCACATAAATAAGATGCAAAAATAGAACAAATATAATTACTTTTCAAAAAAAAATTACATGTGAAAAATTGATATAAAGTATAAAATAGATTCTATTTATATTTTTCACATGTGAAAAATTTAATATGAAATATAAAATAAAATCTAATAAGATAATAATCACTATTTAGACAACACTGATTATTATCATATATGAAGAAATGATAAAAAAAAAATTATAATATATTGATATGAACGCTTACAGTAAGTGCTGTCAGAGGTCCAGAATAGTAGATCTTAGGATCATCCCTCACCCAAGCTTCTTTGCTGACCTTCAAGCAGTCCAAGACATATTTACACCAATCAATACATTCAATTCTTGTATGTTCATGTATATAATTCAAAATTTGTTGAGGTTTGCACTGCCCACCCATTCCTCCTAATCCAAAAAAATTTGAGAATAAAACCAGCATGTTCAAACGGAATAAAATTCCTTCAACTTTAGACGTTTCAACCATTTCAGCAACCTTCTTAGGTGTTGGATTCCTAACGGCAAATTGGCTAAACCATCTTTCACTTAAATCTCCTCCCCTTTCCTTAGGCAAATCATGAATATCTATACCTCCAACAGGCACACCCAAAATAGAATTAAGTCTGGTGTTATTAGTATATCATTATTCTTAAGCTTAAGCTTCATCTCGCTAGGAATAAAGTTGTCAACAACAAAATGACCTATTTTAACCGGGATTTCTTCAATAGCCATATCATAAAGTGATCCAAACCCCATATCTATCAAATCTTTTCTTTGAGATAACATATGTTTCTTCATCAAATTGTACATAACTTTTGGAGAACCCCTAGTTCTAATATACAACCATTCATCTTCATCCAAACAATTTTCTTCACCACAAACTTTACTCTTCTTCTTAATGTTTTGTAATTTGCCATCATCAACCTTGTTAACTTCAACTTGCAGCTCAATCTGCTCAAGAAGATCTTCATCACGAACTTTGTACTTTTTTGAAACATTCTTCCTCCTCTTTCTCTTTTTAGATTTATCATTTTTTTTTATCATCTTCATCTTCCTCCTCTGGATTACAAGAAATTCTCCTATATGAAACAATCCTAGCATCTTTTAATTTCTCATTACTAAACAAATCTTCTAAATCAAATGCTTGGAGTAGTTTTCTTCCGGAGCCCACTAAATCAGAGTTGTTTTTCTTCTTTTTTCCAGAATCTTCTGAACTTGAAAATAGTTTTATGCTTGCTTTAGAATTAGATGTTTTACTCTTTCCCTTTCTTCCAATACTACTTCGGAAAATCAAATCCTTAGCTGATAGATAAACAAAATTCAACAGTTTAGTCTCTAGTATAATAAATAATTCATAAAAATGTACAAATAATTTTTTTTCACATGTGAAAATTTTTAAATGGAAGTTTTCTAAAAATTTAAACGATTATTTAATCAACTAATATACAACAAATAGTAATAAAAATATATGAAATATGTAGTTAAAATAATCTCATCATCGGAAAATCAAATCCTTAGCTGATAGATAAACAGTCTCTAGTATAACAAATGATTCATAAAAATGTACAAATAAATTTTTTTCACATGTGAAAATTTTTAAATGGAAGTTTTCTAAAAATTTAAACGATTATTTAATCAACTAATATACAACAAATAGTAATAAAAATACATGAAATATGTAGTTAAAATAATCTCATCATCGGAAAATCAAATCCTTAGCTGATAAACAGTCTCTAGTATAATAAATGATTCATAAAAATGTACAAATAATTTTTTTTCACATGTGAAAATTTTTAAATGGAAGTTTTCTAAACATATAAATGATTATTTAATCAACTAATATACAACAAACAGTAATAAAATACCTGAAATATGTAGTTAAAATAATCTCATCATCTATAATTTACATAACTAAGTCATTCCTAGATGATTCTCTTCACAAGTGAAAATATTGTTTCTAAACTTCAATAATAGACTCTATATAAACTATCAACAGAAACACATAAGTCAGAGTTCAAGTATCTAAACTATACACACTACTTCGGAAAATCAAATCCTTAGCTGATAGATAAACAAAATTCAACAGTTTAATCTCTAGTATAATAAATGATTCATAAAAATGTACAAATAATTTTTTTTCACATGTGAAAATTTTTAAATGGAAGTTTTCTAAACATATAAATGATTATTTAATCAACTAATATACAACAAATAGTAATAAAATACATGAAATATGTAGTTAAAATAATCTCATCATCTATAATTTACATAACTAAGTCATTCCTAGATGATTCTCTTCACAAGTGAAAATATTGTTTCTAAACTTCAATAATAGACTCTATATAAACTATCAGCAGAAACACAGAAGTCAGAGTCCAAGTCTCCAAACTACACACAGAAGAATTTTTTAAACCGATCTTTATGAAACTAACTAATTGCTAGATATAGACATCCGCTAAAGGCATACGTCAAATAATGTTGCCAAAAAAGCAAACACAGTTACTATATTAAACAATTTTAAAATATCATAATGTCATCAAAAAAGCAATAAAGCCAGTTAACGCCAAATCAACTTCATAAATCCTAAATCCAGTGCAAACTTGTCGACAGATCAACTAAAAACTATACTTATCTAAATTTTCATCCATATCATAACTATCGTCAATTTATATATTCATAGAAACCTAAACCAACACCATATCAACAAAAAATGTAAATCTAACTTAATTCCGTCATATTCAATAAAATCATTCTAATAGTACTAATATCTATATTTTAACAACACAAATTACAATCACACAACTCATATCTAACATATACAAACATAATTAGCTAAAAATAAAGATATACGAACACAAATTACAATCACACAAATTACAATCAAACAACTCAACAAAAACTAATTCAGTCAGATCTAAAAATAAAATTTCTCATTAAATAAATAAAATAATTAAGTAATATACAACAAATAATAATAAAATACATGAAATAAGTAGTTAAATGTTTATACATAAAGAGGTAAAAAATAATAAAGTAATAAATATTATAAAATTACCTTTAACACTTTTAGGTTTCATCTTCTTCCAAAGATTATAAACGTCTGTTGAACTTCTCTTCGAGCATACAAACTGATTTAGGAAAACAAAAATATATTAATTGTTAATCTTATATATACACTGATTTTAATAAGAAATTGATATATTTATTATCATAACAATATAACATACCTATGATAGATTTAGCGTTTGCGAGTTCGAAAGGTGGTTCTTGTGAAATATGAAATCTGGAATAAAATAAGAGAGAGAGAGTGTGTAGAAGATATTTATCTAAATCCTACGTCAACGACAATAAACTTTGTCGTTTTGGGCCATGGGCTCATTTAGGACTGGTAATAAGATATAAAATTATTTGTCCAACAAAACTAAAGCCCAAAATATTTTTGAATGTTATACACGGTTGAAATGACCATGATCCGAAAGAATCGAGTATCAATAAAGTCATATTTTAGGACCCGAGAACCGAACTGAAGATCATGTTTTGTTTCCATTTCAATTCTCAAGTCCGATACAAGAATTAAAGTTTTACTTGATAGGAACAACAAATTTTTAAAAAACGCCAAAATTCAATATTCTATATATGTTTGTACAAAATCAAACTAATTAGGATTTTGTTCTACTTAATTTGGTGTTTAAAACATATAGTTAAAAACTTGACTGATAGATAAACATATAATTTGGTGTTTACTCTTCAATTTCAAAAAATAGCAAATTAGTCTTAGATATGTTTGATTTTATTGTGTGCAAGAATCCAGTTTCAAGCATTGTGGTTGTAAGTGGTGAATTACTTTCACTATTATTTGATGAATAGGGAAATGACTTCAACGCCGTTTTCAGTCAGTCATGGCCCTTTTTAGGATCCTGAGTTTCGCCCTTATTTGGTGGAGTTTGAAATAGTTGTTTTCGTGTCTCCTATAAGCATCAGTTATTTCAACTGTTTAATTAAAGTATTAGTTAATTCACCTTTTTTCATTAAAAATGCTGAAGAATAAAAAAAAATGTATATTAATTTACCTGTTTCTTCTACATTATTACAATATCGAAAACCTGGAAGAGTGTATTCACTGACTGAAAAAATCAAACATTTTTGGGAAATTTAATAGAATGATAATAGTGGCCTTACATCAGATAATATAATAATCTATCGATTTGAAATATTTTCTAACCTTTACGGAAGTGCTGTTTAGAAGCTTCAGCATACTTTGAAACATCACACTCAATTGTTTCCCATTTGTCTATATAAAAAAAGATGAGCTCCTTGCCATTTGTCTTTCAGGTTTAACTATAAAAATAAATACAACTTCAGAAGAATAATATAAAAAAAAAAAGATATTAACTAAAATAAAGATAACCTACCATAATCACTGGATTAAATGGCTTTAGAAGTAGCATCTACAATAACAAGAATATATAATGTCAATTATAATTTTTTTTTTATTAAAATATGAATATTATTTAACATACAAAGATTTGGAATGACTTTTTCACATGTGAAAAAAAAGTATTTAAAAATCAAAACTTAAGTATCTTTAATTTTTCAAACTAACTAAAGAACTATATATTAAACTACAAATTATGTTCTAATAAATTAAAAAAAAAATCTAATAAATAGATTTGATAAAAGCCAAGTCTAATAATCCAAATTTAAATACAAAATATTAGAATGTATTTAGAATACTAAATAAAACGTTTCAAAAAAACACAATACTAGCATTTCAAATTTGAATTTTACCCTTACATCTCCTTGCCATTTTTGTCTTACACCTCCTTGCCATTTGTCTCTCAGGTTTAACTATAAAAACAAATACAATTTCAGAAGAATAATATAAAAAAAATATATAAAGTAAAGTAAAAATAACATACCATAATCACTGGATTGATTAGTTTTAGAAGTAGCATCTACAATAAAAAGGAATATATAGTTAATTATATTGTTTTTTGATTAGAATATAAATATTATTTTATCATACAAAGATTTGCAATGAATTTTTCACATGTGAAAAAAAAAATTTACATTAAAAACGAAGTATCATTAAGTTTTTAAAATTAACTAAAGATGTACATATTAAACAACAAATTCTGTACTGAAAAAAATACATCATTTTAATCCACATACTTCATAAAATGCAAGTCAAATAATCAAAAAATGTATTGATAATCATAAAGAAAAACAAAAAAAAAAAAGTTAAACAAACACAATACTATCATAGAACAAAGAACGAGAAAAAACACAAAAAAACAAACCTTTTGAAGCCATTAACAACCAAATTTTATCTAAACGATCACCTGGTAATAATAAAACAAAGAATTAAAATATTAATGATAGATGTAATATAATAAACAAACTAGTCTAAATAAATAAATACAAATAAATAATTTTAGAGGCGGCTTTACTGTTGAAAATGAAAATGAAAATGAAGAAGAAACAAACTAGGGTTTCAGCGTATGTTATAATGCCAATATATTTAAAATATTTTTACGGGCTGGGCTTTGATGGGCTGAAAAAGGGATTTATTATAAAAACACGCACTACTTAAGTCCATAATAGATTAATTTTAACTTTCAATTTATTACTATCATTTCATGAAAATATTTTACATTTTTATTTATAATATATTATATTTTTATAAAAATATTTTTATAATATTTCAACTTTTTGAATATTTTAAATATTTCAAAGTTTGAGAAATATTAAATATTTCAAAGTTTGAGATAATTTTCACATGTGAAAAGTTCATTATAGATAAAAATATAATTTTTTTGATTATCTAAGAATTACTGTTTGTTATATAAAATATAGATCAAATTAAAAAGATTGCTACATAGCTTCATCTTCAATAAAAAGTATTGTACATAGCCATCTCAAACTATCAAAAACTCATAACAAATCTCCTAGCTTTAACAATGTTTACACCCATGCCTATATGATGTTGGAGATTATGAGCACATCAGGATAACAATCAAACAGGAGGACCCCTAGCGTCAGTAAGCTGCTTTTTGACAAACCCAATAAGTTGCTCTGCAGTAGTCATGTCATTTCCCACCATATCAGCAGGAACTTCCAACTTTAGTTTGAGCATTTTCTCCATAACCTTTACAGATAGAGGATACTTGACATTTGTAAACATATATAGCACCATGCCAACTGCAGTCTCCAACACATGCACACTACAAAGGGGATACAACCTCCAAGTTTTAATCTCCCATGTATCCTGATTATCCCAGATTCTGTAACCAAAACTCTCTGGGTGAGAATCCATCAATACCCTCAGATCACCCAACAAGACCATACCAACAGCATCAATATCATGAGTATCATAGTAAAGGAGAACCATTATATACAGCTTCAATAAATCCTGTCTATCTACTAGATGTAAAATCTCCCTAAGACATAAAAAATGTTTCATGGATTTATCAACCTTGTAAATAGTATTCAATAACCCCATCCCCAAAGGACTAAAAGTCAACTCCCAAGTAGCAAGAGGAGAATAAAGAACAAGATAATCTTCAGAAGAATCCTCTTCATCATCAACCTTAATGAAAGAACTTTCAGCTGTTTGTAAATCCAAAGGTTTAGACCCGGGCTTATTGGCACACGACTTCTTCCTGGTGCGAGTATTTAGTTTAGGAGCAGGAGGAATAGATGTCTCTGCATGAGTGGATTCACCAGCAGGAATAGAGGAATCTGTGGCAAGAAGAGTGTCAGTGGTAGGAGGAATGGTAAGAAGAGTGTCAGTGGTAATATAGCAAGAAGATTGTCAGGGTACTTGAAGATATCAAAAACATATGCCGTACTATAGTAATAAAACACCTAATATATGAATACCATTAAGAATTATAGTTCTTTCGTCCTAACCATCAACATTACATAATTAAAAATAAAAGGTTCACCTAAAACAAACACCGGAACATACTACATAGAATACCACATGATGTTCTAAAAAGTCATATAATCTTAATTATCCACATTACATAATTTCAACACATAAAACTTCGGTTATCCATATCATGCTTACAAACATGGAATATGGGGACCTGAAATTGCCTTCCTTCTCCACGATCATGAATGATTTGAACAATCTTCATCTAATAAACATAAAAAACAAAAAATATTTAATAATTTAACTAAATATTTTAGTATATTTTTACTTGAAAAGTTCAACTTTTATAATATTTTCTCATGTAAAAAAATAAAATATTTTAAAGTTTTTGAACATTTTCACTTATGAAAAGTTCAATATTGATCAAATATTTTCTCATATAATTGGTGTAAAATAAACATAGAATGGTATAAGCTAACCTGATGAAATTATAATAACCTCCTTATCATCATTGACGTCCTTATAATCATAAGTTATTTCAACTGTTTAATTAAAGTATTAGTTAATTCACCTTTTTTCATTATAAATGCTGAAGAATAAAAAAAATGTATATTAATTTACCTGTTTCTTCTACATTATTACAATATCGAAAACCTGGAAGAGTGTATTCACTGACTGAAAAAATCAAACATTTTTGGGAAATTTAATAGAATGATAATAGTGGCCTTACATCAGATAATATAATAATCTATCGATTTGAAATATTTTCTTACCTTTACGGAAGTGCTGTTTAGAAGCTTCAGCATACTTTGAAACATCACACTCAATTGTTTCCCATTTGTCTATATAAAAAAAAGATGAGCTCCTTGCCATTTGTCTTTCAGGTTTAACTATAAAAATAAATACAACTTAAGAAGAATAATATAAAAAAAAAGATATTAACTAAAATAAAGATAACATACCATAATCACTGGATTCAATGGCTTTAGAAGTAGCATCTATGTGACAACTCGTAATTTCAGGTCATTTTGCAAACTTTGAAAAATTCACTATTTCATCATTTTTCGTAAACTAGGTTTACGAATATCAAATACTCGTAACCTGGAGGGTTAAGCTGCGTATTCATGGAATATCATCAAGGACATTTCATATAGACTAGGTTTAGTCTACATATCATTAGCATCATTATCATCATATTAGTTCATGCATGGTTTTGCATTTTTCATTAACCGTATAATTTCATATTAAATAAACGCTATCGCGTAAACATTTATTTTGAAACATTGATCCGACACTTCCAAAATAATCCAAATATATTTTTATACTCATATTAAGATTATAAAAATTATATTATTAGTTTACCCGGTGTTTTAAATTTATTTGGAATATAAATTGTTATATTTATTTAATTACGACGGTTTTCGTAAAAACAACACGATAATTATTATTTCATTCAAATTTTGTAAGGAATGTATTTTTATGATTTTTATGACATCAATATATTTTATTTTGACCCGTTAAAATTAATTTATAGCTAACGCTACCCTACAAGCTCAAATATTTACACAAGTTACCACTTATCTCTAAATAACTACACATTTACACTACCTAAATTACTTAACAAATAAAAATCTTCAACTAGCAAGTGCTAGTCACCCTTGTGTCGACACAAGGGATGACTCACACATGGTTTCACTAAATATCTTGTTTCTTATATTGTATTATATACTTACATGTACACATAGTTAATCAATTATCCAAAGTGAAAAAAATCAAAACACTCTCTTCTCCTCTCTTCTCCATAACCGGCCACATTAAAGGATCAAGAAGGAGTTCACCAAAAATTTTCAAGTCAAGTTTATATCAATCTAGTTACACTCTTAGTTAAGGTTTTGAAATAAAAACCTAGGGTGTTAGGATTAACCTTTGTTCATTTCACCTCATCAAGTTACTAGTAAGCATTTCATTTTCATCATCATCTTTCATATTCATGTTGTGTTCATTTTATCATGTTTGAGTAAAACATGCAATTTATATGGATGTTTATACCACTTAAATTGTTTTTAAGCACTATAAGTTTATATAAGTTATCCTATAATTACTCCTTGAAATATATCACTTTTGGTGATGTCTAGGAACCCATGACACCCTAAGAAGGTGTATGGTAGGTTTAGAATAGCTTCGGAGTTGGTTTGAATTGGTTAGAATAGGTTTGGCGCGAGAAAAACTCATTTCGACAAGTTTAATTAAGGGTCTGTCCATATTTTTGAATTCTGGAATTTTCGACAGTTGGTAACGAAGAAGATATGAATTTTTCAAGTTTGGCGACGAAAACTATTTGTTTCAGAAAATTCAGCATGTATTCTCGACTTTTTACGAGTCAAAAATGAATCTTAAGCGATATTAAATGTGTTGACTTATCAAAAATATATTAGTATATATTATCACAATTCCGAGGATATATGAAACGTAGAAAACGGACTTATAACGACTAAGTTATTCACATTTTAAACAAGTTGCCGTAACTAATTTATATAAGTATAACTAATATATTTTCTAATAGACAAACATATCGGCCGCGAATAACCATGTTGAGGGTTGTTTTTAACATTGATAAAGTACTATTCAGAAAAAGATGTCCTCTAGTAAAAGTAAGTTCGCCTAGCCTATTTTTCAAAATGTCCAACCGTTTGTCAAACGGAGTTGTAAAGAGTAAGATACGGTCACTTAAACTTTGCCGAAAACTATCCTTAAACAATATTTTGGATACAAGTACCCTACTTTGCCTATGATTTTCTCCATGATCGAGACCTCTAGGATAAAAACTTAAATGCTAAAACTTTAATATAATGATACAAGGTTTCCAAAACCGTTGAGTTTGTTTCCTAACACTCAATGTGCACTATTTTACGACTAGCTTTTCGAGGTCATTTAGTCACTTTCACAAATTATCAAAGTATATTATTTTGCGACGTAAAGCTATAAATTCTTGATAAATTACTAAATGACTATCGTAGGATATCATTTCAATGTAAATACTTGTAAAGTATTTTATTATATGACGAGATGTCATAAACATACATTTCGACGTTAAACATTATTTTCAAATGTACAAGTGGTATGGATATCATATGAGTTTGCATGCACGACATTGTTTCATGACTTATTATAGATCATATCATTCATAATAGGTCGCGATTAGAGGTCGCGCCTCATTTCAGTATTGCCATTATATCATCATTATCATTGCAACAGGTGAGTTCATAGCCCCACTTTCTATTACTTAATTGTTTTACAAACTATTGGGGGAGATACATGCTCAACTATTTTTAATCGAACACAAATGCTTTGAACTGTATGCTATATCCAAATGTTTTATTGTCACTAAGTAATCAATTGCCATGTTTGAAGTCTCTACATCATGCACCATTAGTCACTTGCGAGTGAGCGCGAATATTGTGAATAGGCCTATTGGAATTAACACTCCCGTTCTTATTGACCCAGCTAGGGGAAATCGAACGCACTATATTTGAATCATTAAGGTAAATTGGCAAGTTTACCATATTAGGGCTGCGATGAAACGATTTTTACCAATTTCTATTGCTACGAGGTTTACGCTTTGTTTGTCATGAACTTAGTGAAATAAATGTTGTTTTGTTTTCAACGATGAGTGTGAAACAACGTAACTCACACTACGAATATTGTGTTCAAACGAATTAATTAAACCTATGAATTTCACTCAACCTTTGTGTTGACTGTTTTAAGCATGTTTTATCTCAGGTATCTAAGACATACACATCATGGCATACATAAGGACTTATCATAGAGTCGCGATGACGACGCGTCTCACATGGATTTTATGCATTTTAAAACATCGTTTGAATTGTAACAAACTTATTTCCGCACAAGTTGATTTTCATTTGGCACCTATACTTTGTAAACTCTGATTGTTTTAATAAATTAAACGATGTGTTTTCCAAACGACACTTTAGGTCGTTCGATATAACTGTAACTTTGATGCTATGACAGTCATCCCTCAGGAATTCCATTCCGCTGCAAAACAGGTAATTTGGGGGTGTGACAGATTGGTATCAGAGCTTCGGTTATAGAGAACTAGGTTGCATCATTGACCCTAGACTATAACTACATCATCATAGCATCTCAGCATTTCATCATAAGTGCATAGTCACTATACATGCGGTTTCATACGCACATTTTGCGAGCTATTTACTTTAATTTCAAAATCGATTGTCACATAGATGCCTTCAAATACCCATCCCATCATACTCACACCAGACTCCAACATAGAGAATGCCCTGTCATTCCCTATCACAATTTTCACATCAGTTGACTTAACACCGATAACATCAGATGATGAGACTGAACCCTTTGAGGAGGGCAAAGTGGCACCTACACCATCACGATCACCATTGATTCACTGTAGGATCAGGACAGTTTTTATCATTCTGTTGGGACAGATTATACCATTTGGTAGAACTTATAGGCTTAGTCCTAATGAACCTATTTTCTTAACTCACCACAAGGATTTTCATTATCATCATTGTCATCATTTTCATCATCATTGTCATCTAGAGTACCATCCGTGCCATCACATCTCATAGACACTACTCATACACCTGACTTGCAGCTTGGGAAGCGTGCATGATTTAACACATCATTACCGTCTATCACTAAGACTATAGACACTACACTATCTCATAGGTTTGAGGACTGTGAGAGTTCTAGGGCTATTGCTGCTAGACCGCCTACTATTCCTACACTTGAAACACTATTTGACCATCAATAGGAACAGATAATAGGCACCTTTCAATCTAATGTAATCTTTATCCCTTATTAACTCCATGATAATCACAACCATCCAACAAATCTTATTTCATGTTATTTTGCTATTACTTTATAACATTATTTCACTTAATTTGATTTCAAGCTATTCTACACCATCTTAGAAACATTGTTTCATAAAGTTTTAAAACAAGTTGTTTCGTTACCACCCTATCAATTGGCTTTCGGTCATTTTATCAACTATTTAATACTATCATGCGAAATGATTTTCATGTTACTCTGAAAAATTATTGAGCCATCATCTTACAAAACAAAACGTTGAATACCATCTAAAACTTCGGAGGAACATAATACCATTTCAACAAAACCAATCATCACATCATTTTTCCTCGATTATACATAGCCTGATCACCTATGTATAATTCAGGAAGAATTATGTCATGAAAGTAACAAGCATCATTTCAAATTTCCTAAGACAATCCTCATTCAAAAGCAAAGTTTTGTAATCAGATAAATTATGCATAAACATTTCTTTTTGTTAACACTCTATAGATGCCTACGCCATTCATCCTTCACTCAACCGATAAGTTAGAATTTGACGAGTGACCTTTTTAGGAAAGGCTCCCTATACAATCTATGAGGAGGATTCCTCGATACAAGAAAACAATGAAAGCATTCTAGGACTACCAACAAGGACTAGAAGTATATAGTAAGACATTTCAAAACTCAACAAAAATATTAAGACATCACGAGACATTCCGAAACACTATTTTGGACTAGAAGCCAAATTTTATCATTTTAAAAGTACTAGCTAGACCGAGTTACAAGACTTAGTACGAAGCGAATACACACTAAGCAACACTATAGGGAGAAACCGAGTCTTCTAACTGAGACCACAGAACATTTCACTAAACATGGCCTCAACAATATGTGAACTTCCCTACAATGAGTTTCCCTTAAAAGGAAAATTTGGTTAGATTAAGGTTATCGATATAAACTTCCCCTAAGGCATTGTGTTCTCTAGAAATTACAGATAACCTCACTTTTATATCAAGAGATGCAACAGGTTTGAACATATCGGACAATCAACGACTCTCCATCTACAATTGAAATTAGAACAAACATTCTTCGACATAGCATGAGCTGAAATCTATGTTTTTGCTAGCATGATAACAATTTAGGTGATGAACTATTTTAGCAGCACTCAATATCGGAACAAATCCTGGAAATCAATCACCACACCACATCACTTAAATATTATAGGTTTTGTGACTTGACAACATAGAGCGTGGAAATATCTCAATGAGAGAAATTAAGAAAGTCACCATCAAACAATGAACATTTTAGTAATGAAAACTAAGCACCTTAGGCAAGTAAGATTCAAGTAATGACATTCGCTAGAACAAGAAATGCGAGGAATCACAACTTTCACCTATAATCTATTCTTTTCAGTAAGGTTCTTTTCGATAGATTTAACATGTTGAAATTTGGGACGAGACACGTGGTATCAATTTCAGTTGTACCTATTATAAGCTATTCGATTCACCTTAGGCTTCTGACAATTATATCAAGATTTCCATGGAACCTACTAGGACATGATTACCACCTATTACCCTCAGCTCAATGGTCAGAACGAGAGAACGATTCAAACATTACAAGATATAATCAAGGCATGTGTGATTTTCTTGAAATGATTAGGAAAATCATTCTTCATCGAACAAGTTGCTTTACAACAATAATTATTACATGAACATATTGACTACGCCAATTGAGACACTTTATGGTTGAGGTGTCAATCACTTATTCATTGGTCAAAATCAGAAAGTCCAACTCACTAGCCCATGACTTATTCATGAAACAACAAAAAAATAGTACAAATCAAGAATCAGTTACAAGTAACAACACATAGCTAGATAAGCTACGTCGATATACGACGCAACATATTGGAAGTATGTTCCATAAGTCGCAAACCAATAGAATTTCAAGTTGGCAACAGAGTTATGTTGAAAGTCCCGTCTTGGAAAGGCGCGATATGATTCAGAAAACATTGGACGACCCGATGCGACTCAAATATCCTCACCTTTCACTGATAACACCGTAGAACCTAACATGGACTGAATTCAGGGACTGAATTCCTTTTTGGATGGGCGAATGTGACAACTCGTAATTTCAGGTCATTTTGCAAACTTTGAAAAATTCACTATTTCATCATTTTTCGTAAACTAGGTTTACGAATATCAAATACGCGTAACCTGGAGGGTTAAGCTGCGTATTCATGGAATATCATCAAGGACATTTCATATAGACTAGGTTTAGTCTACATATCATTAGCATCATTATCATCATATTAGTTCATGCATGGTTCTGCATTTTTCATTAACCGTATAATTTCATATTAAATAAACGCTATCGCGTAAACATTTATTTTGAAACATTGATCCGACACTTCCAAAATAATCCTAATATATTTTTATACTCATATTAAGATTATAAAAATTATGTTATTAGTTTACCCGGTGTTTTAAATTTATTTGGAATATAAATTGTTATATTTATTTAATTACGACGGTTTTCGTAAAAACAACACGATAATTATTATTTCATTCAAATTTTGTAAGGAATGTATTTTTATGATTTTTATGACATCAATATATTTTATTTTGACCCGTTAAAATTAATTTATAGCTAACGCTACACTACAAGCTCAAATATTTACACAAGTTACAACTTATCCCTAAATAACTACACATTTACACTACCTAAATTACTTAACAAATAAAAATCTTCAACTAGCAAGTGCTAGTCACCCTTGTGTCGACACAAGGGATGACTCACACATGGTTTCACTAAATATCTTGTTTCTTATATTGTATTATATACTTACATGTACACATAGTTAATCAATTATCCAAAGTGAAAAAAATCAAAACACTCTCTTCTCCATAACCGGCCACATTAAAGGATCAAGAAGGAGTTCACCAAAAATTTTCAAGTCAAGTTTATATCAATCTAGTTACACTCTTAGTTAAGGTTTTGAAATAAAAACCTAGGGTGTTAGGATTAACCTTTGTTCATTTCACCTCATCAAGTTACTAGTAAGCATTTCATTTTCATCATCATCTTTCATATTCATGTTGTGTTCATTTTATCATGTTTGAGTAAAACATGCAATTTATATGGATGTTTATACCACTTAAATTGTTTTTAAGCACTATAAGTTTATATAAGTTATCCTATAATTACTCCTTGAAATATATCACTTTTGGTGATGTCTAGGAACCCATGACACCCTAAGAAGGTGTATGGTAGGTTTAGAATAGCTTCGGAGTTGGTTTGAATTGGTTAGAATAGGTTTGGCGCGAGAAAAACTCATTTCGACAAGTTTAATTAAGGGTCTGTCCATATTTTTGAATTCTGGAATTTTCGACAGTAGGTAAAAAAATTTGGACTAGATATTTGGAAAATATACTTTAAAACGAAAACGTGGTCGCTTGAACGGGTTAAAACGGAGTTATAACGAAGAAGATATGAATTTTTCAAGTTTGGCGACGAAAACTATTTGTTTCAGAAAATTCAGCATGTATTCTCGACTTTTTACGAGTCAAAAATGAATCTTAAGCGTTATTAAATGTGTCGACTTATCAAAAATATATTAGTATATATTATCACGATTCCGAGGATATATGAAACTTAGAAAACGGACTTATAACGACTAAGTTATTCACATTTTAAACAAGTTGCCGTAACTAATTTATATAAGTATAACTAATATATTTTCTAGTAGACAAACATATCGGCCGCGAATAACCATGTTGAGGGTTGTTTTTAACATTGATAAAGTACTATTCAGAAAAAGATGTCTTCTAGTAAGAGTAAGTTCGCCTAGCCTATTTTTCAAAATGTCCAACCGTTTGTCAAACGGAGTTGTAACGAGTAAGATACGGTCACTTAAAGTTTGCCGAAAACTATACTTAAACAATATTTTTGATACATGTACCCTACTTTGCCTATGATTTTCTCCATGATCGAGACCTCTAGGATAAAAACTTAAATGCTAAAACTTTAATATAATGATACAAGCTTTCCAAAACCGTTGAGTTTGTTTCCTAACACTCAATGTGCACTATTTTACGACTAGCTTTTCGAGGTCATTTAGTCACTTTCACAAATTATCAAAGTATATTATTTTGCGACGTAAAGCTATAAATTCTTGATAAATTACTAAATGACTATCGTAGGATATCATTTCAATGTAAATACTTGTAAAGTATTTTATTATATGACGAGATGTCATAAACATACATTTCGACGTTAAACATTATTTTCAAATGTACAAGTGGTATGGATATCATATGAGTTTGCATGCACGACATTGTTTCATGACTTATTATAGATCATATCATTCATAATAGGTCGCGGTTAGAGGTTGCGCCTCATTTCAGTATTGCCATAATATCATCATTATCATTGCAACAGGTGAGTTCATAGCCCCACTTTCTATTACTTAATTGTTTTACAAACTCTTGGGGGAGATACATGCTCAACTATTTTTAATCGAACACAAATGCTTTGAACTGTATGCTATATCCAAATGTTTTATTGTCACTAAGTAATCAATTGCCATGTTTGAAGTCCCTACATCATGCACCATTAGTCACTTGCGAGTGAGCGCGAATATTGTGAATAGGCCTATTGGAATTAACACTCCCGTTCTTATTGACCCAGCTAGGGGAAATCGAACGCACTATATTTGAATCATTAAGGTAAATTGGCAAGTTTACCATATTAGGGCTGCGATGAAACGATTTTTACCAATTTCTATTGGTACGAGGTTTACGCTTTGGTTGTCATGAACTTAGTGAAATAAATGTTGTTTTGTTTTCAACGATGAGTGTGAAACAACGTAACTCACACTACGAATATTGTGTTCAAACGAATTAATTAAACCTATGAATTTCACTCAACCTTTGTGTTGACTATTTTAAGCATGTTTTATCTCAGGTATATAAGACATACACATCATGGCATACATAAGGACTTAGCATGGAGTCGCGGTGACGATGTGTCTCACATGGATTTTATGCATTTTAAAACATCGTTTGAATTGTAACAAACTTATTTCCGCACAAGTTGATTTTCATTTGGGACCTATACTTTGTAAACTCTGATTGTTTTAATAAATTAAACGATGTGTTTTCCAAACGACACTTTAGGTCGTTCGATATAACTGTAACTTTGATGCTATGACAGTCATCCCCCAGGAATTCCATTCCGCTGCAAAACAGGTAATTTGGGGGTGTGACAATCTACAATAACAAGAATATATAATGTCAATTATAATTTTTTTTTGATTAAAATATGAATATTATTTAACATACAAAGATTTGGAATGACTTTTTCCCATGTGAAAAAAAAGTATTTAAAAATCAAAACTTAAGTATCTTTAATTTTTCAAACTAACTAAAGAATTATATATTAAACTACAAATTATGTTCTAAAAAAAAAAAAAAAAAAATAATCTAACAAATAGATTTGATAAAAGCCAAGTCCAATAATCCAAATTTAAATACAAAATATTAGAATGTATTTAGAATACTAAATAAAACGTTTCAAAAAAACACAATACTAGCATTTCAAATTTGAATTTTACCCTTACATCTCCTTGCCATTTTTGTCTTACACCTCCTTGCCATTTGTCTCTCAGGTTTAACTATAAAAACAAATACAATTTCAGAAGAATAATATAAAAAATATATATAAAGTAAAGTAAAAATAACATACTATAATCACTGGATTGATTAGTTTTAGAAGTAGCATCTACAATAAAAAGGAATATATAGTGTTAATTATATTGTTTTTTGATTAAAATATAAATATTATTTTATCATACAAAGATTTGCAATGAATTTTTCACATGTGAAAAAAAAATTTACACTAAAAAACGAAGTATCATTAAGTTTTTAAAATTAACTAAAGATGTACATATTAAACAACAAATTCTGTACTTAAAAAAATACATCATTTTAATCAACATACTTCATAAAATGCAAGTCAAATAATCAAAAAATGTATTGATAATCATAAAGAAAAACAAAAAAAAAAGCTAAACAAACACAATACTATCATAGAACAAAGAACGAGAAAAAACACAAAAAAACAAACCTTTTGAAGCCATTAACAACCAAATTTTATCTAAACGATCACCTGGTAATAATAAAACAAAGAATTAAAATATTAATGATAGATGTAATATAATAAACAAACTAGTCTAAATAAATAAACACAAATAAATAATTTTAAAGGCGGCTTTACTGTTGAAAATGAAAATGAAAATGAAGAAGAAACAAACTAGGGTTTCAGCGTATGTTATAATGCCAATATATTTAAAATATTTTTACGGGCTGGGCTTGATGGGCTGAAAAAGGGATTTATTATAAAAACACGCACTACTTAAGTCCATAATAGATTAATTTTAACTTTCAATTTATTACTATCATTTCATGAAAATATTTTACATTTTTATTTATAACATATTATATTTTTATAAAAATATTTTTATAATATTTCAACTTTTTGAATATTTTAAATATTTCAAAGTTTGAGAAATATTAAATATTTCAAAGTTTGAGATAATTTTCACATGTGAAAAGTTCATTATAGATAAAAATATAATTTTTTTGATTATCTAAGAATTACTGTTTGTTATATAAAATATAGATCAAATTAAAAAGATTGCTACATAGCTTCATCTTCAATAAAAAGTATTGTACATAGCCATCTCAAACTATCAAAAACTCATAACAAATCTCCTAGCTTTAACAATGTTTACACCCATGCCTATATGATGTTGGAGATTATGAGCACATCAGGATAACAATCAAACAGGAGGACCCCTAGCGTCAGTAAGCTGCTTTTTGACAAACCCAATAAGTTGCTCTGCAGTAGTCATGTCATTTCCCACCATATCAGCATGAACTTCCAACTTTAGTTTGAGCATTTTCTCCATAACCTTTACAGATAGAGGATACTTGACATTTGTAAACATATATAGCACCATGCCAACTGCAGTCTCCAACACATGCACACTACAAAGGGGATACAACCTCCAAGTTTTAATCTCCCATGTATCCTGATTATCCCAGATTCTGTAACCAAAACTCTTTGGGTGAGAATCCATCAATACCCTCAGATCACCCAACAAGACCATACCAACAGCATCAATATCATGAGTATCATAGTAAAGGAGAACCATTATATACAGCTTCAATAAATCCTGTCTATCTACTAGATGCAAAATCTCCCTAAGACATAAAAAATGTTTCATGGATTTATCAACGTTGTAAATAGTATTCAATAACCCCATCCCCAAAGGACTAAAAGTCAACTCCCAAGTAGCAAGAGGAGAATAAAGACCAAGATAATCTTCAGAAGAATCCTCTTCGTCATCACCCTTAATGAAAGAACTTTCAGCTGTTTGTAAATCCAAAGGTTTAGACCCAGGCTTATTGGCACACGACTTCTTCCTGGTGCGAGTATATAGTTTAGGAGCAGGAGGAATAGATGTCTCTGCATGAGTGGATTCACCAGCAGGAATAGAGGAATCTGTGGCAAGAAGAGTGTCAGTGGTAGGAGGAATGGTAGTAGACTTAACTAGTGGTGTTGAAGGAACAGAGGGACCAGAAGGAGTTGAAGTCTCACTAGACTTCTGCTGCTTGGAGGAATTAGTTGATTCCACAAAACTCTTTCTTTTCAATGTCCTGCTAAATGCATTCTCCTGATAGAGTCCACAAGTCTTTAAAATCTTCTCAAACTCTGTCTTCAACTGATCATCAGACAAACTTTTCACCCTAGACATAGTCCAACCATTAGTATAAACATCACAACTCTGATTCTTCACAAAATGCCTCATGAAGTCCTTTTGTTGTGCCTTAGTCATAGGCTTGTTTTGCCTTTCTACTGCTAACCTTGCAGCAAGATCTTTTTTCCTCTTGTGAATTAAGGTAGCCATTCTGGCTTGAAAGTTGTCTTTATTTACATCAGCACCCAACAGATCTTTCGAGAGAGAAGTATTTGATTCCACTTGGGCCATAATATCAACCCAGTCAGCTTCAGAATATAACATAGCAGAATAGATAACATCCTCTTGCTTCTTCTTGGCCTCTTCCTCTCTGAATCTAGCCAATTTAGCCAGTTCCTCCTCATGTGCTTTCCTAGCAGCATCTGCTCCCAAGCTATCTTCTATCATTTGCTTGTTAGTCTTGTGAGGGACAGGAGGATCCTCTTCAACCATTGGGGCTTTGCCCTTGTCAGATACATCAGCATGAACACAAGAAGAATCTTGAGCATAAGAATGATCAGTATAATGAGGAGCAGAGTGATCAGCATGAATAGCATCACCATCACTAGAATCAGGACCTTCATAAGCAGCAACAGCAATATCTTCATTCAAACTAGGAGGAACTTTTGCAGAACCAGCAGTAGGCATATCGGACATACCATCAGAAGTACCACCAGGAGGATCATCTGACACGGCACCAGAGGGAATTTGTGTGCCAGCAGCAACAGCAGCTTCGGCTAAGTTGATCAAAGCATCCAAATCAACACTTTTGTCACCCCCAACTTCTGGATCAGACTCAGTTGCCAACTTTCTCTTCTTTAACAGAACAATCATCTCTTTGACCTTGCTGACTAGTCTGCCAACTACATCCCTAAACAAAACCTTGTGACTTTTAAGATCAGTTTCCAAAATAGTCACTCTTAGCACAAGTAGAGATACCATAGTAGATAGAGCTTCTAGAGACATCTGGTCATCTGCACTTGGTATAGGTTTGTCAGCAGACGGAGTTGGAGGAGATCTCAGTGCAGGTGTAGGAGACCTGAGTGGAGTGTGAGATTCATGATGGTGAGGAATTGGAGGTGGTGCAAAGGAAGACACAGCAGGATAAGATTGTGTAGTGTCTGGCTTAGGTTGAAATATAGATGCTTGTTCAGTATCCCCTATATGCATAGGTTCTGGTGAAGGTTCAGAGATAGGTGATGGTTCATGATCCCATGTTGGCATAGATTCTTGTTCAGGTTCAGAGATAGGTGCTGGTTCATGATCCCCAGTAGGCATTGGTTCTGGTTGAGGTTCTGAATAATGAACTACATCAGGCATAACATCAGTAAGTAAACCCTCACCCTCTTGAGCTTGGTCCAGCATGACAGTAGTAAGGGGCATATCAGGAGCAACACTAGTAAGCTTCATGTTGGAAAATACTTTCTTTGATAACCTATACACCTGATAGTGCCTTGTCGACACAGTTTCTACATTTAAAATAAGTTGAAGAAACCTAGGATACATTAAGAATTTAACCTTGCTGCTGATGTTGCCCACCATCATGTTAAAAATGTAGTTTGACCAATTGAACTTCCTTCCACTAGATAGGTAGATAAGAGCCACAGCGATAGCACTACCAAACTGATCCCAACTCCCAGACTTTGAACTGAGACAGTGCAAGAGTGTGTGAACCAGGAACTTCCATTGAGGTGAGAACCTATTCTTGAAGAATGTGAGCTTGCCTTCAGTTTCATAGTGAATATTGTCTAAACCAGAGTAGATGTCAGAGATTGCCAAATCAGTAATGGCAGCGGCATCATCCAATTGAAGTCTATCCCTGATCAAATCTTCAGTAATTCTATACTCCATATCATCAATGATAGCAATAATGGCATGAGGACCAAATTCTTCAAACCTTAGTGCTGCTGTTGACCAAGGAATCAGAAATAGTTTGAGGATCACTAGTAATAGCATACCGGATGTGGGATGCCCTTAAGAAGTCAATTATTTGGTGATATTCATCACTACCTTCGTGTTTTTCAAAGAAACCCACCTTGTTGTGCTCGACCTTATATTTGAGTTCAGCCATTGACGAATTAGAGAGACGGTTGATGTGAGATGGTGGATTAGAATGCTTAATTAAACTTGGTACTGGTTTTATTTGCTACTGGTAATCAGGGGTAACAAGATTGAGTTGTATTTGAGCGATGTGAAAAATTAGGTTTTAAATAAGAAACCCTTGACCAAAATATCGAACAAATAAATGTTACTGTAGAGTTTCAATAGTCAACCATATCTTTAAAA
Organism: Chrysanthemum seticuspe; assembly: GCA_019973895.1. Lineage (NCBI taxonomy): Eukaryota > Viridiplantae > Streptophyta > Magnoliopsida > Asterales > Asteraceae > Chrysanthemum > Chrysanthemum seticuspe. Next base: position 224,157,402 of record BPTQ01000008.1, on the reverse strand, counting down.
ACAACACGAACAAAATATAACCAGCACTAACTTGATAAAACCAGCACTAACTTGATAAAACATCACTAACTTTAAAAACCAGCATTAACTTGAAAAACCAGCATGAACAAAAAGTTGTGACTGTAGAGTGTTTTGAAAAGAAAATACCACAACCAGAAGGAAGTGAACTACCTAGAAGCATTATCTTCTTTTATAAAAAAAGTATAGTTTGGATGCGAGTAATGAGCACTTGTTACGCATATAATTATACAACAATTATATAAGTTATGCGAACTACCTAGTAGTATATAAGTTATGCGAGTAATGAGAACTTGTTACGCATATAATTATACAAAAAAATTACAACTTAGTTAATCATTCATTAAATTTTCATTAAATTCATTAAATTTTCCCACAAGTGTGAACTAATCCCACAAATGCACTAAATTAACAATGTCAAAAATTCAATATTTCAACTTTGAGAATACTGATGTAATAAAATATGTTATAATGGAATCCTTTATATAAAATTTGTCAAGTCAATGATGATAAACTAAATTTATTCATTAAACTATTAAATTTATTAAAAATATAAAAATTATAAAGTTTGCATAACATAAACTATAACCTGTTTTTACAAATATAAGCTGTTGTAAACTATAAAACAATAAAAATATAACCTTATGTAAAAAATTATATGCTGTAATCTATAAATGTATTTTGAAACATTTTGGCCAATATATTGAAATCATTTTTCCTCTAAGCTTCAATCACTTTTTTCGCGTACATCCCTATTAGCAATAGCATATAGAATCATCTACCTCCTTTCATCTTCTGATTTATCCTCAAATTCTTGAACCAAATTCAAAAACTTATTCTTCAACAAATTCAAGTCAGACAATAAAATCTTCGCAACAAATCTTGATCGCAATAAATTCAGTTGTGTACTTTGTTTATGAGACTCCAAATAAAGACCACAATCCCAATTTTTTAAACCGTTGTAACTTTTCATATGAAGCATTAAAAAAACACCACAATCCACATGATTATTCTTCGTCCTCCATTTCATTTGCATCCTTGATGGGTTTGTATTTCTAATATCTTCAGACTTTGGATGTTTAATGTGATCTAAATAGGCAACAAGAACTTTTTTCTACAAAACAAATTAATAAGAAAAAAAATATATTTTAGTACGAATTATTATAAGAACATATATAAAAACAGTTGGGACGATAGTAGAATAACGCTAGTGATGAGCAGTATTTAATGATTGCTAGGAAATCTGATAAGGATTGGTGTAAACAAACGACTAATGTTTGCATCTAAAATTTCACATGTGAATAAAAGGGAGAAATATACTTACAATTTCTTCAGGAATGCCATAATATCTTTTACTGAAAGTAGGTCCATTGGCACTATTGTCAATAACTTTAAATGAACCATTTCTGAAATCAACACATATAAGATACATGTGTCCTTCATGACAAACAGGGAAGAAAAGCTGCGGTAAAAATAAAAGCTGCTTAAAAAATTTGTTAAATTTACATATCAACTATACATTAGTTACTGAATTTTAAAAAAATTTAAAAACATACCATATCAAATGTTTTCAATGACATAAGATGCTTTTCATCATTTCTAAAACTTTCTTTAATTCTTTTTGTGAACACTTGTAACTTCTCCTGATCAGTATGCTTTTCAATAAAGTATGATGGATTCTGCATAATAAATAATGAAATTATTGTTTTTAAATATGATAAATACTATAAACATATATAGTTATATATAACAAAATTACTTACAATCACAGAGATTTTAAAGAAAAATCTGGATGGTAACGTATCATCTTCTTTATATAATTCCAAAATGTTGAGAATCTCTGACCATATATCGATGACATTCGTTGACAATTCCAAAGTTGGGGTTAATGTTTCCATATCAACATGAGTTAAACAATGGCCACTTTCACTTTTGAAAATTGGTTCCCTGTAATATTTGAAAAAAATAAATATATAAGATTAGCATATAGTCAATATTGAATAGATAAAAGGCTTCTGAAATATTAATGTTTTTTTGAAATAAAGTTACCATTTAGGCGTTGTCATTGCAAATAATGTATTAGCAACAATTTGTTCATCTTCTGAAAGAGGCTTTTTAGGGTTTACAGGTTTATACTGAAAAGGAGAAAGACGATCTGGTCTATCATATATATCAACATCAGCATAATTTAAATCATCCACAGAACATCCAAAATCTGCCAAAAATATATATAATAAAAAATAATATTAATTGTTATAAACATGATTAATGTAAAAAAAATAAAAAAAATAAACTTAAATTGATATTTTTTCACATGTGAAAAATATTATAAATTGTGATAAAATTACAAAATTCTATGTTTTTTCACATGTGAAAAATGAAAATTGTAAAAATAATATAATTGAAAATTGTAAAAATAATATAATTGAAATATGCAAAAAATAATAATTTAAAATTAAAAAAAATAATAATAATAAGTTTTAATAATTAATATTATTACAAACCATAATAATCCACAAATCATCAAGTTTTTGAATAAACTAAACCTTGATCATCTACCAGAAAATCTTCAACTGCTATTTGAGAATCTAAAACTTCTTCAATTTCAGGTTGAATCACTTCCGAGTCTTCTTTTTTTTTATGAGAATGTAACATGAGATCTTCATCCAGTTGTTGTTTGTTTTTTGGGGGATATTCTTTCAAAGTAGTAGAATCTTGAATTGGTGACCCAACTTGAATTTTTTCAGTGCTCATTTCATCTTTATCTTCTGCTTCTTTTGAAGAATGTTGAACATCTACCTAAGAATCTTGAACTGCATTCCGAGAATCAACTTTGTAAGTAGTAGAATCAACTTCAGTTTCAGCTTTCCGAGAATTTTGAATTGCATTCCGAGAATCTTGAACTGCTTCTTTTGAAGAATGTTGAACATCTAAAACTTCTTCAGTTTGTGTGTCTTCTTTATCAGCATCTTCTGATTTGTTATTTTCAACACCTTGTGCTTCATATTGCATCACTCCTGAGTCTTTCAAAAATTCTGCACATTCACCTCCCTGAATTTTTTCATTGCTCATTTCATCTTTATCTTCTGCTTCTTTTGAAGAATGTTGAAAATCTACCCGAGAATCTTGAACTGCATTCCGAGAATCTAAAACTTCTTCAGTTTCATCTTTGTAAGTAGTAGAATCAACTTCAGGTTCAGGTTGAAGAACAGTTGGTGGTCCAGCTTGTGTGTCTTCTTTATCAGCATCTTCTGCTTTGTTATTTTCAACACCTTGTGCTTCATATTGCATCACTCCTGAGTCTTCCAAAAAATCGGCACGTTCACCTCCCTGAGTTTCATGCATCTGGAAAACTTCCTCTATAACTTTATTAGGTTTTTTTTCAACTGTTACTTCTTCTACACATTCAATCAAGCTAGGACATCTATTTGTATCAGAATGTAACATGAGATCTTCATTCAGTTGTTCTTTGCTTTCAAAAACATCTACAACTTCTTCACTTTCACCTTTACTGTTTTCAGCTTGAAGAACAATTGGTGCAGAATCTTGAATTGGTGACCCACCTTGAATGTTTTCAGTGATAATTTCTTCTTTATCTTCAACCGTATCCTTAATGATTGGTGATCCATCTTGTAGAACACTTGGTCCAGATTCTTGAATTGGTGACATAGCTCGGCTAGTACCAGTTTCTTAATTCATATTTTTTTTATGATGGAATATCTCAAAGCAGTGATCATTTCCCTAATAATTAAAAAATTAGCATTAATAAAAATTTAAAGATACTTTCACATGTGAAAAATATAAGTTACTAAAAAATAAAGCAAGAAAAAATACTTTTCACATGTGACAGAATTTACTTTCACATGGGAAAAAAATCTATAAATTTTTATTAAAATCAAATGGATTTAAATTTTACCTGACTTGCATCATCTGAATTGACTGAAGTTTCATTCATTGAAATATCATGATCTCCCATAATTCCTTTCCCTTTTGCTTTCTCTACCAAATCATCATCTTCCTCTACCAAATCAACAAAATCCTGAAAAATCAAAGATTGTGTTTGTTAACCATAAAGGTGTGGAAGATGCTAATTTGATTACTTAAAGGTTCTAACTTGTAACTTAAGTAAATATAAGGTTCTAGCTTCTAACTTCTAACTGAAGGAAATATAAGATAGGCTATCAGATGTCACAGTTTTTGAGAGGTTCAGTTCCCAGGTTTCTGGTGATAGAACTTCCTTCGCTGCTGGTAGTGATAAGATGCATAAAAAGTTAAATGTTTGCATATGATGTTACTTCTTTGGAGACACCTGAGGTTTCTACTCAAGATATCTCTTCACCTACTGGGGTTGGTCTAATTCTTTGGGGTGATTTAAAGGTATTGTTGGCCTTTGACGACATTATAAAATATATTAAAGAAAAAAATACCTTTGACTCTAAGCCACAAAAATCGTCTTGTTTCGGTAATAATCCAAAACCTCCAGCCTCAAGTTCTAATTTCTCTCTATACTTCATTAAAATTGTCTTCCATTCTTTAATTACTGGCCTTTGACGTCAAACAGGAAAACGATCACATCTTGTTGAATCAAGATAAAAGAGCTACAAATTAAAAAATTTACGTAAATAATAAATTCATATAAGTGAAATAAGCTATAAATGAATTTATATGTAATGAGTGATTACTTACAGTCATAAAAGTGATTGGACCTGTGAAGTAGTTGGAAAGTCTGTAATCACACTTTTTTATGCTTGGAGCCAAACAATCTATTATATATTTGCACCAATTTACACTTTCAACTTTCTCAAGGACATCATCATTTATAATCTTCAAAATATTCAAATTACAAGCTCCTTGCGTATCACACATCCCCATTGTATTTGCAAAGAGTATCAAAAAATTCATTTTAAACAACTTCCCACAATCATTTGTTGAAACTATAACATCCGTTATATCATTCGGTCGGATGTCATTCTTCCCAGACTTAAAAGGAAATTGGTTTAACCACTCTTAGATAAAAGGATCATCTGCCTTTCTTTCTTTCAAGGAATCTAATGACATTCTTCCTATAGGAATACCAAGAACTTCATGTACCTTACTTTCTGTAACATCTATATAACCATTACTTAATGGTAATTTCATTACTTCCACATCTAACTTAGAAATAACATAATATCCTAAACATCCGGGGATATCATGAATCATCATCCCAACAAAACCTCCAAAACCCATTTCTATTAAAACCTCTTGCCTTTTAGCATTTAAAATGCTTATTGCAGAAAACAGAGCAGTTGGTGCTGTCCTTGTTCTAATAGAAGGAATTTTATCATTATCTTTTACTTTTCTTTTTTTTTTGTCTTTGGTTTAAAATGATCATCATTGTCCTTATTTTTCCTCTTTCTCTCACCAAAATCATCACCAACAGACTTTTTTGGTCTTCCCCTCTTACCAGCAGTTGAAGAATCAATTCCTTTTCTTGCTTTATCTATAAAATAAAATAAAAAATATTAATAAAATATATTTTTCACTTGTGAAAAATGATATGATGACTATGCTAAAACAGAATCATGGAATTAGATTAAAGTTATTTACCAGAATTATCACCAACAGACTTTTTTGGCTTCCTCTCTTACCAGCAGTTGACGAATGAGTACATGTTTTTGCCTTATCTATAAAATAAAATAAAAACTATTTAGAAGATATATTTTTCACTTGTGAAAAATTAAAAAATATGTATACTAAAAAACATGGTTTACTGTTAGCCTGAAAACACAAAATAATCTGAAAAAGTGGTATTGTTTAAAGGAAATAGTTAGTTTTCAACAAAAGGTATAACAAAAAGGTGTTAATAATGATACAATCTAAATTAGAATAATACAAAATTAGAATAAAATTAAAGATTAAATTTATGTACCAGAATCGTCACTAGCGGAATCTGTACTAACAGCATTATCCAAATCTAAATCTGAATCTTCATCTGTAAAAAAGTTATTTTGTTTTCAATGTCAAGTATTAGAAAGAAACAGAATGTATGGAAAAGAGTGTGATAAAATGAAATGATGACAATACTAAAGAAGAATCATGGAATCAGATTTAGTTTTTTACCAGAATCATCACCAGTAGTCTTTCTTGGTCTTCCTCTCTTACCAGCAGTTGAAGAATCAGTTCCTTTTCTTGCCATATCTATAAAATAAAATAAAAACTATTAATAAAATATATTTTTCACTTGTGAAAAATTAACAATATGCATACTAAAAAATATGAGTTATACTATTTTCACATGTGAAAAATAGGATGTTAATAAGAATGTATGGCAAAATGTATCATAAAATGATATAATGACTATGCTAAAACAGAATCATGGAATTAGATTAAAGTTATTTACCAGAATTATCACCAGCAGACTTTTTTGGTCTTCCTCTCTTAGCAGCAGTTGAAGAATGAGTACATTTTTTTGCCTTATCTATAAAATAAAATAAAAACTATTTAGAAGATATATTTTTCACTTGTGAAAAATTAAAAATATGTATACTGAAAAATATGAGTTATACTATTTTCACATGTGAAAACTAGGCTGTGAACACAAAATAATCTGAAAAAGTGTTATTGTAGAAAGGAAATAGTTATTTTTATACAAAAGGTATATCCGAAAGGTGTTAATAAGGATGTATGGCAAAATGTATGATAAAATGATATGATGACTATGCTAAAACAGAATCATGGATTTAGTTTAAATTTTTTTTACCAGAATCATCACCAATAGACTTTCTTGGTCTTCCTTTCTTGCCAGAAGTTGAAGAACGAGTTCCTTTTTTTGCCTTATCTATAAAATAAAATAAAAACTATTTAGAAGATATATTTTTCACTTGTGAAAAATTAAAAATATTTATACTTAAAAATATGGTGAAAACTATGCTGAGAAAACATGGTTTAGTGTTAACGTGTAAACACAAAATAATTTGAAAAAGTGGTATTGTAGAAAGGAAATAGTTATTTTTCAACAAAAGGTATAACAAAAAGGCGTTAATAATGATACAATCTAAATAAGAATAATACAAAATAGAAAATAGTTGTTTATATTACCTTTAATGACATTATCTATATTGAAATCAGAATCTTCGTCAGTAGCAGAATGTGTACTAACAACTGATGGAAAATTTCGGTCTTCTGTATAATCACTGGTTTTTTTTGGTGTAGAAGAAGCAACTGCAATAAAAAGAATATATAATTTTAAGTATCATGTAAATATTAAATACGTTTAATAAAATGTTATATTAATTAATTTCAATTCAATAAAAAAATACTTTTAAATAACAAAATTAGTTTATGTTAAATTACCTTTCACATCATTATCCAAATCTAAATCTGAATCTTCATCTGAAAAAAAAAATTATTTTTAAATGTCAAGTATTACAAAGGACAAAATGTATGGAAAAGTGTATGATAAAATGAAATGATGACAATATTAAAGCAGAATCATGGAATTAGATTAAAGTTTTTTACCAGAATTATCACCAGTAGTCTTTCTAGGTCTTCCTCTCTTACCAGCAGTTGAAGAATCAGTTCCTTTTTTTGCCTTATCTATAAAATAAAATAAAAACTATTTATAAAATATATTTTTCACTTGTGAAAAATTAACAATATGCATACTAAAAAATATGAGTTATACTATTTTCACATGTGAAAACTATGCTGAGAAAGCATGGTTTAGTGTTAGGCTGTCAAGACAAAATAATCTGAAAAAGTGTTATTGTAGAAAGGAAATAGTTGTTTTTCAACAAAAGGTATAACCGAAAGGTGTTAATAAGGATACTACGAGTGAAGAAAATAGTGAAACTCAAATTAAATCACGGTGTATTGCAAAATGTATGATAAAATGATATGACGACAATGCTAAAACAAAATCATGGAATTAGATTAAAGTTTTTTTACAGAATCATCACCAGTAGACTTCTCTTGGTCTTCCTCTCTTAAAATATTTCGAAAATAGAATTTCACATGTGACTAAAAAAAACTGTAATACCATGACGAGTTTCGTCAGATGTGAAATTTTTTGTAAAATAGAATCTTCACAAGTGATGAAAAAAATTTCTAAAAAAGTTTTCAAAAACTGTTTTTGTTTGTGCTGATTTTAAGTTACACTTTTATTTTTTTCACTTGTGAATAAATTTTATATTACCTTTAATGACATTATCCATATTGAAATCCGAATCTTCATCTGAAAAAAAAAAACAAAAAAACAAAACAAAATTTAAATCATAATAATGCAAATTTAGAAAAAAAAATCTATTAAATTAAAATAAAATTATAGACTAAATTTATGTACCAGAATCATCAATAGCGGAATCTGTACTAACAGCATTATCCAAATCTAAATATGATTCTTCATCTGTAGAAAAATTAATTAGTTTTATGTAACTTCTATAATCTATACAAAATAGAAACTAAAATTAGATTAAAGTTTTTTACCAGAATCACCACTAGTAGACTTTCTTGTTGAATGACTTTCTTTTTTTTCGTTATCTATAAAATAAATAAAAAGTATAAGCTTATAATAAGATATAAACAATTAATAAATTTGTTTATGAATACAAACATAACAAAAAACAACATTAAAAAAACACCTAATATCTCAGACTCTCAAAATTATAAAACTGAGAAAACAAACTAGTATTGGGGAATATCATCACAAAAAAAAGAGATCAATAATGCAAGCGGCATTTGTCCAAAACTATACTAGTACCAAATAATAACATACAAGAGAACCTATACTTATCCTAAACCAGAGTAAACACCATTCAAAAGCAAACAAAAACACAATAAAGTAAAAACTCATTAAAACTAAGCAATCTAAACATTTAGGCATAGACCTCAATTTCATCAGCTTAGCAATCTCAAACAAACATAATCCAATCTCAAAACAAACATTAACCCAAATATACTTTTATTCTACCTCGTCACACTTCTTCAACCAATCCTCTCGCCACAAATACACATCTCCACCGTTAATAGCACCAAAGATTAAAAAAACTCATCCCGAAGTTAGTACACAACAAAAGTCAAAACTTATCTTATTCTAAAAACTTATTGCCAAACACCTAAACATTATTGTACTCATATGTTGTTTTGAGAATTCAAATACTTAGCTTATACTAAAACTTATTGCCGAACACCCTTGTATGGATACTAATATATTCATAAAACTATAAAAAAAAAAAAAAAAAAAAAAAAAAAAAAAAATTGTTATTTCTATACTTTTACATTAATCATTACACAATAAATAAAATCATAATTATAAAAAAGTTTACCATTAACAGTTGGTGTATATTTCTTCTTTCTAGCGATACTCTTTCTTCTTCTTCTCTCGTAACATAGAAATTCTGAACAACAATAGATGATTAATAACAAAAACTAAAACAAGCAATAGTAATAATGTGTAAGAGGAAACTAACTTTGAACCGACGAATCTTGTTTTTCATCCATAAAATTAGGGTTCAAAAATAGATTTGGGGTTTTTGTCAAACACCAATGACGGGGATTTTGGGAATGATGAAAACTTTTTTAAAGTGATTAAATTTTGGTTTATTTGGATAATAAACTTTTTAGGATGGATTAAAATATCTGAATAATTTGTGGGAATTCTTTTTAGTTCAGATTTGGATTGACTAAAGTGAGGGAAATGTACAAGTAAAGATATATGATATACAAGTCCAGGGAGCATTGGTGATTTGGATACTTGTTTACACGTGTGGTTCGGTTTGTTGTTTTAGTGTGACATGGATTTATTTATGTCACTTTGTAGAAAGGGTCTTTTTGGCTGGATCCAAAATCACTCAAAAAAAGAGTAGCCATAATTTCATATTTATACTTCTCTAGCCCATAATTTCATATTTCCAAGGATATATATGTAATAGCCCCGAAAAAGTAAAATCTCTTTGGCTCAACCGAAAATCCAATTAAATATAAAAAAAAATCCAATTAAATTTAAACCCAGAAAAAGGGTATTATATGCAAATATAATGGAAAGTGTTTTGCTTAACATTCTAAATAGAACGTAAAAAATATCAAAAATGTAATTGCAAATGGTTGTAACATTCGATAATTCACTTATAGTTTGACATTCCAAAAGTGTTTTGCTTAACATTAAAAATAGAATATAATTTACTTTCACTTTCCTCTTTTACAATTTTTGATTTGTAGACCATTTTTCTATTTTATGTAGTATAGATATAAAAATATTAACCTATTGAATATAACATTAATAAGTAGATAGTGTAAAATTGAAACAAAACAAAATAAATTATCTTAATTTGAAATTAATTTGTAAAAAAAAAAAAAAAAAAAAAAATTATAAAGTCATGAAAATTTTTTGTTTAAAAGTGATAATAAGTCATATGATATTAAAAATGACCTACTTTGTAACGTATTGGATTTCATAAACACACTAAACCATAAGATCAAATAGGCGTACAAAGAGTTCTAGAGAGAGAAAGTTAGAGGTTTAGGGAACTTTAGTGAGAGAAAGAAAAGTCTTATTATGAGCTCCAACTCTCTACCTTGGAAGGTAGAGAGTATTTATAGTCTTTACATAAAACGCCACCTAACGGGCTGTGGATCAGGCATACAGTGGGTAAAGACCCGTCCGTCCTCCATGGTGTTACTTAAACTAAATACTACTTCACTTATGATAATCTACCACTACGAGCTTTCTAACGATTACATATACTTGAGGTGACCGACTCTTTATATTCTGGATTTACTAAATCCTAACAATCTCCCCCTAAGGGAGGTCACCTCAAACACACATTAAACATATATTGAATACAAACAAATATTACATTAAAAATTGTTCTTGCATTCTTGATGTTGTACTTTGCTCTGAAGCTCGTAGTCATTGATTCTTCACATTGCATGTTAGGTTAATCCAAGTGGAGGTCTTTTTACTAATCCACGTGATAATGAGTTTTGAGCCAGTTTTGAGATCATCAGCTGACAAGAAATCTCTGAGATATCCATTGTGGTGTTGGTATTATGTGATGTTGTGACTTTCGGACCAACATGCTCACATTCTGGATCATGAAATATTCTCATCAGAGTAGCGGAAGCTTTCGTTGATTCATGATATTGGCAGCAGCATAGCAGAAGCATGGAGTGAAAATATCAGAGTCATTGATGCACTAATCATGATTTCTTTTGAGATGAATGTGTTAAGTGAGCATGCGGCTATGGATTGACCGCTTCATTCTAATCAGCTGCAAACGTAGGGCGTACCTGCATACAACAGTTAGCAATAAATCGCACGAAAGTGTCTTTGATCACTTTCATTGAATTGAGGTACACGGCCCACGGTTCCCCGTTGATCAGTACAAGTACTGCCTGTGATCAGGTATAATTCCGAAGAATTTCCTTGACAGGGTTTCTCAGCTGCTCTAGCTGTTCTCAAACCGGAACGTCTCAAAGAATAAAACACGGAGTGAGTGAACCAGCGAATAGAGATTCACTGGTTGATGAAAAGAGATTTGAAAAACAATCGTGTATCGCACAATAGAACTTGTTTTTGCAATACAACGAAGGTTTTAATGAAAATCAATTATCAATCATAAACACCTTTTGATTTGAAATATTCGTACACGGTCGAAGTGCTAAAGAAAAGAGTTTTTAAGCATAAAGACCGGTTTTTTCAAAGGTATCCGTCAATCCATAACCTGAACCAGGATTGATTCAAAAGATTGAATCGCCCCATTGTTTCTGTTCAGTTGTCACATGGTTGATCTATATAATAGATCTCACATGCCAACTACCAGGAGCTTGTTTGATGTTGGCTCCAGAAGGCTTTCCATCTTCATTGTGAATATGTTTGCATATCACTCAGATGTTCTGGCAATACCACAAGGATAATGCGTAGGACTCAAGATATAATCTCTCTTTCCACATTGTGTGAAACAGAGAGTCTTCATTGAAAGTGTCCTAATGAGATTTATTGATGATCTCGTGGCTCTAGACTCAATTTGTGCATATTTGGATCCTATATCGGAGACTAGGGAGAGGGTCTCCTTCTTCAATATCAACAATCTCTAAGAGAAAGTCGATAGATAATGTCGGTTCCCCGTGAGAATGAAACAAGTCCTTTCAAGAGGAACTTGAGTGGTTTGGGAAGTTGAAGTGCAGTGCGTCACTGGGTCCATGACGTCTTGTATTCAATACCGATGTTACCTTGGTAACCACCAGTAGCATATGAATTGAACCCGGTATCTGCCCTAAGGTTGAATAATTGGAGGGCTATTTGTTTTTACCCTTTTCTCATTCAATTCTTTTTCATTCTTCAACCCCTTCAGTGCTTACCGAGACTTCATAACTAGAACCTTGTTGGTTTTATTCCAGTACTAGCTCAGTCTCAGTCCGCACTCTTCCCATATCTCATTTTTCTCCTTTTTTCAATATACCTAAGGACTTCTACACTATCTAGTGGATTGTCCCTGGGTAGATCCCTCCGGTTCTGGCGGATCATGGGAACAAATACCTAACCTTATCATCCTTATATCACCATACATAAAGTAAAGTTGGTCGGTCTATTTGGTATTGTTCATCTGCCATTGGAATCAATTGAAAACCATTTGAAAATCAATCCAGATACTTGTGATATATTATCAAAGCATTTTGTACCTGAATTATTTTTGATATTTTTAGAACAAGAGCTCCCCCTCAACATGTGCTTCGTATATTTGAAATTGTTTTAGCACACGGAAGCAAGAGGAAGAATTAACTTCTTTGATTACCACTTTCTAAAAGATGTCAACATCACTTCCCTAATCAAATCAAGTAGATAAAGCATTTTGGGGAAGGATGGGGTTTTCATAAGCTTGCTGCCCCTCAATATGTGCATAGACATTTGAAAATGTTTTGCACATATTAGGATAAGACTACACATTGAGATAAATTGATCACTTTTCAAATATTTGTGGTTTAAGATAGATGCTCCCCGTCAACATGTGCATGGAAAATTTGAAGTCGTTTGGCACATGTGGGAAGGAGAGCTTGTATATCCTTATAAAACCATTTACCGAATTATCAGATTAAATCTAATTTAAATCACAAATTCTCCCCCGATCACAATTATCAAATCATTTGAGATTTGTGATCTCTGTAGATATAAATTGATTTTTAAAGCTTTTAAGAAGAATTGTGACTTGATTATGAAAGCGTTTTATCTTTTGAAAACAATTGTATGACAAATAACTTTTTGATTTAATTGAAATCATTCTCCCCCTCAGTCAATGACATAAGTTGTTGATTGAGAGATAGATATTTTGACAAACTTTTAAGTCCAGATGATTATCAAAAATAGAGTCCGAGTTATTTTTCAAAACAACTAGTTTTCATTAGATAGTAAGAATTAGTTTAAAGAACCAGAGCAAGAGATTTGAAAACCAAGATAAAGTATGGCTCTGTTCTATCTTTGAAAAGCAGGTTACTGCCTGAAATGACAATAAACCATAGTTTCTCTTTCTCCCAAAAACTTTTTTTTTTAATAAAAATCCGAACAACATCTAAAGTCCCGTGTCATTCTTTGAATGACAACAACAAGATCGTAGATATTATCGAATCGAGAGAAACATGACAAAATGGCAATATTTTTTGAAGATTTTTCGAATTTTTCAAATTTTTATGGATTTTTAAAGTTTTATATTTTTCTATTTTATTTTTTTAAGGTTTTATAATTTTGTATTTTGTTTTTCGAAAAAATATTTACAGGGGATAGATGAAGGAAACCTTTTACTCCTTGTTGGGAATTATGTGAAGTAGGATTTATGCTGTCAATACTGCCGAAGGATTCTGCTGAAGTAGAAGCAGAATCTGCTGAAGAAGAGATTCTGCTGAAGTATAAAGCCGTGCCGTGTTTCTGCTGAAGAGTGGAAGCTGACTAGGATCTGCATACGCTTTATTAATTAAATGCTAACCCATCATTATTCTTGAACTGCCCGAGGTTAGCATGGGCATTATTGTACTGCTCAATATTGTTTAGTGTTTTAGTCATTAAATGCATGCTTGCATGTTTAGTCGATTGAGTAGTAATAGATTAGGGTTCCTTTTCTATAAAAGAAACCTCATAGTTTGTAATAGAAAATAATTTTGAAACATAGAGTTTCAGTTAATAAAAAGATCCATAAAGGATCTAAGTGTTCTCAGTTATAACAACTTGTATTTACATTCCGCTATAGAATACGAGTTGTATAGATTTTCTATTAGTTTGTTTATGATTACATAGGCAACACTAACGATCCACGAGTGCTCAAGATCTGTCAAGGTCTGTCTGTGTTCAACAAGTGGTATCAGAGCCTTGGGAAAGTCTCTACGATACTGAGAACCATATTTTACCTCACCCCCACACAACCAAAAACATATTCACCATGCCTGGAACTGATGATGAATCAGAAGTCACCAACAACAACATCAAAAACACCACCTCTATGCAGCAACTTAGTCTCTCCAACAGTAATGGCAAGTTTCCTTATCTGAAAAAGGAAGAGTATGATCTATGGACCATGAAGATGCAGAACTGGATCTCCAATATTGATTGGAATCTCTGGGAGATTGTGAAGAATGGAAACAGTCTGAAGAAGACTATCCCAGATCTTGATGGTAAGTTTACCATTGCTCCTCCCAAAACTGCTGAAGAGATTCTAGCTGTGCAAAGAGAGCACAAAGTAAGAACCATCCTTCTTCAATCTATTCCTGAAGATCACTTGGGTGATTTTCACCACATGGTTGATGCAAAGGACATCCGGATGGCTCTTAAAGCAAGGTTCGGTGGTAACGAAGAATCCAGGAGAATGAGGAAGTCCATGCTGAGACAACACTTCCAAGAGTTCAATATCTCTGAAGAAGAAGGTATCCACAAGGGATATGACAGGTTTCACAAGATTTTGAGTCAGCTAAACCAGCTGAATGCAAAACCTGACAATGATGATTGCAACTCAAAGTTCCTTTGATCTTTGCCTCCATCATGGTTACATGTCAGTATAGCTCTTAAGGCTAAAGGTGGGTTGGACATGCTCACCTTTGATGAGCTGTACAACAAGCTCAAATCTCTTGAACCTGATGTCAGATCTCCCTACCGTGCATCCTCTTCTGGTCATACAGCCTTTGTTGGGACATCTCACTCCAATATGATGATGCATGCTTCAAGTCCATCTTACTTACCATCATCATCTTATCGTCCCACTCCATCACATCCTCAAGCTAAAACTAGAAGTATATTGGAGGATGTTCTTCATTCATTTGTTGCTGATTATGATACTCAGCAACATCTTGTATATGAAGATTTTGACCAGGTGGACCCACTTGAGATGGAGGAGATGAAGCTGAAATGGCAGGTGGCCATGCTTTCAGTAGATATCAAAAGGTTTGAGGAGAGGTCAGGAAGAAAGTTTGGCTTCAAGGGAAAGGAACCAGCTCGCTTTGACAGGATAAAGGTCAAGTGTTTCTCTTGTCCCCAGATGGGTCATTTCTCAAGGGAATGCAAAGACAGAAAGAGTGGAGAGGGAACAAACTACAATTCCTATCAGCAGAAACAGAAGGAAGCTAGTACTTCAGCAGCTCTTGTCACCTTGGATGAACAGGTCAACTGGGCTGCACATGAACCTGTGAATGAGGAAGCTGCTGATACTGAGAAGCTTGGATTGTTGGCCAGATGCACTTCGGAGGATAGGCATGATCAATTTGCCTTCATGGGACTTTCTCAGGTACACAACTGTATATTTGGTTGTAGTGAAAGATACAATGAACTTAAAGAAGCTTATGATACTATGAAACCTAAATACAATGAATGCTATGTTGATAATGAAGCTTATAAACTCTCGTTAAAAACATTAGAAAGACAAAAGGTATGGTTTCAAAAGAATCAGATAGCTTATGAAGAAAAGATAAAGGTGCTACAATTTGATCTAGATATTGCAAACATTAAGTTAAAACGCACTGAAAAGGAAAAAGATGATGCTAGTGCTGAGAACCTAGAGCTTAAAGAGAAACTAGCTGAGGAAATAGCTAGACATAAACAATGGTTAATATCAGGTGACAATCTAGCTAGAGCTCTTTATAGTAGTCAATCAGTGACCTCTGGAATAGATTTAGATTTTCAAAAGTATGTAGGATTGGAAGCTAGGCAAGATGGGCGTAAATCTACACCTGCAGGCTTAGAACATTTTAAAAAGGAAGGTGATTTACATGCTGTCCCTGGTCCTATTAGAGGTGAATTCATGCCCACTGACCTGACCATTACTGTTGACTTTGATGGATCACACCATCTGTATGGCAGAAAGTCAAAAGACTTGCCAGACTCAGATGCTTCATCTTATGACTTTGTCTCTTTCTCTGACAGTGACAATTCATCGGATCAAGGGTCTTCTGCTAGCTGTGATTCAAGTGATAAGTCAGACCTTCCCAAGCCCTCACCTGAGCCTACACCCAAACCTACACCCAAGTCTATCTACAAGCCTTCTAGGATAGCTGCTGAGGAATCAACTTCCAAGCCGGTTTCTCCTGAAGACTTGTCTTTTAAATCTTTGCATAATAAGTCTGTTATGAACAATTCCTTTAATGTTTCTGGTTCAAGTACTTCTACATGTAATAGAACATCTTCTTTGTTGAATAAATCTTCCAAAAGGAAGACATGTTTTGTATGTGGAAGTAAATTTCATTTAATTAAGGATTGTGATTTCCATGAGCAAAGATTGGGTGTATGTGCTACTCAGCAGAAACCGAGACCTGAATGGACCAATGTTAAGAATATTCCACCCTATGTCCCACAAGCTACTTATACTGACTCTCCTTGGAGGAGATCAGATGATAGACCTTATGTGCAACCCACTAGCCCATATTTTAAACATGGTTATTGGCCTGCATATGTTGACTCTATGAATAATGGGAAAGGATGTTGGGGTACTGCTGTCAAGTCCTCAGCAGGTTGTTCCTGGAATAATAAGGGACCTAAATTTCAATGGAAACCCAAGAACAATGGTGGATCCTTCTCATCTGCTAGACCTATAGGAATGCTTGACCCTTAACTGCAAAGTTTAAGGGGAGGCATATGCCTTAGGGGAGGAATTTGAAGTAAACTTTATGTATATTCTGTTTGCTTTCACTAACTTGCTAATTATTGTTTTAGTCTGTTTTGTTCTTGTGTTTCTCTGAGTTTGTTTTGTAGAATGCCCTGTTCAGTTCAAATTCAACAAGTATGGTCCTTTGGTATATGGTCTAGTAAGCTTAAAGCTTGTTTCCTCTGAAAGCTAAGTAATGAAGTGAGCAATTTGTTTCCACTGAAGATAAAGTTCTGGAGACAAGTTTTGAAATTGTTCATTCATTCATACAAATTACAGCTTACAGCTTACAACTTACAATCAACTTCAATGCAACTACAAGAAAAGCGCTAAATGATCTACTAATCCTAATCTATTTCATATCATCTATTCCAACATCTAACGGGCTGTTGGATATGCATGATCGCTCACATCTTTCACACTAGATGCTGGATATGCGTTTGTAAAATCTTGCATAACCACCCATTCCGTCTATCTCGATGGCTGAATATGCATGACCGGTACGACGAAGATGCTAAGGATCAAAATGGAAAGATGGATTGATGCAAACGATGATGATGACGATGACCACAAATGGTGTTGAAGAAACATAAAGTTCCGTTTGTGCTTCATCTATCGATTTCAACCAAAATGCAATCCATCCACCTTCCTTTAGCTCTTCCTCTAGACGATGTGTGAAGTTGCACCAAAACATGGCGCAGGTAGAGCGAGCACCACCTCTCCTTCGGCTCGAAGCCTTTGTTGAGGTTGAGGTGCTGGAGGTTGGGAGTAAGAAGTTATCTCAGTAGTGGGTTCCTCTGAGTCATCAGAAGAATCACTTGGATCCACTACGCTATCATCTTCAAAAGAAGGGAGAAATGGGGATGTCAAAGGACGAGGGTCAGGTGGACGTGACCAAAACTGGAGGAAATCACTGGATGATGATGATGATGGAGAAGAGTTTGGGTTAACAACCTCTGGTATAGTGTTTATGGTTAATTTTGATTGATTGTGGTTAATTTTGGAGCAATTGTTGAAATTAGGGTTTGTGATGATATTTGGGGGTTTTTGATGAAGAGAAGTATACATTGGGATGATTAAATAGACGGATGCAAGGGTTAATGCAATTTAATGCAAGTTAGATGGCACAGTAATTCTAGAACCCTTCCGAAGATATTCTAGTCTTGGGGTGGTTTCTGCCGAAGTATATTATTTCAGCAGATTGACTAGTTGTTTCTGCTGAAGCGTTGGTCAAGTTGAAGTACACGTAGGATATGGTCAACTAAGGTTCTCATACCTTTGACTATATTCTTGGTAACGGTTACCATTCCTCAAATCATAAAAGAAACAATTCCCTCTTCTCCTACATCCAAAAACTCCTCAGTTCAAAAATCATAACCCTAAAATCACATATCGCTCATGGCTCTTAAATTCAAGAAAGATCACAATAAAGTTGCTTTTCTGGGTAAAGCAAAGGGCGATGAATTGTATGAACCAATGGTGGAGTTCTTGAAGCGGTCTAAGATTCACTATGCCCTAACACATTCCCCTAATGCGATTTATGAACCGTTGGTTAAACAATTTTGGGAATCAGCTGAAAAACGAAGTGAAACAGATATTGTTGCTTTGATTGATGAAACAGAACACGTGGTGTCGGAGGACCTGATAAGGAGAAAGCTGAGTCTGGATGATGCTAATGGGGTTTATCACTCAAGTGCAGAGGAGATTCTCACTGGGCTAAGGGCCATTGGGTATCAAGGTACAAGAATGGACATATGGTTGAAAAAGCACTTTTGCCCTATGGAAGATTTTTAGTTCACACTCTGCTTCAGTGCATTAGCAACAAATCTGGAGCGTGGGATCAATTCTCTACGCAATTGGCTTGTGGTATTGTGTGTCTATCTCAAGGGAGAACTTATAATTTTTCTAAATTTATTTTTGATAATATGGTTGAAAATATAAACAGGAAACAACATAAGTTTTTAATGTACCCTAGATTCTTACAAATAATCATAGACACCTCTACCCAAGTCCAGGCCTTTAATCCCATAGGAGCTCTTTCAGCTAAACTTTTTGCCTCTATGAGAACTAACTTTGAGGGGGCACATCATCCGTTATCAGCAGCTATGTTGCCTCATGGCAATGAGGCTGCTGATGAGGAAAATGTTCCTGATAACCCACCCTCTTCAAATGTTGCTACTGATGGCAATCCATCAGTTAATATAGATGAGGGTCCCTCGTTTACTGCTGAAGCATCTCATATTGCTCCTGACCATTCTCCACCTGTACCATCACCCAGACCGAGTCCACCACCTGCACAGGCTTCAATTGATGAGCTTGAGTCTGACCTGAACAGGATGACCACACCCAGTCCTCAAAGGGAAGCTTTTGATGTAGTACCTCCTCAGTTTGAGCATGACCATATTCCAAATGAAAGGTCCAATGACACTCCCCTTACCACAGAGCAATCTGCTGGTGGAGCTGAGGACCCTATTACTCTCACATCTGTCTATGCTCTTGTTAACAGGTATGCAGCTGAGGTGAATGATCTCAAAAAGGAGCTTACAGAGACCAAATCTACTCTTGGTGATAAGATTGAGGAACTGCAGAATAAAGTTAAGGACCTAGAGGAGCGACTTGAAAAGAGTAGCAAAAGGAAGTTAGTCATTTCTTCTTATGAGGAGGATGAGGACTCTCGGCTTGCTTCTCTAAATATCTTAGCTGATGTGGCTCAGGAGATAGTTGTTCCTTCTTCAGTTGATGCTGAATCATCAAAAGATAAGGCACCAATTCAGTTCTCTAGAAAAAGGAGACGATCTTCTATGGATAAGGGATGTGCTGAAGTCTCCAAGAAACCAAGTATTGACATTACTACATCTGCTGAGGTTCAAATGGAGGATATTGCATCTGAAACTTATCATCATGTACCTGTTCAAGAACCATCATATCCCACCCCTTCAGCAGATG
Source organism: Chrysanthemum seticuspe (assembly GCA_019973895.1). Taxonomy (NCBI): domain Eukaryota; kingdom Viridiplantae; phylum Streptophyta; class Magnoliopsida; order Asterales; family Asteraceae; genus Chrysanthemum; species Chrysanthemum seticuspe. Next base: position 224,137,345 of record BPTQ01000008.1, on the reverse strand, counting down.
ATCAAGTTGTATTTCATGGTGGAAGAAATTTTTATTTGGATCCTGCAACTGATATCCTTACCACACCTGTTGAAGATCTCTCTCAAAACGATTCCTCTGAAGTTCAAATTGGTGATTCTCCTCCAGCTGCTGTTGTTCATGAGTCTACTAATAAAGAGAAAGGTGTAATGATTGAAGATGAGCTTGGTCCAGATCTGGTATCTGAACAAGAAAGGCAAGGTCAAGAAAGCAGGTTTGCTGTGTTTGCAGATCAGAAGAAAAGTGAAGAAGTGGCTAAACAAATGACAAACAATTCTACTTCTTCTTTGCCTCATGAGAGACGAAGAGAACTGGATGTGTTAGCTACTCAGATGCCTGCTGCACAATGGGATGCTCTTACTAAGCAAACCACTTCTAATCCTACACTGGCTCAAAGTATCTTAGGTGGGGAATTTGATAGTGAAAATTTTGTGGCTCGCATGATGGAGCTTGGAGAACAAAGGAAGCAAGAAGCAGCTGCAAAAAGGAAAGCCCTAAATGCTGAAAAGAATAAGGCAAAGAGAGAGAGACCTCTTACTGCAGCTCAGAAGAAAACAGAGATGAGGATTGCGGTGAAAAATCAAAGTTCTTCGGTGCTTAACCATGGTTTGACAATGAAGCAAGTCTTGGCTTTACCTGATGCAAGATTGTTTTACCTATACAATATGATCAGGAAGACTTCTTCTCCTGCTTTAACACCATCTTCCAGTTTGAAAAGAATTGCAGAGAATGAAGTTGCACCAAAGGCCAAGAGACCCAAGTTTGTTAAGATAGTGGATAATTTTGATGATATTCCACCAAAGACACTCTCTCAAATGGTTTCTTCTGAAGCAACTTCTGAAGCCACTCCTTCGTCTGACAAGGTTCCTTCTGCTGAACCATCAGCTGTTTCCCCTGAAGCACCAGTTATGCCCTCATCTAACCCACATGTGGCATCTGCTGCTGCAAAAGAAAGTGCTCTGGTTAAGAAAGATGACCAGGTTGCTTCTGCTGAACCTACTGCTGAAGCTACTACAGAAGTCACTAGCTCGACTGAAAAGATCTCATCTGTTGAACCAACCACCATTTCCTCTGAAGCACCTAATATACAACCTCCTGCTCCTTCTGTGGGATCTTCTGATACAGCAGAAGGTAGTTCGATTAAGGAAGCTAAAACCACAACTGTCAAAGCTAAAATGGCAAGAAAGGTGCGGGAAAGAATGCATGCCCTTCGTGATGATGTCTCACCTAAATCCACATCTACTTCTTCAAGTCCTACTACTGATGTTAATGAAGAAACCAAAGATATTCCATCTTCGGAATTGTATGTGCCTGGTAGAAGGAAGAAGAGGAAGGCCAAGAGAAAACTCACATCTCTGAGAAGATCTGTGAGAAAAGCAAGGACTCATGCATCAAAAAATAATGTTCCTTTGGACCTAAAGGCTGATGACTCAACCTTTATTCAAGAAGGGTCTGCTACTGATTTCCCTGAAGGATATCAAAATGTGTTGGTCCAGTGGTCTCTGATAAATGGTGAGATGAATGTCATTCATCGATTGGACAACACTTCAATAGAGTTCACCTTTTTGAAGGAAATACTCCATTTGGTAGACAGGGCAGATATACTTACTCTGTACACTCTCGTCACCAAAAATTACTGCAATACTGCACCAAAAGGTTCTGGGATGTGCTTATTGGGCGATCTTCATGTCCTGCTTGACTCTCAATCTCCCAATGGTAAAGGGCATTTCATTTGGAAGAACTCACATCTATGGCAGGTTGAGTCCTGGAGATATTATCCCCTACCTCGTGTGCATGTAGTTGAGACAAAGGGTGGAATCACAGTCTGCATGTTTGCTGAAAGAATTTATCCACTGTCCAAGAGACTTATGGAAAGGATGCTGTGTCAGAAGTTGGAAATTCCTCCAGATCCAGTGGGAAATGAAAGACCAGATGCTGAACGACTGGTTGGATTGATCAAGACTCAACTTCTGCAAGCTCAAGCTGCATCTTCATCATGAATGCGGTAATCTACATTGTCTTTTGTAATATATACTGTCTTCTGTGTTGTTGATTTTATTTTGGTTTTTTTTCTTAGTTAAAAAAAAAAAAAAAAAAAAAAAAAAAAAAAAAAAAAAAAAAAAAAAAAAAAAACTGACTTTCTCTTGCAGGTTTGTTGTATTTTGTTGATGGTTTTTAACTCACCAGATATACCTTGTGTATATCAAAGAGTTGGCTAGTCCAAAGGGTACAGCTTTGGTAAAGACACATCAAATCTGTTGATAGCTGTAATGATTTGCTCAAAATCATAGGGTCTGCCACCACCCATGCTTAATTGCTGAGAGTTGTATGGTCATCAATTCACCATGGTCTATTCCTTTTTGGAATCCAAGAATTGGCTAGCCCACAAGTATATGGCTTCTGGTAAAGGTAACTGATTCCATAGTTGGTTATCAATTCACCAATTCTAAGAATTGACTAGTCCTGAGAAAACGGCTACAGGTAAAGACACATCAAATCCGTTTATATAGTTGCTGATTTGCTCAAAAATCAGATGGTTATCAATGTACCATAGTTTTCGGACTTAAACATCTGGCTACTCCAGTAGTGATGGCTATTGGTAAAGAGACATCAAATCCATTATTTTCAATGATTCACCTCTCACAGGAGTTAACACACCTGGATGTGATGAGAATAGTATGCAACTAATGAGTTTTGATGTACATTATGTCTGTTGTTGCTTCAAAGACCTGGCGTTTAAAGTTTGGTCATCATAGAGATGAGATTATTATTGGTTCTTTGCTACTGATGTTTGAGAACAATCCTCTAGTACTGCAGTCTATACAGATCTATCAAGGTTAGGAAACTGGAACTTAACCAAGTCAAATTCTAGTTTAGGGGAGGATTGTTGGGAATTATGTGAAGTAGGATTTCTGCTGTCAATACTGCCGAAGGATTCTGCTGAAGTAGAAGCAGAATCTGCTGAAGAAGAGATTCTGCTGAAGTATAAAGCCGTGCCGTGTTTCTGCTGAAGAGTGGAAGCTGACTAGGATCTGCACACACTTTATTAATTAAATGCTAACCCATCATAATTCTTGAACTACCCGAGGTTAGCATGGGCATTATTGTACTGCTCAATATTGTTTAGTGTTTTATTCATTAAATGCATGCTTGCATGTTTAGTCGATTGAGTAGTAATAGATTAGGGTTCCTTGTCTATAAAAGGAACCTCATAGTTTGTAATAGAAAATAATTTTGAAACATAGAGTTTCAGTTAATAAAAAGATCCATAGAGGATCTAAGTGTTCTTAGTTATAACAACTTGTATTTACATTCCGCTATAGAATACGAGTTGTAGAGATTTTCTATTAGTTTGTTTATGATTACATAGGCAACACTAACGATCCACGAGTGCTCAAGATCTGTCAAGGTCTGTCTGTGTTCAACACTCCTCTTCTTCCTCTTGAAGACGTTTGAGTGTTTCTGGTTGTAGGCTCTTAAGACCCAGTCGTGGAAGAATAAACTCAAAACGTTCTCTAGGAAGAGCTTTGGTGAAGATGTCTGCTAACTGGTATTCAGTCCTCACAAAGTAAAGTTCCACCACACCGTTTTCAACTTGCTCCCTGATGAAACGATGTCGAATGTCGATGTGCTTTGCTCTTGAGTGTTGTACGTTGTTTCATGAGAGAGCAATAGCACTTTTATTATCACAGTACAGAGGGATTTTGTTGAATTCAAAGCCATAGTCAGATAATTGTGATCTCATCCATAGGATTTGAGCACAACAAGATGACATGGCTATGTATTCAGCCATTGTAGAGGAAATAGAAGTACTCATTTGCTTCTTTAAAGACCAGCTCACAAGCTTATCACCCAAAAACTGAGCACCTCTAGAAGTACTTCGACGAGTATCTTGACATCCTGCATGATCAGCATCTGCATAGGCTGTTAGTGACATACCGGTGTCTTTCGGGTACCAAAGTCCCATATTGATGGTACCTTGGAGATACCGAAAGACCCGTTTAACCGCTTCAAGGTGCTTTCTAGTAGGCTTAGCCTGGTATCTGGCACACATGCACACAGCGAACAAGATGTCTGGTCTACTAGCTGTGAGGTACATCAGGGATCCAATCATACTACGATATTTCGTTTGATCTACCATGATCCCTGAGTGGTCTTCATCTAGTTTAGTACGCTCTATCATGGGAGTGTCAACAGGGTCACTTGAATCAAATCCAAATTTCTTTAAAATCTCATTTGCATATTTAGATTGATTTATGAAAATGCCTCCGGGACTTTGTGAAATTTGTAATCCCAAGAAAAATGACATTTGTCCCATCATCGACATTTGAAATTTAGAACCCATTTCATTTGAAAAACGGTCACACTCATTGGTGTCAGTCGAGGCAAAGATGATATCATCAACATAAATTTGAACGTGAAATAAATGTTTGCCTGACTTTCTGGTGAACAATGTAGGATCAACTGCTCCTTTGCTGAAACCGGTAGATAGAAGAAACTTTGATAGCGTATCATACCATGCCCTTGGAGCTTGCTTTAAACCGTATAGAGCCTTCTTCAAACGATAGACGTGAGTAGGATGCTCTGGATTCACAAAGCCTTCGGGTTGGCTGACGTAGACAACTTCTTTAAGATCTCCATTCAGAAATGTCGTCTTTACATCCATCTGATAGACTACCATGTTCTTACTGGCAGCATTAGCCAAAAAGATTCTGATTGCCTCGATATGAGCAACAGGAGCAAATGATTCTTCAAAGTCAATACCCTCCTCTTGACGGTATCCTTTAGCAACCAATCGAGCCTTGTTCTTTAGAACATCACCATGCTCATCAAGTTTCACTTTGAAGATCCAATTTAGAGCAATGATCATAGCACAATCTGGAGCAGGTACTAATTCCCATACATCAAGTCGATCAAACTCATGAATTTCTTCTTGCATGGCATTGAACCAGTTTTCTTCATTCATGGCAGTTTTAACATCTTTTGGTTCGATCTTAGAGAGTACGGAGTTGAAGAAGCACCATAAGGCATCGGTTGCAAGTTGTTTCTGTGTTGATACTGGACGATAGGGATTTCCAATGATGTTTTCTAATGGATGATTGTGAGTCCATTTTCTAAGGTGTTCATGTGGCAGTTGTTGAGGGACTGAGGTAGCAGAGTCGATGTCTCCTGAAGAAGATGGTTCTGATGATGATTCAGGAGCAAATATGTTTTCAAATGGAGCATCTTCAGGAGTAGCAAAGGGATTAACTTCATCATTGATGCCAGAAACAGTTCCACGATGTACCTTCGAAGATTGATGATTTGTTGATGAGACTGAGTTATCAGCAGCAGGAGCTTCTTGACTTAATGATATTGAGACTGAAGGATTGACTTCATTCTCAGTGATATGAGCAGTCTCTGTTGTGGGAATTGACAGTTCATTAGCACTTGGCTTATAGAGTTCATCAAACATTGGATCAAACAATTTCTTCAAATCATCTTCAGTTGGAGGTACATATGGAATAGCTGGAGAGAAATTTGGTACAATGGATGAACCAATGGGACTGTTTTGAAGTGCGGGTCCAGAACTGGGTTGTCCAGGAGCCATTTGACCGGTCAGCTCATCGAACGTAACGTGAATTGTTTCCATGATATTTCGGGTTCTCTTGTTGTAGATTCGGTAACCCTTCTTGTTAGGTGCATACCCTACAAAAACTCCAATATCTGCCTTTGCTCTTAATTTACCTAAATCTTGACTGTCATTTGTTGGATAGCACAAAGCACCAAACACACGAAGGTAGGAGAGATCAGGTTTTCGTTTATGAACAAGTTCATATGGATTTTTTCCATGAGAGGTGTGTATAAGGGAACGATTTTGGGTGTAGCATGCAGTGGCAATGGCTTCAGCCCATAGAAACATTGGAACCTTCGAATAAATAAGCATTGTTCTTGCGGCTTCTACAAGAGTTTGATTTTGTCTTTCAACTACACCGTTCTGTTGAGGAGTTCGTGGAACACTTCTTTGATGACTGATTCCAACACTTTCATAAAACTGAATTAAGACTTTGTTGACAAACTCTGTGCCATTGTCTGTTCGAACAATTCTGACTGTATTTATGAGTCGAACCTGAAGCTGTTTGATTAGTTTGATGATGACATCTGGAGTTTCATCCTTTGTCCTCAAAAACTATACCCAAGTAAATTGAGAGTAGTCATCAACAACTACTAGAATGTATTTCTTCCCATTTATTTTTTGCACTCTCATTGGTCCGCATAGATCCATATGAAGGGTATGAAGAACTTCCATTACAGAATTTGTGGGTTTTGGTTTGTGGGCATATTTCGTGCTTTTACCCAATTGGCAAGCTGAACAAAGATGATATTTTTCATATTTTAATCTGGGTAAACCTCTGACAAGATCCTTTCTGGAAAGGTTGTTTATGGTGCTGAAGTTCAAGTGATTGAGACGACGATGCCATAACCAAGACTTTGTTTTAGAAGCCTTTGATAGCAAGCAGATTGGAGAGGACTTCATCATGTCATCGATAGAGATGGTGTATAGGTTAGAACCTCGAGTACCTCTTAATAATTCAACAGCATCAAGTTCTCTAACAAAGCAAGTATGTTTTCTAAAAGCCACTTCTAGATCGGAATCACAGAATTGACCAACAGAGAACAGATTGTGACCAAGACCTTCCACATAATATACCCTGGAAATCACACTTTTACCAACCACATAATCTCCATAACCCATAATAGCTCCAAAATGGTCGTTCCCGAATCTAACTGTCCCGATGAATTTACTCACGAAGTTTATGAGCCGCGACCGGTCTCCAGTCATATGCTTGGAACAGCCTGAGTCCAGGTACCACAGAACGATTTGAACGATCTGCAGTTGAACACAATCAAGAATGGATAACTGGATAATTGGGATCCCCATGCAAGAATGGGTTACATTTGGTTAGTAACAGTGATTGGAACACCCACATCAGAGATAGAAACATTCATATCAGAAATTGAAGCAATGGAATCATTATGAATAGATGCAGTACTAGTGTCCGTATTTGCCCTATTCAATGTATGTTCACTTCTAAAGGGAATAGTTCTACCAGTAGGCATCCATTTTCTAGTGGGCATTGCCTGATTAATCTTATGGCCTACAGGTATCCATTGATAACCTATCTTACTAAATGTTCTTCCTATGGACTTCCACTGTTTTCTAACTTTCTTTTGCCTTTGCCTTTTTGCCTTCTTAGCATGATATTTAGTATTGACAATGTTAACTGGGGGTTTGACATCATTAGACAAAGCATTCACACCACATTCATGATTAGAAACAGAATTCAAGTAGACATCATTACAAGGTTTGCAAATAGTTACAGAATTTGAATTAATTACAGTACGCCTATGGCAAATACTAGAATCAACACGATTCGTTTTATTCGGCTCAAAGTTAAAGTTCCTAGGTTGGTCTTCTACTCTCTTCCAATGCACATTCTTAGCTTGCGAGGTCCTATCATTCCTTGTATTGTCTTGAGACTTTGACCTGCTTGCTTTAATGTCACTGATTACTCCTGTAGAGGGAATGGGAACATTAGTTGGTTTTGCTACTCTTTGCATCTCCTGTATAGATGTGCTGGGGTCTGAACTACATGCAGGCACACTAAGGTTTACTTTCTTAACACAAGAAGGCACACTAGAGTTCGCTTTATTAGCACTAACAGATCTGGAATCTGAACTACTTGAAGGCACACTAAGGTTCACATTCATAACATTGGGCATTGAATGGATTTCATGCTTGGCACTAGGCATAGAACAAGGAATCAAAGGATTAACTCTCTCACCTAAGGACTTAGGGCATATTGTGATTAAGCATTCTAGAAGTTCTTGAGATCGTTCGACATATAAGCATGCATGCCCAATTGCATTATCAAGTGGTTTCTCTAACTTATCCTCTTCAACAATCTCACGGAGACATTCTAGACAATCCTTAAGGTATGAGAAATATGTTTGAATTGCAAGTTTGTTATTCCTAAGATGAGGGGGGACATATTTCACAGACAAAGCATATCTATTACAAGAGTGAATCATTGATACACCATTCTCCCCATTGGTCATTGGCATTTTCCCTTTTACCTGGCTCTTCAGATTCTCAATTTCCTTTTGCAATGAAGCTATTTGTTCGTTATTTTTGTTGCGAGTGACCTTTATTGATTCAAATAACTCATTGAAATGACGTTTAACCTTTTCATTTTCTTCTAGAAAACTTTTGTTTTCCTTTTGTAATGCATTTACTAAGTTTTGAAGATGAAACGTTTGAGAATTCTGCGAATCTAAAGGAGGAGACATTTGGGAGCCTGTCACATTGTTCTTTTGACCCTTTAATTGAGAGATTCGGGCTTTCAACTTTCTGATCGTGTTACAGTGAGCTTGAATCTGTTCATCACGTTTGTTAATTTGAAAAACTGCATCAAACTCTGGAGCATCTGAGGATGTCTTGATATTTGAAGTTTTGACATTTTCTTTAAGATGTTGATATTTTAGTTGTAAATTAAAATGCTCAACCTCTAGTTTAGAAAAATGTTTAACCAAATTGTCGTGATCATCCAGTTCAATTTTCTCATTTAGTTTAGAATTAGTATTTTCAAGCTCAATGACACGATCATGAGAGACTTTCAGGGCAACAGATAATTCATGAAATTGAGAAGCATTAATGGAACAGTTTGTAGCAGTGAAAAACACATCTTGAGTAATACATTCAGAAATAAGAGTCACATTCAATGTATGCAAGTTCTTCCTCTCAATCTCATTATATTTTAGTGCTCGCTCATAGTCACTAACCTCAACTATCATTGCATCAAACTCCTTTTCCATTTCTTTAATGTCTAAGTTCCTTCCCTTTTTAAGACTTTCAAAATGATCTTTTAGTTGTTTAAAGAAAGGCATGACTTCAGTTAAATAACATTCTTTCGTTTGCTCAAAACCCCTTTCCCCTTCAGTTATACCAGTGGGTGTGATCCTCTTCTTACAATTTTTCTCAAAATCAACAAATAGTTGAAAAATAACATATTGACTGATTAAGGTCTTGCTTTTAGTGGCAATAGTCCTAGGAACTAAATGCATTGGTGTATTGGGAGGATACACAGTCGCTGATGGCATTTTCCTAAAGGGGGGGGGGGGTTAGTTACAACAAGATTCTCTGTTTTTTGCTTATCTAAATCCTTTTTCCAGAACACTTGTTCAGGTGTTAACAACGTCTGAGGCTTAAACATGTTCAAGGAAATCCAATTTTCCTTCTTGTAATCATGGGGTGTGATATTTATTTTCTTCTCTTTACATTTAGGATCATCTAGTTTCTTGTTCATCTTTTCCCTAGTGACATCATCTGATTTCTTATCTTCCTCAGTGCACTCAACGCAACTAGGTTTCTGTCAGGCTTAAGGATTTCATTGCCATCATAAAGAACCTTATGAGCATTTCTAGCCTTCTTAATGACCTCTGGATTTGGTTCCTCAACAAGGGGAATGCTATGCTTATCGCTTAAGACTCTATGGTTAGTGATTAAGTGAGCAGTCTGAATGGTATTTCCTTGTACGTACAACTTATTTTCAAGCTTGTTCTTCAAGGTTTTTAGATTAGAAAAATCATTCAAAATTTTTGATTCCTTAAAACTGAATTCTTGCTTAAGCATTTCAACATTTTCTTGAAGTTCTTGTTTTTGCTTAGCAGTTTTAGAAAGCTTATCTTGTAAGGAGTTTAACTCTTGTTTCAATACTTCTTCTCTAAACCTACTTTTTCTAATAGTTGTACGCATTTGGTCATCCATTTCCTGCTCACGGGAGGTTAATTCAAACTTAGCACGTTGTTCATAAATAGCAACACATTCTTTATAAGCATTAAGTTCAGAAATAACAGAATCATCAGGGGCACGTGCAGTGTATTCGTCAAAAGCATAGTCATTATTGACTGCATAAGATACATTACTTGGTACAATCTCTCTTTCACTTTGTTTCACATATTGATCATATGGGACAACATTGATATTACCCATATTTTCAATATCTGACTCAATAATTATAGTTGATTGTACTTCGTTATGTATCTTTTGCTCATCAACTTCATCGTATAATTTTAATACCTCAAAAATGATTTTGTCTTTGGATGGACCAGCTTGTGGTGATGAAGAGACTTTAGGAGAGACCATTGGAGAAATGCTAGCCATGAAAATGGTTTGTGCAGTGGGTTCTTCATCAACATCAGAGTCGTATGCATCACAATCAGCTACTTGAAAGGCATTCTGATGATTATGGCCTATCTCCTGAATTGGTTGCTCATCCACATCTGCATCATATGTCTTAGCATTTCCCTCAGCCAAGAACAACAACTCCTCTTCATCCAAAGCTGCACCATTATCCTGAGCTTGCACAAGCAACATCTTATCCCTGAAGTACTCGGCATTCTGAGGGCGTTTTGGCGATGTGCAGTTCCTTGCAATGTGTCCCTCACCTCCACAGTTGTAACATTTGATTGGCTTAGCTTGACCTTGGTTTCCATTCCTTCCCCTATTCTGATTTGCAGCATAACCTCTACCAGCTCCACCTCTTCCTTGTTCGTACTGCCTTTCTTGAACTGGCTGCACCATAACCTTTCCATCTCTGACAGTTGCCTGATTGTGTGGATTAGATGATGTTCTGAGGTTGTTGTTGGTGTGTGGGAGAGAGTTCATGTTTTGACTGATCATGAGACCCAGTTGATTAATGAAGTTTCCCACGTGTGCATCAGCATCAGCTTGTTTGAACATAGGATCGGGAATGAGTTTGTGATTACCATTACCTATAGGTATGACTTGTGAGGCTTTGGTTGTGATTCCAATGTTTGAGTAGAAGGCAGTTGAATCATTCGATGAGCTTGTCTCTCCCTGGTTGGTTTTGATCTGATTAAGAATCCTTTTTTCAAACATAGCATGTCTCTCATTCTAGAGAAGGAAGGCATACAGTTTCTCATAGTTTGTATTCTTCAATCCTTTAGTGAGCTTCACAGAAGTGACAAACTTGTACCATTCTGGATTCATGTTGTTTACAAACTTTGAGTTCAGCTGAATGTTTGGCATAGTCATTCTGATGTTCCTCATATCATTAACAAGCTTGTGGAATCTCACGTAATACTCATAGACACTCTCATCTGGTTTCATCTTGAAGTGTTCAAATTCATCATAGAGTTGTGATTCTCTGTCTTCCATAGTTAATTCAGAACCTGAGAGAAGCATCTTGACATTATCCCACACTGCCTTGGCTTCGGTGTTGTGATTGATCAGCTTGTAGATATCTTTTGGAAGACCTTGAAGTACGATGTTAGAAGCCCTGATATCAGCATCAAGTCTCTTTTTCTCCTTATCATCGAGCTCATCATATGTCTTTGGTCTGTCAATTCCATAGATCATTGTTCCATCTTCAGGTGTATCAATTAAGTCTCTAGTAGTCTCAACCTGATACGGTCCTTCATCAATGGATTTGAGAATGTTGACTCCATTTTCCTTTCCAAGACAGTACAATCTGATTCGTTGAGCCCAAGAGTCGTAGTCAGTTCTGTCAAGCATGGGTGGACGAGTACCTGAGCCAGCTGCTTGAACATCCTCGGAAACAGTGGAGATGATTGTAGGAACGTTGGTAGACATGATGACAGATTAGACGGGATTTTATAACTCTATGATTAAACCGGGAAATAGATTCTTTCACGGGATTTTACTAAATCAAGAGAAAACCGTATTACAGACAGAGTCAACCAAGTCGCTAAGTAAAATTTTGACAGCAAGTCGCTAAGCACCAAGTCGCTAAGTTGTCAAGTCGCTAAAGAGCAACCCGCTAAGCACCAAATCGCTAGCAAAATTTTGACAGCAAGTCGCTAAGTTGTCAAGTCGCTAAAGAGCAACTCGCTAAGCATCAAATCGCTAACACCAAGTCGCTAACAAACTTAAGTACAAGTCGCTAACTTTCACCAAGTCGCTACCCGTAGTGGAGACTCCACTAAGTGTACTGTTTGTCGGCTTGTCTCAATAGACAAGTCGCTCGCTCAACTCGCTAAGGCCTTCAACTACAACTCGCTACCAAATTACAAAGCAAGTCGCTACCAAGATAACTTATCCGTGGCTTAATTCGCTAGCAAGAAAAACACATAAACACCACTTTTCAATCCAAAAACAACCCAACCACGATGATTCAAGCTTAAAAATCAAAACCCACGCACATACAATGATTCTAAACACAAAACTACACCCAAGATTCAAACTTTAACACTAGAAATGATCCAAATGATGCAAAAACCACTAAACTTTTTCAAACTCTAAAACAACCTAAAAGTCACTAGAAATCCAAATATATGTAAGAGCTGATCAAACCATGGCTCTTGATACCATTTGTAACATATTGGATTTCATAAACACACTAAATCATAAGATCAAATAGGCGTACAAAGAGTTCTAGAGAGAGAAAGTTAGAGGTTTAGGGAACTTTAATGAGAGAAAGAAAAGTCTTATTATGAGCTCCAACTCTCTACCTTGGAAGGTAGAGAGTATTTATAGTCTTTACATAAAACGCCACCTAACGGGCTGTGGATCAGGCATACAGTGGGTAAAGACCCGTCCGTCCTCCACGGTGTTACTTAAACTAAATACTACTTAACTTATGATAATCTACCACTACGAGCTTTCTAACGATTACATATACTTGAGGTGACCGACTCTTTATATTCTGGATTTACTAAATCCTAACATACTTGTTGATAATGATGTTTAAAAATGCTTGTTTAGTATCACAATCGAATAAATAGGTTTTTAATGTGTTTATTGTTAGTGTTTTAAAAAGAAACACACCCTTAGACTTTCTTACTCTTTGTCTAGTAAGATTATTTTTTAATTTTTATAAATCATGGTTATTGAAAAGATTAAAAAAAATTGTATTTGTTAGATAAAAAAAAATTGTATTTGTTAGACTTTCTTACTCTTTGTTTAGTAAGATTATTTTTTAATATTTGTGGTGTAGTATATTTTTATAATTTATATTTTTGCCTTGGGTTGTCTGAATTATTGTAATTTAACATCAAAAAATGAACTTTCATGATGATGATCTTTTTTTGATAATGATTTTCGATTGTCTGTATATTTTTGTAATTTAGATTTTAAGAGTCATGAAAATGTGGTATCCGACTATATTATTTGAATCATGAAAATGTGGTTGTCATTGATTAAAATTAAGTTTTAAGTTTTAAGGTTCAAGTGAAATTTATTATATCTATCTGAACTATAATAGCCCACGATGTCATCTACACTTGCATATATGTTCATGAAGTTGATTCATAATGCAAACCGATGATAATCAGTGTCTATTACTTTTACCTGGTTTAAGTGTAAAACTGAATAGTTAGTATACAGTGATGATAATCAGCGTGTACTTACCATCAATCAAAATAATCAATTAAGTTTAATCCTTGAGAATACTACATTTACTACACTCGAAACCAACTGATATACTTATTCGTCTCATGTTCAAACTTTTTCATTACCTCTTTTACAAATAATTTATAAAAATGAAATTGTCCAAGTGGTCCTTTATCAAGGTTAAGATTCATTAAAATGTTTTTATATAATCTTTTACAACGTTATGATATTTTCACGTCATATTTTAAACGTTACATGAAACACTTACCACAATATCGCATATTGTTAATTGTATGTTGCTAGAAACTTCCGTTGTGAAGCACGGGTACTCGCCTAGTATTAAAATTCGTATATATTGATATCCTTCTAGTAAATTCTAATTTATTGATTATTGACTTTAAATTGCATGGGAATCATAAGTGTTTGATACCGTTTTTTTTTTCGTGCTACGTTGTTGTTTGTGTTTTTTTTTTTAAATTCTGGCTTTTTTTGTATTTTTTTAAACTATATGGATTTTTTGGGACTTTCATATTAATGTGTTGACTAATAGTACTTGGTCCATTCGTTTTTGACCTACCTAATTTTTTATTACTGCTCTCTCAATTGTCGATCATCTAACCATGGCAGGGAAGCCAAACATTCAAGAACTCTTGGCGGCTTGTGGTTCCACTGACCTTGCCACTGCTTTTAAGTTCCTCTTTAGCTGTGAGGTGACTGAAGATCGGAGTTTGCTGAATCGTTTGGAAGAGGAGCGTGACCAGCTAGAGCGCAAGGTACACAAAAGGGATAGAACCATTATGGAAACCCACAGGTATGGGCCTTTCGTTGGGCAAGCTGTAGATGGTTTAGGGGGTTTGGTGGAATTGCAACGTATTGATAGGGACACGTTGGTTGCTCTGGTGGCCCTTCTAGACTCGGTGCGTGATGGGATAGCAGTGAAGGAGAGGCAAGTTGGGCTAATGGAGCAGAATGAGGGGATGTCTGATTAGTTTAGTGGTCTGTGGCTTTTGTTGGTGGTTTTTTTCGAGCTGCTTGGTTGATGGGTTGTTTGCAGCTTTTATTAGTTGGATTAGGCATGGTTGGTTAGAATTATTAGTAATGCTTTTATAAAGTTATGTATTGTGTCTTGATGGATGTACCCTTTAGTAGGGTACCATTTTGTTTTGTGTAGGATAATGCATCTGATGTAAGGAAACTATTGTAAGTTTGTCTATGGTAATGGAAAATCAGTATCTTTAGCCTATATATGTTTTATTCTTTTATCTATTTTTTGTGTGGTAAGGTGTTTGTAGTGGTTTAGACTGTGTTGGCATGTTTCAGTTTTTTTATTCAATTGTGCACAACTCTGTGCGTCTAAACTTTTCTATGATGCTTTTTGGGATAGCTCTTTGTAGTGGCTTATACTGTTGGTAGTGGTTTGTGGATTGTCCCTTTTCTTTTTGTATAAATGTTACCTGTGCCTTGTGTTTAGTTATGTTTGCTCTTGTTGAATGATATAGTTGTTGTGGCTGCTATGTCGCGTCCTGGTTGTCTTGCGGAACTTGGTTTTGCATGCGATAGTGATGCACTCCAGGATCAGATGTGCCTTTTTTTCGAAAGGGAAGTTATTGCTGCTCGTGAATGGGAGACTATGGTACGTCTGTGTTGCTTCGAGATTGCTGCACGTATCAGGTACCTGGATGACTTGATCAAGGAGGTTCTTCAGGAACGGCATGATCCGGTTGTGGCGAATTCGGTTACATTTCTCAGGGAGGTGCTGGCACATGAGCATTTTAAACAGGTTATGTTTCAGGGAATGCTTCGTGAGGCTCATACCGCTCTTCGAGCTGCAGCGGGCTACATCATCAGTATTCGTGCACTGTAATGGTTTATTGTCTTTGTCAAGTGTTTGTTTATGTGAGATCAAGGATCGTGAGTTTCAAGCATAATGTGAAGTTAAAGTGTAGCTACTTTTATCGCCTGTTTAGTTAGTGATAGTTTAGCCTGTTGTGGTGCTTGGTTAGTTTCTGGCGTGTGATAGTTTGTGTTTGTGGTATATGTGTAAAAGTTTTATTCAATTGAAGTTATGTTGCTATGTTTCCATTGGATTTTTTTCCTTGTATTTGTGTATAGAATTCATGGCATTATGTAGATATGTGATAGTAATATGTACTAATGACTGTTTACATTGATTGAAAATGGCATGGCTTAGCCTGCCTTTCTACAGCCTTGTGATTTACCTAGTTGGTCTATGTACATTGTTCGATACCTTAGAGATTACTGATCTGCAGTGATTACTGTACATACCCTACACCTAAAGTCTTTTACATTGGCCTATTAAGTTTAACTATCTTATATTAAGGAGAAACAAACCGGTGAATGTTTATGCCATCATTCTTTTTTAGCCTTTTTAGCTTCTGGTTCAGATGTGCCACCTTCTTCCTCTGGGAAAAGTTGTTTGCGGATCTCTGTGGACGCTTAGGGTATAGATGGATATAGTTTTCATCTGTGCATCTGGGTACTTTATTGAGACCTAATAATGCAAACATTATTTTTTGTTTTTTCACATGTGAAAGTAAAATTCAAATGTGCAGAATTTTAATTCTAACACATTGAAAATATTTTTTATGAATCCTAAAAAATTGCATCTATCAGTATTACAAAGTAATTACACGCATAAACTTCCGTTAACATAATTAAACATACATTACCCAAAATACCATTAAGTATTATAGTTATTTCGTCCTAACCAATGACATTACATAATTAGACATAAACAGATTCACCTAAAGATACTACATAGCATACCACATGATCTACCAAAAGTCATAGAATCCTAAAACATCCACATTACATAATTACACACATAAACTTCCGTTAACATAATATGAAATTTCAAAAGAGAATATTCATTCATATCATGCTTCAGCAAACATGGAATATGGGAAACTGAATTTGCCTTCCTCCAACACGTTCAGGAATGATTTGAACCATCTTAAAACGCATCATTTTTGGCTGAACAAACCCACAAAGTTTGCCAGAACCCCTCCAGTTTCCTTTCATTACAACATGATTGGTTCTTTCTGGTTGTAACCTGTGTCGCACCATCTCTATGACCATCGGTAACCTAATGCGGCGGTGGACAACATATGCCTTTGTGTACGTATGCATGAAGCGTGGCGGTCCACAGAAGTTAGCCGGTATTGTCTGTCAATTTAAAAAAACTCACTTCAATTTTTATCTAAACATTTCAGAATAAAACAAACAACAAGGCATTCTCTTCATCATCATGATCAGCATTTAAAATAAACATTTGTAAGAAATAGATTTTAATTCTTACTAGTTTGAATGAGTCACTGACGTATGCACATAGAGGTGTATAAAAAACATTCTCTTCATCATCATGATCAGCATGTAAAGGCCAACGGCAGATTGAAGCCAGCCTCTTATCTGCATTATAAAATACATATATGATGGTCATCGACCAAAAAATATTTTATACTTAAAATTGTATTTGTTCAATAACAATACCTTTGATGTCACGAAACTGTATTAGACGTGGATCCCTCCTTATCATAGTTGGTAATATTTCCTCTCTTGAAAGTCCCAAACCGTCACCTCCAATAATAACAATAGACAAGTTGTTATTTCCCCTATTTGTAAACACAATTCTTTGTCCAGATTCTAAACCAACTGCATTCCCCAAAGCTTCCCATCCTTGTCCGAAAAAACAATTGTCCCTTTTTGTTGAATTCAAATCCAACTGAACCCTCATGTGGTCAACATTGAAGAACAAAATTTTCACAGCTAAATCGAAACCTGTTCACCAATATGTTTTGCAAGAACTCTCCTGGTAGAATCTATCATGGATTACATGTAAAGAGATATAATTATAATATCAACAATTCATAGTTTATAAAAATTAATAATTTTTTTAAGTTACATAAAGGTTATTTCAGTCATTTACCTGATTTGTAGGAGTGTACTCAACCAAGCATCGAGTAAGTCTATGACCTATGATGTTCCTGTCATATCCATAGCATTCCGATCCATCTTCCACATAAACACTAACATAATAAGAATCTACTCCTTGCCTTATAAAATGTATATCTATGGCATTTGCTGGCACATTTGAGTGAACAAAATCAATCCAATCTTGGTCCCACAATACCCATCTTCCATCAATCCTTTCAAGCTCAACCTTATACCTATCCATATCATTCCCAGTAAGATAAAGCATGTTGTTTCCAGTGTAGAAGTGATCATCAAACACTTGTGGTAGTTCCTGTCAAAAACATATACAAAAATACAAGATTTAATTTGGTACACAACGCTAACATCATGTTATAATGTTAAATATAAATAAATGCATTTTAAAATTTTTACCTGTTGTTGTTTGAAAGTGTTGTGTACATACTTGAAAACAAATTGCTGACCCATCCTGCATTACACTTAGTTCAGTTTTTTTCAGCCATTCAAATTTTGATGATCAATCAACTAAATGTTTTTTAAAACATAATACTTTAACATTAAAAAAAGAAACCACTAAAACCTATTGAGGATCTTAGTAACAATCAATACTAACTAATTATTGACTAACCATTACCTTTATATACTAACCAATAAAACAACAAAACATCATATTTTTATAAAACATAAGATATTTTAGATGTTCCATTATCAAGACACCTCTAATACTTATTGAGGATATTACTAACAATCTATACTAACTAGTTTAAGAATGAAGTTTTGTTACAATTAAATCTATAAAAGATCAATAACACGAAAAATTGTTCCATTATAATTATTAATCACTTTTTATGATATACCCAATTATAGGCCAACTTTAAAAGTGGCTATAATCGAGCTCGAGTCGAGTTTCGAGCTCGTTTGAAATCCAAAGCTTAAACGAGTTTGAGTCGAGTTTCGAGCTAGAGTTTTACTAATTGAGTCGAGTTCGAGCTTGGCAATACTCGACTTGATTCGTCTCGTTTACACCATAAATACCCATTATTCTTGAAACTATATTTTGATTACTCTTAAAACATCAACTTACAAAAGATCATATTCAAACATAGATCGACCAAATTATAGGCCAACTTTAGTCAAAGTTGTGTAAACACATTACTTCATCTTCAATAGGACTGATTATATAAACTATTTCTTATTTATCATTATACTTTAGTCAAAGTTGTAACACATTACTTCATCTACATTAGGACAGATTATACTTCACTATTTCTTATACTAAACATTAACATTTGATAAGTAAATTAATGGATGAAGGATCATAAAAATAAAAATAAAAAATACGGACTTGAACTAACCTTTCAATCTTCTTAAAAATCCGGACTTGAACTAAAAATACGGTTTAAAACCTTTCATTTTCAAAATCTTTCATTTACAAATACCTTTTCATTTACAAGATCATAATCGTAGAATTGTATCAGAATCGTAAGATTCTATGAAAATGTATATATTTTTGTATAGATGTTGTAGTTTTATATACGAATTTAAATGGATGATAAAAGAAAAATTTAGATGTTCAAGTACCGTAGTTTAATATTAGATATATTTAGATTAATGTGAAAAGATAGTGTTAATTTATAAAATCATGATTCTATGACTTTTTTTATAGACGATTATTTATGTTTTGCGTAAATATCTTCACATTTTTATGTTTTTAGCAAGTAAATAAATCTTTTTTTTTTTTTTTTTTTTTTTTTTTTTTACTAACGTTTTTTTTATACCTACAAAAAATGAAAACCGAACCAAATTGAATTAAATATTTGATTTTGGTTCGGATATGGTTTTAGCAACATAAAAACCAAATTCACATAATTATATATATTTTTTTTTATATATTTGTATACAAATAAAAAACTTTTAAAACTACTTCCTAGTATAAATATATCATATTTTAAACTTGAATTCGGGTAAATCCAAAAACCAAACCAAATTCAAATTCGGTTTAATCAAAAATAAATTTGGTTCGATTTTTGATTTTACGTATAAAAATGTTTAATTAAATTAAGTGAACCAAATAAATCGAACGACCAGATAACCGAACAGACAAACACAATAAAAACTTTAAAAATCAAAATTAGTTTGATCCAACATTAAACACAAAACCAACTAACTGGAATTTCACTACAACATTAAAGTCCATCAAAACACAAAAACAAAACACAGAGGCCCAAAACATTAAAGTCCCTTTTCCCTTGTTCCGCTTGTCTAACTGGACTTTCACTACAACAGAATCACAACAACACCTCCTTCTCAAGCTAGGGTTTTTCAGTGGTTTTCCCCTTTCTTCCAAAACACATCAAACCATTTTTCAAATAAAATTTTCATCAACACCAACAACTACCAATATGTTTGCCATTGTCCACCACCACCATCATCATTAATCAGGACCATCCTCCATTGTTTATCATCATCATCATGAGTAAGTGGATTAAAGAATTTGATTCATGATTATAGATAAAATATTTTTTTCTTCTATATGTTTAGTAATTAGTTTTGTTTAGTAATTAGAAAGTTGAACTCTCGTTGTTTATCAACGCACACTAGGTGTTCGCTGAAATGCTAGTTATCTTAACATGTGAAGATAAGTTGATGTTTTTAGTTGGCGCCAATTAATTATAAAGAAAGAGAAACTTATGGCGGTTGAACCTACCTCATTTTTATGTAATGTAATTGTTAAAACTTGTCACATGTGAAGATGTTATATGATGGTCTACGTAGTTAATTGATGTTTTATACACGATTATTTATGATTTGTAGGAATATCTTCGCGTGTGAAGATTTTCAACAAGATTGATGTTGAAAACATAGAAAATATTGATATTGCATAGATAGTACATAAACAAACACTAAAACAGTTTTCGACAACTAAAAAACTAATATGATACAAAAAACATAAAAAGACCATCATCATAAACTACTTTTTAGTTCTAGAGCTATCTCCCTTGCTTTTCTTATTTGCTTTGAGTCATTGAAACAAATTTTCAAGACTACTAATCATATTTTCCAAATTATAGATATCTTCAAATCTTGTAGCATTATTCACTTGTTGCTCTACTTCGTTTTTATCATCTTCCTCAGTTTGTTGCACCAGCTCACTTTGCTGCATCACCTCACTTTGAAACTCTTCCTCCACCTGATTTTGCTGCACTGTCTAACCTTCCTGCACCATTTCACCTTGCTGCACGACCTCACTTTCATCCTCCTCCTCATTCTCTAGATCTTCCTCATCTTCATCTTCTTCCTCCTCTTCCCCATTAAGTCCATAAATCTCATTCCAGTAGAAGTCTTGGCGACGTAGCCAAGTAAGGATATTTGTCCTCATCCACACACTCACTTGCCTATACGAACCATATTCTGAAATCAGTTCTTCCCCAAAAGCATCTAACACTGCGTCAAAAAGCAAATAGCTGTTTAAGACAAACTCATACTCTTCTTCATCATTTTGAAAGTTTCCATTTGGTGCTGCCATTTTTCTTGAGTGAGAATAAGAGAGAAGATAGTGAGTGTGTGTGATAATAAGAGAGCAGAATTATGTAGTACAATATGGAGTAGAGAGTAGATAAAATAAAGTATCTTTTACACTTTGCTGTACTTTAGTGAGAATAATGTCAAAAAAGTAAATTATGTAATCAGTAACAAGAATCTTATCTTTAAATTCTGTCACAAATAATCTTACCTTTTTTCTTATCTTTACATTGTGCTGCAGTTTATATAATTTTTGAATTTTTTTTCACATGTGAAAAGAAGTATTTAGTAGTATTAAATAATTAAAAGTATTAAATTTTTGAACATGTTTTGAGTAATTTTTAAACATTTTACCCAAGTTTTTTGATGAACTTGTGATTTATAATTTGTATGTTCAGACATTTAAATGGCAACGAAAAATGGCTTTAAATACTATAACAGTTAAGTGTTGTCTAATTGATGTGTAATTAGCATTTTTAACACTTTTAGCATATGGAAGAGGTGATGCAGTAACTTATAACAGATATGCAGTAATTTTACTTGAGTTGTCTAATTGATGTGTAATTAGCATTTTCAATTGAGTTGACTTTTACTTGTACAGGTTATTTGCGGCTTCTATGGCATCCATATCAGTTTCTATTTCTAGTTCTCGGTGTTTTGCCTCTGATATAATAGCAAGTGGAACTATAGGCATCAAAGTCAGACGTCGAGAACTAGAAATATAAAGACAGACTGAGTAGATGAGTTTCAATTCACCTATGCCTTTAAGAGTGTTACGGTTTGATTATTTTATTTATTTATTTATTTTTTGTCATAATTGTTAATCAATCAAATTTAGGTGTTTTTGGTTGTTTTACAATCTCAAATCTTCAATTTGTAGGTAAGCTGTTTTATGTTTCTTGCATTAACGTTTTTATAAGCTCTTATTACTTTAAAAAAGATAACTCTTACAAATTTAATATACCATTTTATTAAATAAAAAATGTAACAACGATAGCATTTGCAAGTTTGAATACTGACTCTTTGCTTGTGAATAACTAGAAACACCACCGATACCTATCACAATGACAGACCAACAAAAGATATGGAAAAAGCGAAAAAGATAAAGCTTGTGACTAAAAAACTGCAAAGAGGGAGTTGTTCCAAAGATGATCATGAAGATGCAAGACAACAGAAAGGTAAGTCTTACAAACTTACAAGCCAGTTTTATTGAATGAAATATGTTTCAATCATCTTTGATGGCTTTCACAAAAATACTACAAATAACACTGATGATAGAATTACGCACATGCATAATTGCAAACACAACAAACAACAGAAACCACACACTCAGAAATCCATCAAACCCCTAAGTTTTTGAACAAAAATGTCATTGTCACGAGCATTGAGCTCCAATTCACGCGCCAGGATGCGCATCTGCATGACCTTTTGGTCATCTCTAGCTTGGATAACCCTTAGATACTCTGCTGTCAAGCGGCAGATAAAAACAAAAGAAGCATAGATACCACAAATAATGATCTAAAATAATGCATGGATCATTTACTGTCATTCAATATCAAACAACAGAAAATAGCCAATTAATTTACTATTTGTGCAGCCACTTTAAAAACCAGCCACAAATTGCCACTAGATTTGCTTTTTCCACTTACACATATTCACAAGAGTTACTATTTATGAAGACACATTGAAAACAGTTTCTGCCTAACCATTTACTTCAAACAGTTTTCAACAAATTGCGTATACTTCAAAAAGTTTCTACCTAATCATCAAATGCTAATTTTTTTTGTTACAGCAAGTTTACACATGTTTTGTTTCTAATGTTCTTACTTTTATTATGTTTATGCAGTGGCAATGGAGCATGCAACTGCAGAAAAAAGGATACTAAATGTTAACTTAACAATGTAAATGTTTGAATTGGCGTTGTTAAAAACTGATATGTTTTGCATCATATTTTTTCTGGAACTGATATGTCTGATGAAACATTCCTAATCTTTTGTGTAAAAGTCTGACTCAACGTATGGTATTTTTCCATGGCAAGGTACTAATCTTTTGTAAGGTGGTTACAGTTGGGCTATAGAAATATGTAACAGTTGCATACAACAAAAAATTGTGGTATGTTTAGATAGCGGTTAATAATCTTTTGTGCCTCACTTGGGCTAATATTTATCTCAATTGTTATGAATTTTTTTCACATGTGAACTTTTTATAGATTTTTAATTTTTTACTTTTTTATTTTTCTTTTTAATTTTATAATATTTGTAATAATATTTTTTCCTTTTTATGTTTTTTGAATTTCAATTTTACTAGTATTGTTGTTGACATTTGTTTGAGAATATGTTAATTTTTTTAAATTTGTTGCATGTGATTTTTTTTTTCACAACTGAAAAAAAATTGATAGAGTTACAAGAATATCTTCGGATGTGAAAGATTTGAACAAGGATTGATGCTTTCTTCTTACTCGCATTGTATTTATACTAGAGTTGAAAAAATAGCATATATTGAATGTTTTATAGATGATTATTTATGTTTTGTATGAATATCTTCACGTGTGAAAGTTTTGAGCAAGTAAATGAAGCTTTTGAAATTTCTAGCGTATAACGGTAACCCTTTTATGTTGGGCTTTAATATTGGACACAAAGATGTTAAATATTGGGCTAAAAATTCAAATAATACAAAAAAATTTAAAATTGGTAGCCACAAAAAAAAATGAAGTTTATTTAAATATGATGTATTTCTTTTTGGATTTTATTTTATGTTTTAACATTTTATTTTCTTATAAAGTTATTTCAGGTTAATTAAATTTCCGTCGTTTTAACTAATTAACAACTATGGTTGTCGGAGTTAATTTTTAATACAACAATTACATATCGTGTTTGCTTGTGCAAATAATGCAATTCTACTAATTTTAAAAATTTTAGAAAATTTTAATTAAACTACATGTGTTCACGATGCGGTTCAATTCAATTATGGTGGAGATTTAACTTATATAGTTGGGATTTAGATTAACAATTAAAATAATTTCAAATACAGTTCAACAAAAAGATTAAATAAGGTTTTGAACAGTATTGATCCTTTTAGAGAAGAGCGGTTTAAATAAGGTTTCTGCTGACTGTGGAAATGTTGGTTTCTGCTGGTGGTTTAGTGTTTCTTCTTGTAGAACATGTTTAATACGATATATAAGGACTCGCATTTCTACTGGTAACAAGGGAAAAAGGGTAATTTTGGGATTAAATCATTTAAATTGGTCAAATAATCTTTTTACATGAGATAATTGGCAATTAATTTGCAAAATAGCGTAACTTTTCAAAACCCCCAATTTCCTATTTAATCATTCAATTAACATACCGTCTCTTTTCTATAATACCCAATTCCTCTCTCTCTGTCATCAATCTACTGGTAATTATACTCAACGGCGACTTTAAAATTCAAGGGAGACCATAACAAGGTGGCCTATCTGGATAAATCAAAAGGAAGTGAGGATTATCATCAAATCCTTGACTTTTTCAACCGTTCTTCACTCAGGTATGCTTTGACACATTGCCCTCCCATTGTCTATGACTCGTTAGTCAGGCAATTCTGTGCTACGGTCTCTACAAGAACTCTTGAGGGTAGGCCCCAAGAGATTGTAGCAACCATTGATGGTAGTGAATGTGTGATTTCTGAATCATCTGTTTGGACTCATCTTCATTTGAATGATGGGGAGGGATTGTTTGATTTTACCCAGACCCATATTCTTGAGGGTATGGCAACCCTTGGTTATCCAATTGACGGCACATTTACCTTTTACAAGAACTGATTTTCTCCACAATGGAAATTTCTTGTTCATACCCTACTTCAGTGCCTCAGTCCCAAGTCAGGAGGTTGGAAATTTCTTGTTCATACCCTACTTCAGTCCCAAGTCAGGAGGTTGGGATCAATTTTCAAGCTCTCTTGCCTCTGGTATTATTTGCCTATCTGATGGGAGGACCTACAACTTTTCTCGGTATATTTTTATGGAGATGGTTGGGAACATAGGGGCTAATACTAAAACTAAATTTCTCATGTAGCCTAGGTTTCTCCAAATGATATTAGGTATTCAGACCACTAATACTACACCCATGGCCATGGTTAGGCTTACTTCCAAATTATTTGCCACCATGAAGACTAAGTTTGATGGGATCCATAACCCCTGTTGCCAGCTATGTTGACTAATGGCAATGATGGTGATGGTACAGCTGTTACAGCTGGTGGTAACATACCACTTCCCACACCTGGAAATGATGGTCTTGATGAAACTGTTGATGCTGGTGGTAATATACCACCTCCCAAACCTGGTAATAATGGTGCTGCTGCAACTGTTGCTGCTGGTGGTAATCTACCACCTCCCACACCTGGCATAGTTGGTGCTGGTGCAGCAATTGCAACTGCTGGTAACATACCACCTTCTACGCTTGAGTCTGCTGATCCTACTGCAGACGATGGTGCTGGTGCTAATCCACCATCTCCTCCCAGTCATACCACCCATGTTTACCCAGGCACCTCTACAAGGCAACCCACTCCTAGTCCAACTAGGCAGCCTTTTGAAGATGATACATTTTTAGGTGGTAATTAGAATGCTTCTCCTTCAAGGTCCAATGATGCTCCACACTCACCTTGTAAACATACTGGTGGAGCTGAGGATTTTGATACTCTCACGTTTATGTCCTCTTTACTTGACAGGTGCATGCAGAAGGTTGATACTTTGGAGTCAAAACTCAGGGACACCAGAAAAAATCTTGGTCGTGCAGTTCTTAGTTTGATTGCCAGAGTCAATCATTTGGAGGGACAACCTAAGAGGCTTAAGAGATATGCTGTGCTTTCTGACTCGGAGGATGAAAACGAAGCACCAAAGGATGATATTGACATGGATGCTCTCCACGAGTTGGCAAGTGTCTCCCTAGCAGATGCCAATATAGAGGATGCAGAGCCTGAAAAAACGGACGAGTTTAATTCTACTTTCCAGGAAGCTGAGCTTAATGATGAGATTCCAGTTTCAGACACATCTTACATGTCCTATAGCAGACGCAGAGCTTTGAGACGTCTAAAGAGGTTACCAGATGTCTCAGCTTTTGAGAGGTTCAGTTCTCAAGTTTTTGTTGCTCAGACCTCCGTTGCTGCTGCTCAGGCTGATCCTCCTCAGGCTGATCTTGTTGCTGCTAGTTCATCTGTTGCTCCTGGTGATGCATTTTCTTCATTTGATACTATACTTGCACATGTGAAAAAAATCTATACTTGCACAAGTGAAAATTTTAAAAATGGTTAGATATCTTTTTTAATGATATGAATGATAAAGTTTAGTAATATATACAGTATTCAATATTTATAAAACTATATTATATTTCTCTATTAAAAGTTGTAAATGTTCTCATGATTTAATGAAAACAGGTGAAGATGCTGGAAATAATGATGATCATTTCGGGGTAGAAAATGCAAATGATGAGTTTGTTGAAGATGCAGTAAATAACAATGTTGGTGCGACTGATATAGGTAAAGATGCTACTACTTCAAATAGATATATAATTAAGTAGAAACCTCATATATTTTTATCAGGTTCATTGAACTCTGTAAGTTTAACCAACAGGTGGATCACTTGTCTCACTTTGACTGATATGATTCTCATATTATCGATTCTGTGAAAATTTGTTATTTTACATGTGCAAAAAATAGGGATGGGACATGCTTTTTTGAAAAAAAAATCTATACTTGCACATGTGACAAAAAATCTATACTTGCACATGTGAAAATTTTAAAACTGATTAGATATCTTTTTTTAATGATATGAATGATAAAGTTTAGTAATATATACAGTTTTCAATATTTATAAAACTATATTATATTTATCTATTAAAAGTTGTAAATGTTCTCATGATTTAATGAAAACAGGTGAAGATGCTGGAAATAATGATGATCATTTCGGGGTAGAAAATGCAAATGATGAGTTTGTTAAAGATGCTGTAAATAACAATGTTGGTGCGACTGATATAGGTAAAGATGCTACTACTTCAAATAGATACATAATTAAGTAGAAACCTCGTATATTTTTATCAGGTTCATTGAACTCTGTAAGTTTAACCAACAAGTGGATCACTTGTCTCACTTTGACTGATATGATTCTCATATTATTGATTCTGTGAAAATTTGTTATTTTACATGTGCAAAAAATAGGGATGGGACATGCTTTTTTGAAAAAAAATCTATACTTGCACATGTGACAAAAAATATATACTTGCACATGTGAAAATTTTAAAACTGATTAGATATCTTTTTTAATGATATGAATGATAAAGTTTAGTAATATATACAGTTTTCAGTATTTATAAACTATAGTATATTTCTCTATTAAAAGTTGTAAATGTTCTCATGATTTAATGAAAACAGGTGAAGATGCTGGAAATAATGATGATCATTTCGAGGGAGAGAATGGAAATGATGAGTTTGTTGAAGATGCTGTAAATAACAATGTTGATGCAACTGATATAGGTAAAGATGATGCTGCTTCAAATAAATACATAATTAAGTAGAAACCTCATATATTTTTATCAGGTCCATTGAACTCTGTAAGTTTAACAAAAGAGTGGATCACTTGCCTCACTTGGACTTATATGATTCTCATATTATTGATTCTGTGAAAATTTGTTTTAATTAATTAGTATTGCCATAATGGATCGTGACTAATGAAAATATACCTACTCTTCCTGGTGCAGACACAAATGATTCTTCTGGCCTCATTAACAAAGGGAA
Organism: Chrysanthemum seticuspe; assembly: GCA_019973895.1. Lineage (NCBI taxonomy): Eukaryota > Viridiplantae > Streptophyta > Magnoliopsida > Asterales > Asteraceae > Chrysanthemum > Chrysanthemum seticuspe. The sequence continues at coordinate 224,109,681 of BPTQ01000008.1, read as the reverse complement.
AGCAAATATGATGGATGATAACAGTTCTTCTGATCAAGAAAAGTTGTTCAAAAATTTAGAAAAAGAAAAAATTGGAGAGAATGATGCAGTTCCTTCAACTGATACTACTACTGATGGCACTTCTGTTCTTGCTGGCAATAATCCTATTATCTCTGACAGTACTTCTGCTGGTGTTGCTTCTGCTGGTATTTCTTTGGCTGGTATAGGTATACCTACTGTTCCTACTGCAGACACAAGTGATTCTTCTGGCCTCATTAACAAAGAGAGAGCACCTACGCTAGATGATGACACTTCTTCTGATAAAGACAGATTCTTTAAAAAAAGTGAAAATGAAAAACTTGGAGAGGGTGATGCAGTTCCTTTAGTTGATACTAGTACTGACAATGATGAAGAATTTGCAAGTAAAATCCAAGCTGAGCAACATGCAAAATTTGCAAGGAGGATACCAGTTGAGAAAGAGGCACAACTGGCTAGCACCCTAACCAACCAGAGAAAAAAAGAATTGGATGCTCAATCTATGATGTATAGTGCTGCTGATACTACTAGGATGGTTGCCTTAATAAAAAAGAAGAAGCAGGCTATTGTTGAACGTAAGGCTAAGGAGAAACGGGACAGGCCAATGACTCAAGCTCAGCAAAGAGAGTATATGCGAAATTTTCTGAAAAATCAGAGTTGCTTTCTCTATGGCTCTGGATGGACCATGAATCAAATCAAGCGCTTACCTGATGCAAAGCTAAGGGCAGAATATGAGAGGCTTCGACGGGCCCTTGAGAATGCTCAGATCTTAAAGTGTAGGAATAGTTTTTTTTTGGGTAAAAGGGTTAATTCACCCCGGTAAAGTATATTACGCCAAAAAACAATGAAGTACAAAGGATGAGGGTGAATCCCTCATCTCAGTCCCTTGGGACACTTACAGACTCTTCTATAGGAATGCACATCATTCCTATAACTGACAATATAAGTGTGACATACCACACTTATAACTAAACATCAGACTACAATGATAAAAAGAATAAAACAACATGCACTTCAAGTAAAAATACTTGAATCTTCAAATCACCATAGTAGTCCAAACTTCCAGCGTCGTCCAAATATACAATATCATGGTCCTCAATCTGAAGTACTGTCCACAAGTTTCACACAACAGTTGGTGGGGGACTCTAAAACCACGGATAGAGCAGCAAGCTCAGAACTCGCTCCAAAGGTGTATGTTGAGATGCAAAACAGAACACCAATAAGAAAACCCAACAAATACGTATAAAACCAACGCACATCAACTCCATGATCATGTAATCAACAAAAAGAGTCAGTTCACAAATTTCGCACAACGATTGATGGAAGACTCTAAAACCACGGATAGAGCAGCAAGCATAAAACTCGCTCCAAAAGTGTGCGTTGAAATGCTAAACCAACAACCCCAATGTGATACCGAGCATAGTAAAAAAACCAGGTTCAAAAGAACCACTTCCATAGTGAGCACCCTGTCTTCAATGTCATCATTGCTTGACCCGCGAGTGACACCAACTTCCAGCTGCAACCGTAGCAAAACACGTCAAGAGTTGTATCTCCAATCAACTGACACCCCCTAGAGCATTTATCCCCCGGGGAATACCACTCATCAACACGTCGAAATTTTTGGGAAATACCACTCATCAACACGAAGGATTCATCCTCGTCATACACAACTAGTAGCAGCAACGAACAATCAGCCATAGACAAAAAATAGGGTTAAGGAACCCTAACGTACAGCCACCATATGATCCGATTGATGACCCAAACATAACCAACGTCCTTCTCTCCCATAACCCACTTACAAACAACACTTGAACCACGAAGGACTTACAACACCAATAAAGATGCACCCAAAACCACGATAGACTTGTAGCACCAAATACTAATGCACACGTATAATCCAAAACCCTAGGACGGGTTACTTTCAACCATAAAAAAAACCACACCCTTAACGAGTATAGTGTATGAGTTAAAGACCAGCAGACCTATGCACATAGAATGAAACGAGACCCTAATACAGGGAATCAAATGGAATGAAACCAAAGTGCAGCAACATAATGTAATCGACCTTATATAGGTAAAAGTTGATTAAAAAACCAACTGAAGATGTTAAGGGATAATAAGGATCGATTAAACCACAACCGACTTTAGATAGGCAATTTGAAAGTCGCTACAATGAATCAGATCCAAACAATGTAAAAACGAAACCCTAAAAAATAATAAAAACCGATTAGGAACCCTAACCAAGTTAAATAGATCAAGGGATTTAGGGTTTCGGAAAAACGAACATAAAAACCCTAATAAGAAACGATTCAAAAGAATCAGATGTATAATCGATTAGGGTTTAAAAGTAGGCAGCGATTGTCAATATATGTGCGAAAACAAAGCGTGACACACCCCTCCCCGGATACTAGCATCAATCAAGCACCGATTGCATATTATAAGAATAATAGAGAGACGGTTTTGATGATGGTTTAATCAGATCGGAGGAGGAGGAGGGGTGGCCGGAAATCGCCCCTAGGGGAGAGAGTTTGGGGGTGTTTAAGTGTAGGAATAGTTTGAGCAGCTCTAAACCTTTGTTAGATGAACCTTCTCCCAAAAGGCTTAGGACTTCTAATATTTGTGACTCATTTGCTGAGGTTGCTGCTGGTTCTTCTCAACATGATGGGTCTAGTCAACCTACCGCTGATGCTACCTTTTCTTATGAGGAGTTGGTTACTGCGCCTTCTGCTTCTTCTGGTGACAAACCCTCCATTCCTGTTGTTCCTTCTGTGGATACACCTAAAGCTCATATACCTTTTGTTTCTACTCCAAATATCTATTTACGTACCTCTTCCAGGAAGCGAAGGATGTCCTTGGCTAAGAAGCCTACTCCTAAGCCAATTGAGGACTTGGATGATCAGGTTTTTCTTAAGTTTGATTTTGAGAGTGAACCTGATGACGATCCCCCTCTTCTTAGAAATGATATTGCTGCATGGGAAATCGTGTTTACACCTCTGGGAGAAATAAATTCAATAATAAGGGTTGATGGTGTCACGAAGTACTTTACCTTTCTTAAGGAAATTTTGCATATGGTGAATAGGCAAGACTTAATCTATCTCTATGGAATGGTGGATAATCATTATGCAACTTACACTCCTAGAGGGGTTGGTCTCAAGCTTTGGAATGATTTAAAGGTATTGATAGACTCCCTTGAAGGTGGAGTTGATTACTCAGTTTGGTCCAACCAACAGTTTTGGCAAGTGAGGAGTTGGAGGTTATAGCCCTTCTCCAATGTTCACATATTAGAGACTATGACTGGGGAAGTGCTATATATGTTTGTGGATGTGCCATATCCGTTGACGGCCAAGATTATAGAAAGGATGCTTAAGCACAAGTTGGAGATTGGAAAAATGGTTGTTGGTAATGACTTAACTACTGTTGAGAAATTGGTTAGGTTCATTAAAAATCAACTTGCTGATGCTCAGGTTACTGGTAAAATTAAAAATAAATAAATAAAAAATAAATAAATAAATAAATAAGTAAAAATAAAAAATAAAATATTTTTAAACTAACCTGCATATATTAAATCTTTTTCTGGAGTGCTATGTTTTCAGGTTTTGAGTGTTGGTTAACCACCAAACAACAAATGTTGTGATTATGAAATCCATTGACAGTTGTTGACTTACTCAAAATGTAGGATCGTTATTTTATTGTGTTGATGATTCGGGTGGTCTTGGATGATCAAAATACATGTTTGCCATAGTTAGAGAGTTAGTTGAGAGAGAGAGGGTGTTCTTGCTAGAGGTTTACACAAAAGTATGGAATATTAGATTGAAAGCACCACCCCTTCCATGGATGGAAGGGGTATTTATAGTTACAGACATAACGACCTCCTAATGGCCTGTGGATCAGGGATACAGTGGGTAAAGACCCGTCCTTCCTCCACAGTGTTGCACTACACTATTCTACGCTACAAATTAACTAATTAACTACTACATAACGTAAATAACTACAAATCTACGAGCTAACATATGCTAGACTATAATTGGGGTGACCGACACTTTAATATGGAATTTCTAATTCCTAACAATCTCCCCCTAAGGGAGGTCACCCCATGAAATACATTTTGCATCCTAGCATTCTTTCTTTGACATTGTTCTTGAGCTCGTAGACTTGAATTATTCACTTTCGCAATCTTTGTGCTTTAGTAGCGATTCTTCAAAGTCCGCACTGATTTGTACTTTTAGTGGAGGCCTTTAACTGATCCACATCTTTGATGATCTTCGAGCTTTCTTTGAGATCATCAGCCACAGTAAATCTCTGGATCACCCTTTATTGTGTTGCCAACATGTGAAGTTGTGACTTTCGGACCGACATGCTCACACTTTTGAATCATGACATCTTTCCATCAGAGTAGCGGAAGCTTTACCGGCTCATGATATTTGCAGCAGCGTAGCAGAGACATAGTATAAAAATATCAGAGCCATGTTTTGTAGATATGCACCAGTCATGATTTCTTCAATTAAGTGTGGATGTTGTGAGCATGCGGCTTTGGATTGACTCCTCAATTCTGATCAGCTGCAACCGTCCAAATGTACCTGCAAACAACAGTTAGCAATAAAACACACGAAAGTGTCTTTGATCACTTTCGTTGAATTGAGGTACACGGCCCACGGTTCCCCGTTGATCAGTACAAGTACTGCCTGTAACTAGGTAGGATTCCTAAGAATCTCCTTGACAGGGTTTCGCAGCTGTTCTAGCTGTTCTCAAACCGGAACGTCTCAAAGAAGACAACACGGAGTGAGTGAACCAGCAAATTGAGATTCACTGATTGATGAAAAATGATTTGAAAAACAATCGCGTATTGCTTGAAGAAAGAGTTTTGCAATACGACGAAGGTTTTATGAGAAAGATCAATTTTCAATCAAAATACTTTTTGTATTAGAGAATGAGTACACATTCGACGTGCTAGCGAAAAGAAGAGATTCGCACATCGAACGGTTTTTCTAAAAGTATTTTTCAATCAGAGATACTTTTTGAATTTGAAATGAATACACATTCGATGTGCTAGAGAAAAGAAGATTTGCACATCGAACGGTTTTTCCAAAAGTATTCGTCAATTCCATTCCTGGACCAAGGTTGATTCAAGAATGAATCTCCCCATCGTTTCTATCCAGTTGTCACAAACTTGATCTTTAGAAAAGATCTCACATGTCACCCACCAAGAGCTTGTTTGATGTTGGCTCTAGAAGGATTTCCATCTTCATCGTGAATATTTTCATATCACTCGGATGTTCTGGCAATACCACAAGGATAATGCGTAGGACTCTTAATATATACTTACTTTACACATTGTGTGAAAAAGCAAGTCTTCAAGAATTTAGTGTCCTAACGAGATATTGTGGATGATCTCTTGGCTCTAGACTCACTTTTGCATATTTGGTTCCTGTGTCGGAGACTAGGGAGAGGGTCTCCTACTTCAATATCAACCATCTCTAAGAGAAAGTCGATAGATTATGTCAGTTCCCCGTGAGAATGAAACAAGCCCTTTTAAGAGGAACTTGAGTGGCTTGGGAAGTTTAGTGCAGTGTGTCACTAGGTCCATGACGTCTTGTCTTCAATACCAGTGTTACCTTAGTAACAACCAGTAGCATATGTATTGAACCCGGTTTCTGCCCTAAGGTTGAATTGATGGAGGGCTATTTCTTTTCACCCTTTTTCACATTCAGTTCTTTTTCATTCTTCAACCCCTTCAGTGCTTACCGAGACTTCATAACTAGAACCTTGTTGGGTTTATTCCAGTACTAGCTCTGTCTCAGTCCGCACTCTTCCCATATTCTCATTTTTCTCCTTTTTTCATCATACCTAAGGACTCTACACTATCTAGTGGATTGTCCCTGGGTAGATCCCTCCGGCTCTGGTGGGATCGTGGGAACGAATACCTAACCTAACCATCCTTATAACACCATGCATAAAGTAAAATGGTTGGTCTTTTGGTACAGTTCATTCTTCCTTGAAACCAATTGAAAAATCATTTGGAAAAACAATCAAGGTACTTGTGATACGAGATCAAAGCATTTTGTACCCTAATAGTTTTGATCATTTAGAAAACCTCCCCCTCAACATGTGCATATGATTTAGAAATTTTTTAGCACAAGGAGGCAAGAGGACTTTGAAATATTTTCTTTGATCACAATTTTCATACGAAAAAGCCATTTGATTTTCATGGTAAAATTCTCCCCCTCAATATGTGCATAGGATATTTGAAATCATTTTTATCACATAGAGGCAAGAGTTCTTTTGAAGCACATCCACGATTACAAAAGCCATTTAAGAAACCATTTGAAACCTCAATCAAGGTACATTATGTTAAAACATAAAAGCTTTTGTACCTCGATAGTTTATTTTCTTTTAAAATGCTCCCCCTCAATATATGCTTCGAGATTCGAAAGAGTTTAGCACATACGAGAGAGCAGCCTGCACAATTGAATCAAAACGATCACCTTATATCAAGTTTTATTATTAAATCACAAATTCTCCCCCGATCAAAAATATCAAACCCTTTGAGATTTTGGATCTCAAGCGATTTAATCAGGTTTGGAAAACATGGGAGAATATGTGGCCAGGTTTAAATACTCATCTGGTTTTTGGATAAATCCTCCTCCTCAACATGTGCATTGTGTATTTGAAATCGTTTGGCACATGGAGGCAGGAGTGCCTATAAAGGACTAAAACTGATTCCATTAAAACAGATTTGAGATTTAAATCACGATCTCTCCCCCGATCAAACCATTTGAGATTTGTGATCCCATCTGATTTAAATCATTTAGAAAGTTTGGGGAAAGACGTGGCAAGATTTAATTTTTGAAAAATGACAGATAAGGAACAGTTTTTCGACATTAAAGATTGTTAGTGTCAGGTATGATAGTTTTAAGAGACCTTTTAAGTAAAATAAAATAATTTCACAATCAAACAAGAACAGAAAAAATTTCATTTTGACAGATCTTTGAGTTTTAAAGAAAATCATACCATGACATAACATTAAATCTTTAGATCACCACTTTGTTTCGTACAAACCGGAACTTTTATGAAGAAATATCGTTTGAAAATATTTTATTTTAAATCACACTCCCCCTCAATCCATGACATAAGTCAATGATTGAGTGACTTATGTTTTGATAAAATGAAGTCCGGTGATTTTCAAAATTTAGTCCAATTTATTTTCAAAACAATATTTTTCCATTTTTAAAAACAATATTATTCAAAGTTTTAGAAAAATGGTATCATTCACTACTTGTCCTGCACAAAGATACATTAGGTGGTTGAGAAGCTTCTGTTGTTGCTGTAGGGCTTGGAAGAAAACCGTCTGCCGATGCAGTGAGACTTCTTCTTACGTTGCATTTTGAATGCCAACTGAGGTCAAATTAAGCTCCGTTTCTTCAATCACTTAGAAGAAAACCATCTGCAGATGCAGTGAGACCTCTTACGTTGCATTTATGCCAACTCTCCATTGAAGTCCAATTAAGCTCCGTTTCTTCATTTGTCAACCCAAGATATCGTTACCCTTTCCTTGCGGCATCCAATCATGTTCATTTGTGGGATCCGGATCGGGAACATTCTTATATACCAATATACATGCATATGTTAGTGAACACACATACAAATACATGGTGGTCGACATCACCCAAACAGCAATCGACTAATAAAAGTCAATCCAACATATCAATCATATCATAAAAGGTATGGGGTTTATGTGTTAATCAAACTCTAATCATCTAAACCTAACAATCATATCCTAAATTCCTAGTCCTTCGACACAGGCAAATATCATTTTTAATTAAGCACGTAGGATAATTAAGAAAGCTCGTTAGATGATATAGATTTGAAAACATTCTCCCCCTCAATCAATGACTTATTTTACTGAAAAATTTAAAAGCGCTGAGTCATTGATTGAGTTTTCAATTTTTCCGAAAACTCTGAAACTGATTGATTTTTAGGCAACTCATTTACCACCATTTTAGAAAACACCAAATATTTTTCTGTAGAATTTTAGACGGAAAAACATTTGTGTAGGAACAGCAGTCCTTCGACATACTTTCCTTGTATTGTTTTTAGGATAAGTGCACGAAATATTTAGAAAATAGGTTTAGCGCAGCACTTTCCTTCCTTTAAAAGAACGGGTTGCTATCTGAAATAATAGCAAGCCATAGTTTAAGCACGGGTCACAGTCTGAAGTAACTGCAAGCCATTTTTGAGACATGTTTAGAAAAAGAATATTTACACCTCCTGCTCGAACTTCATCTATGGTCCCGTGCCATTATTGAATGACATTTCTAAGACCGCAGATGTTATCGATACCAGAAGACATGTCTTGAAAAACAATATTTTTGGTATTTTTCTAATTTTATAATTTTTATGGGTTTTTGTTGGTTTTATATTTTTCTATTTTGTTTTTGTTGGTTTTATATTTTTGTATTTTGTTTTCTGATAAATATTTACAAAGATAGAATAGATGATATAGTTAAAGAAGATGATGATACGAGTACCGAGATAAGGATATCGAACTGCCCCGTTGTAGAAGATAGAAGTCATCATCTGTTAAACATTCACCACCAAAGCAAATCGAGGCTCCAGAATAGAAGACAGAACATGAGCCTTTGAGAAAGAGAGACTTTGGCAGCTTCCCCCCAAACCGAAAATCCATTAGATGAGCAAATTCGAAGCTATATTTCAAGCTTGCTTTAGCCAGGTGCACAAAGAAGCACACCATTATCATAAATCCCGCTGCTCCTTTTAAGACCGATAATCGAGATTCTCCATTCGGGGTTATATCATCCAATAGAAGAAGAACAGCAACGTATCATCCCACATTTGAATACCTCTTCTCAAATTCCTTTTCCACTAAAATCTGAAGCAATCCATTCCGAAAGGTGTCAAGAGAACAATTCCCCCAAGTAGTTGAGTTGATGCGGTCAGTCTCTTTGTATAAAGCTCAAGAACTCTACCGAATACACATCATGAGGGGAATGAAAACACCTTCCCATGTTCACATTTTTCTTCCCGGATGATCGTGTATGATGCTCAAGAACCCGAAGTACACCAATACCCAAGAGCTCTCCCGAATACACATCATGAGGGGAATGAAAACACCTCCCCATGTTCACATTTTTCTTCCCTGATGATCGTGTATGAAGCTCAAGTATTCGAAGTATACCAATACCCAAGGAAGGAAAAACTGATAACATTGAAGAAGCAAGCCAAGTCACTGATTATCTCTACGGATGACAATCTCTGCGGATGTCAACTCCGGAATAAGTGATTATATCTCTGAATCACTGATTAAGCCCTCAAGTGAAACAGCTGAGCATCCCCAATGTACACAATCTCTCTCCCCTGATCATTGCGATACCATTGAAATCACCACACACTAGTGTACCTCTTTTATCTTCAGAAACTTTCTCTAACATCACTTCCCCCACGTAGATGAAATACTAACACTAAACGCCTTGATGAGTAAAACCTTGAGTTTCTCTGCGGTCATGACATTTGTTTTCCCGGGATATCTTCAATCACTTAGAAGAATTAAGTTCATCAAGTTTACTCGTCATGAGTCAAACCTTGAGTTTCTCTGCGGTAATAACATTTGTCTTCCCGGGATATCTTCAATTACTTAGAAGTATTAAGTTCATCAAGTTTACTCGCGTTTAGGTGCTTATCTCCTTACTCCTTGCTGGTTTTTGACACTTCAGAATCAACAACTCTTTGTAAGTCCGTGTAATAGAAATATTTTGAGAAGAACATCATTAGCTCAGACGTATCTGTGAGAGTCAACTTGCTGAAGAATAACGTGAGCAAGTCTAATTAGGGATTAAATTTGTCATTTCAAACTCCCCCAATTAGTGCTTTCCCTTAAACTGACAATCTGTTTGATAAGTGCCCAGAATAAGAAGAAGTCTTTTGATAATCACATGCAACTCGTCTTTTAGTCTTCTAATCATACAACAGAAAATGTAGAACCGACTGTAGACTCGACCTTCTTCTAGATTGTCCAGTTGGGGAATAGATAGTTAACATCTTCAACTCACACCAAAAAAGCATCCCAGCAAAAAGCATCCCAATTAACTTACATCTTGCAAATCCCCTTAACTAAAATCTCTCCCAATCAAACAAGAACAGAAAGATGTTCATCAAGGAAATCAGCAATCAGGCCGCAACGAACACAGAAGATGGTAACACCAAACTACCAATCACATCAAACAAGAACAGAGAGATTATTCAGAATCATCATGTTGATGTATACGTGAAGCATTAACCGGAAGCACTTTGTCGATAAACTTATCAATCCGAGTGAAGATGTCAACCAACGGCTCTTAGAAGAGAAAAACTCCATGTGAAGATAACCCGATAAGAAGAGGCTCGGTTCTTACATGAGTTTAGAGCCGTATGACCATTTATATTCTCGAATATCAATCAACAATGCAAAAAAATTCACACTTCTTCTCCCCCTCAAGAATTGCATACGGAGATGCCATTCTGGACTAAATAAGTGAAAATCATCCGAATGTTCTATTCACACTTCTCTCCCGCAAAATCAGAACATGATGTCGCCATCTTCATTATAATCGAGCAAGTGGAATGAGAAAACAATCAGTGGTAGCCCGGTTCACTTGATGATTGAAGCGCATGGAAAAAGTATGAAGCATGTTGATGAGAATGGTCATAATAAGAAGATTTCTCTTCTTCAGAAGATAAAGCGCACTGACACGTACACTTTTCTTTTCTTTGGAGAACGAGGCATGAACTGATGTGTTCATACGTCATAATCTCTCTCTTTTCAGCTCTCTAAGCAAAACATGTAATCAACCCATTATCATTCAGTAGGCTCTTTGTAGTGACAGCTGATGGAGATAACCCAGTATCACGAATTTGACCCTGAAGTAAAGTAACCCGAACTCGTGACTTAAACTTGCACATATGTAACAAAGAGCGGTGCCGATTTCCATTAGCATCTCTAAGTACTCTCTATGTACTCTATACTCTTCAACCAACCAACCATCAAGTATAAGACGTACATTACCTCTTGAAAATCCACAATTGAATGTGACACTGAGCACTACAACGTAACTCCTTAAAGTGATAGTTATTTTGTAGTGGTATGAGCCCAATTCCCCCAAGTGGTAAAAGAAAAGGTAAAAGACACCCAACAATAACTAGATTTCCAAGTCTTTGTTTTTGATAATATGCTCGAACAAGGATCATGAAGAATCTTCATCCATCCATCCCCGATACCTTCAGATACTAAGTACACTCGCCCGTGATATTTCACTTCAACCTCAAATAAATAATAATGAATTAACTCCGTTGTCACATCTTCTGATTAAAAACTCAAATCTAGCCTCCTTTGATGTTTTAAGTGAACTCTGATAATGGTTTCATCCTGACCATGGTTAAAAGCACATAACCCCGTAAAACCTTGTAATAACCAGACCGCCATGAAGAATATCCAAACACACATCCAATTCATGAAGTACACTCTTTTATCCCTTCTTCGAAACAGAAAACAAAGCACCAGCATCAAAAGACCTCGAAATACGCTTTCCTTTCTCCAAGATGGTTCCATCATCACGGGATTTTACAATTCTATAGTTTAAACCGAGAAATCGTTTCTTACGCGGGATTTTACAAAACCAAGAATACACCGTAAGATAGATCCGGAAATGCACTTTACAATTACCAGGATGTTTCCACTGTTACGGGAGTTTACAAGTCTATGATTTAAACCGAGAAATAGGTTCTTTCGCAGGATTTTACAAAATCAAGACAAAACCGTAAACAATGTCAGCTTGAATATGTTATGACAACTTTGGTTTCGGTGAATATCTGTTTTAGGGGAACATGTAGTGGTTCATCAGCTGTTCATAATCCAACATCAACAATATCATCAACCATTCAACAAAAACTTTGGTACACACATCATTCACACATTATGTCGGCTATTGCAGTGACCACTAGGAAAGATAAACCCGATATGCCAAACTAGAACATGACGTAAAATTCCCCAGATTTGTTTCTTAACCTTGTACAAATCCTCGTGAAAAAGAAACGGTGTACCCAATGTACAAAACCTCTTGACATTCTCAATTGAGTGAGACACCGAAGTGATAGCTACGTTGTGGGTAAACAGAGAAAGAATCACAACCGTACCTAAATAGCCAAGTCTTGATCACACTCTATAAATGCCCAAACAAGTCATCTTCGTGGAAGGGTAGAAAGAAAGAAGACAAAATAAGTAAACGTGCCCGAAAAACTTCACTTCAAAGCCAAATAAGAAATATCGTACGAAAACCCCGTAGTCAACCTAGTTCCAATAACAGTACAAGCCGTGGCATAATGTTTTTCGCGAAAATGTATACACCAGAGTACCAAGCCTTACAACATAACGAATCTCAGCATCATCCCAAAACTCACCATTAAGAATCGCATCAACAACAAATTTCTTAAACAAATCTCATCAAATCCAAATCTCATAAGCCTCATATTATCAAGTCTCATATTAACAATCCAATATTGAAAAGCCCATCAAACTAATATCAATAAAACCAAGTCATCACATATACTACACAAGCCCGGTCCAATGATAATACTCAAAGCGCACCATATGATCGTAATAATATTCCACCCGATCCAACTTTCAACACATGCAACGGATATACTCTCCACAAATTATCACTTAAAAAAACTATACCAAAAGAGTCTTCCCAAATCAATAACACCACAAACCCCACGTGAATAAATAGCAGAACAGTATACATTCACACGTAAATTACCAAGTTTAGTGCATGGCCCATTTAGATATCACTTGATTTGGGCCCTAAAGGAAATAGGAGTGTATAATTCACACGGCCCATCCAGGAGAGAAATTTCTTATTAACCTAATAATACGGGGTATAAAGTGCAACATAATCTCGTGAACCCCTAATTACTCGCAACCCTAATCACAAACTTGTCCGCCCCCATCTACTTTTCAGACATATCTGCATTCATCCAAACACCTTATCAAGACAACCTCAGACAACTCCCTTTCTTCATTTAATCAATACATATCAATCTCAAAAGATTCGTATAACACAACCCCAGTCACGTAGTCACCCATTCCTTTTACAAAAATGGATCCGAAACCATATAACCATCTTTCATTGTGTTCACCACAGGGTTGGCTCCAAGATTGTGACTCGTTTTACCTCGCCACATGTATGGCTGGAGGGTATACATAAGCAACGAGATCAACACAAAAAAAGCACAGGTAGGTTTTGATTGTTTTGATGTCTTTATTTTTGTGTTTGTGCAAAGAACGAACTAAAGAGACGTGTGTAACATATTTGTTATAACACGTTCTTTGTCTTTTCGGATAATAAAGAGGATGTTTTATTCCACATGGATCAATGATGGATATGATTCGTAAAAAAAGATCTTGAAAAGATTGAAAGATGAATCAAATCTGAGATCATTTAATTCGAGTCTAGGTTGAGTTTGATATGAGATTGGAGTTACAAGTGTAGTATGAGTGATTATTGTTTCGGATCTGTTAATGGTTCGTTCATGTATTCAATTTTCTTGGACCAATGATTGTTTAGAACTGAGGTCAAGAGTCTTGATTGGTATTGGTATTTGGTTTGTTGTCGTGGTCAAGTCGTACCTCTTCTTCATCATTTATGTCAGTCAATTCTAGTCGTGAGTCAAGTCGCTAAGCTAACTCGCTAAGCCAAGTCGCTAAGCTAAATCGCTAAGCCAAGTCGCTAAGCTAAGTCGCTAAGCCAAGTCAAGTCGCTACCATTTTCAAAAATAAGTCGCTAACTAGTAAAGACTAGTCGCTAGCATATTAAGATGCATAACTCGCTACCTCTTTTAAACAATACAAGTCGCTAGCATCATGTTTTGAAATAAGTCCAAGTTAAACAAATCGCTATTGTTAAATAACAAATCGCTAGTGTATATTTTCAGATGAATGTAACTCAAGTCGCTAATGACTTTTTTTTACTCAAAAGTAAAAAAGACACAACTCGCTACCAAGAATGATATGACCAACGAACAGTTTCAAACCCAGAAAAAACTGCATAAACTGCATCTGTATTGCCCATTTTGATCCAGTTAGACCACGAAAATGACCAGATTCATACAAACTTTGGACAAAGTTTACACAAACAAAACTTGGACAAAATACTGACTTGGACAACATATTGAGACACGACAGATATGTAAGGATGACACCATGATAATATTTGAACCAAAACAAGATACTAAAACATGTAAAAAACTGATAACCACAAGTATACTCGAAAAAAACATTTTTCCGACCATCATAAAGTACAAAAAACAGTTTTTTTACAAGAATCAAAACCACAAAGAATCAACACAACACAATAAACCTTGGCTCTGGTACCAATTGTAGGATCGTTATTTTATTGTGTTGATGATTCGGGTGGTCTTGGATGATCAAAATACATGTTTGCCATAGTTACAGAGTTAGTTGAGAGAGAGGGTGTTCTTGCTAGAGGTTTACACAAAAGTATGGAGTATTAGATTGAAAGCACCACCCCTTCCATGGATGGAAGGGGTATTTATAGTTACAGACATAACGACCTCCTATCGGCATGTGGATCAGGGATACAGTGGGTAAAGACCCGTCCTTCCTCCACGGTGTTGCAGTACACTATTCTACGCTACAAATTAACTAATTAACTACTACATAACGTAAATAACTACAAATCTACGAGCTAACATATGCTAGACTATAATTGGGGTGACCGACACTTTAATATGGAATTTCTAATTCCTAACACAAAATAAGATGGTTCTCAATGTACCATGGTCTGATAAACCAAAACATTGGCTACTCCATGAGCAAACGGCTCTGGTAAAGAGACCTCAAATCCGTTGATGGCTGACAATTTGCCAAAAATTGTATGGTGCTCAACTCACCATATCTGTGTAGATGAAGAGTTGGCTAGCCCACAAGTTCATGGCTTGTGGTAAAGGCAGTGGAAAACCATGGCTAGTCCTAAGGAAAACGGCTACAGGTAAATATATATCAAATCCGTTGATGGCTGTGATGATTTGCCCAAAATCATTAGGATTTTCCAACTCACCAATGATTCACGTTCCAAGAGTTGGACTGGTTATTAGTTCACCAGGGTGATGGTATAATTCCACCAAAGGACTAGCTAGCCCAAGAGTGAGTAGCTACTTGGTAAAGGCTCATCAAATCTACTCCTGCTGCTGGTTACTACTCATGTTGCTGCTAGTGTCTTATCGTTGCTGCTGCTAAAGTCTTTTGCTGGTGTCTTATTGTTGCTTTTAAAGATCATGTAGACATCAACAAGATTTTAAAGCTGACATCTATGTGAATGCAGACTGGTTCTTGCTGGTATTTTGCCTAGTATATCAAGGTTTCTTTCTTTCTTTTCAATTTTTTAATTATTACTCTAGTAGTAGTAATTAATTTAATCATTACATTGAATTAATTAAATTTATAGCATGTGGTAGATAAATTAGAAGAAGAAATGCCATCAGATTCTAAACTTATGCAACTCGCAATCGACGACTTAAACAACAATAATAATTCATCTATCGAAGACGCCTTACACCAGCTTCTCATTCTTGTCGAGGCTATCCATAATGCAAACAGTATGCCTCCCTCCCTTTCCTTATACATTCCTTCTTCAAAAAAAATTACAATACGTGTTTTCCTGTTTTGTATTTCAGATTTGCACAACATGGGAGGTCTTTCGTTGGTTATTGGACATCTTAGTAACTCAGATCACGCCATCAGGACCACTTCTGCGTGGGTTGTTGGTAAAGCCAGTCAAAACAATCCTCTAGTTCAGAACCAGGTCTCAACCAAACCCCATTTCTAATTACCTTTATTCAACTTTAACTTAGGCAGCCTTCATGTTGTGACGCTCTACTGTCATCTTTTAGGTCCTTGAACTGGAGGCATTGCCCAAGCTAATGCTGATGCTCAAATCTAGTTTTATAGAGGAAGCCATAAAAGCACTGTATGCTGTTTCAGCAATTGTTAGGAACAACCACAAGGGCATTCAATTGTTCTATTCGGAAGGCGGGGGCATAATCATCCAGGTAATGTAGATGAAGCTTGCCGCATAATAATGTTTATAAAATATTTTGCCTAGTATATTAAGCGGATTCTGAAACTATGTTTGTAGGGTATCTTGCCTACTATACCAGAAGGGTTATGCATGAAATATATTAGGAAGTGATAATGCATATCTTCTCTACACGTTTTCTAGTAAATGTCATTTATGGATTCTTGTAGTATAAAAGAAACTATCGAGTATGAAAAACACTTTTAATAGTTGAAAATAAACTTTTAATTATTTTAGTTAAATTATCTTCACATGTGTAGTATCTTCAATTAGGAGATTTAAGGTTTTATTAAGTTTTCTTCACATGTAAAGAAAATCATAATGCATTGAATAATTGATGTATATAAGTGCGAAAATAAGTGTAGTTGTAATATCTTCAATTAGGTGATCTAAGGTTTTATTAAGTTTTCTTCACTTGTGAAGAAAATCAGAATGCATTGGATAATTGAGGTATATAAGTGCGAAATAAGTGTAGTTGTAATATCTTCAATTAGGTGATCTAAGATTTTATTACGTTTTCTTCACTTGTGAAGAAAATCAAAATGCATTGGATAATTGAGGTATATAAGTGTAAATAACTATTATGGTATGACTGAAACATGTTGCTGCTTCTTTTAATTGTCATTAAGATATCTTTTACTGTGTTATAATTTACTATGATTCAACATGTGTGGTTTGCTATTTGCAGATGCTTTCGCCGTTCAGTTATTGAAAGATATGATATGACTAAAACTTAATGTGTGGATGATGCTGATAACTTGAATGGTCATGTTGATTCACTTAATCCTGCATGTGGTCAGTTTTAATTCTTTGCTTTATAATGATCAGTTATGAGAAAATGCATCTTTGAATGTCTTTAGCTCTCAGTTTCATAGCATTTAGATTCACTCATGTCCTTTGTGTGATTACCTCTTACCCTAGTGAATATTGTATATCCTCTCTTTTTTTCATAGTTTTTTGTATAGATGATCACATGATTTAGATCAATCTTTGCTTTTTCTATTAACTTCAAAATTTACTTCTCTACAGTTTGAAATTATTAACTATTAGATTGAGTCTTAAGTTCAGTTTTTCCTGAGCCTTTTTTCAGAAGTAAAGTTTGTTAGGAGGCCCATTGTTTTCCAAGGCTACTACAAAAAACAGAGTCCATACGTCTGTAACTAATCTTATTTCATTCTTTTTCTTGAGATCAAAGAGATATAAATTACACTTAATTGTGAAGAGGAGAAGTAATTGATGATGAGGACTTGCTTCATACAGCAGATACTCACTCTTAAGATTATAGATAGGTAACCTGAGTCTTTATATTTTTGTCTACATAGTTATAATTTGACAAGTGAAACTTCTGATTGTTGCATTTGGAAGTGATTTTCTATACATACTTTACTATGTATTGGTTATTTATGTAATGTTAAATTGATTGGTGACAGGAAAAAGAACATATGTAAGTTGCTGCTGGTGTCTTATCATTGCTGCTGCTAAAGTATGTTTTTGCTGCTAAAGATCATGTATCAATCCACAAGTTTTGGAAAGCTGAGATTTATCTAGAAACTTGAAATTAACCTTGTAAAATTAAAGTTTAGGGGAGGCTTGTTAGAAATTATTAAAATTGTAATAGTACATTGATGCTGGCGTATGAGGTTCCTGCTGTAAAATATAAAGTTCTTGCTGGTATAGTAATTATATTGTTATAGTAATAGTCAAACACGTTTATTTTTAGAAATTTGTTAGAGAAATGTATATGCATGAATTATATTAGGAAGTGATAATGCATATATCCTCTACACGTTTTCTAGTAAATGACGTTTAGGGTTTCTTCTAGTATAAAAGAAACTCTCGGAAATGAAAAATGTATACCTTGAAAAAACATTTTTAATAGTTGAAAAAACACTTTTAGTTATTCTTCCTTAACTCTTTTGTTTATATCATTTAATAGGTAATTTCTTGAATTTAATGGGTTAACAATTAAAAAAAATATACACTATATAAACTTAAACTTTTCTAATATTAAAAAAATAATTGGTTATAAACGTTACAAAGGATGTTTAGTGGACTTGGATTGTGGGCATTTGTATTGTTTGAAAGCCTTTTTAGGCCCAAACTTAATCCAAATATAAAAATGCAGTCAAAAAACGATTAAAATATAGTCAATAATATACACACCTAACACCGATAAAACTCAACCACACACTCCTATGTAACTCAGTTAAAGTCAACACAGATAAACTCACCCACAAAGTCCTATCTAACTCAGTTAAAAGAGAGAAAAATAATCATCGGCTTGGATTTTTGAGATAATCAATCAAAAACAGCAAGCATGTTATATAATCAGCAAATTGAAAAAAGGAAGAATTGAAAATCTTATTTAATTGCTTATAACTATGAAAATATAGTGATTGATTGGAATATTAGGAAGTTCGGTAAGCTTGCTTATTTTGTTTATTAATAGTGAAAATGTGATTAATTGGAATATTAGGACTAGGGCACGAGCTATTTGATAAAATACCCCACTAATTTAGTAGAAAAAGTTTAAAGTTTTCGCATGTGAAAAGTTTAAGCTGTTTGTTAAACCCGAATTCAAAATCTAATTTAATTGTTTAGATGTATAAAAACATGGTGATTGATTGGAATATGTGATTGATTGGAATATTAGAAACTTCGGTAAGCTTGCTTATTTTGTTTATTACTAGTGCTAATGTGATTGACTGGAATATTAGGTATAGGACACAAGCTATTTGATAAAATACCCCACTAATTTAGTAGAAAATTTTAAAGTTTTCACATGTGAAAAGATTTAGCTGTTTGTTAAACCTTTTAAATGCCAAAATGAAACTAATAGTTACATATGTAATTGTTTGTGTATCTTAACAGAAATTAAATATGAAGAAGCCAAAAAGAATAATAAGAAGCCAAATTGTTGAGAAGAAACTTACAGAAAAAAGAACAACAACAAGCCAAAAAGTAAAAGATGATCAAGGAACAAGTAAAAGAAAAGGAAGAAAGACAAAGGAAAGTACTGAAGCTTCTACTTCTTCTAAGAAGTTAAAAACAAACAAGGGAAAAATGACCCAAAAAAAAATAATGCTAAAAAGAAAGTTACTATTAGAAAAAAGACGGCAACAACGACTCTTTTTTCCACTATAAACGTTTTAAATGCCGAGAGAAGAAAATGTTTGATTAAAATGGGGTTTGGAAGTTTGATTGGTATGAAGATACATGAAATTCCAGGTGCTTTAGGGTATTATGTTATTTCAAAGTTTGACATTGAAAAAATGAGTTTACCGTTAAGTAATGGTTCTATTGATGTTACTGAAGATAAAGTTCATCAAATTTTGGGTATACCTGTTGGAGGAATTTCAATAGAGTGTTTGGAAGAAAGAAATGCAGATGATCCGTTCATCAAAGAGTGGTTCCAACAGTTTCAATCAAAATCTGGAAAAAATAACATCCGACCAAATGATATAATGGATGTTATAATTACAACAAATGATTCTGGGAACCTATTTAGAATGAACTTTCTAATGCTCTTTGCGAACACGATGGGGATGTGTGAATCTTCAGGAGCATGTAGCTTATCTGTTTTTACAAAAATAAATGATGCTATCCTGGAGAAAGCAGAAACTGTAAATTGGAGCAAGTTCGTAATTGATTGTTTAGAACCAAGCATACAAAAATGGAATTACAAAGTTTCAAACTACTTTGTTGGTCCGATCACTTTTATGACTGTAAGTAATCATTCATTATATATAAATACATATATTGCTTATATAATTTGTATGAATTTAATATTAACATAAAAATTTAACATGTAGCTGTTATATCTTGACTCAACAAGATGTGACCGTTTTCCAATTCCTAGAAATAGGCCAGCTATAACAGAGTGGAAGTCAGTTTTCATGAAGTTGCGAGAAAAAAAAGAACTTGAGGAAGGAGGTTTTGGTTTATTACCAAAACAAGAGGATATTATTGGGAGTGACTTAGAATCGAAGGTACTTTTTTCTCTAAAATTTTGTATAATTTTTTACAAGTGAAAAAATCATTAAATATTATATGCTACCATAAATTTTAATTTACTTGTTTTTCTTAAACAGCTTGCTGAAGAAAAAATTGAATCAGATCTTTGATGCTGATAGATGAGAAGGAAAATTTAAATGAGTTGTTAAATGAATCAATGAGAAAATTTCCAGATAATCAAAAGATAAATGATTTGAAAAGAAAATTTGATGGTATCTTTTCTAATGATATAAATGATAATGGTTAGTAATATATAGAGTTTTCAATATTTATAAAACTAGAGTGTATTTCTCTATTAAAAGTTGTAAATGTTCTCATGATTTAATGAAAACAGGTGAAGATACTGGAAATAATGTTGATCATTTCGGGGAAGAGAATCCAAATGATGAATTTTTTGAAGATGCTGTAAATAACAATGTTGGTGCAACTGATACAGGTAAAGATGCTACTACTTTTAGTTTATACGTTATTAAGTAGAAACATCATAATTAAGATAGGCATGGGACATCCTTTTTTGAAAAAAAAATCTATACTTGCACATGTGAAAAAATCTATACTTGCACATGTAAAAAATTTAAATGGTTAGATATCTTTTTTAATGATATGAATGATAAAGGTTAGTAATATATAAGATTTTCAATATTTATAAAACTCGAGTATATTTCTTTATTAAAAGTTGAAAATATTCTCATGATTTAATGAAACAGGGGAAAACAATGAAAATGATGAGTTTGTTGAAGATCCTACGAGAAACAATACAGGTAAAGATGCTACTACTTCTGGTATATTCTTAATTAAATAGTTGCTAATCTATAAGATTTAATGAAACACGTGAAGATGCTGAAAATAACAATGTTGTTGCAACCAATACAGGTAAAGATTCTGCTACTTCAAATATATTAATAATTAAGTATATTTTCATTCCGTTCATTGAACTCTAAACTTACACAACGAGTAGATCAGCTGATACACTTTGACTCATATGCATCAGTCTCCTTCCTTTAGTATTGCCAACATGGATCATGACTAATCCATAGGTTATGCAAACCGTCCCCTTCACACAAACATGGAAAATCCACTTCTCAAAACATGGAAAATCTCTTGAACACAAACTACACACTAGAATGCTCCTACGTGGATCTGAACTTGGATTTTTCCCAATCTACCAAGTGTTTAGGATGCCAAGTATATGCGCTGTTTTTTCATGTGCAAAAAAATAGGCATAGGACATCCTTTTTTTACATATTACATCTGATCCAGAAGTTGGTTGTGACAAAATTGTTGATTTAGATGTTTTGATCAACTTAGCCAAAGCTCCTGTTGCTGCTGGCACAGAAATTCGCTCTGCTGGGGTGTCAGATGTTATTCCTGCAAAAGTTCCTCCTGGTTTGAATGAAGATATTGCTGCTGGTTCTAATGAAGGTCCTGATTCTAATGATGGGGATGCTATTCATGAAGAAAATGTTGACAAGTTTCAAAATGATATTCCAACTCCTGAAGTTGTTTCACCAAGAAAAGAAAAAATGAGCCGATCATCAATTAGAAAAGAAAAAGGCATAGCACTATATAATAAACCTGAATCGTCAAGTGATGTTGATGACGAAAACAATGATGTTGATGAAACGGTGCATATAGATAAGAATGCTTTGAGTGAAACACTGGTTGGAGCAAACAATGATAGTGGTTTAGATAAAATGGTGAATTCTGGTAACAATGCTGAAGGACAAAAAGTAGATAGGGTAAAGAATGCTAGGGGGAAGAAAAGAGGTAGAGATCATAATGCTAAAGATTATGCTGCTTCAGGTATATTCATTCTATATTCAATTATATAAACTTTTATTAAAGATAATGTTGTTTGGATAAATACTAGTATATCCTCTCTTTGAATGAATCGTCTCTTTGGTGTTTGATGATACAGAACAAAAACAGAATGCTGCTAAAACAAGCGAAGTACAAAAAAAAAGAGAGGAAGACCGAGAAAAAATCTGGTTAACGATTCTTCAAATGCATTACGAACTATATTGCCAGATCAGGTAAATATTATTTTCTATTTGTTCATACAAGTTAATTTAAGTTTAATTCATAAACAATAAATTAGTTCTTAATGAAATGCAACATTTTTCAGGTCTTCTAATTGCGTTAATTAAAAGAAATGAAAGAAAAATATGCAGCAACAAAAGATGTTATTGGATAATTTTGCCACAATCTTTATGCAGTGTTATCCTAGGTCCTGTTCCTTAGTAGTATTTAATTTTCAGTACTTTGTTATGCTGTTGGTACAATCTTTATGTTGGTTCTTGTAAGACAGTTGGGGTGTATGGATGCTGATGTGTTGTACGGACTAAGAATTGATCTCCACATTAGTGTTAGGGTTAGGATGATGATGTGTGAAACAATTGCTGATTTGATGATGCTTTTTGTCTTTGTCATTGTTGTTTGTTAGTCATGGATGTTGTTAGGATCTGTTGTATAGCTTAGCTGGTAAAATTCCCATTTTCCAAGCTAAATATAACTTGTTCGAGCCTTAGGGTCGGATGGATGATTCTTTCCAAGCTAAAAATGTTACTTCTATAGATGTATGAGTAACATTTGGGCTTTGCTTTTTGTTTAGAAAAATATGAACAATGGTGCATGAATCTGGAACATATAAAAATTACTTTTCACTTATGAAAAAACAAACATAACCATACATACTTTGAAAAACAAACTTAAAACAATCATAGATAGGAAAACATCATAAACTTATTAACACCATTTCACTCTTGCTTCCTACAACCACTGCTCTCTCCCTTATGCATTTTCCGGTTCACCTTGATTTGTTGAAACATATCTTCAAGTTGACTAATCCTGTTTTCCAATGCATAAACATTTGCTAAGCTGAAGTTATTTCCACCTGGGTTCTCCTTTTCATCTTGACGCTCCTCTTCATCAAGTTGCTCATCCCCCATCTCTTCAACATGATCCTCCTGCTCAGCATCTTGATTCAACTGATTCTCCACCTCTTCAACCTGATCATCTTCCTCTTCCTCGCCATCTACTTCATCTCCCTCATCAGCTCCATTAATCTTATCCCAGTAAAAGTCTTTTGTCCGCAACCAATTAAGAATCCTGGTCTTCATCCACTTGTCCACTTGTCTATACGATCCATATTCAACAATGGGTTCATCCCCAAATTCATTTATGATTGCATCAAAAAGAAAATAGCTATTTAAGACATATTCATACTCTTCTTGCTGATTTCGAAAATTCATTGGATCAAGTTTATTACTGAATGTGAATAAACAGGCATTAGGGCATGTGTATAAATAGACAAAATATACTATGTCTACATATTATTAAATTCATTTAAATGTGATTTAACTAGACAGGGATTTACTTTATGGTACAAAAGCAACTGACAAACTTATCTTTTACCCAGGTGAAAACAAAAATAGCTAAATGCTAGAGTTCAAAAAATACTTACTTTTTTAATGAACAATTTATTGAATCATGATTAACATATTCTCCACAACTTGAACACTTCCTTTTTCCATCATTAGCCATATGATTTATTTATAATACCAGTTGAGATTATGTTTCTAAGAGATAAGGAACAGCCCACTGGTTCTTCACGATCACCAGGATGTAGTGTCCTAGAACAACCAAGTTTTAAATTGGATATTTGCATTAACCAATGTAACCTTGAAACTATGGCCTGCATCACAATCCAAATCAATGCATCAAGGAATATAATTAACAATAGTTCAACAATTGCAAAAAAGATAGTTTCTCTATTTGTAACAGGTTGCCTAACCAGTGAAAAGAAGAAGTGGAAATTCACTGCCCTATCTTATAATCGTAGGTGACGGCTGCCATTAGCATTAGCTATATAAACTTTAAAAAACGTTATTGACTATCACAAAGTTATTAGCATTAGCTATATAATAGTAGGTGACAGCTGCCATTAGCTTTAGTTATTCACTTTCAAAAATGTTATTGCCACTGCCCTATATAGTTCCTTCTGGTATAGTAGTTATTGACTTTCAAAAACGTTATTGCCTAAAACTTAAACGAAAATGTGGAAATTCAATGATCATTGACAAAGGATTTCTAGTAATGTACCTACTTGTAGGAACAATAATACCACTTTAAAGTAACCATATCAGTGAAGCTTACTATTTTATTATAACCATCTCAAAAAAACAGCACTAACTCAAAAAATAAACAAAGCTAGATAAGCTATCAGCTTTAAAATGATCACATAAGGAATCAGTTAAAATATTAGGTTTACTTATATTCCAAAAAAATGCTATTATTACTTTTTTAGTTCAGAAAAGTTGCAGAATGTATGCCTCAACTAATACTAACAAAAATTACTTAGCTCATAATTCAAGACCAAATCCCACTGATAAGACATCTGAATCAGTTAAACATACTTATTCTACTAAACCATTAAACCAATCAGACTGATACACCAACTCAGCCTGTAAAAATAATGACCTCACAAAACAGACAAAGTGAAACAAGACGAGGCTTCACCATCATGCACAAAACACATAACATCACATATAAATTGATATAACAACAGACTCAATGGGACTATGCCATCTTGGCTAAATTGATGTTCATACATTTCAACAACTCACAAACCTCATTGACCTAACAACATTGAAAACTTAAATAATCGTTAATCTCAACATTATTTACATGCGAAGATACTCTAAACTAAACTTAAATCAAATAATAACCTCAAAATTACATTGCTTACTGATATTCTTCACTCATGAAGATAAATTTTAAAAACTTAAATAATCGCTCATCTCAACATTATTCACATGCAAAGATACTCTAAACTAAACTTAAATCCGATAATAACCTCAAAATTCCATTGCTTACTGATATTCTTCACTCGTGAAAATAAATTTTAAAAACTTAAATTCACATGCGAAGATACTCTAACTAAACTTAAATCCGATAATAACCTCAAAATTACATTGCTTACTGATATTCTTCACTCGTGAAGATAAATTTTAAAAACTTAAATAATCGCTAATCTCAACATTATTCATATGTAAAGATACTCTAAACTAAACTTAAATCCAATAATAACCTCAAAATTCCATTGCTTACTGATATTCTTCACTCGTGAAAATAAATTTTAAAAACTTAAATTCACATGCGAAGATACTCTAACTAAACTTAAAACCGATAATAACCTCAAAATTACATTGCTTACTGATATTCTTCACTCGTGAAGATCAATTTTAAAAACTTAAATAATCGCTAATCTCAACATTATTCAAATGCACCTAAATTAAACCTAAAAACTATGATTTATGCAATTTAATTCATCTCTAAACATCAAACACCTAATCCGTAAAACTATTATTTCACAAACGCATCATTAGATAGTAACTGAAAACAAACAGAACCTAATAAACCAATAAAAATCTTCACATGTGCAAAAAATAGATGTCTAATAAAGCAAATAAATCAATTAACATATTCATGAGATAGTCAACGCCGGAGAAAAAGTTGTTAAACAGTTAAAAACTAAATCAGATTTAAACAGAAAAATATAAATTAGAGATCCAATACCGCAATAAACGCCGGATATAGAAAGAACGAGATGACGGAGATGACGGCGGTGTCGGAGATGCTGTGACGGAGATGATGAAGATGCTGTTTGCTAGTTAAGTTTGAGTGTGTTTTTTTGTGTGTGTTTACGTGTGATAGAAGGAGAGAGAGAGAAAATCGGGATAAACTTTAGGGGTGTGAAAGCAAATGAAGATAATTCACTTAGACCCCTAAAAATTTCGCCAATATTTACAATAATGCCATTCCGCCCAAAATCAGATTTACTTGATCCTACGGTCTAGATCTCTCCTCGCGTTCTCACAAAAAATAGACTTCTCATTTGAACGCTTGTCTATATATATATATATATATATATATATATATATATATATATATATATATATATATATATATATATAGGTTTGCGTTATTATGAAAAGTTTCTTAGAATGAAAAGAATGAGAAGGCATGTGGAGGTGACATATGTCACCTTTGCCACATCACCATGCCACATGACCATACCCCCACCCACCCCCCCCCCCCCCCCCCCGCCAAAAAAAAATATTCCGCCAAAAAAAAAAATTTTTTGGGCAAAAAAAAATTTTTTTTCCCGCCAAAAAAAATTTTTTTTTTTGGGCAAATTTTTTTTTCCCGCCAAATTTTTTTACTGCATCACAGTTATAAAGTTACTGCATCACAATCATGATTTTAGTGCATTAAGGTTATAAATTACTGCATCACAGTTATAAAGTTACTGCATCACAATCATGATTTTAGTGCATTAAAGTTATAACCTTGATTTTAATGCATCATACTTGATGCACTTAACTATTAACTATTACGCAGTAACTTATAATAAATATGCACCAAAACTTATTAGTGCATTAAGGTTATAAGTTACTGCGTCAATGATTTTAGTGCATTAAGGTTATAAATTACTGCATCACAGTTATAAAGTTACTGCATGACAATCATGATTTTAGTGCATTAAGGTTATAACCTTGATTTTAGAGCATCATAATTGATGCACTTAACTATTAACTATGATGCAGTAACTTATAATAAAGATGCAACAAAACTTATTAGTGCATTAAGGTTATAAGTTACTGCATTACGGTTATAAAGTTACTGCATCATAATCATGATTTTAGTGCATTAAGATTATAAGTTACTGCATCACAATTATGATTGTGATGCAGTATTTTTATAACTGTGATGCAGTAATAAAATTTGGCGGGATTTTTTTTTTTTTTTGGCGGGAAAAAAATAATTTCGGAGGGAGGGGGCGGGGGGGGGGCGGGGGGGGGGGGGGGGTTGGGTGGGTGGGGTGGGGGTGGGGGTGACACATGTCACCTCCACATGCCTTCTCATTCTTTTCATTATAAGAAACTTTTCATTTTAACCCTACCCTATATATATATATATATATATATATGTATATATATATATATATATATATATATATATATATATATATATATGATAAAGATCAAATAAAAAGACAAATATCCGTAAAAAGATAAAAAGATTTTTTTTTCAAAAAAAGTTCTCGAAAAATTCTAAAAAAATTCCACAAGATCGGGTATGATGGTGCATTGAATCGTTTCCACAAGAAAATTTCTAAAAGTGGATATTTTTTTCCAAAAAAAAGTATGAAAACATACGTTTGCGCATTAAATCGTTTTTTTTTTGCATCAAAATTTAGTTTTTGCACCCAACTTCTTTTGACTTTTTTTTTATCAAAATAACATTGCGCATCTAACTAAAACAAGTTGAAAATTTTGTGCATCAAAATTTTTTTGCGCATCAAAATTCGTTTTTTGTGCATTAAAAAAACATATCAAAACTCAAAATTATAAAAATTATTTTCACAAAAGTTATATCCACCAACATACCCGATCTTGTGGAATTTTTTTGGAATTTTTGAAGAATTTTTTAAAAAGAATAAATTTTTTTATTCTTTTTACGGATATTTGTCTTTTTATTTTAACTTTACCCTATATATATATATATATATATATATATATATATATATATATATATATATATATATATATATATATATACACACGTACATCATAACATGAAATAATGATGGTAATTTTTGAATATGGTGTAGTATGCGTTTAACAAATCTAGTCATGCATAGTAGTTATGTCGTAGTCGTTTCGGTCCGACATTTGTAAGCTAAAAGGGTGTGTTCGTGTGTGACTACTCGGCTAGGGGTTGGTTTAGTAGTGTCTCGGTATCGTAGTCGTACCGAGGGCATGTTTCGAATACGTTACGACCATCCGTTTCGAGTCGAGACTTCATGCAAATGCAGAAATAATATGTTATATGTATATTAAGTTGTTTTAAAAACCTCAATTTACACATGTAACCCTAAGCTTTGGTATTTGGCACATGCAAACCCTGGACTATATAAATTGGCATATTACACCCTAACCTATAATATTGAATATTAAACCTTGAAGTCATTTAATTGTCACTTTTAACCCTAAACTATGATAACTTGTCACAATAAACCTTAAACTATGATAAGTTACATGTTTAACCCTAAACTTTGATAATTATCGTATTTGACGCTAGACTTTACTAATATAATTTTAAAGACCTTATTATTAAGTCTAATGAATTGTCATTTATACCCCTAAAGTATTAAGTTACTAAACATGAAAAGTTTCTAAAAATAGGAAGAAACCCCAAATGTGTAATCTGATTAAAATGAGCTCAGAAGTAATACGTGATTATTAATTCATGTAGATCGTGTGAAGAAGGAGTAGCTTCAGTTTCTGTGTGCTTCCTGATTATTTTGGCTTGCTTTGCATAAGGTACAGATATTCCGTCTTTTCAGTAATGACACATCTTTTCTCGCATGACTCTTGTCTACTTTGATATCCGATTCATATTCTCCTTACTTTGATTTGATATGATTCGTTTGGTATGATCCTCTTATTTTATATTCGACTATTTATTCGTTTGATATGTTATCCGTTTGAGATCCCTTATTGATATGATTCCATTATATGATCAGTTTGATATGATATGATTTGTTTTGTTCGGTTGCCCGAGCTAACTAGCCATGGAGGTACCATGGCCATGTCATTGATGCACCAATGGCATGACACTATCTAGGCGGTGTGATTAGTCCCCGACATTCCCTTATGATATGATTATGATATTTGGGAACTTGGCCTTTATGAATACGTATGTACAATCTCATACTGGCATATGTATATTTGATTTGTTTTGCAGGGAGCGTATGGATGCATCCTAGGTACTCAGTTCAGTTTTGGTGATGTGGTGCGTGTGTGCAATACACCCCCTCACAGTTTGGTACATTTGGGCTAGCTACCTATGTACACTTTGATATGAGTTGACGGATTTGATATAATATTGGATATGATATATGATTTGTAGATTTGGATATTGGAGTATCTCCTTTAGTATAGGTGCTCGTGGCAACATTCTGATTTCGGTTATTATCTGATTATCTGCTATTCTGATTTATTCTTTTGCTATCCCATGTTTCTTTCAGTTTTTCTGTTGGCTATTTGTTTATTCAGTATTCGTATGTGAATCATTTGACTACCATGTTCTCTCTCTTTTATATTCAGTTCACTTGATTACTTTGATTATCCTTCGGATTACCATGCTTATTCTTCAGTTGGGATTTTCCATCATTATGATATTTGTTTCAGCTTTGTGTATTGGATGCGGATTTTGATTATCGTTTATATATATTTGTTTTTATCTGTTCACTGAGCGTTAGCTCAGCCGCGTTTTCTTTTCCATGCGGCAGGTATTTAGCTGGGAGCAGGGATATGGGATTTCGAGAGTGGCAGTGGAAGACCTACCTTAGTGAACCCCATTATTGGACTTTGGCATTTTGAACTATCTTTTATCAGTATTTTGGACCATGTCATTTCAGTTATTGGTTACGATTTGGAACTTTTGGATGACTTATGTTTTTGACGACTTTTCATGATTTAATAAAATACTTCCGCTTGCATTTTATTAGTATATTATTATATGACTCCATAATGTGACATTCGGACCCTTGTCGGGTTGGGGTTTTACACTTAGCATCAAGCTTCTTTAAATTTAAGTCCGTGACCTCCTTGAATTTCCTAATCCATTCGTCATTCGAGTGATGCATCCTTTTAGATTCTTAATAGAATTTGTTGAATATTGTGTTAGGTCACCATAAGTTAACACAAGGATCAATATGTAAGAAATAAGATGAAGAGAGATCGGTTGATGTTTGGAATTGCCGAATTGAAGATTAGAAAACCACGAGCAAGAATGAAGAAAGAAGAAACAATGAGGGACTTATATGTTATTTAGGTAGCTTTGTTAGTAAGCTACAATTAGGGTTTGTTAGTGACCTCCCTCTACTATATAAAGAGGGTAGGCGTAGTAGTTTATTTTCATCCCTTCCATCTCTTTCATTTCATATCATAGTATTCATCTCCTAATGAGAGTCTAGACACACGATTATAGCGTGTGTGCATTAGTAGTAGTAGTTTCTTTGTTTTAATTAATAAAGAAAACCTTATTAGTGATGTTGATTGTGTTTATTTCTATTCCACTGTGCATCATTCAATCAATGTTACCCATACTCTAGTTGAGTCCTGATCTTAGATCTTACAATTCTCACCAAGACTAGTAAAACATTAGAAGACCAACTGTCAAGACCAGAATAAATATGTACAACAACCGATCATGAACAGTACAAAATTTATCCGACCAGAATTAAGTTCCCACGCTGCTATTTAACCATGAAACTGCCAATAGCGAACAGTGAAAAGATGAGACCAGTATAGGATCAGTAGGAACAGAACCAACCTGAATGGGACCAACACAAATGGTTGACCCCACCCAACCTCAAAATTCGCGTGTAGTACCATGTAAAGTCAGTAGGCGACAGAATGAAATATATTGGACTCACAACAATATTCAACCCATATCAAATGGAAGTAGGGACCACCCTTAAACGTAAGACCAGTGTGTATAATACCAACTCAACATGATCAGTAGGAACAAAATAATTTCATACCTCACGTGACTTACAATATCAGCAGGAATGAAGCTATACACGTGACCAGTAGATGTGCCAATCAAATATGTCCACGTATAAACAAACCCACGTAACCATCAAATTACCAACAATTGAGCCCCACTTGATCAGCAACAATGTTAAAAACAGGTGGGCCCCACCATCCACACAAACACACGTGAACCATCAGATATATGAGATCAATTTTAATCGTGAGACCAAATAAAGAATAAACACCACGTGAATACCCCATGTGATATCGAAATATAATTCCAATGTGTGTGAAATATAGTACCACACTTGCACACCAAACGTTATACACCACCATGTGGACCAATCATGTATCGAACATCACACATATAGGGGACCAGCTTTTGAGAGATCAGTACAAATAATTTATACAATCACTGGGAACCATATGACGAGATCAGTACAATGAATGACAAGTATGAACATCAATGGGCATTTGAAAACGAATTTTAATTCAACAACTAGTTATCCAATGATATTCAACCTTCCCATCAAATTAACCGTTGATCCGCGTGATAGCTGATATTGACGTATTTTACCCATCAAGTAAACTGAATCCACAACAAAATACAAGAACCAAATAGAAAATCGTGGGACCAGAGTACTAATCATTATACCACAATGGACCAATCAAATATCTTGAATCCAAACAGGAAGGTGTCCT
Organism: Chrysanthemum seticuspe; assembly: GCA_019973895.1. Taxonomy (NCBI): domain Eukaryota; kingdom Viridiplantae; phylum Streptophyta; class Magnoliopsida; order Asterales; family Asteraceae; genus Chrysanthemum; species Chrysanthemum seticuspe. Next base: position 224,078,201 of record BPTQ01000008.1, on the reverse strand, counting down.
CACCGACATTGATAATACAAGGACCAATCACATTCACGAGACTTAATAACAAACGAATCAATATATTATAGATAGACGAGAGCAGTGCCCCACGTGATCACATCAAAATAAGACCAGAATATATGTAATTAATAATAGCCATGATAAAAAATAGGACATACCAGTACCAATCGAATGCCAAGAGGTCTACCTTTTACCCATATGACCAATCACTTGAACCAATAAGACTGATAGCTCTACGTCACTCATAAATCAAACTGCTCCATGCCAATAAAACCCCGTTTGCCTGCTGCCTCATTTATTTTTCACATCTGCTGCAATAGATCAATTAGGGTATAAACCCTAATTAGAGGAAAACCTTATAAACCCTAGATCAAGAGCCACGAGGCTCTGAAACCAATTGTAAGATCCAAGATCAGGACTCAACTAGAGTATGAGTAACATTGATTGAATGATGCACAGTGGAATAGAAATAAACACAATCAACATCACTAATAAGGTTTTCTTTATTAATTAAAATAAAGAAACTACTACTACTAATGTACACACGCTATAATCATGTGTCTAGACTCTCATTAGGAGATGAATACTATGATATGAAATGAAAGAGATGGAAGGGATGAAAATAAACTACTACGCCTACCCTCTTTATATAGTAGAGGGAGGTCACTAACAAACCCTAATTGTAGCTTACTAACAAAGCTACCTAAATAACATATAAGTCCCTCATTATTTCTTCTTTCTTCATTCTTGCTCGTGGTTTTGTAATCTTCAAATCGGCAATTCTCAATAGTTGAACACACACACACAAACACACATATGAATGATAAAGAGTTAGGCGTAGGATTATGTGTAAAATGAACAACCAACCTTCAAAGGAAGGTTTACATGTAGTATTTATAGGGAAGGGAACTAGGGCAACATGTCTAGTCCCTTCTGTAGGATATTGGATTTCACATACACATCAAACCATAACACAAAGTGGGCGTATAAAGTGAGTTCTAGAGAGAGAAAGTTAGAGGTTTAGGGAACTTAGTGAGAGAAAGAAAAGATCTTATTATGAGCTCCAACTCTCTACCTTGGGAGGTAGAGAGTATTTATAGTCTTACATAAAATGCCACACAACGGGCTGTGGATCAGGCATACAGTGGGTAAAGACCCGTCCGTCCTCCACGGTGTTACTTAACTAAATACTACTTAACTTAAAATAACTACGACTACGAGCTTTCTAACGATTACATATACTTGAGGTGACCGAATCTTTAATACCTGGAATTTCTAATTCCTAACAATCTCCCCCTAAGGGAGGTCACCTCAAACATATACTAAAATTACATTGAATACAAACAGATATGTCATTAACAATTGTTCTTGCATTCTTGATGTAGTACTTAGCTCCGAAGCTCGTAGTCATTGATTCTTCTCATTGCATGTTTGGTTACTCTAGGTGGAGGTCTTTTACTGATCCACGTGATAATAAATTTGAGCCAGCTTTTGAGATCATCAGCTACTTAAAAATCTCTGAGATATCCATTGTGGTGTTGGTATTATGTGATGTTGTGACATTCGGACCGACATGCTCACATTCTGGATCATGAAATCTTCTCATCAGAGTAGTGGAAGCTTTCGTTGATTCATGATATTGGCAGCAGCGTAGCAGAAGCATGGAGTGAAAATATCAGAGTCATTGATGCACTAATCATGATTTCTTTTGAGATGAATGTATTAAGTGAGCATGCGGCTATGGATTGACCGCTTCATTCTGATCAGCTACAAACGTCGGGTGTACCTGCATACAACAGTTAGCAATAAATTGCATGAAAGTGTCTTTGATCACTTTCGTTGAATTGAGGTACACGGCCCACGGTTCCCCGTTGATCAGTACAAGTACTGCCTGTGATCAGGTATAATTCCGAAGAATTTCCTTGACAGGGTTTCGCAGCTGCTCTAGCTGTTCTCAAACCGGAACATCTCAAAGAAGACAACACGGAGTGAGTGAACCAGCGAATAGAAATTCACTGATTGATGAAAAGAGATTTGAAAAACAATCGTGTATTGCTCAATAGAAATTGTTTTTGCAATACAACGAAGGTTTTAATGAACATCAATTATCAATCATAAAACACCTTTTGATTTGAAATGTCCGTACACGGTCGATTTGCTAAAGAAAAGATTTTTTTAAGCACAAAGACCGGTTTTTCAAAGGTATCCGTCAATCCATAACCTGAACCCAGATTGATTCATGAGATTGAATCGCCCTATTGTTTCTGTTCAGTTGTCACATGGTTGATCTATATAATAAATCTCACATGCCACCTACCAGGAGCTTGTTTGATGTTGGCTCCAGAAGGCTTTCCATCTTCATTGTGAATATGTATACACATCACTCAGATGTTCTGGCAATACCACAAGGATAATGCGTAGGACTCAAGATATAATCTCTCTTTCCACATTGTGTGAAACAGAGAGTCTTCATTGAAAGTGTCCTAATGAGATTTATTGATGATCTCGTGGCTCTAGACTCAATATGTGCATATTTGGATCCTGTGTCGGAGACTAGGGAGAGGGTCTCCTTCTTCAATATCAACAATCTCTAAGAGAAAGTCGATAGATAATGTTGGTTCCCCGTGAGAATGAAACAAGTCCTTTTAAGAGGAACTTGAGTGGTTTGGAAAGTTGAAGTGCAGTGCGTCACTGGGTCCATGACGTCTTGTCTTCAATACCGATGTTACCTTGGTAACCACCAGTAGCATATGAATTGAACCCGGTATCTGCCCTAAGGTTGAATATATGGAGGGCTATTTGTTTTCACCCTTTTCTCATTCAATTCCTTTTAATTCTTCAACCCCTTCAGTGCTTACCGAGACTTCATAGCAAGGACCTTGTTGGGTTTATTCCAGTACTAGCTCAGTCTCAGTCCGCACTCTTCCCATATCTCATTTTTCTCCTTTTATCATCATACCTAAGAACTCTACACTAACTAGTGGATAGTCCCTGGGTAGATCCTTCCGGTTCTGGCGGATCATGGGAACACATACCTAACCTTATCATCCTTATATCACCGTACATAAGTAAAGTTGGTCGGTCTATTTGGTATTGTTCATCTGCCATTTGAACCAATTGAAAACCATTTGAAAATCAATCCAGATACTTGTGATATAATATCAAAGCATTTTGTACCTGAATTGTTTTTGATAATTTTAGAACGAGAACTCCCCCTCAACATGTGCATCAAATATTTGAAATCGTTTTGCACATGGAGGCAAGAGAAAGAATTAACTTCTTTGATTACCATTTTCCAAAAGATATCAACATCACTTCCCTAATCAAGACAAGTAGATAAAGAATTTTTGGGAAGGATGAGGTTTTCATAGGTTTGCTCCCCCTCAGTATGTGCCTCGATATTTGAAAAGAGTTTTGCACATACTAGAGGGAACCTGCACATTGAGATAAGTGATCACGTTATACATCATAGGTTTAAGATAGATGCTCCCCCTCAACATGTGCATGGAAAATTTGAAATCGTTTGTCACATGTGGGAAGGATAGCATGTACATCCTTATAAAACCATTTACCGAATTATCAGTTTAAATCCAATTTAAATCACACATTCTCCCCCGATCACAATTATCAAATCATTTGAGATTTGTGATCTCTTATAGATTTAAATTGATTTTGAAAGCTTTTAAGGAGAATTGTGACTTGATTATGAAAGCGTTTTAACTGATAAGGATCGGATTTTAAGACTTTAAACTCCATTGATAAAACATGCATGAATATCTTTTGAAAACACTTGAATGCAAAATAACTTTTTAATTTAATTGAAATCATTCTCCCCCTCAATCAATGACATAGGTTGTTGATTGAGAGATTGATATTTTGACAAATAAGTCCAGATGATTATCAAAAATAGAGACTGAGTTATTTTTCAAAGCAGTTAGTTTTCAGCAGATAAATGTTTATAGAATCAGAGCATGGAATTTGAAAAACATGGTAAAGCATGGCTCTGTTCTTTCTTTGAAAAGCGGGTTACTGCCTGAAATGACAATAAACCATTGTTTCTCTTTCTCCCAAAAATAATTTTTGATTTTTTTTATAAGAATTCGAACAACATCTAAAGTCCCGTGTCATTCTTTGAATGACAGCACAAAGACCGTAGATATTGTCGAACCGAGGAAAACATGACAAAAAGACAATATTTTTGGAATTGTTCAAGATTTTTTCAATTTTTATGGATTTTTGAAAGTTTTATAATTTTCTATTTGCTTTTTGAAGAGATATTTACAAGAGATAGATGAGCATAGACCTTTACTCCTCGTCTTCCTCCTGAAGACGTTTAGTGTTTCAGGTTGAAGGCTTTTCAATCCTAGTCATGGAAGTATGAACTCAAAACGTTCTCTTGGAAGAGCTTTGGTGAAGATGTCTGCTAACTGGTATTCAGACCTCACAAAATAGAGTTCCACCACACCTTTTTCCACTTGTTCCCTGATGAAATGATGTCGAATGTCGATATGCTTTGCTCTTGAGTGTTGAACGTTGTTGCATGAGAGAGCAATAGCACTTTTATTATCACAGTACAGAGGGATTTTGTTGAATTCAAAGCCATAGTCAGATAATTGAGATCTCATCCATAAGATTTGAGCACAACAAGATGACATGGCTATGTATTCAGCCTCTGTAGAGGAAATAGAAGTACTCATTTGCTTCTTTGAAGACCAGCTCACAAGCTTATCACCCAAAAACTGAGCACCTCCAGATGTACTTCGACGAGTATCTTGACACCCTGCATGATCAGCATCTGCATAGGCTGTTAGTGACATACCGGTGTCCTTCGGGTACCAAAGACCCATATTGATGGTTCCTTGGAGATACCGAAAGACCCGTTTAACCGCTTCAAGGTGCTTTTTAGTAGGCTTAGCCTGGTATCTAGCACACATGCAAACAGCGAACAAGATGTCTGGTCTACTAGCTGTGAGGTACATCAGGGATCCAATCATACTACGATATTTTGTTTGGTCAATCATGATCCCTGAGTGGTCCTCATCTAGTTTGGTTCGATCAATCATGGGAGTGTCAGCAGGGTCACTTGAATCAAATCCAAATTTCTTTAAGATCTCAGTTGCATATTTAGATTGATTTATGAAAATGCCTCCGGGACTTTGTGAAATTTGTAATCCCAAGAAAAATGACATTTGTCCCATCATTGACATTTGAAATTTTGAACTCATTTCATTTGAAAAACGATCACTTTCCATTGGGTCTGTCGAGGCAAAAATAATATCATCAACATAAATTTGAACATGAATTAAATGTTTGCCTGACTTCCTGGTGAACAATGTTGGATCATCTGCTCCTTTGCTAAATCCGGTAGATAGAAGAAACTTTGACAGTGTATCATACCATGCCCTTGGAGCTTTCTTTAAACCGTAAAGAGCCTTCTTCAAATGATAAACGTGAGTAGGATGCTCTTGATTCACAAATCCTTCAGGTTGGCTGACGTAGACGACTTCTTTAAGATCTCCGTTCAGAAATGCCGTCTTTACATCCATCTGATATACTACTATGTTCTTACTAGCAGCATTAGCCAAAAAGATTCTGATTGCCTCGATTCGAGCAACTGGAGCAAAAGATTCTTCAAAGTCAATACCCTCCTCTTGACGGTATCCTTTAGCAACTAATCGAGCCTTGTTCTTCAACACATCACCATGCTCATCAAGTTTCACTTTGAAGATCCATTTAAGAGCAATAATCATAGCACAGTCTGGAGCAGGTACTAACTCCCATACATCAAGTCGATCAAACTCATGAATTTCATCTTGCATGGCATTGAACCAGCTATCTTCATTCATGGCGGTTTTAACATCTTTTGGTTCGATCTTAGATAGTACGGAGTTGAAGAAGCACCATAAGGCATCGGTTGCAAGTTGTTTCCGTGTTGATACAGGACGAGAGGGATTTCCAATGATGTAGTCTAGTGGATGATCGTGAGTCCATTTTCTAAGGTGTTCATGTGGTAGTTGTTGAGGGACTGAGGTAGCAGAGTCGATGTCTCCTGACGAAGATGCTTCTGATGATGATTCAGGAGCAAATATGTTTTCAAATGGAGCATCTTCAGGAGTAGCAAAGGGATTAACTTCATCATTGATGCCAGAAACAGTTCCATGATGTACATTTGAAGAATGATGATTTGTTGATGAGACTGAAGGATCAGCAGCAGGCGCTTCTTGACTTAAAGATATTGAGACTGAGGGATTGACTTCATTCACAGGAATATGAGCAGCCTCTGTTGTAGGAATCGACACCTCATTAGTACTCGGATCATAAAGTTCATCAAACATAGGATCAAAGAATTTCTTTAAATCATCTTCAGATGGAGGTACATATGGAGTTTCTTGAGAGGAGTTTGGAACAAGGGATGAAGCAATGGGACTGTTTTGAAGTGCGGGTCCTGAACTGGATTGTCCAGGAGCCATTTGACCGGTCAGCTCATTAAACGTAACGTGAATTGTTTCCATGATATTTCGGGTTCTTTTGTTGTAGATTCGGTATCCCTTTTTGTTTGGTGCATACCCTACAAATACTCCAATGTCTGCTTTAGCTCTATGTTTGCCTAAGTCTTGTCCCTCTTTAGTTGGATAACACAATGCACCAAACACATGAAGGAAAGAGAGATTAGGTTTTCTGTTGTGGACAAGTTCATATGGAGTTTTTCCATGAACAGTGTGAATCAGGGAACGATTTTGTGTGTAGCATGCAGTGGCAATAGCTTCAGCCCAGAGAAACATTGGAACCTTTGAGTAAATCAGCATTGTTCTAGCGGCTTCTACAAGAGTTCGATTTCGTCTTTCAACTACACCGTTCTGTTGAGGAGTTCGTGGAACACTTCTTTGATGGCTGATTCCAACGCTTTCATAAAATTCACTGAGTTGTTTGTTGACAAACTCAGTTCCATTGTCTGTTCGGATTATTCTGACTGTTTTGTTAAGTCGAACCTGCAGCTGTTTGATGAGTTTGATGATGATATCAGGAGTTTCATCCTTTGTCCTTAAGAACTTGACCCAGGTGAATCTAGAGTAATCATCAACCACAACTAACACATATTTCTTCCCAAAGATATTCTGCACCCTCATTAGTCCACATAAATCCATATGAATCATATGAAGAACTTCTGTGACAGAGTTAGTAGGTTTGGGTTTATGGGCATACTTCTTGCTTTTTCCCAATTGACATGCTGAACAAAGATGATCCTTTTCATACTTGAGTCTAGGTAAACCTACAACTAAGTCCTTTCTGGAGAGATCATTGATGGTACCGAAGTTCAAGTGATTGAGACGACGATGCCATAACCATGACTTTGTTTTAGAGGCCTTTGACAGCAAGCAAATTGGAGAAGACTTCATCATATCTTCGATAGAGATGGTGTATAGATTTGAACCACGTGAACCTCTTAAAAGTTCCTTACCATCAAGTTCTCTAACGAAGCAGGTATGTTTTCTGAAGGCTACTTCTAGATCAGAATCGCAGAATTGATCAACAGAGAACAAGTTGTGACCAAGACCTTCTACATAGTAAACCCTGGAGATAACACTTTTGCCAACAACATAGTTTCCATAACCCATAATAGCACCGAAATGATCATTCCCGAATCTAACTGTCCCGATGAATTTGCTCACGAAGTTCATGAGCCATGACCGGTCGCCAGTCATATGCTTGGAACAGCCTGAGTCCAGGTACCACAGAACGATTTGAACGATCTGCAGTTGAACACAGACAAGAATGGATAACTGGATAATTGGGATCCCCATGCAAGAATGGGTTCCATTTGGGTAGTAACAATGGTTGGAACACCCACATCAGAAATAGAAGCATTCATATCAGAAATTAAGGCAATGGAATCATTGTGAATAGATGCAGTACTAGTGTCTGTATTAGCCCTGTTCACAGTGTGCTCACTTCTTAAGGGAATAGTTCTACCAGTAGGCATCCATTTTCTAGTGGGCATTGTCTGATTAGTCTTATGACCAACAGGTATCCAATAATAGCCTATCTTACTAAATGTTCTTCCAGTGGGTTTCCACTGTTTTCTAACTTTCTTTCGTTTTTGCCTTTTAGCCTTCTTAGCATGAATTTTAGCATTAACAATATTAACTGGACAATTAACATCATTAGGCAAAACATTAACACCACATTCATGATTAGAAACAGAATTCAAGCAAACATCAATACAAGGTTTGCAAATAGTATCAGAATTCGAATTAATTACAGTACGCCTATGGCTAATACTAGAATCAGCACGATTCGTTTTATTCGGTTCAAACTTAAAGTTCCTAGATTGTTCTTCTACTCTTTTCCAGTGCACATTCTTAGCTTGCGAGGTCCTATCATTCCTTGTATTGTCTTGAGACTTTGACCTGCTCCCTTTAATGTCACTGATTACTCCTGTAGAGGGAATGGGAACATTAGTTGGTTTTACTACTCTTTGCATCACCTGTTTAGATGTGCTGGGATCTGAACTACATGCAGGCACACTAAGGTTCACTTTCTTAAAACTAGAAGTGCTGGGATTTGTACTCCTAGAAGGCACACTTGAGTTCTCTTTCTTAGCATTGACAAATCTGGAATCTAAACTACTTAAAGGCATACTAAGGTTCACATTCAAAACATTGGGCATCGAATGAATATCATACTTGGCATTAGGCATCGAACATGGAATCAAAGGATTAACTCTCTCACCTAAGGACTTTGGGCATATTGTGATCAAGCATTCTAGGATTTCTTGAGATCGTTTGGCATATAAGCATGCATGTCCAATTGCATTATCATGAGGTTTCTCTAACTTATCCTCTTCAACAATCTCACGTAGACATTCTAGGCAATCCTTAAGGGATGAGAAGTATGTTTGAACAGCAAGTTTGTTGTTCCTAAGATTAGGAGGGACATATTTCACAGACAAAGCATATTTATTACAAGAGTGAACCTTTGATACACCATTCTCCCCATTGGTCATTGGCATTTTCCCTTTTACCTGACTCTTCAGATTCTCAATTTCCTTTTGCAATGAAGCTATTTGTTCGTTATTTTTGTTACGAGTGACCTTTATTGATTCAAATAACTCATTGAAATGACGTTTAACCTTTTCATTTTCTTCTAGAAAACTTTCGTTTTCCTTTTGTAATGCATTTACTAGGTTTTGAAGATGAAACGTTTGAGAATTCTGAGAATCTAGAGGAGGAGGCATTTGGGAACCTGTCATATTGTTCGTTTGACCCTTTAATTGAGAGATTTGGGCTTTCAACTTTCTGATCGTGTTACAATGAGCTTGAATCTGTTGATCACGTTTGTTAATTTAAAAAACTGCATCAAACTCTGGAGCATCTGAGGATGTCGTGATATTTGAAGTTTTGACATTTTCTTTAAGATGTTGATATTTTAGTTGCAAATTAAAATGCTCACCCTCTAGTTTAGAAAAATGTTTAATCAAATTGTCGTGATCATCCAGTTCAATTTTCTCATTTAGTTTGAAATTAGTCTTTTCAAGCTCAATGACACGATCATGGGAGACTTTCAGGGCAACAGATAATTCATGAAATTGGGAAGCATTAATAGAACAATTTGTAGCAGTGAAAAACATATCTTGAGCAACACATTCAGTAATCAGAGTCTCATTTAATGTATGCAAGTTCTTCCTCTCAATCTCATTATATTTTAGTGCTCGCTCATAGTCACTAACCTCAACTATCATTGCATCAAACTCCTTTTCCATTTCTTTAATGTCTAAGTTCATTCCCTTTTTAAGACTTTCAAAATGATCCTTTAGCAGTTTAAAGAACGGCATGACTTCAGTTAAATAACATTCTTTTGTTTGCTCAAAACCCCTTTCCCCTTCAGTTATACCAGTGGGTGTGATCCTTTTCTTACAAGTTTTCTCAAAATCAACAAATAGTTGAAAAATAACATATTGACTGATTAAGGTCTTGCTTTTCGTGGCAATAGTCCTAGGTACTAAATGCATTGGTGTATTTGGAGGATACACAGTCGCTCTAGGCATTTTCCTAAGGGGAGTGTTCGTTACAACTAGATTCTCTTATTTTTGCTTATCTAAATCCTTTTTCCAGAACACTTGTTCGGGTGTTAACAATGTCTGAGGCTTAAACATGTTTAAGGAAATCCAATTTTCCTTCTTGTAATCATGGGGTGTGATCTTTATTTTCTTCTCTTTGCATTTAGGATCATCTAATTTCTTGTTCATCTTTTCCCTAGTGACTTCATCTGATTTCTTATCTTCCTCAGTGCACTCAACGCAACTAGGTTTCTGTCTAGGTTTAAGGATTTCCTTGCCATCATAAAGAACCTTATGAGCATTTCTAGCCTTTTTAATGACCTCTGGATTTGGTTCCTCAACAAGGGGAATGCTATGCTTATCGCTTAAGACTCTATGCTTAGTGATCATGTGAGCAGTCTGAATGGTGTTCCCTTGTATGTACAACTTGTTTTCAAGTTTGTTTTTCAAAGTTTTCAGATTAGAAAAATCTTTCAAGAGTTTTGATTCCTTTGCATTAAATTATTGCTTAAGCATTTTCACATTTTCTTGAAGTTCTTGTTTTTGCTTAGCAGATTTAGAAAGCTTTTCTTGCAAGGAATTTAACTCTTGTTTTAATACTTCTTCTCTAAAATTACTTTTTCTAATGATTGTACGCACTTGGTCATCCATTTCCTTCTCACGAGTGGTCAACTCAAAATTTGCACGTTGTTCATAAATAGCAACACGTTCTTTATAGGCATTTAGTTCAGAAATTACAGAATCATCAGGGGCACATGCAGTGTATTCATCAAAAATATAGTCATTGTTGACTGCAGAAGATGCATCACTTGGTACAACTTCACTTTCACTTTGTTTCACATATTGATCATATGGGACAACATTTATATTACCCATATTTTCAATATTTGATTCAATAGTTTCAGTTAATTGTACTTTGTCATGCATCTTTTGCACATCAGCATCATCGTATAGTTTTAATACCTCAGAGATGAGTTTGTCTTTGGATGGGCCAGCTTGTGGTGAAGAAGAGACCTTGGGAGAAACCATTGGAGAAATACTAGCCATAAAAATTGTGTGTGCAGTAGGTCCATCATCCACATCAGAGTCGTATGCATCACAATCAGCGACTTGAAAGGCATTCTGATGATTGTGACCTATCTCCTGAATTGGCTGCTCATCCCCATCTGCATCATAGGTCTTGGCATTGCCCTCAGCAAGAAACAACAACTCCTCTTCGTCCAAAGCAGCACCATTATCCTGAGCTTGTACAAGCAGCATCTTATCTCTGAAGTAATCAGCATTGTGTGGACGTTTTGGAGATGTGCAGTTCCTTGCAATGTGTCCCTCACCTCCACAATTGTAACATTTGATTGGCTTTGCTTGACCCTGATTTCCATTCCTTCCTCTATTCTGATTTGCAGCATAACCTCTACCAGCTCCGCCCTTTCTTTGATCAAACTGCCTTTCTTGAACTGACTGCCCCATAATTTTCCCATCTCTGATCAAAGCATGGTTGTGAAGATTGGAGGTCGTTCGGATCTCATTGCAGGTGTGAAGTTTGTTGGTGTGAGGTGAAAGTGTCATGTTCTCTTTAACCATGAGTGTCAGTTGAGTGATGAAATGTTCCATGACAGCATTTGCATCAGGTTGCTTGAACCTTGGATCAGAAATGGGTTTGTGATTATCATCTCCCGTGGGTACAACTTGAGAAGCATTGGTGGTAATCCCATCATTTGTGAAAAAAGCAGTTGAATCATTTGTAGAGCTTGTTTCTCCCTGACCTTTGAACTGATCAAGAATCCTCTTTTCAAACATGGCATGTCTCTCATTTTGAAGAGGGAAGGCATAGAGTTGCTCATAGTTTGTATTCTTCAAACCTTTAGTGAGCTTCACAGAAGTGACAAACTTGTGCCATTCGGGATTCATGTTGTTCACAAATTTTGAGTTCAGCTGAATGTTAGGCATAGTCATTCTGATGTTCCTCATATCATTCACTAGCTTATGAAATCTCACATAGTACTCATAGACACTCTCATCTGGTTTCATCTTGAAGTGCTCAAATTCATCATACAGCTGTGATTCTCGGTCTTTAATAGTTAGCTCAGAACCAGAGAGAAGCATCTTGACATTATCCCATACAGCTTTTGCCTCGGTGTTGTGATTGATAAGCTTGTAAATGTCTTTTGGTAGACCTTGCAGTATAATGTTAGAATCTCGGATATCTGCATCGAATCTCTTTTTCTCCTTATCATCAAGCTCATCATACATCTTTGGTCTGTCCATTCCGTAAATCAGAGTTCCATCTTCAGCAGTATCAAGTACATCTCTAGTCGTCTCAACCCGATACGGTCCTTCATCAATGGATTTGAGAATGTTGACACCATTTTCCTTTCCAAGACAGTACAATCTGATTCGTTGAGCCCAAGAGTCGTAGTCAGTTCTGTCAAGCATGGGTGGACGAGTATCTGAACCAGCTGCTTGAACATCCTCGGCAACAGTGGAGATGATTGTAGAAACGTTGGTAGACATGATGACAAATTAAACGGGATTTTATAACTATGATTAAACCGGGAAATGGATTCTTTCACGGGGATTTTACTAAATCAAGAGAAAACCGTAAAAATCACCCAAGTCGCTAGAAAATTATGCACCAAGTCGCTTACTACTAATTCGCTATTCCACCAAGTCGCTAAAGTCCCAAGTCGCTAAACAAAAGACAAGTCGCTAAATAGCAACTCGCTAAGCCTCTAATCGCTAGCAAAATTTTGGCAGCAATTCGCTAAGATACAAGTCGCTAAAGAATCAAGTCGCTAAATAGCAACTCGCTACTTACCAAGTCGCTACCCGTAGTGGAGAACCCACTACTTGTACTGTTAGTCGCTAAATCTAAGTCGCTAACTTCACAAACTGCAACTCGCTACAAAAATGTAAAGCAAGTCGCTAGCAAGAAAAGTAATACGTAGGTCAAGTCGCTAGCAAGAAAACTTCACAAACATCACTTTTCAATCCAAAAACAACCCAACCAAGATGATTCAAGCTTACCAAATGAAACCCTAAACACTTGTGATGATTCTAAACAAAAAAATACTAACAAAATCCAAGCTTTAACACAAGAAATCAACCAAATGATGCACAAACCACTAAACTTTTTCAAACTCAAAAACCACTAGAAATCGAAAGATGTGCAAGATATGATCGAACCATGGCTCTTGATACCAATTGTAGGATATTGGATTTCACATACACATCAAACCATAACACAAAGTGGGCGTATAAAGTGAGTTCTAGAGAGAGAAAGTTAGAGGTTTAGGGAACTTAGTGAGAGAAATAAAAGATCTTATTATGAGCTCCAACTCTCTACCTTGGGAGGTAGAGAGTATTTATAGTCTTACATAAAACGCCACACAACGGGCTGTGGATCAGGCATACAGTGGGTAAAGACCCGTCCGTCCTCCACGGTGTTACTTAACTAAATACTACTTAACTTAAAATAACTACGACTACGAGCTTTCTAACGATTACATATACTTGAGGTGACCGACTCTTTAATACCTGGAATTTCTAATTCCTAACACCTTCCTTCATTATTGGGCTTGAGCCAAGGCCTATGGGCTTTCTACATAAGCCTTGCCATTAATAACTAACATAAAAGCCTAGTTTAAGCAACCTATTACATATTAGTTACTAAGACTTGAAATACAAGTTAGGAGTGATTCCAACAATCTCCCCCTAAGTGTTAGTAAGTAAATGATGACTCCATCAATTTTGGATAAGTTGTTGGTGTTGATGTAATAGTAGTTGCTTTGACGTCTTTTGACATTCCTCTTTCTTGTGAGAAGAAGTGTCTTGTTTTCAACAATTTCCCCAGTGTGAGGATTTTGTTTCTTTTGGAGTTTTTAGCTTTGACGTCTTCATTATCTTTGTTCTGTGTTCTTTGTTCTCGTGTGGATATGGTGATGTTATGTTGTTGTTGTCTGCATCAGGTCCGCTTCGTTGCTTAGGTGTCTCCACGTCTTTCTCCAACATGCTCACACGCTCTTTGATGTTGGATTTCAGTTTTGATGTAGTTCTCTTAGTCTTTAAACTTTGTAGATTCTTTGGTTAAGTAGAAGAATTGTAACATCCCGCCTACTAAGACCACAATATTGTCCGCTTTGCCCGCAGGCTCATGGCTTTGTTTTTTTGGCCTCAATTGAAGACTTCCCGGCAGGTCACCCAAGCCAGTACTACTCTCACATGAGCACGCTTAACTGCAAGTTTTTTGATGAACTTGTGATTTATAATTTGTATGTTCAGAAATTTAAATGGCAACGAAAAATGGCTTTAAATACTATAACAGTTAAGTGTTGTCTAATTGATGTGTAATTAGCATTTTTAACACTTTTAGCATATGGAAGAGGTGATGCAGTAACTTATAACAGATATGCAGTAATTTTACTTGAGTTTTCTAATTGATGTGTAATTAGCATTTTCAATTGAGTTGACTTTTACTTGTACAGGTTATTTGCGGCTTCTATGGCATCCATATCAGTTTCTATTTCTAGTTCTCGGCGTTTTGCCTCTGATATAATAGCAAATGGAACTATAGGCATCAGAGTCAGACGCCGAGAACTAGAAATATAAAGACAGACTGAGTAGATGAGTTTCAATTCACCTATGCCTTTAAGAGTGTTACGGTTTGATTATTTTATTTATTTATTTATTTTTTGTCATAATTGTTAATCAATCAAATTTAGGTGTTTTTGGTTGTTTTACAATATCAAAACTTCAATTTGTAGGTAAGCTGGTTTATGTTTCTTGCATTAACGTTTTTATAAGCTCTTATTACTTTAAAAAAGATAACTCTTGCAAATTTAATATACCATTTTATTAAATAAAAAATGTAACAACAATAGCATTTGCAAGTTTGAATACTGACTCTTTATTTGTGAATAACTAGAAACACCACCGATACCTATCACAAAGACAGACCAACAAAAGATATGGAAAAAGCGAAAAAAATAAAGCTTGTGACTAAAAAACTGCAAAGAGGGAGTTGTTCCAAAGATGATCATGAAGATGCAAGACAAGAGAAAGGTAAGTCTTACAAACTTACAAGCCAGTTTTATTGAATGAAATATGTTTCAATCGTCTTTGATGGCTTTCACAAAAATACTACAAATAACACTGATGATAGAATTACGCATATGCATAATTGCCAACACAACAAACAACAGAAACCACACACTCAGAAATCCATCAAACCCCTAAGTTTTTGAACAAAAATGTCATTGTCACGAGCATTGAGCTCTAATTCACGCGCCAGGATGCGCATCTGCATGACCTTTTGGTCATCTCTAGCTTGGATAACCCTTAGATACTCTGCTGTCAAGCGGCAGATAAAAACAAAAGAAGCATAGATACCACAAATAATGATCTAAAATAATGCATGGATCATTTACTGTCATCCAATATCAAACAACAGAAAATAGCCAATTAATTTACTATTTGTGCAGCCACTTAAAAAACCAGCCACAAATTGCCACTAGATTTGCTTTTTCCACTTACACATATTCACAAGAGTTACTATTTATGAAGACACGTTGAAAACAGTTTCTGCCTAACCATTTACTTCAAACAGTTTTCAACAAATTGCATATACTTCAAAAAGTTTCTACCTAATCATCAAATGCTAATTTTTTTTTTGTTACAGCAAGTTTACACATGTTTTGTTTCTAATGTTCTTAATTTTATTATGTTTATGCAGTGGCAATGGAGCATCCAACTGCAGAAAAAAGGATACTAAATGTTAACTTAACAATGTAAATGTTTGAATTGGCGTTGTTAAAAACTGATATGTTTTGCATCATATTTTTTCTGTAACTGATATGTCTGATGAAACATTCCTAATCTTTTGTGTAAAAGTCTGACTCAACGTATGGTATGTTTCCATGGCAAGGTACTAATCTTTTGTAAGGTGGTTACAGTTGGACTATAGAAATATGTAACAGTTGCATACAACAAAAAATTGTGGTATGTTTAGATAGCAGTTAATAATCTTTTGTGCCTCCCTTGGGCTATAATTGAAGAAAAACCTTTAAGTGTAGATCTATGTCTGCTCTCTTTAAGGTATCTCTCCAATTCAATCACCTAATATTTATCTCAATTGTTATGAATTTTTTTCACATGTGAACTTTTTATAGATTTTTTATTTTTTACTTTTTTATTTTTCTTTTTAATTTTATAATATTTGTAATAATATTTTTTCCTTTTTATGTTTTTTGAATTTCAATTTTACTAGTAATGTTGTTGACATTTGTTTGAGAATATGTTAATTTTTTTAAATTTGTTGCATGTGATTTTTTTTTTCACAACTGAAAAAAAAAATTGATAGAGTTACAAGAATATCTTCGGATGTGAAAGATTTGAACAAGGATTGATGCTTTCATCTTACTCGCATTCTATTTATACTAGAGTTGAAAAAATAGCATATATTGATGTTTTATAGATGATTATTAGTTAAAGATTTCGTGCAAGTTAAACAAACAGATTCAACAGATTCATTAAACTTAGCAGATTTCAAAGGTTCATTACATTCAGATGAAATGTCTTTCTTATTACAAAGCGGTAAATTCCTAGGGTGTTCTTCTACTTTCTTCTCTTTATTCAAGCGACTACTCTTAGAGGCAAGCGAGACTCTATTGTTCCTTGTATTGCTCTTAGGCTTTAGTCTGCTGCTCCTAGAGGTGCTTCCTAGTCCTGTAGAAGGTAAGACACACTCATTAGGATTCACAATCTTATCTAGAGAAGTGGTTTCAGCTTTCCTAGTCTCTTTAGAGTGCTTTTCTAAACTTATGTCGTTTGTTCCATATGTTTTATATGTGGAGGCAGACGCATTAGTGGTACTCATCTTAAAAAGGCCAGGAGCTAAAACTTTTGGTTTCTCGATAACCGCTTTTCCTTTATCAACATTTTGTTTAGGCAAGGCAGGTGGAGTGACTGATTTTGATGAAACATTTTTCTCATTGACTTTTGGAGGAGGCATAGAAACAGACATTTTTGGTTTGGAAACCGGTTTGGGAACTTTTGCTTTCTCCTCAGTCAATGGTTTTGTAATCTTAGTATCCACTGCCTTTCCTTTTTGACATTCCAGCTGAGCCCTCAAAAGATCATTTTTCGCTTTCATGTCATTGTAGGCACACTCATACGACAATTTGTCATACTTGCATTCCTCAGTTTTACGATCAAGTTGTTTAAAATATGAGACATTTTCTTTTTCAAGTTTCATAAGAGCTTTTTCATATTTTGAAACAATTTCGGAGGTCTCAGACTGAAGTCTTTCATGATCTTCAACAGAATATGTTTGCAAAATGATGGACATAATATCAGTAGTCAGAATATCTTCGAAGAGAGAATCATTTAAATTTTCCAAAACTTTGATGTGTTCAACACTTTCATTAGCTTGCTTTACCAGGGATTTATGGTCCTTGACAAAGTCAGTTGTTTCTTTCAAAAATGCTTGTTCAAAATGAATTACTCTTGCACTGATGGCATTCAGCTGAGGGGCAATTTGAGTTTCAAAAAACTTTCTTTGTTCGATGTCAAAACTAGAGAACCAGTTGTTAGGTGTAATAGTGGTTTTAGTTTTAACAGTGTCTTGAAGATCCACAATTCTAGTTTTCACATTTTCTAAAATACTTCTCGCATCACTTGTGTTAAAAGGATTGTTTGAAGATATTTGTTCAATGTTCGAAAGAGAATTTGAGACAACAACTGGTTTTGAAACAGATTTTGAAACAGGTGTTGACTCTTTGTGTGAAACACTTGGTGTGATGGAGAACTTTGACTTTTCTTTTTGATTAACAAAAGTAATTCCGTTAATTTTGTTCCATTTGTTATAATCAATAGGTTTGATTTCCGGATTCTTTTGTTTCATTTTTGATCTACTCTCCTCAGATAGTTCTAACGTTTCAAGAGAATCACGAACAATAATGGGTTTATGCAAAACATTTCCATTGTTTAACACATTCTAAGATTTCTGAGCTTTCTTGAGGAACGAAGAAGGGTCGTTACCAAGTGCCATTCTATTATTAGTGTGAAAACGCGGATTTACTTGATTAGACAGCATCTTGATTGTTTGAGCAGAATGACCCGTTTTAAGAAGCAAATTTTCCAAAGTTTGGATTTTTTTCATTTTTATCAAGAATTTCATCAACAAGAGAATCTTCTCGTTTTGAAAAATCAGTAATCAACTGCTTCTTCTCTTTTTCAAGATTAGAAAAAATTTCTTTTTGTTTAGAAAGTTGGTTATTTAAATCAGAAATTTCCTTGTTTAAAGATTTAATTTTTAAGTTCAAATTCACATCAAGTGTGTTATACTTGATTTGCAAAAGTTGTTCTTTAGAAACCAAATTTCGATAACCAATTTCTAATTCTGATTCTTTGTTTTTCTGAAATTCAAAGGCTTTTGCGTTCTCCTTGTAACTCTCAAGCTCAGCGGTCAATTTAGCGTTCGCGGCCTTAACTTCGCGATTGACCGTTTTAACTTTCTCAATTTCAATGCCACAGTTGTTGATTAATGATTCAAAATAAACACGTGTTTCCTCATCAGTCTCAGTATTTTGTGCCACACAGCCTCCATTAGGATCCACATCTGGAGTCTCAGAGTTAGTATTGCTACAACTCGGATTATCCAGGTATGTATCATAAGTAGGTGCTGGTGTCACAGAATGCTGTTCGTTATGAGTAAACACATCAAATATGACATTGTTATAGCATGGATCAATGATTGGTACCTCAGATACTGCGTTGGCGTCATAGACAGGAGGTGCGTCAGAATCAGTGTCGTACTTAGTCTCCTGAAGATTTGCCATGAAGATGCAGTTTGCATTGAGTTCCTCGAGGTCTTCCAAATCATCCATAATAGCCATGAAGTCATTTTCCTCAGCACTCAATTGAAGTCCAGATTGTTCCTTTTGTACCAACATAATAGCTTTCTGAAGATACGCAAGATCCTTCTTTTTCGGCTTAGTTGGACAATTCGTTGCCATGTGACCCAATCCTTGACAGTTATAACACGTAATCTGATTACCCTGATTCACATTTCCATAATTCCCAACGACTGGAGCTGCAACATTCCCATTCTGATTACCCACTGCTCTATTCCCAACATTCTGACCCATCTGATTACCCTGATTCGGAACCGCCTGATTACCCATGCGAAATCCAGTAGCATATCCCTGCTGATTCCCAATAACTCCAACCATTTGTCTTTGATTACCCATGTTCACACCCGGCTGTGCAATTTGCCTGTTGCGAGTGTTTGATGAAATCCTTTGGTTGTTGTTTGTAGGTGTGGAATAGCGACCTCTGAATGCTTTTCCCAAGAATGCAAATGCTTGTGACAAAGCTTCTTCTTGTTCCATTTCAAGATCAGTGATACCTTGTTCCTGGTAATGTTGTTGTTCAGGTGGATAGTTTTGTTGTTGTGGAATGTATTGCTGCAGGTTGTTGTTAGTGGAAGATGATGAAGGTTGTTGTTGTGTATTCACTGGAGTTTGAGTCTTAGCAATGAGTGCCAATGGATCATGATTCTTTGCTAATCTTTCTTGCCTGACTTCATTCACTTCAGCTTGGTTTTGTTTCAGAAAATCGTTGAGTTGATCAAAGTTCACTTGATGTAAGTCTTTTGTTTGGTTGACAATAGTGACATATCGTCCCCATTCTTCTGGTAGATTGTTCAAGAACTTGATGTTGCTCACGATAGTTCTGGGTGTCAACTTGTTTCTGATCAGCTCATTCATTAAAGTGCAGAACCTTCCATAGTAGGATTCAATGGATTCTCCTGGAGTAGATGTAAACTTCTCCCAAGCAGTTAGAAACTTGTTCTCTGTGTCTTGTTGACCAATTTCAGTTCCATGACAAAGTCGTCTAACACGTTACCACATATCGAAAGCAGTTTCACAACTGTCTACAGCAGCAAAGATGTTCTCTGTGTCTTGTTGACCAATTTCAGTTCCATGACAAAGTCGTCTAACACGTTACCACATATCGAAAGCAGTTTCACAACTGTCTACAGCAGCAAAGATGTCTCTTGGTAAACCCAGTTGGATAATATGAATTGCCATGTCATCTGCTTCGACTTGTTTCTGATCCGCTTCAGAGTATTCCGAATCTTTTTGAAGACGAAAAAATGGTGGGACGGGAGGTGTTGCATCAGCATTTCCAGGGTCTTGGACTTGTCGAGGTATGAAGGGTCCATCCTGAATGGATTTTATCATCAATTTTCCATTAGGTTTTGTCTTGATGTAACGAAGCATTCGACTTGTCCATTGAAGATAACCACCTTTTTCCAACATAGGAGGACGGTTTTCGGCACCGGCTGCATGAATGTCTTGTTGAGTTGCCATTGATGAAGGTATAATCTGATAAAGTTGATGTAGGATCGATTCAACGATAAAGGAGTTGTGGTTGATGAAGATTAAGCTCGGTTGAGGTGTTTCTGAAAGTCGTACTCGTAACCTTGGTTCTTAAAAAAAATTTCGCCCAAAATTTGAAATTCACTATAAAAATCAATTCTAAGGTCGTATTAAAAATTTGAGTTATGACAATTTTGACGCCAAATTTGACCCGAAAAATTTGAATTTAGGCCCAAAAATTTGAATTTTTGACCAAAATTTTCACAGTTAAACCAAAATTTGAATCTCGCGTAAAAATTGAACGTTTAGTCTCCTCAAAAATTTAGATTTTACTCAAGTTTTCCCGTAAAAATTTGAATTTTTTTTTTTTTTTTTTTTTTTTTAAACCTTTATGCGTAGAAAGAGCTTAGGCGTAGAAACAGGAATTACGAGTAAACGAGGCTTATGCGTAGGATCTTATGCGTAGGATTCCTTAGGCGTAGGATCTTATGCGTAGGTTTAAAGTTACGAGTAGAAAAAGTTATGCGTAAGGAAAACTTAGGCGTAAGAAAAATGCTTATGCGTAAAGTATTCTACGCGTAAGTCGAAACTTATGCGTAAGATTAGGGTTTTGCCCAAAAATCCTTTACACTATCACAGTGTAAGAGATATCCAAAAGTCGAAGTGTTCCACACACTTATCCAAGTGAGGGAAGCACTGAGTAACCGTTATAGCTCGAAGATTCTTCACCAAAAAGTTATGAGTAGAAAACTAGGGTTTTGACTTTTTGACTTCTACTCGTAAGAAATTTCCAACGATTCAAATGATTTCGCTTGCACAGATATCCTTAAAAACACTCGAATAACCCAAAAATGTTGACCTTTTTCACCCAAAGTGCCTAGAAAAGTTACGAGTAGAAATGACCAACGAATCAAAAACGAGTCTAAAACTTAACCAAAACGCGTAAAGCTTCGAACTTTTTGCAAAAAACTGAAACTTTAGCACCAAATAAACCTTAAACCACAAGAATCTTGAATTTTTAAGTGCAAAAATTAAAGCTTTAAGCGTGAATCTTTGAGAACGAAACTACGCGTATACTACACAAACAAAAACTTCAACCAAACACTCCTAAACCATTGTTAGGCGATTGATACCAATTGTAGGACCTTACAAATATCAACCTTATCACTTTACCAAGCAAACCCAACACACGTAACCCAAGTTACGCGTATAACACATGAAACACAAACACAAACAAAGCGTAGAAATTAGATGAGAAAGATGGTGACTTGATGTTATATTCGTGTATGTGAGAGGATAAAAGATAAACACAATAAAGTTGTATATTCCAAAGGAAAAACACACACACACACACACTTTCAAGCACACCCCTCAAATGACCATTTGAGGGGTATTTATAGTACAAGAGGCATAAAACCCTAAAAGGCTTTAGCTTGGGCTTTTCGTGGATAGGACTTGGATTGGGCTTGGCACGCTTAAGCTTATAAACGGCTAGCAAGTCTCAACTATTAACCATTTAGCTTATCCTAATCCACGAGCCCGTTGACTATTCTAGCACGATATCTAACACGAGTTACAAAGTTCCTAAATGTGAATGACCATCACTTTTAATAAAACTATTAAGGCTAACATAACCTCCCTTATTTATCTCAAGTGAGCTAATGCTTGCTCAAAATCGTTCAGGTAATAATAAATAATAATTTATTATTAAAATTACTATTTGGAAAATTACCGATTGTCACAATACTAGTACTGACAATGATGAAGAATTTGCAAGAAAAATCCAAGCTGAGGAACATGCAAAATTTGCAAGGAGGATACCAGCTGAGAAAGAGGCATAACTGGCTAGCACTCTAACCACCCAGAGGAAAAAAAGAATTGGATGCTCAATCTATGATGTATAGTGACGCTGACTGGGCTGATATTTTAGCTAATGTTGCAACAAACTCTTCTCTCAAACAGGAACTATTAGGGGATGATGTGACAGACGACGACTATCCTACTAGGATGGTTACCTTAATAAAAAAGAAGCAGCAGGCTATTGCTGAACGTAAGGCTAAGGAGAAATGGGACAGGCCAATGACTCAAGCTCAGCAAAGAGAGTATATGCGAAATTTTATGAAAAATCAGAGTTGCTTTCTCTATGGCTCTGGATGGACCATGAATCAAATCAAGCGCTTACCTGATGCAAAGCTAAGGGCAGAATATGAGAGGCTTCGACGGGCCCTTGAGAATGCTCAGATCTTAAAGTGTAGGAATGTTTGAGCAGCTCTAAACCTCTATTAGATGAACCTTCTCCCAAAAGGCTTAAGACTTCTAATATTTATGACTCTTTTGTTGAGGTTGTTGCTGGTTCTTCTCAATATGATGGGTCTAGTCTACCTACCGCTAATGCTACCTTTTCTTATGAGGAGTTGGTTAATGTGCCTTCTGCTTCTTCTGGTGACAAACCCTCCATTCCTGCTGTTCCTTAGGTGGAGACACCTAAAGCTCATATACCTTTTGTTTCTACTCCAAATATCTATTCACGTACCTCTTCCAGGAATCGAAGGAAGTCCTTGGCTAAGAAGCCTACTCCTAAGCCAATTGAGGACTTGGATGATCAGGTTTTTCTTAAGTTTGATTCTGAGAGTGAACCTATAGATGGTATAAACAAGGAGTGAATATTCAAATCACTAATCTGCTAAGCGTAAGATAATTAGCACAGCTCCCCGGCAGCGGCGCCAAAAATTTGATCGGCTCCCAAACGGTCAGGTTTTATCACACAAGCTGACCACTTGTGAATGGTCAACCGTAACAAACTTCAAACAGTTCAGACACCAATGCAATGAAGATCTAGAGGAGTATAGTGTTTCCTCAGGTCGTTAAGTCCCAACGAGCTGTGCGATGAATAATCAAACGAATAGTGATCGGGAGAATTTGAACGAGAAAAAGGGTTATGATTGATTATACCTAAAGAAAAAGTTTATAAATTACAGGGGCTTAAATGCAAATTAAAGAAAATTAAAAAGATAAATTATATTAAATAAACGCTATCACTATTTTTAAAATCTGATGTTTTTGATTTTTCCTTTATAGATTTAAATTAAAAACTACGTAACTTACAAAAGAAAATGTGAAACTGAAACAATATTAATCCTAAAAATATAAAAATGACATTTTTACAAACCTAATGATAAGAGAAAATTTTTAGAAAAAGAAAATTATTTTTATTACTATTTATTTAATTATTATTAATTAAAAACTGTTTTTACCTATTTAATAATACCCTAAAATATAAGAAAATATGAAATAAAGCTAGAAAAATGAAATTATGACTTAGAAAAATCTAAAATAACTAAAGAGAATTTTCAAAACTAATTTTGTATTTTTCTGATTATTTTCCTATTTTCTATGAATTAAAAACTATTTAAAACTAATTAAATTGCTAAAAATTACAAATTTAACTAAGAAAAATCTGGAAAAATTATTTTTTTGCTTTTTATATTTATCTTAACCTAGGAAAAATGAAAACTTATTTTTTTGAAGTTTTTCTGATTTATTTGTATTAAAAGCTAATTAAAAATGCCTAAAAACTGTTTTAAATAAGGAAAAATATCAAACAGTGCTAGAAAAATATGAAAAATTCAGGAAAAGTCTAAATTAATATTCTGAATCTATGAAAAATATAAAAACAGTAGCTTATGTGTGAGAATATGGAACTGCAATGAGAAGTGCTTATAAATAAGCACTTGAATTAAGCTAGAGGTACCAACTGAGCACCAAATTGTCACAGAAACTATAAAATGCTAAAACTACTCAAAAGCAACTAATATCAACTAGCCTTAACCTCTGAAATGCAAACTAAACAGATTTGATGAATTAGAAAATCAAGTGCTAAACAGATTTTATGTCTACTAAGTTGCAGCCTAAAAATAAGCTACCCAATAAGCTGGAAATCAAAACCAGATTTAGGATCCTACACTAGACCTGGCTAGCTACTTATAGACCAAGAATGAGCCTGAGATAAGCTCAAATAAGCTTTTGACAAGCTCTGCAAGAACCTGAGAAACTGCTCTGGTGACTATGCTCTGTCACAGGGCACTTTTGACCTTTTTGACAAGCTGATTTAGAGCTTATAGAAAATTACTAAAATTATACAAAAATCATTTTTAAAAACTAGACCAATTGAAGTTTTTAAACCCAAAGTTTCACTTGAATTGAACCAGAAATGAATCCATTAAAAATCACCCAAGTTGGGTGAAAACTGAGTTTTTCATTTTTGACTTTTGACACAGACTTGGAAATTTGACTATTGTGAGTTTTGAGCTTAAGTTGTTAACTGATTATGATGTTTTATATTAAAATGGAACTGATGCAAGCTACTCTAATGATATCTAAACACAAATCAAGCTTTTGATCTCACAAATTTCTAACAGACATGAATTTAAGACAGATTCAAAGTTAATTTGACTTTTAGACTTCTAAGGTGCAAAGATAGGAGCTCAATGACTCTAATATATCTATTAGGAATGACTGCAATAGAAATCAACCTAAACCAAATCCTCTAACTCAGATAATGCAGCAGATCCAAACACAGATTTTGGATATGATTTACAAATAACCAACACTAAAACTTGAATTTAAACCATGCTATCTATGAACTCAGATCCTACTATTGCTATGACAACTAAATGATGCAAGTGCTACCAATATAACTATCAATGAGACATCACACTGATTATGCAGATTCAAAAAAAAATGAAATGCAAAGGGATTTGGAACTCACAACTTGTCCAGCCATAATTTAGCTTGAATCAAAACCATACCTACACTAATTTAAGCTAATCCTACCCATTCCAAGCTCTGCATCACCCAATGCCATAACCATGTCCAATTGAAGCTTTTCAGTTGACTTTTGTTGACCAAGGGCAATTATTGCTTAAAAATGAATTATAAGCTTACTCAAAGCTATGGACAGCTTAAGTGAGCTTATTTGAAGTATAATGAAGCTTTTTGAAGCTTGGCTTTTAGTACTTTTAAACTGAACTTATAACAGGAGATATAAAAACATAAGACTATGATAAATTCTCTGAATTGATACTTGAAAACAGATAATATTGATAAAACAACTTGAGTTTAGTACATAGAAACAAAAGATTACAGTTTGAGACTTAAACTAAAACATTGATATTAAAAACGACATAAAGGAAATTTAAAACTAAGAACTACTACTCTTCACTCTCTCTTCTTCCTCCTTTTTATAGCAAATGTACTTCTCTCACATCTCTGAGCAAATCCCACTTTTAATCTTGGCCCTTGGATTACTTGAGATAATTTTGGCCGTTTGATGACTTTTGGCGGGAAAAACTAATATAGCCACTGGGGGTTGAGTGCAAGGGGGGGGGAAGCATTAAATGCTTTTTGGCTGTTTGGTAAGGTGGAGGAGACATGGGTGTGGGAGATGAGCTGGAGGTGAGGCTTGGTTGAGTGTTGCAGAGGAAGCAGTTGAAGGAGAAGACTTTGGCGGGAGGGTGTGTTTGTTTGACCGGAGTTTTGACTTGGGGTGTAATATTAGAAAGGGGTCAAAACAGGGGGGTCATAAGGGTTTGGCAGGGGTCACAGGGGTTCAAAGGTCCAAGGGTGTTAGGTTATTAATAACAAGGACCAAAGATGCAATTTCTTAAAAACCAAGGACCAAAACTGCCACTTTTGCAAAGTTATTTCAAAGGTCACTTTTGCCAAGTTTCAATAGTACAAGGACCATAAAATATATTTTCAAACTTCCAAGGACCATTTTTGCCAATTTTAAAACTTGATGGACCAAACTTGTAAATTCTCAAAACTTTTGACATTTTTCACCAAATGACTAATTTTGACAACTTGTGATTTTTAAAAGGACCTTTGGTGACTTTTCTTTTAAAATAAGTGCTCAGGGACTATTTCTGACAACTTTTGAAACTTGGGGGACTGAAACTGCCAATTATGCAAACTTAGCTCATTTTTCATCTGATTTTAAACATTTTGCATCTGAAACATATAAAATGCAATTTTGAGATATTTTTAGTATTTTGATGCATTTCTGAGCGTTTTTAAGTGTTTTGCAGTTCAGATTTGACCAAAAATGATGAGTATTTACACACTCATCAATCCCCCTCTTCTTTGGAATGATATTGCTGCATGGGAAATCGTGTTTACACCTCTAGGAGAAATAAATTCAATAATAAGGGTTGATGGTGTCACCAAGTACTTTACCTTTCTTAAGGAAATTTTGCATATGGTGAATAGGCAAGACTTAATCTATCTCTAAGGAATGGTGGATAATCATTATGCAACTTACACTACTACAGGGGTTGGTCTCAAGCTTTGGAATGATTTAAAGGTATTGATAGATTCCCTTGAAGGTGGAGTTGCTTACTCAGTTTGGTCCAACCAACAGTTTTGGCAAGTGAGGAGTTGGAGGTTATACCCCTTCTCCAATGTTCACATATTAGAGACTATGACTGGAGAAGTGCTATATATGTTTTTGGATGTGCCATATCCGTTGACGGCCAAGATTATGGAAAGGATGCTTAAGCACAAGTTGGAGATTGGAAAAATGGTTGTTGGTAATGAGTAACTACTGCTGAGAAATTGGTACTTGCTGATGCTCAGGTTACTGGTAAAATTAAAAATAAATAAATAAATTAATTAATTAATAAATAAATAAATAAGTAAAAATAAAATAAAAAATATTTTTAAACTAACCTGCATATATTAAATCTTTTTCTGGAGTGCTATGTTTTCAGGTTCTGAGTGTTGGTTAACCACCAAACAACAAATGTTGTGATTATGAAATCCATTGACAGTTGCTGACTTACTCAAAATAAGATGGTTCTCAATGTACCATGGTCTGATAAACCAAAACATTGGCTACTCCATGAGCAAACGGCTCTGGTAAAGAGACCTCAAATCTGTTGATGGCTGACAATTTGCCAAAAATTGTATGGTGCTCAACTCACCATATATGTGTACATGAAGAGTTGGCTAGCCCACAAGTTCATGGCTTGTGGTAAAGGCAGTGGAAAACCATGGCTAGTCATGAGGAAAACGGCTACAGGTAAAGACATATCAAATCCGTTGATGGCTGTGATGATTTGCCCAAAATCATTAGGGTTTTCCAATTCACCAATGATTCACGTTCCAAGAGTTGGACTGGTTATTAGTTCACCAGGGTGATGGTATAATTCCACCAAAGGACTAGCTAGCCCAAGAGTGAGTAGCTACTTGGTAAAGGCTCATCAAATCTTCTCCTGCTGCTGGTTACTACTGATGTTGCTGCTAGTGTCTTATCGTTGCTGCTGCTAAAGTCTATTGCTGGTGTCTTATTGTTGCTTTTAAAGATCATGTAGACATCAACAAGCTTTTGAAGCCGACATCTATGTGAATGCAGACTGGTTCTTGCTGGTATTTTGCCTAGTATATCAAGGTTTCTTTCTTTCTTTTCATTTTTTTAATTATTACTCTAGTAGTAGTAATTAATTTAATCATTACATTGAATTAATTAAATTTATAGCAAGTGGTGGATAAATTAGAAGAAGAAATTCCATCAGATTCTAAACTTATGCAACTCGCAATCAACGACTTAAACAACAATAATAATTCGTGTATCGAAGACGCCTTACACCAGCTTCTCATTCTTGTCGAGGCTATCCATAATGCAAACAGTATGCCTCCCTCCCTTTCCTTATACATTCCTTCTTCAAAAAATTTACAATATGTGTTTTCCTGTTTTGTATTTCAGATTTGCACAACATGGGAGGTCTTTCGTTGGTTATTGGACATCTTAGTAACTCAGATCACGCCATCAGGACCACTTCTGCGTGGGTTGTTGGTAAAGCCTGTCAAAACAATCCTCTAGTTCAGAACCAGGTCTCAACCAAACCCCATTTCTAATTACCTTTATTCAACTTTAACTTACGCAGCCTTCATGTTGTGACGCTCTACTGTCATCTTTTAGGTCCTTGAACTGGGGGCATTGCCCAAGCTAATGCTGATGCTCAAATCTAGTTTTATAGAGGAAGCCATAAAAGCACTGTATGCTGTTTCAGCAATTGTTAGGAACAACCACAAGGGCATTCAATTGTTCTATTCAGAAGGCGGGGGCATAATCATCCAGGTAATGTAGATGAAGCTTGCCGCATAATAATGTTTATAAAAGATTTTGCCTAGTATATTAAGCGGATTCTGAAACTATGTTTGTAGGGTATTTTACCTACTATACCAGAAGGGATATGCATGAAATATATTAGGAAGTGATAATGCATATCTTCTCTACACGTTTTCTAGTAAATGTCATTTATGGATTCTTGTAGTATAAAAGAAACTATCGAGTATGAAAAACACTTTTAATAGTTGAAAATAAACTTTTAATTATTTTAGTGAAATTATCTTCACATGTGTAGTATCTTCAATTAGGCGATTTAAGGTTTTATTAAGTTTTATTCACATGTGAAGAAAATCAGAATGCATTGAATAATTGATGTATATAAGTGCGAAAATAAGTGTAGTTGTAATATCTTCAATTCGGTGATCTAAGGTTTTATTAAGTTTTCTTCACTTGTGAAGAAAATCAGAATGCATTGGATAATTGAGGTATATAAGTGCGAAATAAGTGTAGTTGTAATATCTTCAATTAGGTGATCTAAGCTTTTATTAAGTTTTCTTCACTTGTGAAGAAAATCAAAATGCATTGGATAATTGAGGTATATAAGTGTAAATAACTATTATGGTATGACTGAAACATGTTGCTGCTTCTTTTTAATTGTCATTAAGATATCTTTTACTGTGTTATAATTTACTATGATTCAACATGTGTGGTTTGCTATTTGGAGATGCTTTCGCCATTCAGTTATTGAAAGATATGATATGACTAAAACTTAATGTGTGGATGATGCTGATAACTTGAATGGTCATGTTGATTCACTTAATCCTGCATGTGGTCAGTTTTAATTCTTTGCTTTATAATGATCAGTTATGAGAAAATGCATCTTTGAATGTCTTTAGCTCTCAGTTTCATAGCATTTAGATTCACTCATGTCCTTTGTGTGATTACCTCTTACCCTAGTGAATAGTGTATATCCTCTCTTTTTCATAGTTTTTTGTATAGATGATCACATGATTTAGATCAATCTTTGCTTTTTCTATTAACTTCAAAATTTACTTCTCTACAGTTTTAAATTATTAACTATTAGAATGAGTCTTAAGTTCAGTTTTTCCTGAGCCTTTTTTCAGAAGTAAAGTTGTTAGGAGGCCCATTGTTTTCCAAGGCTACTACAAAAAACAGAGTCCATACGTCTGTAACTAATCTCATTTCATTCTTTTTCTTGAGATCAAAGAGATATAAATTACACTTAATTGTGAAGAAGAGAAGTAATTGATGATGAGGACTTGCTTCATACAGCAGATACTCACTCTTAAGATTATAGATAGGTAACATGAGTCTTTATATTTTTGTCTACATGGTTATAATTTGACAAGTGAAACTTCTGATTGTTGCATTTGGAAGTGATTTTCTGTACATACTTTACTATGTATTGGTTATTTATGTAATGTTAAATTGATTGGTGACAGGAAAAAGAACATATGTAAGTTGTTGCTGGTGTCTTATCATTGCTGCTGCTAAAGTATGTTTTTGCTGCTAAAGATCATGTATCAATTCACAAGTTTTGGAAAGCTGAGATTTATCTAGAAACTTGAAATTAACCTTGTAAAATTAAAGTTTAGGGGATGCTTGTTAGAAATTATTAAAATTGTAATAGTACATTGATGCTGGCGTATGAGGTTCCTGCTGTAAAATATAAAGTTCTTGCTGGTATAGTAATTATATTGTTATAGTAATAGTCAAACACGTTTATTTTTAGAAATTTGTTAGAGAAATGTATATGCATGAATTATATTAGGAAGTGATAACGCATATCTCCTCTACACGTTTTCTAGTAAATGACGTTTAGGGTTTCCTCTAGTATAAAAGAAACTCTCGGAAATGAAAAATGTATACCTTGAAAAAACACTTTTAATAGTTGAAAAAACACTTTTAGTTATTCTTCCTTAACTCTTTTGTTTATATCATTTAATAGGTAATTTCTTGAATTTAATGGGTTAACAACTAAAGAAAATGTACACCATATAAAATTAATCTTTTCTAATATTAAAAAAAATAATTGGTTATAAACGTTACAAAGGATGTTTAGTGGAATTGGATTGTGGGCATTTGTATTGGTAGAAAGCCTTTTTAGGCCCAAACTTAATCCAAATATAAAAATGCAGTCAAAAAACGATTAAAATATAGTCAATAATATACACACCTAACACCGATAAAACTCAACCACACACTCCTATCTAACTCAGTTAAAAGAGAGAAAAATAATCATCGGCTTGGATTTTTGAGATAATCAATCAAAAACAGCAAGCATATTATAATCAATAGATTAAAAAAAGGTAGAATTCAAAATCTTATTTAATTGCTTATATCTATGAAAATATAGTGATTGATTGGAATATGTGATGGATTGGAATATTAGGAAGTTCGGTAAGCTTGCTTATTTTGTTTATTAATAGTGAAAATGTGATTAATTGGAATATTAGGACTAGAGCACGAGCTATTTGATAAAATACCCCACTAATTTAGTAGAAAAAGTTTAAAGTTTTCGCATGTGAAAAGTTTAAGCTGTTTGTTAAACCCGAATTCAAAATCTAATTTAATTGCTTAGATGTATAAAAACATGGTGATTGATTGGAATATGTGATTGATTGGAATATTAGAAACTTCGGTAAGCTTGCTTATTTTGTTTATTACTAGTGCTAATGTGATTGACTGGAATATTAGGAATAGGACACAAGCTATTTGATAAAATACCCCACTAATTTAGTAGAAAAGTTTAAAGTTTTCACATGTGAAAAGATTTAGCTGTTTGTTAAACCTTTTAAATGCCAAAATGAAACTAATAGTTACATATGTAATTGTTTGTATATCATAACAGAAATTAAATATGAAGAAGCCAAAAAGAATAACAAGAAGCCAAATTGTTGAGAAGAAACTTACAGAAAAAAGAACAACAAGAAGCCAAAAAGTAAAAGATGATGAAGGAACAAGTAAAAGAAAATGAACAAAGACAAAGGAAAGTACCGAAGCTTCTACTTCTTCTAAGAAGTTAAAAACAAACAAGGGAAAAATGACCCAAAAAAAAATAATGCTAAAAAGAAAGTTACTATTAGAACAAAGACGGCGGCAACGACTCTTTTTTCCACTATGAACGTTTTAAATGCCGAGAGAAGAAAATGTTTGATTAAAGAAGTTTGATTGGTACGAAGATACATGAAATTCCAGGTGCTTTAGGGTATTATGTTATTTCAAAGTTTGACATTGAAAAAATGTGTTTACCGTTAAGTAATTGTTATATTGATGTTACTGAAGATAAAGTTCATCAAATTTTAGGTATACCTGTTGGAGGAATTTCAATAGAGTGTTTGGAAGAAAGAAATGCAGATGATCCGTTCATCAAAGAGTGGTTCCAACAGTTTCAATCAAAATCTGGAAAAAATAACATCCGACCAAATGATATAATGGATGTTATAATTACAACAAATGATTCTGGGAACCTATTTAGAATGAACTTTCTAATGCTCTTTGCGAACACGATGGGGATGTGTGAATCTTCAGGAGCATGTAGCTTATCTGTTTTGACAAAAATAAATGATGCTATCCTGGAGAAAGCAGAAACTGTAAATTGGAGCAAGTTCGTAATTGATTGTTTAGAACCAAGCATACAAAAATGGAATTACAAAGTTTCAAACTACTTTGTTGGTCCGATCACTTTTATGACTGTAAGTAATCATTCATTATATATAAATACATATATTGCTTATATAATTTGTATGAATTTAATATTAACATAAAAATTTAACATGTAGCTGTTATATCTTGGCTCAACAAGATGTGACCGTTTTCCAATTCCTAGAAATAGGCCAGCTATAACAGAGTGGAAGTTAGTTTTGATGAAGTTTCGAGAAAAAATAGAACTTGAGGAAGGAGGTTTTGGTTTATTACCAAAACAAGAGGATATTATTGGGAGTGACTTAGAATCGAAGGTACTTTTTTCTCTAAAATTTTGTATAATTTTTTACAAGTGAAAAAATCATTAAATATTATATGCTACCATAAATTTTAATTTACTTGTTTTTCTTAAACAGCTTGCTGAAGAAAAAATTGAATCAGATCTTTTGATGCTGATAGATGAGAAGGAAAATTTAAATGAGTTGTTAAATGAATCAATGAGAAAATTTCCAGATAATCAAAAGATAAATGATTTGAAAAGAAAATTTGATGGTATCTTTTCTAATGATATAAATGATAATGGTTAGTAATATATAGAGTTTTCAATATTTATAAAACTAGAGTGTATTTCTCTATTAAAAGTTGTAAATGTTCTCATGATTTAATGAAAACAGGTGAAGATACTGGAAATAATGTTGATCATTTCGGGGAAGAGAATCCAAATGATGAATTTTTTGAAGATGCTGTAAATAACAATGTTGGTGCAACTGATACAGGTAAAGATGCTACTACTTCAAGTTTATACGTTATTAAGTAGAAACATCATAATTAAGATAGGCATGGGACATCATTTTTTGAAAAAAAATCTATACTTGCACATGTGAAAAAATCTATACTTGCACATGTAAAAAATTTAAATGATTAGATATATTTTTTAATGATATGAATGATAAAGGTTAGTAATATATAAGATTTTCAATATTTATAAAACTCGAGTATATTTCTTTATTAAAAGTTGAAAATATTCTCATGATTTAATGAAACAGGGGAAAACAATGAAAATGATGAGTTTGTTGAAGATTCTACGAAAACAATACAGGTAAAGATGCTACTACTTCTGGTATATTCTTAATTAAATAGTTGCTAATCTATAAGATTTAATGAAACACGTGAAGATGCTGAAAATAACAATGTTGTTGCAACCAATACAGGTAAAGATTCTGCTACTTCAAATATATTAATAATTAAGTATATTTTCATTTCGTTCAGTGAAATCTAAACTTACACAACGAGTAGATCATCTGATACACTTTGACTCATATGCATCAGTCTCCTTCCTTTAGTATTGCCAACATGGATCATGACTAATCCATAGGCTATGCAAACCGTCCCCTTCACACAAACATGGAAAATCCACTTCTCAAAACATGGAAAATCTCTTGAACACAAACTACACACTAGAATGCTCCTACGTGGATCTGAACTTGGATTTTTCCCAATCTACCAAGTGTTTAGGATGCCAAGTGTATGTGCTATTTTTTCATGTGCAAAAAAATAGGCATAGGACATCCTTTTTTTACATATTACATCTGATCCAGAAGTTGGTTGTGACAAAATTGTTAATTTGGATGTTTTGATCAACTTAGCCAAAGCTCCTGTTGCTGCTGGCACAGAAATTCGCTCTGCTGGGGTGTCAGATGTTATTCTGTCACACCCCCAAATTACCTGTTTTGCAGCGGAATGGAATTCCTGGGGATTGACTGTCATAGCATCACAATCACAGTTATATTGAACGACCTAAAGTGTCGTTTAAAAACACATCGTTTGATATTTATCTAAAACATTCAGAGTTACAAGATAGGTCCCAAAAGTTGATAAAGTTTGCGGAAAATATCATTACAAGTCAAACGATGTTTTGAAAGAAAACCATAATATACAATGAGACGAGTCGACGCCGCGACTCTATGAGGGTTCCTTATTCGTGCCATGATGCGAATGTCTTAGTTACCTGAAAATACATTGCTAAAACGGTAAACAATAATGTTGGTGAGAAATCATAGGTTTATGAAAATGATTTATACGACTACACAAGTATAGACCATGTATGACAATCATGACACATAAAAATGTTACAATTGCTATAAGTCCATGACACCGAAACTAGACTGATCATGATGTTCGCCCCAACAGAGTGTTTGCCAAACAACTCAAATAATGATATTAAATGAAATGCATCCGTTTAACCAGTTGGAATCCACCAACCCGGATGGAGGAGTCACCCTCGATAGATCTATCCACTCACCCTCGCTTCTATGAAATTAACGGTTCATGTTATATAATGGGGACATTCAATTGGCATGAGGTAACTTAAGCAATGTAATGAATTTGTTATACTTGGTATCGTAATAAAAATGATGTGCAATGTATTCTCCCCCGTAAGTTTGAAAATAAGTATAAATGTATACAACGGGGCTATGAAAACTCACTTGATGAATTGATGCGATGACAAAAGTGAGTACACCGAAATGTAGCGTGAATCTCGAAACTGACCTATTATGAATGATATGATATGTAATAAGTTATGATGTAATGTTATGCATGCAATTCGGATGATATTTATACCACTTATGAATTTTTGAAAATAATCCTTTTTGTCGAAAAATAATCTTTTAACGTCTTGACCATTTTTAAATTACCTTACATGTATTTATGTTGAAATGATATCCGACGATAATCATTTAGTGATTTATTAAGAGATTATAACTTTTCGTCGTAAAATAATGTCATTGAAATTTCTATGAAAGTGACTAAAACGGCCTCTAAAAGCTAGTCGTAAAATGGTGCACGTCGAGCGTTAGGAAACAAACTCAACGGTTTTAGGAAGCTCGTATCATTATCTCAAAGTTTTAGTGTTTAAGTTTCCTTCCTAGAGGTCTCGATCACAAAGAAAAATATAGGTTAAGTATGGTACTTTAGTCCAAAATATCGTTTAAGGTTGGTTTTCGGCCAAGTTTGAGTAACCATATTTAATTCATTACAACTCCGCTAGACAAACAGTCAGACATTTTGAAAAATATGCTTGGCGAACTTACTTTTATTAGAAGACATCACTTTATAAAAAGTTCTACATCAATGTTAAAAACGACCTTCAATATGGTCACTTGTTTTGCCGTAATACTTGTCTATTAGAAATAATATAGTTTTTTCTTATATAATAAAGTTACGGCAACTTTGTGAAAACGTGTATAATTTAATCGTTACAAGTCCGTTTTCTACGTTTTATATGTCCTTAGTTTTGTATCAAAGTATACTAATATATTTTTGATAAGTCGAAATAATTTATAACGCCTAGGCCTCATTTTTGACTCGTACAAAATAGACATAACATGCTGAAATTTTCAGAATTTATAGTTTTCGTCGCTTAACTTGAAAAATTCATAACTTCTTCGTTATAGCTCCGTTTTAATCCGTTCAAGCGGCCACGGTTTCGTTTTAAAGTGTATTTTCTAAATATCTAGGCCAAAAATTTTTATCGACTGTCGAAAGATCCAGATTTCGAAAATAAGGACAGGCCCTTTTTAAAACTTGTCGAAATGAGTTTTTCTCGCGCCAAACCTATTCTAACCCATTCAAAACAACTCCGAAGCTATTCTAATCCTACCATACATCTTCTTAGGGTGTCATGGGTTCCTAGACATCACCAAGAGTGATATATTACAAGGAATAATTATAGGATGACATAAATATATATAAGTCTTAAAAACAATGTAAAAGTGGTATAAACATCATATGACTTGCATGTTTTCTCAAGCTTAATGAAATGAACATGAAAATGAATATGAAATATGATCATGAATATGAAAAGCTTACAAGTTAACTTGATGAGGTTATAAGAACAAAGGATTTTTCCTAATCACCCAAGGTTTATATTACACAACCTTAATCAAGAGTGACACTAGAGTATATAAAACTTGACTAGGAAAATTTTTATGGTTTCCTTCTTCTTCCTTATGGTTGGCCGGTTCTCAAGAGATGGGAGAAGAGAGTGTTTTGATCTTTTACTTAATGAATAATTGTGTTGTATGTGTTATGTATGTAGTATAATACAATATAATTAGAGTAGATATTTAGTATCTTCACATGACTCACCCCAAATGACTCACCCCCTTGTCGACAAGGGGGTGTTATCATTTACTTTTATATATATATATATATATATATATATATATATATATATATATATATATATATATATATATATATATATATATTTTAAAATGTATAAGTATAATTAAATGTAAGTTAATTGAAGTTAAGTGTTAAGTTGTATACACATTTGAGTATTTAGGGTAGCGTTGGATAAAAATAATTTTTAACGGGTCAAGATAAAATATATTGAGATCATAAAAATTATAAAAATACATTTCTTGCAAAATTTGAGTGAAATAATAATAATCGTGTAGTATTTAAAAAAAACCGTCGTAATTATATAAATATAACAATTTATATACAAAATAAATTTAAAACACTGGGTAAACTCATAATATTATTTTATAATCTTAATATAAGTATGAAAATATATCGGGATAATTTTTGGAAGTATCGGATCAATTGTTCAAAATAATTAATCACGCGATAACGTTTATTTAATATGAAAATTATACGTTTAATGTAATATGCAAAACCATGCATGAACTAATATGATGATAATGATGCTAATGATATGTAGACTAAATCTAGTCTATATGAAATGTCCTTGATGATTGGTTCATGAATTCACAGCTAAACCATTAAGGTTACGCGAATTTGATACTCGTAAACCTAGTTTACGATAAACGATGAATGGTGAAGCATGAATAATGTTTTGAAAATGACCTAAAAGTACGAGTTGTCACATATTCCTGCAAAAGTTCCTCCTGGTTTGAATGAAGATATTGCTGCTGGTCCTAATGAAGGTTCTGATTCTAATGATGGGGATGCTATTCATGAAGAAAATGTTGACAAGTTTCAAAATGATATTCCAACTCCTGAAGTTGTTTCACCAAGAAAAGAAAAAATGAGCCGATCATCAATTAGAAAAGAAAAAGGCATAGCACTATATAATAAACCTGAATCATCAAGTGATGCTGATGACGAAAACAATGATGTTGATGAAACGGTGCATATAGATAAGAATGCTTTGAGTGAAACACTGGTTGGAGCAAACAATGATAGTGGTTTAGATAAAATGGTGAATTCTGGTAACAATGCTGAAGGACAAAAAGTAGATAGGGTAAAGAATGCTAAGGGGAAGAAAAGAGGTAGAGATCATAATGCTAAAGATTATGCTGCTTCAGGTATATTCATTCTATATTCAATTATATAAACTCTTATTAAAGATAATGTTGTTTGGATAAATAATAGTACATCCTCTCTTTGAATGAATCGTCTCTTTGGTGTTTGATGATACAGAACAAAAACAGAATACTGCTGAAACAAGCGAAGTACAAAAAAAATGAGAGGAAGACCGAGAAAAAATCTGGTTAACGATTCTTCAAATGCATTACGAACTATATTGCCAGATCAGGTAAATATTATTTTCTATTTGTTCATACAAGTTAATTTAAGTTTAATTCATAAACAATAAATTAGTTCTTAATAAAATGCAACATTTTTCAGGTCTTCTAATTGCGTTCAGTAAAAGAAATGAAAGAAAAATATGCAGCAACAAAAGATGTTATTGGATAATTTTGCCACAATCTTTATGCAGTGTTATCCTAGGTCCTGTTCCTTAGTAGTATTTAATTTTCAGTACTTTGTTATGCTGTTGGTACAGTTGGGGTGTATGGATGCTGATGTGTTGTACGGACTAAGAATTGATCTCCACATTAGTGATAGGGTTAGGATGATGATGTGTGAAACAATTGCTGATTTGATGATGCTTTTTGTCTTTGTCATTGTTGTTTGTTAGTCATGGATGTTGTTAGGATCTGTTGTATAGCTTAGCTGGTAAAATTCCCATTTTCCAAGCTAAATATAACTTGTTCGAGCCTTAGGGTCGGATGGATGATTCTTTCCAAGCTAAAAATGTTACTTCTATAGATGTATGAGTAAAATTTGGGCTTTGCTTTTTGTTTAGAAAAATATGAACAATGGTGCATGAATCTGGAACATATAAAAATTACTTTTCACTTATGAAAAAACAAACATAACCATACATACTTTGAAAAACAAACTTAAAACAATCATAGATAGGAAAACATCATAAACTTATTAACACCATTTCACTCCTGCTTCCTACAACCACTGCTCTCTCCCTTATGCATTTTCCGGTTCACCTTGATTTGTTGAAACATATCTTCAAGTTGACTAATCATGTTTTCCAACGCATAAACATTTGCTAAGCTGAAGTTATTTCCACCTGGGTTCTCCTTTTCAGCTTGACGCTCCTCCTCATCAAGTTGCTCATCCCCCATCTCTTCAACATGATCCTCCTGCTCAGCATCTTGATTCAACTGATTCTCCACCTCTTCAACCTGATCATCTTCCTCTTCCTCGCCATCTACTTCATCTCCCTCATCAGCTCCATTAATCTCATCCCAGTAAAAGTCTTTTGTCCGCAACCAATTAAGAATCCTGGTCTTCATCCACTTGTCTATACGATCCATATTCAACAATGGGTTCATCCCCAAATTCATTTATGAGTGCATCAAAAAGCAAATAGCTATTTAAGACATATTCATACTCTTCTTGCTGATTTCGAAAATTCATTGGATCAAGTTTATTACTGAATGTGAATAAACAGGCATTAGCGCATGTGCATAAATAGACAAAATATACTATGTCTACATATTATTAAATTCATTTAAATGTGATTTAACTAGACAGGGATTTACTTTATGGTACAAAAGCAACTGACAAACTTATCTTTTACCCAGGTGAAAACAAAAATAGCTAAATGCTAGAGTTCAAAAAATACTTACTTTTTTAATGGACAATTTCTTGAATCATGATTACCATATTCTCCACAAATTGAACACTTCCTTTTTCCATCATTAGCCATATGATTTATTTATAATACCAGTTGAGATTATGTTTCTAAGAGATAAGGAACAGCCCACTGGTTCTTCACGATCAACATGATGTAGTGTCCTAGAACAACCAAGTTTTCAATTGCAGATTTGCATTAACCACTGTAACCTTGAAACTATGGCCTACATCACAATCCAAATCAATGCATTAAGGAATATAATTAACAATAGTTCAAAGATTGCAAAAAAGATAGTTTCTCTATTTGCAACAGGTTGCCTAACCAGTGAAAAGAAGAAGTGGAAATTCACTGCCATATCTTATAATCGTAGGTGACGGCTGCCATTAGCATTAGCTATATAAACTTTAAAAAACGTTATTGACTATCACAAAGTTATTAGCTTTAGCTATATAATCGTAGGTGACGGCTGCCATTAGCATTAGTTATTGACTTTCAAAAACGTTATTGCCACTGCCCTATATAGTTCCTTCTGGTATAGTAGTTATTGACTTTCAAAAACGTTATTGTGTAAAACTTGAACGAGAATATGGAAATTCAATGATCATTGACAAAGGATTTCTAGTAATGTACCTACTTGTAGGAACAATAATACCACTTTAAAGTAACCATATCAGTGAAGCTTACTATTTTATTATAACCATCTCAAAAAAACAGCACTAACTCAAAAAATAAACAAAGCTAGATAAGCTATCAGCTTTAAAATGATCACATAAGGAATCAGTTAAAAAGTTAGGTTTACTTATATTCCAAAAAAATGCTATTATTACTTTTTTAGTTCAGAAAAGTTGCAGAATGTATGCCTCAACTAATACTAACAAAAATTACTTAGCTCATAATTCAAGACCAAATCCTACTGATAAGACATCTGAATCAGTTAAACATATTGATTCTACTAAACCATTAAACCAATCAGACTGATACACCAACTCAGCCTGTAAAAACAATGACCTCACAAAACAGACAAAGTGAAACAAAACGAGGCTTCACCATCATGCACAAAACACATAACATCACATATAAATTGATATAACAACAGACTCAATGGGACTATGCCATCTTGGCTAAATTGATGTTCATACATTTCAACAACTCACAAACCTCATTGACCTAACAACATTGAAAACTTAAATAATCGCTAGTCTCAACATTATTTACATGCGAAGGTACTCTAAACTAAACTTAAATCCAATAATAACCTCATAATTACATTGCTTACTGATATTCTTCACTCGTGAAGATAAATTTTAAAAAATTAAATAATCGCTCATCTCAACATTATTCACATGCAAAGATACTCTAAGCTAAACTTAAATCCGATAATAACCTCAAAATTCCATTGCTTACTGATATTCTTCACTGGTGAAAATAAATTTTAAAAACTTAAATTCACATGCGAAGATACTCTAACTAAACTTAAATCCGATAATAACCTCAAAATTACATTGCTTACTGATATTCTTCACTCGTGAAGATAAATTTTAAAAACTTAAATAATCGCTAATCTCAACATTATTCACATGCAAAGATACTCTAAACTAAACTTAAATCCGATAATAATCTCAAAATTCCATTGCTTACTGATATTCTTCACTCGTGAAAATAAATTTTAAAAACTTAAATTCACATGCGAAGATACTCTAACTAAACTTGAATCCGATAATAACCTCAAAATTACATTGCTTACTGATATTCTTCACTCGTGAAGATAAATTTTAAAAACTTAAATAATCGCTAATCTCAACATTATTCAAATGCACCTAAATTAAACCTAAAAACTATGATTTATGCAATTTAATTCATCTCTAAACATCAAACACCTAATCCGTAAAACTATTATTTCACAAACGCATCATTAGATAGTAACTGAAAACAAACATAACCTAATAAACCAATAAAAATCTTCACATGTGCAAAAAATAGATATCTAATAAAGCAAATAAATCAATTAACATATTCATGAGATAATCAACGCCGGAGAAAAAGTTGTTAAACAGTTAAAAACTAAATCAGATTTAAACAGAAAAATATAAATTAGAGATCCAATACCGCAATAAACGCCGGATATAGAAAGAACGAGATGACGGAGATGACGGCGGTGTCGGAGATGCGGTGACGGAGATGATGAAGATGCGGTTTGCTAGTTAAGTTTGAGTGTGTTTTTTTGTGTGTGTTTACGTGTGATAGAAGGAGAGAGAGAGAAAACCGGGATAAACTTTAGGGGTGTGAAAGCAAATGAAGATAATTCACTTAGACCCCTAAAAATTTCGCTTGTATATATATATATATATATATATATATATATATATATATATATATATATATATATATATATATATAGGATAAAGATCAAATAAAAAGACAAATATCCGTAAAAAGATAAAAATATTTTTTTTTTCAAAAAAAGTTCTCGAGAAATTCTCAAAAAATTCCACAAGATCGGGTATGATGGTGCATTAAATCGTTTTTTTGTGCATCAAAATTTAGTTTTTGCACCCAACTTCTTTTGACTTTTTTTTTTATCAAAATAACATTGCACATCTAACTAAAACAAGTTGAAAATTTTGTGCATCAAAACTTTTTTGCGCATCAAAATTCGTTTTTTGTGCATTAAAAAAACGTATCAAAACTCAAAATTATAAAAAATATTTTCACAAAAGTTTTATGCACCAACATACCCGATCTTGTGGATTTTTTTTGGAATTTTTGAAGAATTTTTTAAAAAGAATAAATCTTTTTATTCTTTTTACGGATATTTGTCTTTTTATTTTAACTTTACCCTATATATATATATATATATATATATATATATATATATATATATATATATATATATATATATATACCCCCTTATAAAGCATACATATCCAATGCCTAAAACCGAAGCTAGCTCCAAACCTATATTTAAGATTCAGCCATCCGAACCTAAAAACATACATATCCAATGCCTAAAACCGAAGCTACCTCCAAACCTATATTTAAGATTCAGCCACCCGAACCTAAAACCACATATATACCATCATTTTACATAAAAAAACATACACACATAAAACAAAAACACCCACCCAAAAGTTTCCTTCTCTCTATAAACATTAGATCTAACAAATCTCAAATCTATAATCTCACTCTCCCTCTAACGCAACCCACTATTGGAAACGCAACCCACTATTGGTTGGTGTGCGGTGGTTAGGTGGTTCCGGTGGTGTTGGCCGCTGTTGGTGTGGCTGAGATATGTTGTCTATGTTTTTTCGAGTATGTTTAGATCTGTTGTCTATGAAGCCACGCATGCAACCGATGTGCATACAACTTGAGGCACCCTCACAAACCGTAGATCTAAAGACTTCAAGCTTTTTTTGAGGTATTTTTTTAGGTTTTCAAGATATTTTTTTAGATTTATAAATTTTATTTGTGGA
This sequence comes from Chrysanthemum seticuspe, assembly GCA_019973895.1. Taxonomy (NCBI): domain Eukaryota; kingdom Viridiplantae; phylum Streptophyta; class Magnoliopsida; order Asterales; family Asteraceae; genus Chrysanthemum; species Chrysanthemum seticuspe. The sequence continues at coordinate 224,035,528 of BPTQ01000008.1, read as the reverse complement.
TCTATAGTTTTTTATTATAAAGGATCTATGAATGGTAATATTTTTGGTACTTTTTTTGGTATAGCTGCCTCGGTTACCGCCTAACCTGGCCGGAAAAATCGTCTCTCGCCGGAACCAGTTCTGCCGCCGGTCAAAAGTAACACTTACCAAAAGAGGTTTTTAAGTTTGAGGTATATTTTAAGTTTTTTTTAGATTTGAGATTCAAAATTATTTGAACATTTTTTAACAGCCGCCACTTGCCGGAAAAGTTGCGGCCGCCGCCTTTGCCTTTGCCTCAACAGAAACCTTGCTGCTGCCATTGATGTTAGTTGTAAAATTTGTTATATAAATTTTGTTATCAAGTTTTTAGTATTTGTTGTAAAGTTTATTCTATACATTCTTTATAAATTTGTAAGTTTATCGTATAAATTTGTTTCAAAATTGGCATGTGATTTCTTTTTTAATTTGTTGGTATATTTTCATCTAAATTATTGGTTGTGTTATAATTATCTTTTAGTATCTTGGGTCAATTATCTTATTTAAAAATTTGTGGATAATTTCATAATAAAGTTTGCACATAAACTGTTAAAAAGAAAAGTTTGTTCAATTGTGTACATTATATTACTTAAAATAATATTAGTTGATTGTGTAAGTTGTTATAAACTTGTATAAATGTTAAAATTATGCAAAATAGTTTGTTTGTATATAATATATAATCTTTTTTTTTTAATTTTATTTATAAATCTTATTTTTCTAATTTTTTATAAATCTGAATTTTTACATTTTTTTAAATCGGTTTTTAAAAAGTTTTTCCTAAAATCAGATTTTTTATAAGTTTTTATTTGACTTTGGGTCTTAATTTTTTTTTTCGTAAATCTGATTTTTAAAGTTTTTATAAATTTAATTTTTTCAGTTCTTTTTATGAATCTGACTTCTTGAGTTTATATTTCTAACCTTTTACGTGCTTTTCTAATCTACTTTTTTTTTAGTATTTTTCTAAAAAAATGATTTTTTAGTGTTTTTTTCAAGTCTGGTTTTCTTTTTGCGTTTTTTTCTATAAATATGAGCTCTTTTTATTACGAATATGAGGTGTTTCATAGAATTCTGATTTTTATTTTGGTGGAAAATATGATAAATATTTTGGTTGAAAGTTAAAAAAGTTTATTATTTTTCAAAATCTTGTCGATTTAAAAAAAATGTTTAAGTTTTGAAAACTATTGAAATATTTTGAAATTTGAAAGTTATGGATCAAAGATAAAGTGGTGACACAAAATATGTGATAAAGTAAGTCAAAGGAAAAAAGGCTATTACTACATGTTACTCCCTACGTTAGTGTAAACTTTGATTGGCTCGAGGCAAATTGATGTGTCGAGTTTTACTAAGCAAGTCAGAATCTTTGACAATATGACTTTTGTTAAAAGTATCATATTTTCCGATGCTCACAAGACTTCATTGGAGTTCTAAATATTTCCTTTATGATTTTTCATACTTTGATTCACCTTTAAATAATATCATCTCAGTTATATACATGCTCATGAAATACACGAACTACAACTTTTTATATGAGGATGCCGACGATCAAATAGAAACAAGTGGGACTCAAAAAGAAACTTTTAATATGAGGACGACGACGAAAAAAAATAGACACAAGCACAATCAAATACACAAGCGGGATGCAAAACAAATAAACATACATGTAACTAACACACAAAGTCAATACAATGGCTTAACTGTTGTGATTATGCATTGTATAAAAATAAAATAAAAACACATATTCAAAAACTATGATTACGGCTATATAAACTTATAAAAAGACGCGCAAATAACTATGATTCAATGACTGGTTGATTTTTAAATTTTGATATTTTACAATTCAAACTTTCATTTTTCATAACAAATCAAGGATTGAGCATTTGTTATGTAGTTTTATTGATAATAAGTCGACAAATAGTAAGAGCGCCACATCATTCCTTCATAATAACACACCAATAACCAAAACACCCCTCATTCATAACACATCAATAACATAACACGTTGTCTCACAAAATACTCCACTAAATATATCCACTCACTCGCAATACACAAAAAAAGACAAAAAGAAAGAAAAAAAACACAAAAAGGTGCATTTGGCATGAGCCATTGCAGTGGCTCAAAACTCTTTGGCAAAAGTTTGGCATGTTGGCCGGTATGGTTGGCTCACGATTGGCTCGAAAAAAAGAGACGGATGACATGTTATTTGCAATCATACCGTGTGCTTTAAGAGGTAACTTTTATGTCAGTCCAGACTAAATATTTAAAGATTAAAGTGAGAGTGAAGGACAATTTTTTAACAATTTATTATTTTAGTTTTAACAAGGATCATGTGTTCATATATGTAATCAAAAGAAACTGTGTTTACGTAGATACACAAACATAAGTAAACCAAACATGCTTTAACCGCTCTCACGTAACATGATTAGATAAGAATGATCGTTTGTTCACATATGTAATCAAACGAAACCGTGCTTACATATATACACACACATAACTAAACCAAACATGTTTTAACTGCTATCACCGAAGATGAATAAATCGACACAAAAAATTATTTGGCTTTGCCGCTACGCGTTTTTACCTCTATACAAAACAAATAAACGAATATGCACACACAAATTAATGCATCTGAAAATTGTCGAACACTATATACCGCTGCCGCTAGGAGCGGGTAATCGGCTAGTATATATATATATATATATATATATATATATATATATATATATATATATATATATACACACACGTACATCATAACATGAAATAATGATGGTAATTTTCGAATATGGTGTAGTATGCGTTTAACAAAATCTAGTCATGCATAGTAGTTATGTCGTAGTCATTTCGGTCCGCCATTTGTAAGCTAAAAGGGTGTGTTCGTGTGTGAGTACTCGGCTAGGGGTTGGTTTAGTAGTGTCTCGGTATCGTAGTCGTACCGAGGGCATGTTTCGAATACGTTACGACCATCCGTTTCGAGTCGAGACTTCATGCAAATGCAGAAATAATATGTTATATGTATATTAAGTTGTTTTAAAAACCTCAATTTACACATGTAACCCTAAGCTTTGGTATTTGGCACATGCAGACCCTGGACTATATAAATTGGCATATTACACCCTAACCTATAATATTGAATATTAAACCTTAAAGTCATTTAATTGTCACTTTTAACCCTAAACTATGATAACTTGTCACAATAAACCTTAAACTATGATAAGTTACATGTTTAACCCTAAACTTTGATAATTATCGTATTTGACGCTAGACTTTACTAATATAATTTTAAAGACCTTATTATTAAGTCTAATGAATTGTCATTTATACCCCTAAAGTATTAAATTACTAAAAATGAAAAGTTTCTAAAAATAGGAAGAAACCCCAAATGTGTAATCTGATTAAAATGAGCTCAGAAGTAATACGTGATTATTAATTCATGTAGATCGTGTGAAGAAGGAGTAGCTTCAGTTTCTGTGTGCTTCCTGATTATTTTGGCTTGCTTTGCATAAGGTACATATATTCTGTCTTTTCAGTAATGACACATCTTTTCTCTCATGACTCTTGTCTACTTTGATATCCGATTCGTATTCTCCTTACTTTGATTTGATATGATCCTTTTGATATGATTCGTTTGGTATGATCCTCTTATTTTATATTCGACTATTTATTCGTTTGATATGTTATCCGTTTGAGATCCCTTATTGATATGATTCCATTATATGATCAGTTTGATATGATATGATTTGTTTTGTTCGGTTGCCTGAGCTAACTAGCCATGGAGGTACCATGGCCATGTCATTGATGCACCAATGGCATGACACTATCTTGGGCGGTGTGATTAGTCCCCGACATTCCCTTATGATATGATTATGATATTTGTGCACTTGGCCTTTATGAATACGTATGTACAATCTCGTACTGGCATATGTATATTTGATTTGTTTTGCAGGGAGCGTATGGATGCATCCTAGGTACTCAGTTCAGTTTTGGTGATGTGGTGCGTGTGTGCAATACACCCTCTCACAGTTTGGTACATTTGGGCTAGCTACCTATGTACACTTTGATATGAGTTGACGGATTTGATATAATATTGGATATGATATATGATTTGTAGATTTGGATATTAGAGTATCTCCTTTATTATAGGTGCTCGTGGCAACATTCTGATTTCGGTTATTATCTGATTATCTGGTATTCTTATTTATTCTTTTGCTATGCCATGTTTTGTTCAGTTGTTCTGTTGGCTATTTGTTTATTCAGTATTCGTATGTGAATCATTTGACTACCATGTTCTCTCTCTTTTATATTCAGTTCACTTGATTACTTTGATTATCCTTCAGATTACCATGCTTGTTATTCTGTTGGGATTTTCCATCGTTCTGATATTTGTTTCATCTTCGTGTATTGGATGCGGATTTTGATTATCGTTTATATATATTTGTTTTTATTTGTTCACTGAGCGTTAGCTCAGCCGCGTTTTCTTTTCCATGCGGCAGGTATTTAGCTGGGAGTAGGGATATGGGATTTCGAGAGTAGGAGTGGAAGACCTACCTTAGTGAACCCCATTATTGGACTTTGGCATTTTGAACTATCTTCTATCAGTATTTTGGACCAGGTCATTTCAGTTATTGGTTACGATTTGGAACTTTTGGATGACTTATGTTTTGACGACTTTTCATGATTTAATAAAATACTTCCGCTTGCATTTTATTAGTATATTCTGATATGACTCCATAATGTGACATTCGGACCCTTGTCGGGTTGGGGTGTTACACTTAGCATCAAGCTTCTTTAAATTTAAGTCCGTGACCTCCTTGAATTTCCTAATCCATTCGTCATTCGAGTCATGCATCCTTTTAGATTCTTCATAGAAATTGTTGAATATTGTGTTAGGTCACCATAAGTTAACACAAGGATCAATATGTAAGAAATAAGATGAAGAGAGATCGGTTGATGTTGGGAATTGCCGATTTGAAGATTACAAAACAACGAGCAAGAATGAAGAAAGAAGAAACAATGAGGGACTTATATGTTATTTAGGTAGCTTTGTTAGTAAGCTACAATTAGGGTTTGTTAGTGACCTCCCTCTACTATATAAAGAGGGTAGGCATAGTGATGAGTGTGTAAATACTCATCATTTTTGGTTTAATCTGAACTGCAAAACGTTTAAAAATGCTCAGAAATGCATCAAAATACTGAAAATATCTTAAAATTGCATTTTATATGTTTCAGATGCAAAATGTTCAAAATCAGATGAAAAATGAGCAAAGTTTGCATAATTGGCAGTTTCAGTCCCCCAAGTTTCAAAAATTGTCAAAAATAGTCCCTGAGCCATAATTTCAAAAGTAAAATCACCAAAGGTCCTTTTAATATCATAACTTGTCAAAATTAGTCCTTTGGTGAAAAATGTGAAAAGTTTGAGAAAATTACAAAAGTGGTCCTTCAAGTTTGAAATTTGGCAAAATTAGTCCTTGGAAAATGGGAAAATTACAAGTTTGGTCCTTGCATTATTGAAACTTGTCACTTTTAGTCCTTGGAACAACTTTGCAATATTGGCAGCCTTGGTCCTTGCATTTTCAGAATTTACAAAGTAGGTCCTTGTATTATTAATACCTTTTAAACCCATTTGGACCCTATCAATATGCATGTGACCCCTGCCATTCCAACCTTGGACCCCTGTCACAATACATTTTGAACCCCCTCCCTTTTATTAATATCTGGTCAATCCCTGTGGTCAAACAAACACCTTCGCGCCTTTTCCTCCTTTCTTCACCCACCTGTTCTCTGCAACTCAGGCTACTCCACCCCCCTCCTCACCTATCCATCTCCTTTGTCCCCCCACCAACACCTCAATCCAAATATCATTTAATGCTTCACCCTCATCTCACTCAACATAAACTGCTAAAAATCCCATTTCCCGCCAAAAACCAAGCAAGGGCCAAGATTCATCCAACTCATCCTATGGCCTCAAAACCAAGTGGGATTTACTAAGAGAGAGAGAAGAAGTCATGAGGTGTATAAAAGGAAGCAGAAATGCAAGAAGAAGGGGGTAGCTAGTTTTTGGTTTTTTAGTTTTAATTCAGTTTTTAGTTTTTAGTCAAAAACCTGTGAGTTCTAGTCCATTTTAATTTAATTGTCATTCATTTTCATTGTACCTTTTATGCTTCAGTTAAATCCCAGTTCAGATTGTAAGCCATCTTTTAAAGTTTATGCAATTTCAGTTTAATTTGCTCATCACTTTCCTGTATGCTTTAATTTCCAGTCTTTCCTCTGATTACGTTGTTGTTATAAGATTGTTAAAGCTCATGTGAGTTTTTGTTAAGCGCACAAATTTGTTTTTTTTTTAGCATCAAGAATCATAACAGTCTAAAGGAGAAGTTTTCTTGCCCTTTAAAAGAGTGTTTGGATTAGGGTGTTTAAATTAGTTTTTGATGTTTAAAGTTCTGTTTTAAAGTAGTCTCTTGTGTCAAAACAAAACTTAAGTCATTGGTATAAAGTTTTTAAGGTCAGTTGCAATTTTTACCCATTTTCAAAAGTAAAAAAAAAAAAACTTCACAATTTCATGATTATGTCCCAGTTTATGCAGGCCAGAATTACTAGGGTGATAGTGTTCTTAAAATAAAAAAATAAAAAAAATCATTTTTGTGAACTTTGGTGTTAGGTCTCTAGATATCTTTGCTTGGTTAGAGTTTCTATGCTTAACTGTTGTCTTATTTTTAAGCTTGAATGTCTGCCCCATTGTTCCTCTTTCAAGATTAGTTTTAGATTAGTTAGGGTCAGATTTATGGTTTAATTTTTGTTGTTACAAGTAGTTAGTAGTATTAGCTTAAAACGTCTTAGCCTATTTCAGGTTCTTAAGTTCTTATAGCAGCTTATTTTTGCCTCCCAAAAGCCCACTGTTGGGCTGTTTCAGCATCAATAGCAAGGCTGCAAACAGCAGCCATTCACCTTTCTTTTTTTTTAATGCTTAACTATTGCTTATTTAGGTTTCTTAGATGCTTTTAGAATAGGTAACTAATTAGGCTTAGCTTATTTGAAGTTTTTTTTAGCTTATCTTTAGCTTTTGTAGCTTTCATTGTCCCTTAATTTGTATCCCATCCAAACAGCCCCTTAGATAGCTAAACCAAACAGCCCCTTAGATAGCTAAACCAAACAACCCCTTATTTCTTTTTGGTTATATTTGCTGTTGCATTCTGATAACAGATTCGTTTTTAAGCTTGTGTGAGTTGTAGAGTTGTTAAAAGTCTTAATTTTAGTTTGCAAAAAGAAAATCTCAAAAAAAATATAAGTAGCAAAAAAAGTGGATGTCACAGGTTTCGAACCTGTGACCTGCTGCCCATACCCACGACCTGCTGCACTCTTGCAGAACACCACACACCTAAGTACCAACTGCCTTAGGGGCTTTTTGATGTTTTATTTTACTCAGCTCAATATTTAAGCATGTTTCTGTTTCACATTTAAAAGAAAAAAAATAAGTGAAAAAAGGTGGGCAGTGGGACTTGAACCCACGACCTCACGCCCTGTTGCAGAGACACAGCAGACACTCCCTTTCCATCTGCACTAGTAAGTGTCTTGTGTTAGATTTCCCTTTGTTAATTATTTATACACATTTAGTAGTTTAAGCCTTTAATCTTATTAGGATTTTTTTTTACAGCTTATTTCAAAAGTAGTGTAGGGCTTTTTATTTTTCTTCAATTCAGTTTAAGTTAAAGTTTTTGTTTTATAATTTTTTCAGATTTTTCTAAAAATATTTAATATTTTTAATTAATTAATTAGTTTAATTTAGTTTTTAATTCGTAGAAAATAATTTAAGAGTCGAAAAAATACCCGGCTTTTTCCTAAAAATTTCTTTTGTCATGTAGTACGTGAGAAAATTGTTTTTACATTCGTAGGACTTTTATTTCACAAATTTTACGTTTTATCTTGCGCTCCAGCGTAATTTTCGTACATAACGTACGTTTTCATTTTAGGCCACGTTTTTAGATATTTTAAGTTTACGTTTTAGTTAAAATAGTTTATTTAAGATATTTTGTTTTATAAAATCAACAAAAACATCATTTTAATTATAGTGATAGCGTTTATTTAATAATTTTTATCTTTTTAATTTCCTTTAATTTGCATTTAAGCCATTGTAATTTGTTGGCGTTTTCTGTAGTTATAATCATATCACAATCACTCTTTTCTGTTCAAATTCCTCGATCACTTTACGTTTGATAATCCATTGCATAGCTCGCTGGGACATAACGACCCGGGGAAACATTATACTCCTCAGATCTTCATTGATTCCGTGCTTAACTTGCTTTAAGTTTTCTTACGCTTGCGTGAGAGAACTTGACGGTTTTGCGCGCATCACATAGTAGTTTATTTTCATCCCTTCCATCTCTTTCATTTCATATCATAGTATTCATCTCCTAATGAGAGTCTAGACACACGATTATAGCGTGTGTACATTAGTAGTAGTAGTTTCTTTGTTTTAATTAATAAAGAAAACCTTATTAATGATGTTGATTGTGTTTATTTCTATTCCACTGTGCATCATTCAATCAATGTTACTCATACTCTAGTTGAGTCCTGATCTTGGATCTTACAATTCTCACCAAGACTAGTAAAACATTAGAAGACCAACTGTCAAGACCAGAATAAACATGTACAACAACCGATCATGAACAGTACACAATTTATCCGACCAGAATTAAGTTCCCACGCTGCTATTTAACCATGAAACTGCCAATAGCGAACAGTGAAAAGATGAGACCAGTATAGGATCTGTAGGAACAGAACCAACCTGAATGGGACCAGCACAAATGGTTGACCCCACCCAACCTCAAAATTCACGTGTAGTACCATGTAAAGTCAGTAGGCGACAGAATGAAATATATTGGACTCACAACAATATTCGACCCATATCAAATGGAAGTAGGGACCACCATTAAACGTAAGACCAATGTGTATAATACCAACTCAACATGATCAGTAAGAACAAAATAATTTCATACCTCACGTGACTTACAATATCAGCAGGAATGAAGCTATACACGTGACCTGTAGATGTGCCAATCAAATATGTCCACGTATAAAAAAACCCATGTGACCATCAAATTACCAACAATTGATCCCCACTTGATCAGCAACAATGTTACAATTAGGCGGGCCCCACCATCCACACAAACACACGTGAACCATCAGATATATGAGATCAATTTTAATCGTGAGACCAAATAAAGAATAAACACCACGTGAATACCCCATGTGATATCGAAACATAATTCTAATGTGTGTGAAATATAGTACCACACTTGCACACCAAACGTTATACACCACCATGTGGACCAATCATGTATCGAACATCACACGTATAGGGGACCAGCTTTTGAGAGACCAGTACAAATAATTAATACAATCACTGGGAACCATATGACGAGATCAGTACAATGAATGACAAGTATGAACATCAATGGGCATTTGAAAACGAATTTTAATTCAACAACTAGTTATCCAATGATATTCAACCTTCCCATCAAATTAACCGTTGATCCACGTGATAGCTGATATTGACGTATTTTACCCATCAAGTAAACTGAATCCACAACAAAATACAAGAACCAAATAGAAAATCGTGGGACCAGAGTACTAATCATTATACCATAATGGACCAATAAAATATCTTGAATCCAAACAGGAAGGTGTCCTCACCGACATTGATAATACAAGGACCAATCACATTCAAAAGACTTAATAACAAATGAATCAATATATAGATAGACAAGAGCAGTGCCCCACGTGATCACATCAAAATAAGACCAGAATATATGAAATTAATAATAGCCATGATCAAAAATGGGACATACCAGTACTAATCGAATGTCAAGAGGTCTACCTTTTACCCATGTGACCAATCACTTGAACCAATAAGACTGATAGCTCTACGTCACTCATAAATCAAACTACTTCATGCCAATAAAACCCCGTTTGCCTGCTGCCTCATTTCTTTTTCACATCTGCTGCAATAGATCAATTAGGGTATAAACCCTAATTAGAGGAAAACCTTATAAACCATAGATCAAGAGCCACGAGGCTCTGAAACCAATTGTAAGATCCAAGATCAGGACTCAACTAGAGTATGAGTAACATTGATTAAATGATGCACAGTGGAATAGAAATAAACACAATCAACATCACTAATAAGGTTTTCTTTATTAATTAAAACAAAGAAACTACTACTACTAATGTACACACGCTATAATCGTGTGTCTAGACTCTCATTAGGAGATGAATACTATGATATTAAATGAAAGAGATGGAAGGGATGAAAATAAACTACTACGCCTACCCTCTTTATATAGTAGAGGGAGGTCACTAACAAACCCTAATTGTGGCTTACTAACAAAGCTACCTAAATAACATATAAGTCCCTCATTGTTTCTTCTTTCTTCATTCTTGCTCGTGGTTTTGTAATCTTCAAATCGGCAATTCTCAACAGTTGAACACACACACACAAACACACATATGAATGATAAAGAGTTAGGCATAGGATTATGTGTAAAATGAACAACCAACCTTCAAAGGAAGGTTTACATGTAGTATTTATAGGGAAGGGAACTAGGGCAACATGTCTAGTCCCTTCCTTCATTATTAGGCTTGGGCCAAGGCTTATGGGCTTTCTACATAAGCCTTGCCATTAATAACTAACATAAAAGCCTAGTTTAAGCAACCTATTACATATTAGTTACTAAGACTTGAAATACAAGTTAGGAGTGATTCCAACAATCTCCCCCTAAGTGTTAGTAAGTAAATGATGACTCCATCAGTATTGGATAAGTTGTTGGTGTTGATGTAATAGTAGTTGCTTTGACGTCTTTTGACATTCCACTTTCTTGTGAGAAGAAGTGTCTTGTTTTTAACAATTTCCCCAGTGTGAGGATCTTGTTTCTTTTGGAGTTTTCAGCTTTGACGTCTTCATTATCTTTGTTCTGTGTTCTTTGTTCTAGTGTGGATGTGGTGATGTTATGTTGTTGTTGTCTGCATCAGGTCCGCTTCGTTGCTCAGGTGTCTCCACGTCTTTCTCCAACATGCTCACACACTCTTTGACGTTGGATTTCAGTTTTGATGTAGTTCTCTTAGTCTTTAAACTTTGTAGATTCTTTGGTTAAGTAGAAGAATTGTAACATCCCGCCTACTAAGACCACAATATTTTCCGCTTTGCCCGCAGGCTCACGGCTTTGTTTTTGTGGCCTCATTTGAAGACTTCCCGGCAGGTCACCCAAGCCAGTACTACTCTCACATGAGCACGCTTAACTGCAAGTTCCTAAGAACTCCACCCGCAGTAGACCACAAAACGCGTTGTGTCATTGTAAGGCGAATATTATCTTATGAGCCCAGCATCTCTCCAGGGCACAGCCGATGTGGGATTTGCCTAGGGTGTTAAATTCACCCCCCCTTAGGGACTCATCGTCCTCAATGAGGTTTGCCCCACCATCCCGAACGGCTAAGGAGTGGCTCTGATACCACTTGTAACATCCCGCCTACTCAGAACACAATATTGTCCGCAGGCTTACGGCTTTGTTTTTGTGGCCTCATTTGAAGACTTTCCGGCAGGTCACCCAAGCCAGTACTACTCTCACATGAGCACGCTTAACTGCAAGTTCCTAAGAACTCCACCCGCAGTAGACCACAAAACGCGTTGTGTCATTGTAAGGCGAATGTTATCTTATGAGCCCAGCATCTCTCCAGAGCACAGCCGATGTGGGATTTGCCTAGGGTGTTATAATCACCCCCCCCCCCTTAGGGACTCATCGTCCTCAATGAGGTTTGCCCCACCATCCCGAACGGCTTAGGAGTTGCTCTGATACCACTTGTAACATCCCGCCTACTCAGACCACAATTTTGTCCACTTTGCCCGCAGGCTCACGGCTTTGTTTTTGTGGCCTCATTTGAAGACTTCCCGGCAGGTCACCCAAGCCAGTACTACTCTCACATGAGAACGCTTAACTGCAAGTTCCTAAGAACTCCACCCGCAGTAGACCACAAAACGCGTTGTGTCATTGTAAGGCGAATGTTATCTTATGAGCCCAGCATCTCTCCAGGCCACAGCCGATGTGGGATTTGCCAGGGTGTTACAATCACCCCCCTTAGGGACTCATCGTCCTCGATGAGGTTTGCCCCACCATCCCGAACCGCTCAGGAGTGGCTCTGATACCACTTGTAACATCTCGCCTACTCAGAACACAATATTGTCCACTTTGCCCGCAGGCTCACGGCTTTGTTTTGTGGCCTCATTTGAAAACTTCCCGGCAGGTCACCCAAGCCAGTACTACTCTGACATGAGCACGCTTAACTGTAAGTTCCTAAGAACTCCACCCGCAGTAGACCACAAAACGCGTTGTGTCATTGTAAGGCGAATGTTATCTTATGAGCCCATCATCTCTCCAGGCCACAGCCGATGTGGCATTTGCCTAGGGGGTTACAATCACCCCTCCCCCCTTAGGGACTCATCGTCCTCGATGAGGTTTGCCCCACCATCCCGAACGGCTCAGGAGTGGCTCTGATACCACTTGTAACATCCCGCCTACTCAGACCACAATATTGTCCGCTTTGCCCACAGGCTCACGACTTTGTTTTTGTAGCCTCATTTGAATACTTCCCGGCAGGTCACCCAAGCCAGTACTACTCTGACATGAGCACGCTTAACTGCAGGTTCCTAAGAACTTCACCTGCAGTAGACCACAAAACGCGTTGTGTCATTGTAAGGCGAATGTTATCATATGAGCCCATCATCTCTCCAGGCCACAGCCGATGTGGGATTTACCTTGGGTGTTACAATCACCCCCCCTTATGGACTCATCGTATTCGATGAGGTTTGCCCCACCATCCCGAACGGCTCAGGAGTGGCTCTGATACCACTTGTAACATCTCGCCTACTCAGAACACAATATTGTCCGCTTTGCCCGCAGGCTCACGGCTTTGTTTTGTGGTCTCATTTGAAGACTTCCCGGCAGGTCACCCAAGCCAGTACTACTCTGACATGAGCACGCTTAACTGCAAGTTTCTAAGAACTCCACCCGCAGTAGACCACAAAACGCGTTGTGTCATTGTAAGGCGAATCTTATCTTATGAGCCCATCATCTCTCCAGGCCATAGCCGATGTGGGATTTGCCTAAGGTGTTACAATCACCCCTCCCCCCTTAGGGACTCATCGTCCTCGATGAGGTTTCCCCCACCATCCCGAACGGCTCAGGAGTGGCTCTGATACCACTTGTAACATCCCGCCTACTCAGACCACAATATTGTCCGCTTTACCCGCAGGCTCACGGCTTTGTTTTTGTGGCCTCGTTTAAATACTTTCCGGCAGGTCACCCAAGCCAGTACTACTCTGACATGAGCATGCTTAACTGCAAGTTCCAAAGAACTCCACCCGCAGTAGACTACAAAACGCGTTGTGTCATTGTATGGCGAATGTTATCTTATGAGCCCATCATCTCTCCAAGCCACAGCCGATGTGGGATTTGCCTAGGGTGTTACAGGGGCTTTGATGTACCTTGCTAGTAATACACGTCCATATATTGTATTCTCTGTAAACATACTAGCAAGATATAGTTTTGACCCAACACGCCGACATTGGAATGGAATCAAACACATATTCTGTTATCCTTGTGGTACCCGTGATATGGGATTATTTTACCATAAGAATTCAAAATCAAAGTTGGTTGGATACGCTGATGCTGGATATTTGTCTGATTCACATAAGGCACGATCACAAGTAGGCTATGTTTTCACTTATGGAGACACTGCAATTTCTTGGAGGTCGACAAAGCAACCATTAACTGCTACATCATCAAACCATGTTGAACGTATTGCACTTTATGAAGCCGGTCGAGAGTGTATTTGGTTAAGATAAATGATTCAACACATCCAAGAAGAATGCGGACTCAAGTCTATATGAAGACAATGCAGCGTGTATAGCTCAAATCAAGAAATGGTATACTAAAGGAGATAAGATAAAACACATTGCTCCAAAATTTTTCTTTACAAATGATCTATAAAAAGATGGAGTTATTGATGTTCGTCAAATTCGATCAAGTGATAACTTGGCATATTTATTCACAAAATATTTGCCAACAAAAGTTTTTGAGAAACTGATTCGGAAGATTGGCCTTCAATGCTTGAAATATATGCATTATTTTGAGGGGATTATTATGCGCACTACACTCTTTTTCCCTTAACCAAGTTTTTATCCTATTGTTTTTTCTTCATAAGGTTTTTAATGAGACAGTTTATGGTGTATAACAAATGGTTAATATACAAGGAGGAGTGTCGAAAATATATTTTATGTATATTCCTCTAATTCTAAAATTTACTTAGCTAGGGTTTACACCCACTAAATCCTTGTAAATAACGACCCCAGTATATTCATTTCACCAGAGGCGGACCCATAGCAAACCAAGGTGGTTCCAAGGAACCACCTTAGAAACGGACATCCTTTAGAAGCGATGTATAAAAAAAATTAGGACCTACCTTAGATTTATGGCACGAACCACCTCGGAGTTTAGAAAGATGCAAAAATTCAACAAAAAGAGATACAAAAAAGAATCCGGTAATAAGTCGCTGGACATTGCTAACGGAATCTATTGAGAAGATGAAGAGAGTCACAGTTTAGGGTGAGTTGTGTCTTTTTTAGAAAGAGAGTAAAATAATCTGTGTATTTAATGTGGAGCATTTAATTAAGCTTTTGAAAGTTTTTGGTAATTACATAAATCATTAAAAGTCCTTTGGTTTTCGAAAATTGTAAAACATAAATGCTTTATTGGTTTTTACGCGTGATAATGGAAAGTTTTAAATGGGTTTACAAGCTATAGTGTAATTGTTTGTTGAGCCATAGAGCTGTGTAATAAGTAGTTTTGTTATTTTTCAAAAAGAAGTTGTTATCGTTTAGTACTTTTAGCGTAGTGTTTTTTTGCAACAACAACAAACTAGCAAGTGAATTTATAGACACCTTAACTTGGTTGACTACGTATATAACTTCTCCATCATATGTGATAGAAGCGTGTAGATATATTACTGAATTTTTAAAGCTTCCTTCGACTCGAACTAATTTTAACCCGTCAAATTGGTGATATTGTTTTGTGTGGCGCGTGAGTTAAACTTTTGGATCAAAGCAAAACCCGACCCGACCTATGAATCACTTGATCTTTTTCGTCCCCTGTATCAAGGAACTACCTTAGATTTGAGCCTGGTTCCGCCACTGCATTTCACCACTACTCAAAATATTCTATCTTCTTTCTTCTCGATCACTCATTCTCTGTACCATTTATTGTTTGCTATCGGCTGCTAGTCTTTTTTGTTGGGATTATTTCCATGTAATTTAACACGTTTAATGACTCGGTAAAAAGAATAAAAATATATATATCATTCTTGCTCGTTAGCATAAGTTCATCACTGCACGTTAATCGCGTTGTTTGGACGTAAATTGTTGTGTTTTAACGATTATTAGTTTCTTCTATATCTTTAGTATTTATTTGACCTTTTCCCCAAGACTTTTAAACTATTCTCTACTGAATAAGTAACAATTTTATTACATCAAAGATTAACCAACAAGATACACAAATATTCAACATCATTTTGCTAAATGAGCAAACATGCTTAAAAAATTCACAAACTCGCTGTAAAAGATTGGCTCGGCGCCGATTGAATTGCTTTCTCAAAGGAGTTGGTAAACACAACTAGATAAATAAACTCAGTCGTAGCAAGAAACTTCTGTCCAACATCATTTGCCACAAGTCCAACATTGTAGCAATTTAAACTCGTAGTAGTATTTGTCCCACATTTAAACGGGCACAGCTGAATTTGATAGCTTCTTAATCCAGGCATCATATCAACTTCGACAAGCTGAAAACAACTCTCGGGCTTATTCGACTCACCTCCAATCGTCACACTTTTAAGACCTTTAGTTTCGTCACTTTTCATCACCTTCATAATATTTGATCCTCCACACGGGTCTGTGACATCTGCTTCAATGGTCACAGGATACGCTTCACGTACAAAATCTTCGTCAAAAACATTAGGTGTTATGGTAAATGGGATGTCTTTGCTCAGGTCAAATGGTTCTTGTGTGACATCTAATGGACATGAGTCAATGGTGGTACGATAAAGGGTTAGGCCTCCACCCGAGCCGCTAAATAAGGGGAGAACGTAGTATGGGACACCACGAAGAAGCTTCTTGCCAGCTGAATCGTATATAACATCGGCAGCATTGGTGTGAAGTAGTGTGTGTGTGAGGGCAAAAACGATGAGGGTTAAAGAAAGGATATGGAACGTTATCTTCATGATTGATAAAATGTTTGACATGTATGCAATGTTTGTTAATATTTTTTGTTGAAATGTTCTATGGATGTAAGGTTTGGATATATGATGGTATATATAGAAAGTGTATGAGGTTATCAGCAGATAACATGGTTTAATAGTTTTCTGGTTTTTTAAAATAGATAACTACTTCCATCCCAATATCTATATCTACTAAAAGATTCACTCCTCATAATAAATGGGGAGTCTTAATGACTTTAAGTCACACTTCAAATCACACGTAATTAGTCCATTTAATTTCATCTAAAAGACTCTTGTCATCCATGAGACTACAAGATTTGTAATTACTAATGGATGATAAGAGTGTTGTTATCTAAAAAGACTACTGTCATCCACTAGCCTAATCTTGTCATCCATTAGTCTAAGGGTTTGTTTGTTAAAATTTTTTAGTAAGTCATTTCTAATTAAGAGATGACTTAATGCAGACAATCTCAGTTTTATTGCTTAATATTTTCAGTCATATTTTTCTATTAAGTCACAAACAAACAGTTTTAGTATGACTTAATGAATTCAGTTTTTTCATATTAAGTCAATTAAGTGACAAACAAACACCACCTAAATGACTCTTGTTATCTAAAACAGTTTTGTCATCCATAATAAATAGAGGGTAATAATGACTTCAAATCACACTTCAAGTCATACGTAATTACACGGTTAGAGAAACCTTCCGTGTATGAAGATGACAAGAGCACTAATGTTTTCTTTAATGCTTGCCTTTTTTAAATACATTGATCAAGGTGGTGTATAATGATGATCTAAGACATGGTAGTTAAATTGATATGAATGCGTAATCTAAATGAACTTCTTATGATAAGAAGCCTTCAATGAATGAAGATGACAATAACACTAATCTTATTGTGATGGATCTTCATATATGTGTGTACTTGTAGTAGATGGGGATGGCAAGATCTCTAAGCTTGTTTGGATAGATCATCAAGTGGAAACATGCTTGCAATAAATAAAGTTAGAAGCATTATGATCAAGGGTTAGTGAGGTTTTGATGACTTAAGAATGTGTGTAATTAAATTGAAAAAGCTTGATTATAATGGTGAATTAAGTATGTAAATATATGCGACAGAAAAGATGAAAAAATCTTGGTTAAAATGCAAGCAAATACGCTCTATTTATAGCCAAAATTTATGCCCAGAATAGGCAAGTCGGCGAATCCACGGATCCGAAATATTGGATCCGATTTTTGGATCCGTATGTTGCCATCAGACAAAAATCTGTTGTTTGTGGTAAACCAAAAATCTTTGCAAATCACTCTTATGTACTATATAATCTAGTTAAGATATGATTAGATTTTGTTTCCAAAAGGTTAATCTTCTTATACACTAATAAGGAAAGATTTGCTAGATTTGATTAGATTTGTTTCCAAAAATAGCACAAAAGATGAAGACAACTACAACCTATGAAGAAGATACTCATAGCAAGACACTATCTGGGATTAAGAAGTGTGAATACTGTAAAGTATGACACTTTAAGGAGATTGAAGGATATAAAGTGTGACCATTTCAAGGAGTGTTATAAACTAGACGCATGCAATCATTTATTAAAATCAACAAAACTAAATGATTAAAGAAAAATAACGAGATGAGTTGAATGACAAATAATGAGTTATTGTTACTCAAAAACACTAAAGCGTTACAATTCGACTGACATCCTTTGGTGTAATTGTTCAACCAATCACACCAACAAGAACGAAATTCATTCATTAGTGGACAAACTAAATTATTGGAATGACTTCCTCCAAATTGTCATTGGGAAAGGGAGTTCTAAAGACAAGTTTTTTTTTGACATTATCATCTACCAAAGATGATGATTCTGATTCGAGTACTCTTTTTCAAGGGTTACATGGAGAGATTCCTAAATCTTCAATGTTTCTTTCTTAAGCACTATGTGTGCTTTTCTTGTTTAGGATTGTTCTAGGAAAATACCATCACGAGACTTTTGGGTCGAACTTAGTGAGCTAAGTGTTGGCGTTGCGGATCATTTGTTAATAAGACATACTTTAAAAGTTTTTATGTCATAGTATATGTCATTAATATCTTGACAATTCAAGCCAAAATATAGACTCGAAAAGAATAAAAGTGAAACAAATATGCACCTAGATATATAAAAAATAAAGAGTAAACTACACCGTTCGTCCTTGTGGTATACGTTGACCATCAAGTTTCGTCCCTTGACCAAAAAAATTGCATCGTTGGTCCTTAACTCCGAATCGTTAGTCATCGTTGGTCCCTCACACTAACTGGTTGGACTAACGGGCGTTAAGCCTTGTTAAGTGGAGGGTATTTATGTCTTTTCACACCCACACCACTTTTGTCTTTTCCCACCCACTTCATCTTCATCAAGTCATCACCATCTTCATAAAACTTATCCCATCTCCTTTGTGTCCTCACCCCTCACGACAAAACCCAAGCAGAAAAAGAAAAACCATCTTCTTCCTCCCTATAACCTGTAAATCGCCTAGGTCAAATCTCCCAAAGAATAAATCCAACATCTTTCTTTCGATCATCTCATAACCTCCCTCATAAAAAACATGATTCAAATTGTCTCAAACACCTTTTTCTTGGAGGCTTGCTACTGCCATTCGAATGGAGACAAACAAGTCAGAAGAAAGATGCAAAGAATGAAGCACACATCACTATCCTTTCATCTAGAGTCAAGATTCGAGACCTTCTAAGTTTAGTCAACTCATTTGGTAATTCACCTGACAAACAAGTCAGAATATTTTGTTTAAGGGATCTTCAAAGATTCCTTTTTTAAACTCAAGAAGTGACCGGAGTTCATTTTCCGGCGCCGAAGAGTCGCAGGAGATGAGAATGACTTGTAAAAAAAGGAGAATGAGAGGAAACTGAAACATGGGTTTTGCTTAGAATTGAGTGAATTGAAATGGGTATTGATTGGATTTGAGAGTTTTTTGGTGGATGAATTTTTAGGGTTTGAGAGTAGTAGTTGATTTTGGGATTTTGGGCATTTTGTGTTGTTGATGAATGACAAACACAACAATGGGTCCAACAAAAGGCGTTGATCTGCTGCCCACTTGTAGCATGATTGAAGAAATCTTTGGGTCTTCAAAAACCAGCAAAGGCACTTGACCTACTGCAATTTTTGGTAGTGCCCTGGTAAAACAGTGCTTGATGAGGTAACTTATTTCGACTACATTAGCCCCCTATACTCCATTCCCTGTACTTTCTTGTACATTAATTTTGTGAGCGGTATTGCGTTTTGTTGTTGTGTACTGAGATGGAGTTAGAAACTTTATAACAACTCATTAGATTGGTAATAGTATTGTGTTCATAAAATGTGTTGTATGACGAGTTCAATGATGTCAATGTACAACTACTTCTAGAGACTGTATAGCATTTTTGTCTTCTGTGTTTGACCACTGGAAGTTGTTGTGTAAAAGTTCGGTCGATTTCCAAAAGTTTATAGTTCAAGCGTGTAACATCACCGTTCTATATTAATATTATCGTTTAATAAATGTTTCCCGAAGGTAAGACGATTTTCGTTGTCTACTGAATGAATGAAAGATGAAACAATAATGTATTTATACTACATGTATTTTTTTAAGAGTAAACTACACCATTCGTCCTTGTGGGGAGAGGTGTGAAAAGACATAAATACCCTCCACTTAACAAGGCTTAACGCCCGTTAGTCCAACCAGTTAGTGTGAGGGACCAACGATGACTAACGATTCGGAGTTAAGGACCAACGATGCAATTTTTTTGGTCAAGGGACGAAACTTGATGGTCAACGTATACCACAAGGACGAACGGTGTAGTTTACTCAAAAATAAATATATAAAAATTCCATATTATGGGTAAGTAAAGGATTAACGGAGGTGTTGATTTAAGGTAAGAAAAGACAGCTTAGATTCATATGTCGTTTGCAATGTCAATGATATGCAAGGTATGTTTCAAATTATACGGAGATACATATGTGATCCTATTGTGAGTGGATTTATCTAACGGAGTTGAGACAACGGAGTTATATGGTTTTAGTTTTGGACAATCCTCGACTCCATTTAGTTAGTACCTAAAAATTCCTTACAGTCGGAAGGTATGAAGGATTCTATTAATAATGAAGTCAAGTTTTATGTCAAATTTTGGATAAGGTGACGAGTTACGTTATCCAACAATGAATGGATAATAAAATTTATGATCCTAGTTTTGTGTTAGATCTCATTTGACGAGTAAAGAGTAATGAATCTATGTATATTATTTTCATGTTGGAAATGGACGACAATATTTTTTATGGGTGAAGAGTTATGTTGTGGGTGATTGTGTAGTGATAGATATTGAGTATAATGGTTGTAAAGATTGAAGATTGTGAAACTAACTATCACTATCAAGAGTAAAGTATAGTTGTAAGGTTTGAAAGTAATGGTTTAAGTGTTACTTGTGAAGTTTGAGTATGATTGATATAAGGGTTGAAGGTTCTAAAACTAGTCATCACTGTCAAGAGTGAAGTGTAGCTATACGGTTGAAGTGCTACGTTTGGGAATAATACTAACAGTTACCACTGATAGTGTTGTGGTTAACACTGCTAAATATTATACTAGCAGTGGAAACTCATTACCACTGCCAGTACAAATATTACCACTGCTATTAGCATAAATGTTATGTATCCGTGTATTGATAAGTATAGAAAAGATCTTGTGTATATTCTATATTGTTAGGTTTATACTTATCTTGTAAAGGACTCCTTGTGCTATAAAAGGAGATCCTAGGTCATTGCTTAGAGTACGCATTATTCATATTAGCTTCAAGGTGTAACCCTAGTGATAAGCAAGATCACTCGTATTATTTCTTAATAATATTGGAGCTTTGTGTTTATTGTTCTTACTTATATTACAACATATAATCTGTCTTCTAAGTATTACTAAGTATATTCCGCGTGCTTATTAATATAACTCAAAATATCACTAACACAAGGTGTGTGTTTAGATCCATCAAGTGGTATCAGAGCAAAGGTTCTGATATTTTGATTTAGAAGATCCAAGGAATACGCTTAACCTACTCACCCAATTCAATGGAGATGGAAAACAATCAATCCAACTCTTCTACTCCAAGACTTCCTAAGCTCAAACTTAATGAGTTTGAGATGTGGAGGATACTGATTGAGCAATACTTTCTCATTCAAGACTATGCTCTATGGGAGATCATCTTAACTGGTGATTCTTTCAAGCCTGTGTCAAAGACTCAGAAGGTTGGTGACACAGATGTTGTGACAGTTTCTGTGCCTGAGACAAATATTGAAAAAGCACTGAAGAAGAATGATCTAAAGGCTAGAAGTTTGTTGCTGATGACTCTTCCTAGAGACCAGATCATAGCATTCAGTAAGTTCAAGACAACTAAAGAACTTTTTGAAGAGATTTTCTCAGTGTTTGGTGGTAATGATGCTACAAAGAAGACACAAAAGACATTGTTGAAGCAAAGTTATGAAAACTTCTCTGCTTTAAGTAGTGACTCACTTGATAACATCTTCACCAAACTCCAGAAGATTGTTACACAACTGATTGTGTTTGGCATTAAGGTAGAAAAGGAAGACCTCAATTTGAAGTTTCTAAGAAGTTTGCCTTCAGAGTTTCATACTAATGTTACTGTCTGGGAAAATAAACCAGGTATTGAAACTATGAAGCTCAATGATCTTTACAACAACTTCAAACTCATTGAACAAAGATTGAAAAAGGCTGGGAAACTTAGTACAAGCTCAAGTAGCTTGGCTTTGATGTCAACCTCTGTTGACAGTGATGATTCTGAAGATGACTGTGATGATGATATTGCCACTGCTGGTTCTACAGTTTCCACTGGTAATGTTAGCGTTACCACTGTAGGTTCAAAGAAGAAGATTGCTGGTATTGGAGATCCTACCTTTTATGCTTTTATCTCTACTCAAGTTAATGACTCTATATTAACTCATGAAGACATAGAGCAAATTGATGAAGATGACTTGGAGGAGATGGATATTAAATGGCAAATAACTCTTCTAAGCATGAAGGCTAGGAAATTCTACAAGAAGACTGGCAAGCCTATTCACATCAATGGTGGTGAAACTGCAGGCTTTGACAAAAAGAAAGTAGAGTGTTTCAATTGTCACAAGTTGGGGCATTTTGCTAGGGAATGCAAAAGACCAAATATGAAGGACAACAGGTCTACTTGGTACAAGCAAAAGAAAGAGCCAACTGTGGAAGAACCAAAGGCAATGTTGGCAATTGATGGTGTGAGCTATGATTGGAGTTTCATGACTGATGAACAAGAGGAAGAACCTTCAGATGCTGCTATTGTGTCTACTGAATTTGCTCTCATGGCTTTCTCTGACTCTGAGGTACAAAACTTTGAAAGTTGTTCTAAAACATGTAGGGCTGCTAGAGAAGTTGAAAGACTTAATGAATCTTATGAAAGTCAAAGAACAGAGTTGTTTGCTGCTAATTATGTTATGTCAAACCTTAGGAGAGGTATAGCTGTATTAGAAAAACAACTAGAGCACTATAGAGAAAATGAGTCAAAATATAATGATGATATGATTCTTTTTAGAAGAGAGGTAGATCATACGACAGCTGTGAATAAGGCTTTCCAAGAAGAGCTTGAAAAACTTAAAAAGATAAATGAAAATGTCAATTTAACTGTAGACATCTGTTATTATCAGTCTAAGTCAATTGATAAAATTTGGAATGCTCAAATTATGAGTAAAGCTAAGTCAGGTATGGGATACAATACTGTTCCACCACCACTAAGGGGTGTTTCATCACCTCCAGGCATAGATTTAGCTCATACAGGCCTAGAAGATTTTCAGGAACTTAAACGTGAATATGGTCCTCTAAAGGACACATTTGTGAAAAGTAAGGAACATGTAAGGCATGAAACTGATGTTTTTGAAAGTGCTAGTGACTCATCAGTTGTTGATGAGAATGTTAAAAAGAATGTAGAGGCTTCTATCCCAAAAGTTTTTTATACTGTTACAGAGGAACCTAGGAAACAAACTAATAAACCTAGATCAACTGTAAGGCATGCTGAGATGTATAGGAACAAGCCTATAGCTCCTAGGGGTAACCAGAGGAGTTGGAATCATGTTAAATCTTAACAACTAGGTAGTGATTTTGTGATGTACAATAAAGCATGCTATACCTGTGGTAGTTTTGATCATTTACATGCTTATTGTGACTATCATGTTGGGAGAAGGAAAGTCCATGGGAATAAAAGGGTGGAGTCTAACAGATTTCAAAATAATTTGCACCCTAATTCACACAGAAAAATGATCCCAAGAGCAGTTCAACTAAGAAGTGGCCTCAAAACTTTTGCCACTGCAAAAACTGTTAACACTGCTCACCCTAAGTCACCTGTTACAAGTGCAAAATCCAAAACAACTTTTGCAAAATCTGCACAAACAGGGAAAAGAACTTTTCAAAATAAAAAGGTTCATTATAACCAACAGTGGGTACCTAAAACCAAACAAGTAGTTTCCACTGCTTATTCAAAAGTTCCCACTGCAAGGGTTGTAAACAAGAAATGGAAGGACATGGGCAATGCTGTGAAGGCCTCAGCACGTTGGGAATGGAAACCTAAAGGAATTACCTCATCAACCAATCCCAATGGTGTATCAATGACCTTTGATAGATTTAACTATATTGATACACGAGGCAGATCCAAGTCAATCATGGCTTGGGTCCCCAAAAGAAACTAACTCTTTACTTTAATGTGCAGGAACATCCAAGGACAAAAGGATCGGATCAAGGCTACACAGATAGTGGATGTTCAAGGCACATGACTAGCAACAAGTCCTATCTCTCAGATTTTAAACATTATGATGGACAGTATGTCAGCTTTGGAGGTGGAGTTAATGTAAAAGTTACTGGTAAAGGAGCAATCAAAACTGGTAACTTGGACTTTGAACCTGTGTACTATATAAAAGAGCTTAAGTATAATCGTTTTAGTGTGTCACAAATGTGTGACAAGAAGAACAATGTTTTTTTTCCAAAGATATGTGCTTTGTTCTCTCTAAGGATTTTAAGATGCCTGATGAAAGTCAAATTCTTCTTAAGATTCCTAGAAAAGGCAACTTATATAGCTTTGATATGAACAACATTGTTGCTAAAGATGATTATGCTTGCTTGCTTGCAAAGGCCACAATGGATGAATCCATGTTATGGCATAGAAGACTTAGTCATGTTAACTTCAAAACCATTAATAAGATTGTCAAAGATGGTTTGGTGAGAGGCTTACCTCAGAAAAGATTTGAAAATGATCAAACCTGTGTGGCTTGTCTTAAAGGCAAACAACACAGAGCTTCTTGCAGGTCAAAGCTGGTTAACTCTATTGCTCACCCACTTCAAATGTTACATATTGACTTATTTGGTCCTACATCTGTGAGCAGCTTGAATCTAAAGAAATATTGTCTTGTAGTGACTGATGATTTTAGCAGATTTACATGGGTTTTCTTTCTTAGAACCAAGGATGAAACAACTGGCATTCTTAAGATCTTTGTCACTGAAGTTGAAAACGAATATGATATGAAAGTTAAAATCATTAGGTGTGACAATGGGACATAATTTAAGAATAGAGTTATGGATGATTTTTGCAGAGATAAAGGTATTAAAAGAGAATTTAGTCTTGCTAGAACTCCTCAACAAAATGGTATTGCTGAGAGGAGGAACAGGACACTAATAGAGGCTGCTAGAACCATGTTGGCAGATTCAAAATTGCCAATCACTTTTTGGGCTGAAGCAGTTAACACTGCATGTTATGTGCAAAACAGGGTTTTAGTGGTAAAAACAAAGAACAAGACACCTTATGAGTTATTTAGGGGTAGACCACCTACCCTTGACTTCATGAGAACATTTGGATGTCATGTATCTATTCTCAATACCATCGATTATCTGGGCAAGTTTGAAGAAAAATCTGATGAAGGGTATTTTTTGGGTATTCCATGGTCAGTAAAGCTTTTAGAGTATTCAACTTAAGAACCCAGAAGATTGAAGAGAATCTGCATGTTAAGTTCCTGGATAACAAAGTAAATCTCAAAGGAACTGGTCCAGAAAGGCTGTTTGATCTTGATACTCTAACCAATACTATGAATTATGTGCCTATCTCTACAGGTACATCTTCTTTTGATTTTGCAGGTTCAGAAGAGTTTCTTGATGATGATGAACCAAGCAAGGATCATGGAGATGATCAAGATGAATTCAGTCTGCCACTTTGGGACTATGCAAATAATGATGATATACCAATGACTGGAGATGCTCAACCTTCTAATGATTTTGGAAAGGAAGGAAGTAGCAACTTGAATGCTGAAAATTCTAAAAGCAGTGGAAATTTAGATTCCACTGCTAGGCCAGAAATTTACACTGCAAAACCAGAAGTGGAAATTACAACTCCAGTTACAGAGGAAGCTCAAGCCAATGATGTTGAAATCTCTAATATGCCACGTGAGATTGCAGTTCCTCAGACTCCCCACACTTCTATTCATAAATCACATCCTCTTGAAAATGTGATTGGGGATGTCTATTCACCTGTGAAGACTAGAAGACAAATAAAGCTGCCTGATATTCATGGATTCATTAGTGAAATATATGAATCTAAGACTCATGAAGGCAAGAATGAATGTCTCTTTATGTGTTTTCTGTCACAAATGGAGCCAAAGAATGTATACAAGGCACTTGAAGATGAAAGTTGGGTGGAAGCAATGCAAGAAGAGTTGCTCCAATTCAAGCTTCAAAAGGTTTGGGTGCTTTGTGATTTGCCTTCTGGCAAGAAGGTAATAGGTACTAAATGGGTGTTCAGAAACAAGAAGGATGAAAGAGGAATTGTTATCAGAAACAAAGCTAGGCTTGTAGCTCAAGGATACACTCAGGAGGAGGGTATTGACTATGGAGAAGTGTTTGCCCCAGTTGCACGAATTAAAGCAATCAGGCTGTTCTTAGCCTATGCATCCTTTATGGGATTTAAAGTCTATCAAATGGATGTAAAGAGTGCTTTTCTATATGGGCAGATTGATGAGGAGGTATATGTTTCACAACCTCCAGGCTTTGAAGACCCTGACTATCCTAACAAAGTGTATAGGGTAGTTAAAGCTTTGTATGGCTTGCATCAGGCACCAAGGAAATGGTATGAAAGCTTAACTACTTATCTTCTTGATAATGGGTTTCATAGAGGCAGAGTGGATCAAACTTTGTTCATCAAGAAAGACAAGAATGATATCTTGTTAATTCAGGTATATGTTGATGATATCATTTTTGGATCTACAAAGACAGAGATGTGCAAAGAATTTGAGAAGCTAATGAAGGAAGAATTCAAGATGTTTTATGGGTGAACTCACATTCTTTTTGGGAATTCAAGTACAACAAAGGCCAGATGGTATTTTCATCAATCAAGATAAATATGTGGCTGAGATACTAAGGAAGTTCAAGTTCTCTGATGCAAAGTCATCCAACACCCCTGCAGATAAGACTACACATCAACTCTTGAAGGAAAATAGTGGTGAAGCAGTTGATGTACACATGTACAGGTCTATGATTTGTTCTTTGATGTATCTTACATCATCTAGACCAGATATTATGTTTGCAGTGTGTGCATGTGCAAGGTTTCAAGTCACTCCCAGATTCTCTCACTTGACTGCTGTGAAGAAGATTTTCAGATATCTTAAAGCATTTCCCACTCTGGGATTATGGTATTATAGAGAATCTCCTCTAGATTTGGTTACTTATTCAGATAGTGACTATGCTGGAGCTAGTTTGGATAGAAAATCTACAACTGGTGGATGCCAATTTCTTGGCAACAGATTAGTGTCATGGCAGTGCAAGAAACAAACAATGGTGGCTAATTCATCAACTGAGGTAGAATATGTGGCTGCTGCAAGTTGTTGTGCTCAAGTCCTATGGCTTCAGAATCAACTTTTGGACTATGGGTACAATTTCATGAATACCATCATTCATATTGACAATAGTAGTACCATTTGCATTATTAAGAATCCAGTTCAACACACAAAGACTAAACATATTGAAATTAGACATCATTTCATAAGAGACTGTTATGAAAAAGGACTAATTCAAGTTGTCAAAATCCATACTGATGACAACTATGCTGATTTATTAATAAAAGGACTTGATGTGGGTAGATTTCAGTACTTGGTAACAAGTATTGGAATGCTAAATCCATAAATTTTTTGTGTCTAATGGTCTTTGGTGTTGAGTGGCAGTCTCTGGGTACTAACATTGTTGTATAAGTTTGTATATGTTTTTGTGCTTGTGTTTTTGCTTGTTCAATAACTTTTATGCAGCATAGATGGGAGTTGATCTTAAAAGGTGTATAACTGAGATACACAACAAATGGTTATTGATTCACCATGTCTAATCTACATAAGAATCAACTAGTCCAGTGCAAACGGCTACTGGTAAAGACTTGACAAATCCGTTTATGGTTGATAGTTTACCAAAAACTATATGGTTATCAACTCACCATATTCTTTATGATTAAGAGTTGGCTAGTCCATAGCAAACGGCTCATGGTAAAGACATATCAAATCCGTTTATAGCTGGTAGTTTGCTAAAAACTATGATAAAGAGCAGTCCATTTTTCATATGTTTTTCTTTACCACTGCTCTTTGAAAATCTTTGTGAAAAATTCCCACTGCTAGTTCACAGTTTCCACTGACAGTGTTATTTTTACCACTGTTGATCTAGCTGTTACAACTGTTGTGTCTGTAACAAAATTTTTACTAGCCGTTGAGAGTTAATTACTTTCCATATATAAATAGGGTAAATTCTTATAAGATTATCTACTTTCCTACATCTAATTTATCTTCTTAAGATAAATATTTTCCTCAGATAATCTTTCTTGCGCAAAACTCTAAAACCCTAACTATTTATATATTTTCTCTCAATTGGCGAGTTCTTTATACAATTCATACTAACACAATATACTTTTCATCAAAAGATTCTATGGCACCTATCACTTTTGCAGATGAGCACAACCAAGTGGCCTTCTTACAAAACTCAAACGAGAAGAGTGGCCCTGTTTTTCACCAGATTGTGGACTTTCTTAATACTACCCATATAAGGTATGCTTTACTTCTTAATCCCACAATCTATATCTCTCAAATCAAACAGTTTTGGACTTCTGCTCAGTCCATAACTTTTGAACATAGAGATACACATAAAACAGTGGATGCTCTTAGAGCCACTGTGGATGGGGCAACCATTGATGTTACTGAGGCATCCTTGAGGAGAATTCTCCAATTGGATGATCTCAATGGTATCATCACATTACCCATGCCCGAAATTCATACACATCTTTCATCCATGGGGTATGATACCACTGACAAAAAGGCTACTTTCAAAAAGAGTGGTTTTTGTCCCCATTGGAGATTATTGATACATACTCTTTTGCATTGCCTAAGTCCTAAGAAAACTTCTTATAAACAATTCAGTTCAACCATGGCTTACCCTTTGGTTTGTCTAGCTTTAGATAGGATTTTTAATTGGTCAAAATATATTTTTCAAAGTATGCAAGGCAATGTAAAGTGTTCAACAAAATTTTTGATGTATCCAAGGTTTGTGCAAGCAGTGCTAAATGAGTTTCAACTGCAACCCCACACTAGAGTTTATAAAATCCGTTGCCTTAAGCCTAAAGTTTTTCAAAACATGAACAAAGATGGCAACAGTACTATTACACTTCTTTTTCCTCAAATGCTTGCAAAGATTTCACAGGTACAACCTTCACCAATAATCACTGTTCCAATCATTGATTATACACCACCTGTTTCTCACACCTATGAGAGGAGGCACAAACAACCAACTTCTCTCATTACAACACAACATGTCCCTGATCCTTTTGGTTTAGGAACAATCAGTGGTGGTTCTAGACTTCAACCTAGTCCAACTAGGAAGGAATCTGAGCCATTGCCCCATGATTCACCTCTCCCAACAGGTCACACAGTTGGAAGTGTTGAGGGAAGTGGGCAACAAAAGGAATTGATGGATTTGTGTACCAAATTAGCCAAGCAGGTTGAATCTATACAACAAAATCTGGCACAAGTAAAGATGCAGCATGCCAAGGACATTACACATTTAAAAGAGGAGATTCAGACTTTGAAAGAAGAGTTGCAGGGGGGAAAAAGAAGAGGACAATTGCAAAGCTAGTGATATCATCTTCATCCTCACCTGATGATGGTGATTCAGCTGATTTTAATCCAGATTTGGGAAATTCTCCCAAACAGGGGAGGAAAACAGATGCTGGAACTCAGGGGAGGAGAACTAATTTTGAAGATGAAGGTGTTTCTAGTAAAGGTGCAGAGGGAGCTGATACTCAAGAAGAGCAACTAGAGCAAGAAATGTTTAGTACTGAAACTGATGATTTTACAACTGATCCAATTTCCACTGCAGAGCCAACTATTCCCACTGCTGGACATGATGTTGCCACTGCAAGTGAAGAAATTGATAAACTGAAGAAAGACAAAGGTAAAGTTGTTATGCAAAGCAAGGAGCAAACAAGAAGAAAGGTTTCAAAGAAAGTACAAGTTCAGATTGCTCATGATGCTGAAGTTGCAAGAAAGATTTATGAAGTTGAAGATGCTGAAAAGAAAAAGCTTGAAGAATTGGAGATTGCAAGCTTTATGGAGGCTAAAATGCTGGATAGAATGGAAGATCCAATAGAAGATCCACTTTCCACTATTCCACCTACAAGATTAAGAGATAATACTCCAGAGTTCAGCTATGTACCTACTGAAGAAGAAATTGATTTCTTGATTGCAAATTATCTAGTGATCAAGAAGAAAGCTATTGACCTTGTGGCTGATAAGTCTTTAACTGAAGATCATAGAACAACACAGTTAAATGACTTTATTTAGATGAAGAATAATCAAGCACTTCAAGATGCTATTGTTTCAGTCAAGAAGGGCCAAAAGAAACCAAGACAACCAACAAAGGCACAGGTGATTTCAATGATGAAAGATTATTGTTGCAAGGTTGGTGGCTAGAAGAGACATCAATTCAAAGGAATGCCTGATGATAAAGTTGAAAGTATCTACTACAGAGTTCAAAGACAAGATAAAGACTTTATTCCAATGGACTCTGAAGAAGAAGCAATAAGGTATCCTAATTTGAAGAGAAAGGCCAAAGATAGTGAATCTCAGACATTTAAGAAGACAAAGTTTGCTGAAGAACAAGAAGTTCCAACTGAGAAGTTCACTGAAGAACAACTGAATGAGATGATTGTGATAGAAGAAGAATATTTTTACCCTGAACCACTGCAAGTCAGACATCCTGTCATTGACTGGGAAGTGTTTACTTCTAGAAACTTTGCTCCAACATGGAAGATTACAAGGCTAGGTGGTGAAACTTCATCATTTATTCAGTTTGAAGATCTCATCAAAGCTTTTGATAGAGATGATCTTGATACACTATGGAAGTTAGTTCAAGAAAGGTTTGATGCTGATGATCTCAAAGATATGAAGGAGATGCAATTATGGGTTAATCTTAGAAGGCTCTATGAACCAGATGTTAATGATGATTTCTGGAAATTCTCATGTTCATGTCCTGGTACTAAATGGTTCTACTATGATTCATGTGAAGTTCATCATGTTTCTACAGCAAATGGAGTAGATGCATTCATACTTGCTGAGAAAGAATATCCACTCAGAGCTGGAACTCTCACTGTGATGCTGTGTACTACTATAAGAGTTCATGAAGATAGTGAGAAAGTCAGAGCATTGTTACATAGGCTTCAAGATCAATGTTCAAGAGCTATTCAAGCATTGAGAAGAAGATGAAGTGTTTGAAAGAATTCCCCAAATCCTTGCAGATAATGAAGATTGAAGAAACTTATTGATTTGCTCAGAAAGCATAAGTTTAGGGGAGGATTGTTGGGAATAATACTAACAGTTACCACTGATAGTCTTGTGGTTAACACTGCTAAAGATTACACTAGCAGTGGAAACTCATTACCACTGCCAGTACAAATATTACCACTGCTATTAGGATAAATGTTATGTATCCGTGTATTGATAAGTATAGAAAAGATCTTGTGTATATTTTATATTGTTAGGTTTATACTTTATCTTGTAAAGGACTCCTTGTGCTATAAAAGGAGATCCTAGGTCATTGCTTAGAGTACGTATTATTCATATTAGCTTCAAGGTGTAACCGTAGTGATAAGCAAGATCACTCGTATTATTTCTTAATAATATTGGAGCTTTGTGTTTATTGTTCATACTTATATTACAACATATAATCTGTCTTCTAAGTATTACTAAGTATATTCCGCGAGCTTATTAATATAACTCAAAATATCACTAACACAAGGTGTGTGTTTAGATCCATCAAGTGGTATCAGAGCAAAGGTTCTGATATTTTGATTTAGAAGATCCAAGGAATACGCTTAACCTACTCACCCAATTCACTATGTGTGTACAAGTTTTAAATTTATAAAAGATGATTTACCAATTCTACCAATAACACATACGAGCAAGTGCACTCGTCCGTTATAGCAAGATTTTGATGGTAAGTCGAGATCGTTCGCAGGGATTTGTGAGTGAATCAAGAAAACAAGTATAAAATGTACTAAGGCAATCCAAAGCAAATAACGAAAATTGATATAATGAAATTCAGATGATCCAAAACTACACTTGCTTAAACTAGTTTCTTATCCTTGAGTAGTATGATTGTGTTAACCTCTTCTTAACATGTTGGTTATGATAATTAGTTGGTGTACTAATCTATTGTTCTTACAAGTTAAACCTTCGTCAAGATTTTAGTTTATAAAAACAAGCGTTAAGTCTAACCAATCAATTCAAGATCAGTTCAAGTTTCATAAGTTTACTTTCATAAACTTAAACACAAAAACATCCGTTTGTCTTATCAAATTTTCTTAAGAAATGGTCAATATAAAAGGTAACCGATTATAGACAAAAGGTTACAATTGATTGTAAACAACTAATCTTACGACCTTTTAGATGTTTCCAATCAATCCAACTTGATAATCAAAAAGCGTTCCTATTACAACCACACTTTAGTTTCTTTGTTTGATCAAGAATAATGGGTAAAAACAATCATCCATAGACAAAATGATTATAACTAGTTGAATAACAATAAGTTCTTTCGACCTTTTACAATTACTAACAGCTAGTCAAACTTGATTAACAAATGTCACTATGAAACTTAAGCACAATTGGATCTTAGAATCAACTTGAAATTGAATTAAAACTAGTTAACACAATCATAAACTAATCATAAGATAATTAACATTGTTTAAGCAAGTGCATAAAGAAACTAGCCACTCATAGCAAACATAAACATAAACTCAGAACTTTGAACATTAGAAAACATGATTAAGAGTCTTACAATGATTGAAATAATATTATAAATGATTTAGTAATGATTCCCAAAGTATTGGCGTTGACTTCTCGGGGGTTTGACCTCCAAATGTTGACTTCTTGGACCTCCAAAGTTTCCTGGAATTCTAATGATGAATTTGAGAGCTAAAATAGATGGGTTTTATGAGTAGAGAGTTGTATTGAAGTGTGTGTTCTCAAATGCTCACAAGAGGTCTCTATTTATACTAGTCCTAAGGTCCAGGGTAATAAATGTTGAACTTGGCCTCCAAGGAGCTAGGAAGGGACTAGAATACACCAAGGAAGGACCTAGAAACGTTTGGATGCAATAGGGATTCTTAATGATGAAGAAATAGCAGAACAGGCTTCCCCAGCCGATCAGTTCCTTGTCCAGCTGATCGGTTGGTCACTTTGACACTTACCTAGCCGAATCGGTTGCGGGCAGTGACCGATCGGCTGGTCCATCTTCAGAAACGCTAAATGGCAGTTTTCTATCCGAATTGGTTGTAGGGGCAACCGATCAGCTGGGCTTCTTGAAGAGATGGAACTTGGACTTTTTTCTTGATTCTGGCTCGTGGAAATTCGTTCTTCACTCAAACTTGATCTTTTTCGATACTTGGAATGCTGACTTGTGCTTGACATGCTTCACTGAAACGGAAATCTTCTTTTATCTAACATTCTTTAACTTTTCCTTCCGTTTCCCTGCACTTGGTTATATATACTAGACAAACGTCCTTTGATGCGGTTAAGTACTAAAAACATATGAATATAACCAAAAAAGATATATAAAAGCATGAATAACGCTACTGAAAACATGTACAATCCGAGCGTTATCAAATTCCTCCACACTTAAACTTTGCTTGCCCTCAAGCAAATCTAGAATCAAAATAAAATATCCAACTGGTACAAAATTATGATTGAGAAGAATATGATGCAAATCTTCCAGGTACAAGTTCAAGATAAGATTCATCGAGTTAGCTTTCAAGGATGAAAATTCAAGATGTTTGAAGGTATCTAATAATTTTCTTGCATGATTAACATTTCAAAACACCTCACGAAAAAGGAACAAAATATAATTCACTCAATCACTCAATTTTTAGTGGTGTAACAAGATAAATCACACTCATTGCTCAGTTATGATTAGATTATTACCATAAGCTTGTACAAGAAACACAATTCCACCGACGTGGCATGAGCACCAAGTGTAAACATCTAAAGAGGGATTTTATTTGGGTTGGGTAAAGAGTATGGATAAGGCATGGGAATGTTTATGAAATTGGTGTTAAAAGAAAAATTAAACCAAGTCTAACACCCATGTTGCTAGTTACCGAACAATCCGCAAACCAGTAAGTGATTATAGCTACAATTTTTTTTTCTTTAGCTTTCCACAATTCTTCGCATTGATTCGCCATAACAACTTTCTTCAAACATAGCGCATTGGCTAATACTTATTAAATAACTTCCTTTTTTTTTAAAACATAAACTCCTTTATTCCAAATGGCTCATACGAATGACAAAGTGCGGTCACTCATAATCATCTAGACAATCCAATCATATCAGGCGACTAGCAACCATTCATTTAGGCATTGAAAAGGGTTAGGCTAAGGCTTAAAGTGTAAAATATTTTTGTATTTTTTCTTGATTTTAACAAAAACGAAAAGATTGGCTCAGAGGGTGTAACTAAGAGTATCTAGCACTAAAAGTGAGTGCTACAAATGGGTCCATAAAGTAGTTAACTAACCGATGTGGCTAATTAATATATCATAATATGAAAAATGGAATGCCATTTGGGTTTAAATCCTAAGGTGCCTCTTTATCACACGAATTCACTTATATCACACGAATGCGATCTCACTGCGGTCTAGTAATGATTTACAAGCACAAGTTCTAGAATAAATAAAATCACTGGCATACTCATGAAAAGATCTAAGCATAAAAGATGTACGCTTCATATATGAAATAGGCTCAAATCCTCACAATTTGATGAAAGGGTTTGTAATGTATGCTAGCAAATGTTATCGATCCCAGAATGGATTGCAATATTAATTGGAACACATCTCAAATTTTCAAAAGTTACCAATTTTACCAGTGGATTGATCCACTTATTCTAATATATTATCCTAAAAGCGTGAAAATAACTAGATCACAAGGGCAAACAAAATTTAAATTTAAGCTTAAAAAATCTACTTTTCCTATTCACCCCCCCCCCACACTTAAGTTAAACATTGTACTCAATGTGAGAAACAAAATTCAAAGTATAGAAATAGGGAAATAGGTATAAAACCAGATATTCCAAATGAGTTTGTCAGCTTAACTTCTGTTGATCCAAGCGTCCACTGGAGTAATCATTACCTGCAAGATATTATACACAAACACAAAGAGTTTTATTAAGGTGTGACACCCCCCACACTTAAGTTCAACCAAAGGTTTAAACTTTGGGGCGTGACCACATAAAATCAAATCTGAAACACATGGGTTGCCTCACGAGAAGCGCTTGTTTTATTATCAATTCATCAGCCTGACTCAAAGTTTCCCGAATTCATGTAGCTACAGTTGCAGCTTTGGATTTCTTTAAAATTTCAGGAATATACATGAATTCTTCACCAGTCACATCAATATATCTCCATATGAATTCAGTAGTTGGTTTCCAAGGAACACTTTATGTGATTCTTCCTGGAAAAGGTGCTATGAATGTGATGGTTTCAAATTCAGTCTCAGACAAAATTGCCTCAATTGAAATTTCATTCAATTGCTCCTTATCATAGTATAACTTGATTCGGTGCCCAATAACAATAAAACTTCCACCTTGCTTGTCATAAAGTTTGAAATAACCGGATGAATATCCATGTTTCATGACATAAGGTCCGAACCATTTCGGTTGCAGCTTAGGAGCTTTGAATTTAAATTTCATGTTAAAAAGCAGAACCTTATCTCTAGCTTTGAATTCTTTTTGAATTCGCAACTTTTTGTCATGATAAGCTTTGCTTCTAGCTTTGTACAGTTTGGAATTCTCATAAGCTTGGAGTCTTAATTCATCGAGTTTGTGCAATTGCAAAAATCTCTTTTCTCCAACTATTTTTGAGATCGGTGTTGCAGCTTCTAAGGGCACAGTAAGCACGATGTTCAACTTCGAACGGAAAATGACATGTTTTTCTATACATGAGTCTGTAAGAAGTTGTGCCAATACGAGTTTTGTAGGCCGTACAAAATGCCCACAAAGCATCGTCAAGTTTTTTCGACCACACTGAAGGATTATCCTTCACTGTTTTTTCGAGTATTCTTTTTAGAGCTCTGTTGGTATTTTCAACGTGGCCACTGGTTTGTGGATGATAAGCTTTCGCAAAACAATGATGAACTCCATATCTTTTCATGGTATTCTCCAATTGTCTGTTACAAAAATGAGTTCCTCGATCGCTTATCAAAGCTTTGGGAATTCCATAACGAGCGAAAAGCTTTTTGAGAATATTAACGACAACACGAGCATTGTTTGTTGGTATAGCTTCGGCTTCTCCCCATATGGAAACATAATCGATAGCAATGAGAATGTATTCGTATTTTTGGGATTTAGGAAATGGTCCCATGAAATCAATTCCTAAAATATCAAATATTTCACACACTTGAATGCTTTTTAATGGTACTTCGTCTGTACATGAAAGGTTACCGGATCTTTGGCAAGCATCGCAGTTTTGGACAAGTGTTTGTGCCTCTTTGAATATTGTCGGCCACTAGAATCCAGCATCAAAAACCTTTTTAGCTGTGGTGGAAGGACCATAGTGTCCCCCAGTAGGGCCATGATGACACTCATCAAGAATTTTGCGCGTTTCAGAAGCAGAAACACATCTTCGGATCATTCCATCCGGACACATTTTGAAAAGATAGGGATCTTCCCAATAGTAGTGTTTAAGCTCCGAAAAGAATTTGCTCTGTTGAGCGTGAGGCAGTCCTTTTCTAAGAATTCGTCAGACGAGATAGTTCACAAAGTCAGCAAACCAAGGATCTTCATTTTCATCAACCGTCATGAGGGTTTCATCAGGGAAGTAATCATCGATTTCTTCTTCCTTTAACTCCTCTAGATCAGGATTTTCAAGACGTGATAAATGATCAGCGGCTAGATTCTCTGCTCCTTTCTTATCTTTAATCTCGATTCAAATTCTTGGAGTAGCAGAATCCATCGGATGAGACGCGGTTTTGCAACTTGCTTGGTAAACAGATATTTGAGTGCTGAATGATCGGTGAACACGGCTGTTTTCGAAAGCACAAGGTAAGATCTGAATTTGTCGAACGCGAAAACTACGGCTAGTAATTCTTTTTCTGTAACCGTATAATTTTGCTGAGCACCATTCAGTGTCTTGCTAGCAAAATATATGGGCCGAAAGTGTTTTCCTTCTCTTTGGCCTAAAACAGCTCCAACAGCAAAATCGCTTGCATCGTACATGAGCTCGAATGGTACTGACCAATCAGGTGAAACTATAATGGGTGCACTAGTCAGTTGTGATTTCAATGTTTCGAATGCTTTCATGCAATCTGCATTGAAGTCAACGACATAATCTTTCTCAAGAAGTTTTGTCATAGGACGGAGATATTTTTGAAAAATCCTTGATAAAGCGGCGGTAAAAACCGGCATATCCTAAAAAACTTCTAACGGCTTTAACGTTAGTTGGAGGTGGCAGCTTCGTGATAACGTTGATTTTTGCTTTATCTACTTCCATACCTGCACTGGAGATCTTGTGTCCAAGTAAAATTCCTTCAGTCACCATAAAGTGACATTTCTCCCAGTTAAGGACAAGATGTGCAGCTTCACATCTTTCGAGCATTCTATCAAGATTGAAAAGACAAGCTTCGAATGAGTTTCTGAAAATTGAAAAGTCATCCATGAAAACTTCCATGGAGGTTTCAAGCATGTCTTGGAATATGGTTATCATATACCTCTGAAAAGTTGCAGGTGCATTACAAAGTTTCAAAAGGGCACGTAATGGTGGTCTTTTCTTGATCATTTGGATAGATTTGAATTTGAAAGTATCCTGAAAATCCATCGAGGAAACAAAAGAATTTGTTCCTTGCTAGTCTTTCAAGCATTTGAAAGGAAGGGGGAAATGATCTTTCATGGTGGCTTTGTTCAATTTACGATAATCAATACAAACGCGCCATCCAGTGACAGTTCTAGTAGAAACTGGTCTCACCCAAGGACTGTCCTCGATAGGGTAAATGATACCAGCATCAAGAAGTTTGATGATTTCCTTTTTGACAACTTCTTTCATGTTGGGATTGAGTCGATGTTGTCTTTTCACTACAAGTTTAATCCCATCTTCAAAATTGATTTTGTGTTTGCAGAAATTGGGACTAATTCCTGGGATATCAGAAGTTTTCCAAGAAAAAGCTCTTTTATGATTTTTGAGAATAGAAACCAAACTTTCTTTCTCCTCATCTTTGAGTAATGAAGATATGACTATCGGAAGAAGTTATTTTTCCTCCAAATAAGCATACTCAAGATGATCAGGGAGTGGTTTTAGCATGAGATCTGTTGGTGGTTCTTGAAGGGAAGATTTTATTCTCATCTCGTCATCGAAAGTTATTTCTTAAAAATTCTCCTCCTCCATTTCTTCCTCCTCAGTCGTATCTCCTTCGAAGTCTACTTTCATAAAATCAGCAAAGTCTTTATCAAAGTCTGTCTCATTGATTTTTTATGACATAGTCATGAATGGATCAGATTCGTTAAGTAATGCATCCAATTCTTCGTCAGTGACTTCATCGATAACATCAATGTTAAAACAAGTGTTATCACTGGAACGTGGATATCGCATTGCTTTGTCGATTAAAAAGGTAATTCGATATTCTCCAACTCTAAGGTTGAGTTCTTTACCTTTGACTTTGATGATTGCATCAGCGGTATTTAGGAAAGGTCTTCCTAAGATGAGAGGGACTTTACTCTCTTCTTCCATTTCTAGGATTACAAAATCCACGGGAAAAATGAATTTAACAACTTGAACGAGCATATTCTCGGCAATTCCAACATGATATTGATAACAATGGTTGGCTAATCGAATGCTCATCTTTGTCAGTTTTAGTCTGTTGATGGATAGTTTGGAATACAACGAATAAGGGATCAAATTGATACTTGCGCCAAGGTCGGCTAGAGCATCGCATTGAATGTTATTCCTGAAAGTGCATGGAATCAGAAAGCTCCCAGGAACTCCGAGCTTTGGTGGAATTTTTTTTGAACAATGGATGAGCATTCCTCGTTAAGGAAAGTAGCGGATATTTGCTCTAACTTGCACTTGTTGTTAAGAAGTTCCTTCAAAAATTTCCCGTAATTGTGCATTCCGGCTAAAACATCAACGAGGGGAACATTGAGTCTAAGCTCTATGATTATTTCAATGAACTTCTTATATCACTCTTCCATTTTTTCTTTCTTAAGGCGTTGAGTATATGGAATTTTCGGTGTGTACGCCTTGATTGGTGAGACAGTTTTCTTTTTGGCAGATTGGGTTGGATTGGTGTCCTCAGCTTCATCCTCACTATCAAGGGTGATAGGAGCATTATTGTTTGGATTGGGTGGTGGATCATACGAGAGACCACTTCTTGTGAATACAACATTGATATGCTCATTTCTAGTTTGTTGTGGATGATAAGTTTAATCGTTTGATGGTTTTGGGTTGGATTGGTGTTACTTGGTAATGAACCAGATGGTCGAGAATAAAGTTGGTCGGAAAATCTACCAAATTTGATTTCAAGGTCCTGGATAGAAGCTTGATGATTTTTCTATCCTTGCTCAACTATGGTCTGAGATTGAAAAATTGATTTTTGATAAAATCATTCGTTCATTTTTGAGCAGCCATGAATTCTCTCATGGTTTATTCAAATTCGGATTCTTCCAACTTTTTGTCAGAGTTTTTTGGGGGTTGATTGTCTGTTCGAGGTTGAGAATCACGATTGTTATCCCTTTGTTGGCGGTCTTGCCAATTTCCAAAATTTCTACCGTAACACGATATCCTCCTCCACGGTATCCTCCTTGAACATAATTAGCTTCTCCTTCATTGGGTCCAACTATAGGTTTATCGTCGCATTTCGACGATGGGTGATTTCCTACACAATTGTTACATCCATCTCGCATTTCTTTCATTTCTCCTTTGATATCTTTGTATTGCGAGTCGATTTTGGAAGTCAAGGGTTCCATTTTCTTCATGAGTTTCGAGGTATCGGAATTTTTGACAAAAGCAACGGTTTTTCTAAGAGGTTTGGTTTTGGAATATTTGGACCAATCGAGTTTAAGAATTACTCGATCTTCGAGTAATTGATGTGCGTCGTTAGGAGTCTTATAGAGAAAAATTCCTTTGGCATCAAGAATACCTTGAGAAATTTCGTCTAGTCCATGGTAAAAGATTTGGATAATGGTTCCTTTGGATAGACCATGTCCATGACAACTACGAAGTAAATATTTCATCCGAAGCCAAGCTTCGACAAGTGATTCGTTGGGTTTTTGTATGAGCATGAATTTCTCCCATTAATTGATAAAACATGGCAGGTGGAAAGAATCGGCTTACAAAAGCTTGCATCATCTCCTCCCAAGTATTCATAATTCATGGGGTTAATTCATTGTACCATACTTTTGCATCTCCGGCGAGTGATGATGGAAAAAGTTTTAGTTTTATGGCATTGACATCGGTGTCGCTATACTGAAACATGCCACATATTTTGATGAATTCGGCAATGTGCTTATGCGGATCGGCCCGCGCACGGCCATTGAATTGACAGTCTTTGATCATAGAAAGATGA
This sequence comes from Chrysanthemum seticuspe, assembly GCA_019973895.1. Lineage (NCBI taxonomy): Eukaryota > Viridiplantae > Streptophyta > Magnoliopsida > Asterales > Asteraceae > Chrysanthemum > Chrysanthemum seticuspe. The sequence goes on along the minus strand of BPTQ01000008.1, from coordinate 223,995,061 downwards.
TGACCCTTCACGGTGAAGTTGTCACCTAGGTTGACGGAAACAATAGCACTCCCGGGAGTGGGTGCTACGGCTCGGTTGGTTCCCCACATTGGCTGATCGTCGGCCATGGGAAAAGGTAAATTGGTGAATGGGTTATAAATGACTTTGGCTTCCAAAAGGTTATCAAACGTTTAGGGTTGGCAAGAGGTGAGATTGGTTCTACTCCAGCTGTACGAGTGTTCATACAATTACCTAGAGAATACAGGCAATATCTAAGCACACGAGCAAATAAAGAAAACATATTTTTAGACAGAATTGAGGAACCAGATCGATTGCGAGGGGCGACCGATCGGTTGGAACATTTTTGGTATGGGTTTTAGGTGTGACCGAATCGGTTGGATGGAAGACCAATCGGTTAGAGGTCTCGTAACCTTTTTTTTTTTTTTTTTTTTTTTTTTTGAAATGGAGCGATTGACGTGGATTTTTAAAACTTGTTGAAACACAATCAAAATCCCTGGAAGCGGCGCCAAAAACTTGATGTACTACGTGTGTACAAGTTTTAAATTTACAAAAGATGATTTACCAATTCTACCAATAACACATACGAGCAAGTGCACTCGTCCGTTATAGCAAGATTGTGATGGTAATTCGGGATCCTTCGCAGGGATTTGTGAGTGAATCAAGAAAACAAGTATAAAATCTACTGAGGCAATCCAAAAGCAAATAAAAAAGTTGATATAATGAAATTCAGATGATTAAAAACTACACTTGCTTAAACTAGTTTCTTATCCTTGAGTAGTATGATTGTGTTAACCTCTTCTTAACATGTTCGTTATAATAATTAGTTGGCGTGCTAATCTATTGTTCTTACAAGTTAAACCTTCGTCAAGATTTTAGTTTATAAAAACAAGCGTTAAGTCTAACTGTTAATACAAATAAGCCGTAAAAACGTTTATTTATATTTTACGATCTTCTAATGTTTTGTCGATAACAAAAGTAAAATCATTTTAACGAAACAAATAAAATACGTAAATAGTTTGAGCCAATAGTTTTCTAACACACTTAACGTTTTCACATAAAACACTAAACCAAGTATAAGTGATTTTATGATTTAGTAATATATATGTACAACAACTAGTGTTTACATAATGGGCAAAATATATACACAACTAGTATATATTATGTAAATGGGTAAAAACTACAACCCATGGAAAATATCCATAACCCATGGTATTGACCCATACCTATTTGACTAGGTACATTGCACTCATGAGATACATTGTATCTAATAAGAAACCCATGGATCAACCCATAACCCACCCATAACCAAAATACCCATGGGCAAAGAGGAGCGTCCCACGGATCCTTAGCTTTACGCTAGACGGATCCCTTGTGGGAGGGATCCGTGGGATTCGGGGAACAATATGCATTTCCTCTCTATAAATAGTAAGCCATTTCTTCCTTTTGGCTTGCCACTCTTACACATACTTTCCCCAAGTATTGTAACTCTCTAACCACTGATCATAAAGGATCTTTCTATGTAATTTTTCTTTTGTTTTCGTGTGATTCTCTAGGTTCCTCTTAAAGGCGAGGTCACCACTTCTTGAAGTCGAGCAAGCTCATGTCCATGAGTTGCCATGCTTTGTCTTCATCAAGACTACTGAGGTTCTCTTGTTGATAGTTCTTTCTTTCTCCATAGAAGTGTTGTGTTGAAGGCATTAGTGAAGGATTCCAAAAGAGTCAAGATGCAAGCATTAGTGAAAGGTGCTTAGCGTCGGTGTCAAAAGCATTAGTGAAGAATGCTAAAGGTGTCAAGACGAAGGCATTAGTGAAAGGTGCCAAACGTTGTGTCCAAGGCATTAGTGAAGGATGCTTAGGAATCAAATCAAGTGGCATTAGTGAAGAATGCCTAGGTCGTATAATCGATGAGGTGCATCGTTATACATATAGAGATTGTTTATATTCAAGGATGTTGATATCCTTGATGGTGTTGTAATAAGGAGTTGGTCTCCTTTGGGATTAGGTATTTTGTAGTGTTGGGCAGTAGTTTCTCCATTGTAATGGAACTCGGTACTTAGCCTAGTACCGGATATAGGGTAGGCGATGTTGTGGTAGGTGTGGTTCACCTCGGTGTGAAAGAACCCGGTGGTTAGCCTAGTACCGGAAAAAGAGTAGGCGACGTTGTGAAGGCTTCTCCGCCATAAGGAGTTGGTGTCATGTAGTGATTACGAACTCTCGAGTAGGTGACTCGGGGAGTGGAGTAGGGCAAGGAAGCTGTCCTTGTAGCCGAACCACTATAAATACTCGTTTCGTGGTTATGTGCTTCTTACTCTTTATCTTTCATTACACTTTTATATATCTATCTATCAACGTCCAACATACACATCTAAATAGATTGACATAAGTCGATCTAAATATTTAAAATGAAGTTTTAAATTGGTAAAACTATTCAACCCCCCCCTTCTAGTTTTCCACAATTGGCATCAGAGCTTTGTTACCAAGTTTCTTAGAGTATGTTGTACTTTAAAAAACTTGATACGATCTGTGTATGTTTGAAAACTACAAAGAAGGAAATATTTCAAAACATTTTTTCTCTCTTTTATGTTGGACATTGATAGATCATTCTAACATATTTGTTTCAAGAAATCTTCATGCTAGGATCTCTTCAAAACCTTCATTTCTATTCAAAGAATAATGAAGTCAGCCTCCAAGAAAGGATCTAAAAATAATCACAACCTACTTACTCTAAGTATAAAGGATTACTTTAAGAGCTCATGAAGTATTCTTGGTATTATGTCTTCATAAGCCAAACCAAGAAGCATAAAGGTATGTTTACTTTTTTCATTAGCTAGCTTACATGATTTTGTTGATATCATAGTTCTTGTTTGTTTAATAATTGCTAGTCTCTTAAAAGTCTCTCTTTCGTCACTTTCCCGACTTACTCATCATCGGGAATGGTATTCCTCTTGATTTCGTGAAACTAACGCCGTCGTCACAAATGGATCCTTGATAATTAACTTATCAAATCCCGTCGACCAAAACATTTTTTTAACCTCTAAACTATTTTTGTTCCGTAAGCTAGTTTATAGCCTACTACAAAAATAATGCCAAACAACCCTTTTTCTGTCCACAGTAGCCGGATCCGTCTAGTTGTACTAGCCGGATCCCAAATACAAGGGATACGGGGGAATCGTGGGACAGAACACAGCTATACGCATTTGAAAACCATCACTGATCATTTTCCCTCTTCCCACATAACACAAAAACGACTCAAGAACTGATTTCATCCTCATAGGACTCCATACCCTTAAGTATTATTCTCTAAAAACACCATTGTAAGTAATTACACTAACTTGTTCTAATTTCTATCATCCTCATTCTAGGGTTTATGGTTTCACAATTTCTAATCAATTAATTCAATTAGTGTTTTCAAAATTAATCATTAAAAAGGGCTTTTAACACAATTAGGATTACATTGTGTTCACAACATTGTTAATACAAATCAAAACCATAAAACCATCTCAACTAATTTTATCTAATTGGAATATTTGTGTTTCTCGGACCAATCATGCCTAAAGCCACTCAACAAGACCATCATTATACCGTCCATTACCTCACCCATTACTATCGAAAAGATGGATTATCAAAAATCGACCGAAAAGTCTTCAAAAGACTCGAAAAATGACTTATCCATGAAGGTCGTGTAGTCAAGGAATGTTTCCTTGAAAATACCGACATTCGTCAAATCTTCTCGGCAATCAACTTTGATTGTCTTCTTGACGTAGATGAACAAATTTGTCCGGTTTTCATTTTTGAATTTTACAGAAGCATTAGGATCATTCGAAACACCGATGAAAACATTTAAATCGCCTTCATCATCAACAAACAAAACTTCATGCTACCTCTCAACACATTCGCTCAAATTATTCGCATTCCTTGTGAAGAAATTTGTATGTACTCTCAAGATTGGGTGATATCTTGTCAATCCTTTGCTCTTGATCCCAACCCAATATACCATACTCCTCTTGATGAACCCGAAACCATCCAAGACACCATTTTCAAAGTAAGAGCCAACCAATCCCGTCTCAACCGAAACAAGAAGCTAATTCACCGTGATCCCTTTCAAAATGGAACTTTTTGAAATGCACCCCATGTTTAGAAAATGGGAAGAAATTCTTAGGGAAAACGTTATTAGCCTAGTCGGTAACAAGGATCATCCAAATTCATGTCTCGTGCAAATGATCTATTGTCTTATCCACCAAAAGCCATTTAATCTCGCCTATTACATGGTGAAGAGAATGGCCGGGGTATTCAGAGTTTCCAACGTGGTACTTCCATATGGTATGCTCCTAACACGACTTTGTAAGTATGTTAGTGCATTGCAACCATCTTCTATCAACGATGATCATTTCTTTGCCGATCACGTCATGGTATCTCTTACCAAACAACCCCCTAAATGGTTCACAGTCAATGGAAGAAAACCCAAAGCTCTCTCGGATTCCTCGGATGGTGAAGTAGAAGAAGATGAAGAAGAAGAAGATGCCGACCCCATAGCTAACATCGAATTGGAACCCTTTGATTACTATCGACAACTTCCAACTATTCCAAACGAGACCGCGAAATTCAAACAATTGAGGGGTATGATTCAAAACCTAGCTTATCACTTCACAAAGTCGGGAAAGAGGAAAAGAAAGGATTGACGAAAGAGACTATAGGACTATGTTTAATTTGAGACATTTGATTAATATGTGAATGACTATGTTTTAGTACTCTTGTTTGTGTTAACTTGGATATTGTTGTTTCTACCATTATCTATGAGATGTTTTATGTGATGCCATGTTTATATTGTTGTTTAGTTTAATGGTTATTAGTGAATATAGCTAAGTGCAAAATCTGCAATTGATTCTGAGATGGTTCTGATCTGTAGATGCCGGATCCCTAGGATTAGCCTAGACGGATCCCTCCCTCAAGGGAACCGTGGGATCCGTGACAACAGATCATCAATACAGTATCCCATACATCAAAATAGTTCACTAGATCACTTCACACTAGCTAAACATAAGATTTTAGGACTCAACTAAGTCTTCTTCAAGAATGAGAAAGCCTTAAACCAACTCATTGCTTACATCAAGATCTTATTCAAAGTACCTTTTGATTTATCAACTCATCAAAACTTACCATATTTCCGCTTCAATACTCAAAAATTGCTTTTCATTTTTCAAAACACTTAAATGGACATATTGAACAAATTCTAGGAAATTGTTTCTAGTCATCTTTATCTCAAAATGGGTCAAAAATTAGTTTTTCAATTATGTTGATTTTTGAGGATTTTTCAAACTCCATCTCAAGCTAAAATCTGATATCTAGGATCATTTATTATGACTTGACACCATCAAAACTCTTAGTGTCATCCTTGAACATCCATTGGTGGTCATTTAGTCTCATTTTCCTTCCATAAAAGGCAATCATTAGCTATATCACTCATTGCTCTTGATCATTTAAGTACACTCACATTTAAGATACTTAGGAGGACTGAAACACTCAAGTTGGTATAGATCTTAGACCTTAGAAACATCATTTTCATAGCTGCTAAGAGCCGGATCCCTAGGATTAGCCTAGACGGATCCCTCAAAGGAGGGAACCGTGGGATCCGGGTGACAGATTATGTCAAATCTAGCCAAAACAATCATTTCAAGCTCATCTTGCTAACTTAAACACTCCACCTCATCTTTATTAAGTCCCTAGATCAGTGAAACTCTGAACTTAAATCTTGTGCATGTTAATCATCACATTTCCATGAATCTTAATGGCTTAAGTCTTAAATGCACTTGCCAAACTTTTCCATTTATTAGTCATCTTGCTAGAACTCCTTAGTCATCAAACATAACATAATTCTCAGCAATCTCAAACATCTTCCTTAATCATTTCATCATGAGAAAAGCACCTAGTGCTAACTCATCCACCCAAGAACCACCCAAGAAACTTGCTAGGGTCATACACGAAGTTTCCTCAACCAAATCATCTCCGGTTAAGTCCACAAATGCTAGGATTTCCCTTTCACCAAATAAACCAATCAAAATAATTCCCAAGAGGATTGTTCCCATAAGAATATCATCACCAAACTCTACTAAACCAAACGCACCCTTTTCAACCCAACCAACATCATTGGTGCCTAGAGCCACATCATTTAACACCTCATAATCCTCTCCACATTCTAAAAACCTTGAGGACTTACCCCCTTGGCCATCTCATCGTCCACCATTACCAACAAATTCACTAGAAAAGGTTGTACAACAAAACCAAAGTGTTGAATCAACACTTGCACTAATGTCAATTCCTCCATTTCCCCCCAATAGTCTATTTTGGATTATGAGGATACATCAAAGTCAACCACCCGACCACATGGAAGTTGACACTTATCTACCTCCACCCTCAAACATTGTTGAGCCACCACTTAATGAGCCTCCACCAATTCCTCCTTTATTTGAGGATCCTCAATCCACTTCACTTGAACCTCCACTTCAAGAAGCTCAAAACCATGACAAGGATTGCTATCATTGTCAACATGTTGAAAGGTTGATACATGAACTACGTGAAGAGCAACGTTTCATGTTTTATCACCTCCTCGAACGTTTCGAAGAGGTCAACAAACCTTAACAACCATGAGCCTAAAACGATGTCCTAGTCTCAAGCTCAACTTAGAACGTTTAGGAATCCCATTTCATGATTGATCATCCTTAAGCACATTGTTGCTTCTTGAGTTTAGGTCACTAATTAGTATTAGTAGATTTTGTATGGCTAGATCATTCTCTTAGTTTTAGAGATTTGTTTGATTATCTCTTTGTTTTATTGAATGATAACTTATTTGCCATATTACTTTGAGTGTATATTTGCTATTTTTGTATACATATCTCACTCTCATATAAGCATTGTTCGAAATATCACCATTGCTGAAAATTTGTCACCAGACAGACCGATCCCTGGAAAAAGCCTAGACGGATCCCTCCATGGAGGGAACCGTGGGATCCGCGCAACGAGAAAGCAAATTCTCTACTAACATTCTTATTTGCAGGAAATTATGCACTATACTCTTGTTTTCTAACCTTCGTTTTGAAGATTTTCAAAATACACATGAAGATTTTTGACACCATAAAGCTAGGGGGAGCTTTGTGTCAAACCATATTGCAAAAGAATTTGCAACATAATCCTTATTTGGATTATACTTCATGGTACCCCATTGCAACATTGCAATCTTCAAGGGGGAGCATTTTCGTCACAAGGACGAACCATTTGCAAACATAATTGCAATACATTAGCTTACTTACTTTTATGTACTTGACGCCCTCACAAAGGGATGGACTCGTCAAGGGGGAGTTAAGACGAGAACCATTCCCGTCACTTGCTCTCTTTACATCTTTTTTTTTTTTACATTTTTTTCTTAAAACAATGTGTTAGTTTCTTTTCGACGCTTTTTTTGTTTCGACAAAAAGGGGGAGAAGAGAGTAAAAACTCCAAGTCAATCTTTTACAAATTTTAATTTTTCCTTAAAATAATTTTATGTTTTGTCATCAACAAAAAGGGGGAGATTGTTAATACAAATAAGCCGTAAAAACGTTTATTTATATTTTACGATCTTCTAATGTTTTGTTGATAACAAACGTAAAATCATTTTAACGAAGAAAATAAAATACGTAAATAGTTTGAGCCAATAGTTTTCTAACACACTTAACGTTTTAACATAAAACACTAAAACAAGTATAAGTGATTTTATGATTTAGTAATATATATGTACAACAACTAGTGTTTACATATTGGGCAAAATATATACACAATTAGTATATATTATATAAATGGGTAAAAACTACAACCCATGGAAAATATCCATAACCCATGGTATTGACCCATACCTATTTGACTAGGTACATTGCACTCATGAGATACATTGTATCTAATAAGAAACCCATGGATCAACCCATAACCCATGACCCATGACCCATAACCAAAATACCCATGGGCAAAGAGGAGCGTCCCACGGATCCCTAGCTTTACGCGAGACGGATCCCTTGTGGGAGGGATCCGTGGAATCCGGGGAATAGTAAGAATTTCCTCTCTATAAATAGTGAGCCATTTCTTCCTTTTGGCTTGCCACTCTTACACATACTTTCCCCAAGTATTGTAACTCTCTAACCACTGATCCTAAAGGATCTTTCTATGTAGTTTGTCTTTTGTTTTCATGTGATTCTCTAGGTTCCTCTTAAAGGCGAGATCACCACTTCTTGAAGTCGAGCAAGCTCAAGTCCATGAGTTGCCATGCTTCGTCGTCATCAAGACTACTGAGGTTCTCTTGTTGATAGTTCTTTCTTTCTCCATAGAAGTGTTGTGTTGAAGGCATTAGTGAAGGATGCCGAAAGAGTAAAGACGCAATCATTAGTGAAAGGTGCTTAACGTCGGTGTCAAAAGCATTAGTGAAGAATGCTAAAGGTGTCAAGACGAAGGCATTAGTGAAAGGTGCCAAATGTTGTGTCTAAGGCATTAATGAAGGATGCCTAGGAATCAAATCAAGTGGCATTAGTGAAGAATGCCTAGGTCGTATAATCGATGAGGTACATCGTTATACATATAGAGATTGTTTATATTCAAGGATGTTGATATCCTTGATGGTGTTGTAATAAGGAGTTGGTCTCCTTTGGGATTAGGTGTTGTGTAGTGTTGCGTAGAAGTTCCTCAATTGTAATAGAATTCGGTACTTAGCCTATTACTGGATATAGGGTAGGCGACGTTGTGGTAGGTGTGGTTCACCTTGGTGTGAAAGAACCCGGTGGTTAGCCTACTACCGGAAAAAGAGTAGGCGACGTTGTGAAGGCTTCTCCTCCATAAGGAGTTGGTGTCGTGTAGTGATTACGAACTCTCGAGTAGGTGACTCGGGGAGTGGAGTAGGGCAAGGAAGGTGCCCTTGTAGCCGAACCACTATAAATACTCATGTCGTGGTTATGTGTTTCTTACTCTTTATCTTTCATTACACTTTTATATATCTATCTATCAACGTCCAACATACACATCTAAATAGATTGACATAATTCGATCTAAATATTTAAAAGGAAGTTTTAAATTGGTAAAACTATTCAACCTCCCCTTCTAGTTTTCCACACTAACCAATCAATTCAAGATCAGTTCAAGTTTCATAAGTTTACTTTCATAAACTTAAACACAAAAACATCCGTTTGTCTTATCAATTTTGCTTAAGAAATGGTCAATACAAAAAGTAATCGATTATAGACAAAAGGTTACAATTGATTATAAACAACTAATCTTACGACCTTTTAGATGTTTCAAATAAATCCAACTTAATAATCAAAAAGCGTTCTTATTACAACCATACATTAGTTTCTTTTTTTGATCAAGAAAAGAGTCGTTTATGCCTAATATTTGTTGGTTTCTTGAGTTTATGCATGTGTAGGTACGGATATGGCAAAACACACAAAAGATAGACAAATCAGACGAAAACCGAGCACGAGAAGGAAAAGAGTGCTAAAGCTGAGCTGGGAAGTCAGAAATGAGCAATTGTGAAGATTTTGATGCAGAAAGGATGATTTATGAAAGATTTGAAGGAATTTACAGAATCAGTCCTCCAAGTTTCAGAATTGTCAGAAAATACCCCTAAAAGTTTTAGATTTGACATGTTTGGTCCTTGGTATATCTAAAAGTGACAAGAATGACCCTTGGAAATACTTTTCAAAATTGGCAAATTTGGTCCTTGGAATTTCATATTTTACATGATTGGTCCTTTGAAGCATATCCGGATCACAAGTTTAGTCCAAATCCAAAGAGTTAGTATTACCAATGGCCCAATAACAAGTCCAAACCCACAGCCCATGTCACTCCCGTTATTAACCCAACCCCATACCCGGTCAACGCCAGGTCAAACATATTTTTACCTCCGGTCAAAAGAAGTCAAAACACAATAAAAAAAAATACCCTAACGCATTTTCCCCCTTTTCACCCAGGAACTCAAGAACCCTAATCTACCCTTTGGCCAATTGACCAAAATTAGCTCAATTAAGGGTACATTCGTACTTTCTCTAACATTTTTGACACCTAGGAATGCCACCTTGGCAATCCGTGTGCCAAGGTGCATTCCTATTGGTTGATAGTATGTCATCAGGGCAAATCAATGGCTGTGATGGATTAAGGATTGATGGGATAGAGATCAAGGGATGATATCACTCAGAGAAAGCACACATTCTCACCTTAATGAAGCTTCAAAGGACCTCATTCAGCTATAAATAGCCCACGAATTCACAAGAGATGATATTCCATTTTCAGTAGCATAATAGTAGTTTTAATGTTTTTTCATTAGTTTTCTAAGATAAAGCTTTTGTAATCTCTCTTTGTAATCACATTTTTCAATTTAATGAATTTCTGTTTTATGCTTAAATCTTTGCTTAATTTATAAATGTTACTTATTAGTGCTTATTAGAGTTGTTCTGATTCTTATTATCTTATCTCAAAGATATCTCAGTTTGCTTCTCACCTTAATCAAAAATAACAAAAAAAATTAGAAAATTTTTGAAATTATAAAAAAAATTTCAAGTCTATTTTATATTTTCAATCAAACTTAGCTACTGTTACATTAAGCTCAGTTAAGCTTAACATAGCTTATTTTGAGTTTAATACTGCTTCAAATCTAAAATTCACTTAATTCTCAAATTCAGTCAGTGAAAGTCAAATGTGCAGAAATTGGAATTGAATTGGGTAGGACTGCTGATCTGGTTCTGGATTTGGTATTGGGCTGATTTTGAAATTGATTGGTTAAGGGTATTAGATAAGGGTGATTTGTTCTGAATGTGCAAGCCATAGTGGCTGGACTTCTGTAAGTTCTAGTTCATCTGTTTTGGCATTTCTTATTCAATTTCTGTCACAATTGATCTCATTTGCAGAAGTAGTGTAGTGATTATTTGGTCATTATTGTTGAATTAGTTGCACCATTTAGGAGTAAGTTTAACATTTTAATTTGTGTTAGAGCAAATTATGGTTTTGTAGGATCTTACATATATCGTGTTATGATGATTCGGGTGGCCTTGGATGGTGATGATACAAGAAAACCATGGTTTTAGAGAGATGAAGAGAGGAGAGGGTGATTCTAGAGAGATAAACAAAAAGAGAAGGTTAGATTAAGAATGAAGCACCACCCATTCCAAGGATGGAAGGGGTATTTATAGTTACAAACTAAACGCCCTCCTGTCGGGCTGTGGATCAGGCATACAATGGGTAAAGACCTGTCCTTCCTCCACGGTGTTGCACTAAGCTAATTACTAACCTAATAGACAGTAAATAACGATATGTCTACGAGCTAACTTATGCTAGATAATAGTTGGGGTGACCGACACTTCACTATGGAGTTTCCAATTCCTAACAATCTCCCCCTAAGGGAGGTCACCCCATGATTTACATTTCGAATCCTAGCATTCTATTTTGTCTTATGTTCTTGAGCTCGTAGACTTTAATTCTTCAAATTCTGAATTGTTTTGTGCTTTAGCAGTGACTCTTCATAGTCCGCATAGTTTTGTACTTTCAGTGGAGGTCTTTGAACTAATCCACATCTTGATGATCTTCGAGCTTTCATCGAGATCATCAGCCACATTAAATCTCTGGATCACCCTTTGTTGTGTTGCCATCATGTGATGTTGTGACGTTTGTACCGACATGCTCACACTTTCTGGATCATGACATCTTTTCATCAGAGTAGCGAAAGCTTTACTGGTTCATGATATTTGCACCTATCAGAGCCAGGTTATGTAGATAAGCACTTGTCATGATTTCTTTAATTAAGTGTGGATGCTGTGAGCATGCGGCTTTGGATTGACTCCTCAATTCTGATCAGCTGCAACCGTCGGGTGTTCCTGCATACAACAATTAGCAATAAAGCGCACAAAAGTGTCTTTGATCACTTTCGTTGAATTGAGGTGCACGGCCCATGGTTCCCCGTTGATCAGTACAAGTACTGCCTGTGATCAGGTATAATTCCGAGGAATCTCCTTGACAGGGTTTCGCAGTTGCACTAGCTGTTCTCAAACCGGAACATCTCAAAGAAGACAACACGGAGTGAGTGAACCAGCGAATTAAGATTCACTGATTGATGAAAATGATTTGAAAGCAATCGTGTATTGCTTAATAGAAAGTGTTTTGCAATACAACGAAGGTTTTATGGAAAATCAATTATCAATCATAAATACCCTTTAATTTTGATACATTAATACATAGTTCATGTGCTATGGAAAAGAACTTTTAAGCACAGCGACCGGTTTTTCAAAGGTATCCGTCAATTCATTTCCTGGACCTAGGTTGATTCAAGATTGAATCGCCCCATCGTTTCTATCCAGTTGTCACAAGCTTGATCTTTTGCAAGATCTCACATGTCACCCACCAAGAGCTTGTTTGATGTTGGCTCTAGAAGGATTTCCATCTTCATCGTGAATATTTAGCATATCACTCGGATGTTTTGGCAATTCCACAAGGATAATGCGTAGGACTCTCAATATATATTCTTACTTTCCCCATTGTATGAAACAGCAAGTCTTCAAGAATAATGTGTCCTAATGAGATATTGTGGATGATCTCTTGGCTCTAGACTCAATTGTGCATTTTGGTTTCCTATGCCGGAGACTAGGGAGAGGGTCTCCTTTTCAATATTAACAATCTCTAAGAGACAGTCGATATATTATGTAGGTTCCCCGTGAGAATGAAACAATCCCTTTTAAGAGGAACTTGAGTAGATTGGGAAGTTTAGTGCAATGCGTCACTGGGTCCATGACGTCTTGTCTTCAATACTAGTGTTACCTTAGTAACCACCAGTAGCATATGTATTGAACCCGGTATCTGCCCTAAGGTTGAATTATTGGAGGGCTATTTCTTTTCACCCCATTCATTTCTTTTTCATTCTTCAACCCCTTCAGTGCTTACCGAGACTTCATAACTAGAACCTTGTTGGGTTTATTCCAGTTCTAGCTCTATCTCAGTCCGCACTCTTCCCATTTCTCACTTTTCTCCTTTTCTCAATATACCTAAGGACTCTACACTATCTAGTGGATTGTCCCTAGGTAGATTCCTCCGGTTCTTATGGATCGTGGGAACAAATACCTAACCTAACCATCCTTATAACACCATGCATAAAGTAAATTGGTCGGTCTTGTGGTATTATTCATTCCTTCATGAAACCAATTAAAAATCATTTGGAAAATCAATCAAGGTACTTGTGATATAAAATCAAAGCATTTTGTACCTCAATTTTTTTGATCATTTAGAAATGCTCCCCCTCAACATGTGCATATGATTTTGAAGTAGTTTCGGACAGGGAGGCAAGAGTTCTTTGAAATAAATTCTTGATCACAATTTTCAAAGAAAAAGTCATTTGATTTTCTTGGTAAATTCTCTCCCTCAATATGTGCGTAGGATATTTTAAAACATTTTATCACATAGAGGAAAGAGTTCTTTTAAGTACATTCATGATCACACATGCCATAGAGAAAACCATTTGAAAACTCAATCAAGGTACATTATGTTAAAACATAAAAGCTTTTGTACCTCGATAGTTTATTTTCTTTTGAAATGCTCCCCCTCAATATGTGCTTCGAGATTCGAAAGTGTTTAGCACATATGGGAGAGCAGCATGCACATTTGAATCAAAACGATCACCTTTTATCAAATTTCATTATTAAATCACAAATTCTCCCCCGATCAAAAATATCAAACCCTTTGAGATTTTGGATCCCAAGTGATTTAATTAGGTTTAGAAGACATGGGAGAACTTGTGGCTTGGTTTAGTTTTGAAAAATGACAGATAAGGAACATATTTAGACATTAAAGATTGTTAGTGTCAGGTATGATTATTTTAAGAGATCTTAAGGTAAAATAAAACAATTTCACAATCAAACAAAAACAGAAAAAATTTCATTTTGAAAGATCTTTGTGTTTTAAAGAAAATCATACCATGACATAACATTAAATCTTTAGATCACCACTTATTTTGTACAAACGGACTTGACAGATTAAATATCGTTTGAAAATATTTAATTGGAAATCACTCTCCCCCTCAATCCATGACATTAGTCGTTGATTGAGTGACTTTAGTTTAAAGTGAAGACCGGTGATTTCCAAAATTTGAGTTCAATTTATTTTCAAAAACAATATTTTTCCATTTTCAAGACAATATTTTTCAAAAATTGTTTAAAAATGTTATCATCCACTACTTGTCCTGTACAAAGATACCTTAGGTGGATAAGAGTCACAAGTTGTTTCTGTTGTTGCTGAGAGGATGAAAGAAAACCATCTGCAGTAGCAGTGAGACCTCTGAAGTTGCATATATCATGCCAACTATCCATAGAGAGATCTGATTAAGCTCCGTTTCTTCTTTTGTCGACCCAAGAAATAGTTACCCTTTCCTTTCGGCATCCAATCATCTTCTTTTGTGGGATCCGGAACGGGAACATTCTTATATACCATGTAATCTGCATACGTTAGTAATCACAGATAGACATATATGTTGGTCGACAACACCCAAACAGTAATCGACTAAATAAAAGTCAATCCAACATGTCAATCAGATCAAATAAAGCATGGGAATAATGTGTTTATCAAACTCTAATCATCTAATCCTAACAATCATATCCTAGGCACCTAGTCCTTAAACGTAGGTTAACATGTTTTACATTTAAGTATATAGGATAATTAGATAATTCCGTTAGATGATATAAATTTGAAAACATTCTCCCCCTCAATCAATGACTTATTTTCTGAAAAGTTTAAAAGCGCTGAAGTCATTGATTGACTTTCCAATTTTTACGAAAACTCTGAATCTGATTGATTTACAAGTAACTCATTTACCACTATTTTTGAAAACAACAAATATTTTTCTGAAGATTTTATAGAAGGAAAAACATTTGTGTAGGAACAGCAGTCCTTCGACATACTTTCCTTAATTTGTTTTAGGATAAGTGCATGAAATATTTGAAAAATTGGTTTAGCGCAACACTTTCCTTTCTTGAAGAGAGGGTTGCTATCTGAAATAATAGCAAACCATTGTTTAAGCACGGGTTACAGTCAGAAATAACTGCAAACAGTAATCGACTAAATAAAAGTCAATCCAACATGTCAATCAGATCAAATAAAGCATGGGAATAATGTGTTTATCAAACTCTAATCATCTAATCCTAACAATCATATCCTAGGCACCTAGTCCTTAAACGTAGGTTAACATGTTTTACATTTAAGTATATAGGATAATTAGATAATTCCGTTAGATGATATAAATTTGAAAACATTCTCCCCCTCAATCAATGACTTATTTTCTGAAAAGTTTAAAAGCGCTGAAGTCATTGATTGACTTTCCAATTTTTACGAAAACTCTGAATCTGATTGATTTACAAGTAACTCATTTACCACTATTTTTGAAAACAACAAATATTTTTCTGAAGATTTTATAGAAGGAAAAACATTTGTGTAGGAACAGCAGTCCTTCGACATACTTTCCTTAATTTGTTTTAGGATAAGTGCATGAAATATTTGAAAAATTGGTTTAGCGCAACACTTTCCTTTCTTGAAGAGAGGGTTGCTATCTGAAATAATAGCAAACCATTGTTTAAGCACGGGTTACAGTCAGAAATAACTGCAAACAGTAATCGACTAAATAAAAGTCAATCCAACATGTCAATCAGATCAAATAAAGCATGGGAATAATGTGTTTATCAAACTCTAATCATCTAATCCTAACAATCATATCCTAGGCACCTAGTCCTTAAACGTAGGTTAACATGTTTTACATTTAAGTATATAGGATAATTAGATAATTCCGTTAGATGATATAAATTTGAAAACATTCTCCCCCTCAATCAATGACTTATTTTCTGAAAAGTTTAAAAGCGCTGAAGTCATTGATTGACTTTCCAATTTTTACGAAAACTCTGAATCTGATTGATTTACAAGTAACTCATTTACCACTATTTTTGAAAACAACAAATATTTTTCTGAAGATTTTATAGAAGGAAAAACATTTGTGTAGGAACAGCAGTCCTTCGACATACTTTCCTTAATTTGTTTTAGGATAAGTGCATGAAATATTTGAAAAATTGGTTTAGCGCAACACTTTCCTTTCTTGAAGAGAGGGTTGCTATCTGAAATAATAGCAAACCATTGTTTAAGCACGGGTTACAGTCAGAAATAACTGCAAGCCATATTTTGAGACATGTTTTGGAAAGGAATATTTACACCTCCTGCTCGAACTTCATCTATTGTTCCGTGCCATTGTTGAATGACATTTCTTGAGAAAACATATTTTTGGAATTTTTAAATTTTCTGATTTTTATGGGTTTTTGTTGATTTTATATTTTTCTATTTTCTTTTTGCTAGTTTTATATTTTTGTATTTTGCTTTTAGAAAAATATATACAGATAGTGTAGATGATATAGTTTAAGAAGGATGATGATACGAGTACCGAGATAAGGATATCGAGCAGCCCCGTTGTAGAAGATAGAAATCGTCATCTCTTAAACTTTCACCACCAAAGCTTCCGAGGCTCCAGAATAGTCGACAGAACATGAGCCTTTAAGAAAGAGAGACTTTGGCAGCTTCCCCCCAGACCGAAAATCCATTAGATGAGCAGATTCGAAGCTCTATTTCAAGCTTGCCTTAGCCAGGTGCACAGAGAAGCACACCATTATCATAAATCCCGCTGCTCCTTTTAAGAACGATAGTCGAGATTCTTCGTTCGGGGTTATATCATCAACAAGAACAGCAACGTATCATCCCACTCTTTAAATTTCTTCTCATATTCCATTACCACTGAAGTCTAAAGCGATCCATACCAAAAAGTTGTCAAGAGACCACTTCCCCCAAGTAGATGAATTGATGCAGTCAGTCTCTTATACTAGAGCTCACGAACCCGAATACACGTATACCCAAAGACAGAGAAACTTATAACATCGAACTAGCATTAAGTCCGATAGCCAAAGAATAACCCCGATGAATACTTTTCTCTCCCCTGAAGAAAGTGTATGAAGCTCAAGAACTCGAAGTACCCGAATGCCCAAAGAAAGAATAACCGATAACACTAAGGAAGAATGCTGAATCACTGATTATCTCTGCGGATGACAATCTCTGCGGATGTCAACTCCGGAATAAGTGATTATATCTCTGAATCACTGATTAAGCCCTCAAGTGAAACAGCTGAGCATCCCCAATGTACACAATCTCTCTACCCTGATGGTTGCGATAACATCAAAATCATCACACAATTGTGTACCTCTTTTATCTTCAGAAACTTTCTCTTACATCTCTTCCCCCACGTAGTTGGAATAAGAACACTAGAAGCCACTAGATACACTGAGTTTCTATGCGGTCATGACATTTGTCTTCCCGGGATAACTTCAATCACTTAGAAGTATTAAGTTCATCATGTGTACTCGTTATGCTTTTATATGTAAGTCTCCTTCCCCCTTGCTGGTTTTGACACTTCAGAATCAGCAACATATTATATGCCCAAATACTTGAAATCTTTTAAGAAGAACACTTGAACTCTTGTGAGAATCAACTTGCTGGAGTAGAATGTGAGCAAGTCTAATTGGGGATTAAATCTGACTTATCACTCTCCCCCAATTAGTGCTCTTCCCTAAACTGACAATCTTTATGATGAATGCCCGGAATAAGAAGAAGTCTTTAGATCGTTAAATGCAGTTCGTCTTTAGTCTTCTAACATGCACCAGAAAATGTAGAACAGACTGTAGACTCGACCTTCTTCAAGATTGTCCAAATGGGGAAATAGACAGTTAACATCTTCTTCTCACCACATGCATTCCCGTTAACTTGTATATAGCAAATCCCCTTAAATCAAATCCCTCCCAATCAAACAAGAACAGAAAGATGTTCATCAAAGAAATCAGCCCCGCAACTGGAAGCACTTTATCATTAAACTCATCAGTCTATGAGAAGATGTCAACCAGCGGCTCTTAGAAGAAACTCCATGTAAAGATGACCCGAAAAGAAGATGCTCGGTTCTTACATGAGTTAGGAGCCGTATGACCATATATTCTCAGATAAAACTCAACATTGCAACAGTTTCAAACTTCTTCTCCCCCTCAAGAATTGCATACGGAGTTGCCATTCTTGATTAACCAAGTGAAATCATCTCGATGTAGTTTATTCACCCTTCTCCCCCGCAAATTTAGCCAATGAAGTCGCCATTGCCAATTCTGATTGAGCAAGTGAAATAAGAATACTATCAATGGTAAATAGATCCACTTGAGCAAGTGAAATCATCACGACGTAGTTTATTCACACTTCTCCCCCGCAAAACTTGCAGATGATGTCGTAATTGCCGATTTTGATTGAGCAGATGAAATAAGAGTACAATCCATGGTAAGTAGATTCACTTGGTGACTGAACGCGCATGGAGAAAGTATGAAGGTTGTTGATGAGAATGGTCATTAGTGAGAAGATTTCTCTTCTTCAGAAGATAAAGTGCACTGAAGCGTACACTTTTCTTTTCTTTAGAGTACGAGGCTTGAACTGTTGTGTTCAAACGTCATAATCTCTCTCTTTTCAGCTCTCTTGGCAAACTTGTCATCAATCCCATTATCATTCAGTAGGCTTTTTGTCATGACAGCTGATGGAGAAAACCCAATATGATGAATTTGACCCTGAAGTAAACTAACCCAAACTCGTGACTTAAACTTGCACATATGTAACAAAGAGCGGTGCCGAGAATTCATGCCCATTTGAATCTCTAAGTACTCTATACTCTTCAACCAACCAACCAACAAGTATACGAAGTACATCACCTCTTGAAAATCCACAATTCAATGTGACACTGAGCACTACAACGTAACTCCTTAAAGTGATAGTTATTTTGTGGTGGTAAGAGCCCAGTTCCCCCAAGTGGTAAAAAAAAAGGAAAAAGTCACCCAACAATAACTAGATTTCCATGACTTCGTTTTTGATAATAAGCTCGAACAAGTATCTCGAAGAATCTTCATCCAACCATCCCCGATACCTTCTGATACTAAGTACACTCGCCCGTGATATTTTACTTCAACCTCAAATAAATAATAGTGAATTGACCCCGTTGTCACATCTTCTAGTTAAAAGCTCAAATCTAGCCTCCTTTGACGTTTTAAGTGAACTATGATAATGGTTTCATCCTGACCATGGTTAGAAGCACATAACCCCGTAAAACCATGTAATGACCAAACTGCCATGACGAATATCCAAACACACATCCAATTCATGAAGTACACCCTTTTATCCCTTCTTCGAAGTAGAAACCGTAGCACCAGCATCAGAAAAGATCTCGATAAACGCTTTCCCTTCTCCAGGATGGTTCCATCAATACGGGGATTTTACAATTCTATGGTCTAAACCGAGAAATAGTTTTTTTCGCGGGATTTTACAAAACCAAGAATAAACCGCAAGATAGATCCGGAAATGCACATTACTTTAACCGGGATGTTTCCATTGTTACGGGATTTTACAAGTCTATGATTTAAACCGAGAAATAATTTCTTTCGCGGGATTTTACAAAATCAAGACTAAACCGTAAACAATGTCAGCTTGAAAGTGTTATGAAAACTTTGGTTTCGGTGAATATCTGTTTTAGGGGAACATGCAGCGGTTTTAACAATGGTTCATTCTCCATCATCAACAATTCTTTACCCATATGTAGACAGCTTCACAAACCATACTAAGTCGAGTAGTATAAACTACTTCCCCCTAGAGGTTGTCCGTAGACCAAAGTACACGTTTCTCCCCCATGATGGTTTCAAACTTTCAGAAGCATCATAACGTGTACGACCATTTGCACGAGAAGTTATTGTCATAAGTAAACATTTTGAAAAATCATAACTGACGCTGAAGATTCTTGAAAGATTTTGCTTAGACTGTGAAGTATCATTGACATTATCTGGCGTTGAATATTTCATGGGAATTGCTGAAATTGAACCTCCATTGATTCATCGGCTAAAAGTAATGACCACATATGGAGATAATTCGATACGGCAAATATCTCATACGTAATACCATGCAAAAATTCCGTAGACATTTTTCCTCAAATTTTAGCTCAAGCCGTGAATTTATGTATCCTCTGTGAAAATATACCATAAATACCACACTCCATATGAAAGTTATCCAAATTTTTTTTGTTAGTTATGACATTAACATAAAAATCTAGATATCAATTTTTTCAATGTATCATTGCACCAGTTGACTGCCCATCCATTGCAGCCCAAGGATGAATTAAGACCCAAAGGCCCATTTGAGTCCACAATCTCCACACTGTCTCGACCGATTCAGCCCAAGTTATGATCCAAAATCCAACCGTCCGATCCATCAAACAGATAATCAAACCTGTATATATTGGAAGTGCCCTAATAATACTCACATTTAGTCTAACCTAAACTCACCACAAAAATCCGCCTCTTTCCTATACACCTCTCACCCAAAAATAAGATCTGATAAACATACACCTCATCTAATTTCCTTGTATAACTATCACAACCTCAATCTAATCTCCATCATCAATTAATTAAACTACCTCAATCGAAGGAAAACATCAACATCACTGTACTCATTTTTTTTTCATTTTCTGCAAATAAGAATCAAGAAAGCAAGTCAAAGTCTTCAAGATCCTCTCGGGGTCTAAGGTAGGGTTATTTGATAGTTTCTTATTGTTTTGAGCGAATGGAAGAAACGGGTATAACTCTTATGTTATATTTCGTTCTTTTAGATTCGCATATTGATGAAGAAGCTGAGCTTCTAAAGAATATGTGAGGAGTATAGTTCAACAAAAATCTTGAAAAAGATTATAAGGAAAGTTGAATATTCTGAGATTAATTGTTAGTTTTCATTTTGTTTATCATGTGAATAGATTAGGTGTGAATTTGTAAGGGTCCTTTGGTGAGTCTAGATTAGGTTTAAAGTGGTTTCGGATCTGGTTTTATTTTCTTTTACATCATGTTTTTGTGTCGGTTTAACATGGACTGAGGAAGGTGTAAAAACCTGAGGTCGATGATGGGCGTATAGTATATTGGTATAAGGTCTTGTGGTCGTGTCAGTTAACGTGTAACTTGTGTCTGTTTTACACATAACTTCTTCTTTCTTAAGCTTAGACAAGTAGTTACGCGTAGCCTTTTAATTTCCTTATGCGTAGGATCTTTTCAGCTTAAGCGTAACTTTTCTGCTTATGCGTAAGTTTCTTAGGCGTAACCAGATTCTTACGCATAAGCGTAGGCTTATGCGTAAAAATTTACGTGTAACAATTCCTTACGCATAACTTCACAGTTATGCGTAAATATCACTGAAGATGCTCCTTATGCGTAAAAATAGGGTTTTGACCCTCGTTGACTTTTTCCGATGAGTTTTCCGACCATGTTTTCTGACCATATATATATAAACCCAGAAACACTTATGCAGAAAAACGCTTCATTTTTACCCTTTTGACCAAAAAACATGACCAGTTGACCAACAGACTTTCACGACATGGACAAAAAAAAGTCAAGAAATTTATGTTACCACGAAACTGATTCTTGGACAAGAAACAGAAACTGAAAACTGCATATAAAAACATGTTGACTTTTTTGACCAAAAAGATACAAACTTGTTTGTAAAAACAGTTTACCCACAAGATAATACCAAAAGGATACAAAACAAAAAAAACTTGTTACAACTGTTTTCCCAAAAGATAACATGAAAATAAATTTTCCGATAAAAAAAATAGTACCAAAACAGTTTTGAACAAGATACAAAACCACAATAAATCATCAAAACACAAAAACCTTGGCTTTTGATACCATTTGTAGGATCTTACATATATCGTGTTATGATGATTCGGGTGGCCTTGGATGGTGAAGATACAAGAAAGCCATGGTTTTATAGAGATGAAGAGATGAGGGGGTGATTCTAGAGAGAGAAACAAAAAGAGAATGTGAGATTAAGAATGAAGCACCACCCCTTCCAAGGATGGAAGGGGTATTTATAGTTACAAACTAAACGCCCTCCTTCCTCCACGGTGTTGCACTAAGCTAATAACTAACCTAATAGATAGTAAATAACGATACGTCTGCGATCTAACTTATGCTAGATAATAGTTGGGGTGACCGACACTTCACTATGGAATTTCCAATTCCTAACAGGTTTAGATAAAAGTTTGATTGTAGAAAATTGCATATCAGTATCTTCACTAGTGTTTGGATCTAAAGGTTAATCTGTGCTTAAGACTGGTTTAGTGGTTAAGTTTAGTTGAGTTAGTTTCATTTAGGATTATTTCATTCATTTAGGTCTCTAGTCTTCATTTGCATTGGTCCTGAAGTCAAAATTAATTTTAAACTGCTCATTAGTACACATAAGTTAGGAGTAAAGTTAGATTAACTTGCACTTAGGCTTAGAGTCATATAGGTTAGTATAATTATGTCATATATCATCTATAATTCTAGTTTACAATCTGTTTTGCAGGATCAAAAGTCATAAAAGTCAAATTCTATTTCTGTCATAAAAAGTCAAAAAAATGATTTATCAGCTCTATCAGCTGATCTTTGTGGAATTTTATTTCAGTCATTACTGGTTCAAATTTGTTGAAACTCAAGATTTTGAAACTTTTGTTGGTGGTTTATTCAAAAATATTTTCAGAATAATTTAGTGAATATTTTAGGATGGTCAAACCAGCTTCTCTATTTGGGTCAAAACTGTCCTGTGCCAAACTCAGAATTCACTGAGTGTGACACAACTTTTTGCTAAGCTTGTTAATGACTCAATATAGCTTCTCTAAGTCTCAAGTTTGGTTTACAAGTCCCTTTCTAGGTCTTTTAGAGGTTACAAAGTCTGGATTTAGGTTTCTAGCTTATTGGCTAGCTTATATTTAGGCTGCAAGTAAGGGTACTGAGCTTGTTTGGTACTTTGCTGAGTAAAACTTAGATTGAACTTAATTGCCTCTAGCCTGTGATAAATTGGTAGTAGATAGTGGCTTTAGGTTGATTATAGTTGGTTTTTACTTATTGCATGTTCCTGTAGCTTTTGGTTCATTAAAGAAGTTTATAGCTTATTTTCATTTGCTCTTCCATAAGCAGTTACATTGCATCGAGTTAAATCAGTGTTCACAGCTAGCTTCTGTTAATTTTCATTGCATCATAATCATATTTAGGACTTTTCCAGAATTTTTCATCATTTTCTGTATTTGGTTGCTATTTCTCTGAATTTAAAACAGTTTTTAGGACTTTTTAATTAGATTTTAATACAAATAAATCAGAAAAATCTCAAAAAAATATAACTTCAATTTTCCTAGATTAAGAAAAATCAAAAAGAAATAAAAAATATTTTTCCTTAATTTTCCTAGTTTAAATCGTAATTTTTAGCAATTTAACTAGTTTACAATAGTTTTAAATTCATAGAAATTAGAAAAAAGATCAGAAAAATACAAAATCAGTTTTAAAAATTCCTTTTAGTTATTTTAGATTTTTGAAAAATATTTTTATAATTTTCTCACTAGTTTTCATAATTTTTAGTATTTTAGATATATTTTAAAAGTTAAAACTTAGTTTTTAATTCAAATAAATTCAAGAAAAATAATAAAAATTAGTTTTAAATCTTAGATAATTTTTCAAATTTCATTTTTAGTTTTATAATAATTTTAGATCACTTTTAGGGGTTAATTTAGAATAGTTTGCATTTAATTCACGTTTTATATATTTTGTAATATGCATATTGATTTAAATTGGCATTATTAATTGTAATTTCTTAATTGCCTCATAGATTTAGTGCCTTTAATTGCTTCCCTTTATTATTCATTGCCCCGTAGTGTAGAAATCCCCGAAATTCATTATTTCACATTCAAATCCCGAAACGCGACGAGAGTTTAAAATTCCATCCATCTCTCACTTGAAACGATCCCGGTGCTCAAACCTAATACGTTTGAGTTAACCCAAATACTACAAAACTCTATAATTGGTTTTTCTGACGAATCAATTTTCGGCACCGCTGCCGGGGAGGGCATGTAGTGAATTTTTGTATTCCGTCTCGATTCACGTGCATTTGAAGATCCTTCCCCGAGTGAAGTTACCGTCATTTTTGTATATATATCTCTTTGAAAAAAATCCAAAAACATCTAAAAAAACCAAAACATTCTTCCCAGAGTGTTTACAGAACCATAAAAATTAAAAAACCAACAAAAGAAATCGAAATGTCAATTGTTACGTCGGCTCACCTCAAGAGTACAACCTATACACAGGGTTTAAGGAAGTCTTGACATTAAATTGCAGACTGAGGAAAGATCTACTCTTCTTTCCCGCTCCGCTACGAATACTTTTGAGAGCTACCGAGCACCGGTTGACGCGGCAGTTACAAAAAGATTGTTTTTCAAAGTTTTTCTAAATATAAAAACCAAAAAGATTTTCCTTTTTCAAATTATTTTTCCTTTTTACTTTTTGATTTTTTTTAGTGCATGCGCACTCGCTCTCAGTCACGACGTAATCGTAATCATAGAATAGACGTACCCGAGTTACGTACTATCATTGAACAACTCGTCATGGCAGATACTCGAACGATGTCCGAGTTACTTCAAGCTCCCGTAGACGGCTACGGTGATGCTATCGTTCTTCCACCAATTGATGCCGAAAATTTCAAACTCAAAACTAATCTAATTCAATTGGTGTCATCAAAACCTTTTTGTGGTTTGGATAGAGAGGAGCCCCACGCACACCTCCGTTGGTTTAATTAAGTAGCTTCTACGATAAACTTTCGAGGCGTCTCTCATGAGTCAATTAAGTTGAGATTGTTTCCATTTTCCCTTGAGGGGGCAGCCCGGACTTGGCTTGAAAAAGAACCCCCCCACTCAATTACAACATGTGAAGATCTTTCTAAGAAATTTGTGAATCAATTCTTTCCTCCGTCAAAAATTACGATGTTACGAAATTAAATCATAAATTTTCAACAAAAATTTGACGAAAGTTTTGGAGAAGCATGGGATAGATTCAAAGAACTTTTGCGAAAATGCCCAAATCATGGTTTTACCGATCTTCATCAGATTGATACGTTCTATAATGATTTAACTCCGGCCGACCAAGATTCGCTTAATGCGGCCGCCGGTGGAAACATCTTGAGTCGTATGCCCGCTGATATTAGAACGATTATCGAGAACAAGTCAAAAGTTTTTTCGTCAAGAAATAAACCGGTTGTTTCGAAGATCGCTACCAACGACAACTATGTTTAGAGGAGTGACTTGAGTGGGCTGACTGAGCTTACTCATGCCATTAATTCTTTGATGAGAGAATTTAAGATTCAAAAATCCGAGCCAGTCAAAGCCGTTACCGAAACTTGTGTTATTTGCGGTGGTCCTCATACATACTATAATTGTCAAGCCACGGATGGTGATATCCGAAATGCTTCCGTAGCCTCTGGTAATCCGGTTCAACAAATCGAACCAAGGATACCGTGCCAACCAAATGGGACCACCCGGTTTTACACCTGTTCTTCAACAAAACCAAAACCGTTATCAAAACAAATCTTACAATCAAAACCGAAGAGCTAATCTCAATCATGGTAATCAAAACTACCAAGCTCCTCCACCTCAAATTTATCAACAACCTCCTCAACAACCTTATCAACCACCTCATCAAGTTGCTCCGAACAACGAGTTTCTAACTTACATGAAGAACTTCGATAACACCATTAAAAGTTTACAAACTTAAATCACCAGCATGAGGACTGAATTCAAGAGGGAAATTGATGCTACGAGTAATAAACAAATGAATGAAATGAGGAATATGTTGGCTAGTTTCTTTCAAGCTAATCAAGCTTCTACCTCTTCTTCTCAACCCTCGTGTTCCGATACGCTTTCGAGTAATACGATTCCCAACCCGAGAGGTGACAAGAAAGCGATCACTACCCGAAGTGGTGTTGCTTATGATGGACCCACGACTCCTACCACTACCACTTCTTCTCCCTCTTGTGTGGTAGACCGTGAGATTGGGGTGACAAAGGACCCAGTGCTTCCTACTAACAAGGGGAATACCGAGAATGTCCAACCCACGGTTGTCCAAAAGTCTGAGCCCAAGGATGCTCCCGTTAGTGCTGAAAAGACTAACCAGAAAAAGACACTCCCATATCCGTCTCATCTTAAAGATCAAATCTTCAAGAAAAGTCTAACCATCAAATGGAAACGTTCTTCCAAGACTTGAATGTGGAGATCAGATTTGCGGATGCCCTTCTCATGATTCCCAAACTTGCTTCTACGATAAAGGGGTTGCTTTCGAATAAGGAAAAATTATATGAGCATGCTACGACGTCTTTAAATGAGAATTGTTCGGCGGTTATTCTCAAGAAACTTCCCGAAAAATTAGGTGACCCCGACAAGCTTCTTATTCCGTGCGATTTTCAATGAATTATTCAGTGCTCCGCCTTGGTAAATCTTGGCACGAGTATCAATTTGATGCCGAAATCAATCTACAAAAAGCTTTCATTGCCCCCACTTACCCCAACATGTATGACCCTCGAGCTAGCCAACCGTACTACTACAAAACCAATTGGTATAGCCGAGGATGTTTTTGTTAAAGTGGGGAAGTTCAATTTCCCCGCTGATTTTGTTGTAGTCAATTTCGATGCCGATCCTTGAGTACCCCTCATTCTCGGAAGATGCTTCTTGAGGATGGGTCATGCGTTGATTGATGTATATGAAGGAGAGATCACTTTAAGAGTGGGTAAAGAAGCCGTCACATTCAATGTTAACCATACTTCTAAATCTCTAACCAACCAATGTGATGTGGCCAAAATTAGTGACATCGAGGTGACAAAGGACCCGGTAATTCCTACTAATAATGGAAGTACCAAAAATGTCCAACCTTCGGTTGTCCAAAAATTTGGGCCTAAACCATTAAGAATTGATCCGAGTCTTTCACGTTTTACGGTTAAGAGTTTGTCAATAATACGTGCTGACCTAAAGAAGAAACTAGAAAAGGAGAATATAACGGTTGTGGTGGAAAATGCTAGGTCTCAGAGCACACCACTTGTCCCACCTTCGCTTTCTGTTTATCGTATTGATATTGTTCCTAAGAACATTGAGCTTTCTTTGAGTGGCAATTCCACTCCTTCTTTTGAAATTATGGAACTTTCTTCTAAACAAATCATTTCTGATTCTTCCCCTTCCCTCATTCCGTTTGAGGGAACTGATTCTATCATGGAAGAGATTGAGGCTTATTTGAAAAGTGATTCAGTTTCTCTGGAAATTGATAATACCGATATTGACATCAAGGGAGATATTCGTTTAATTGAAGAAATGCTTAAAATGGACTCTTCACTCCCTCCGGAAGAAAAATAAAGTAAAGTTATTAAAGAAGTTGAGCCATCTACTAATCCTCCGGAGCCCGAGCTCAACGAATCTTCTATCGATTTACTTCTCGAGGTGTCCGCCGATGAACTCGCTCGAATTGATCCTCTTCCACCGGGAAGTGAGGACGACGTCTTTGATTTTAGAGCCGATTTACGAGAAATAGAATATTTGTTGTATCAAGATCCATTAATTTATTTCGAGGAGTTCGTCGATGAACTTGCTCCCACACACTCGTTTCCTTCAGAGAATGATCTTTTGGAAGAAATAGAATACGATGATCCATTTTATCTGAAGAAAGAAAAGAAAGTGAAAGTTTCTACTGATGAGCTTGTTGATCCAGAGGTCCCACAATATTTTTTATCTGAGAGTGATTCCTCTTCTTGTGAGGATTTTCCCGTAAATGATACTTTGATTTCATTCCTCTCCGAGGACAAGATTTTTAACCCTGGGATACTCATCATAGAGGAATTTCATATCACCAAAGTTATCCGGAAAAAGGATCCTATCTTGGATGCCTTCGTTGTTGAACTTTCAAAAAGCATTTCTCTGTACCATGGACTCTCTTCTTCTATGGAGTCGTTTCACTTGGATCCATCATTCTGTCTTCCGCCCGCTAAACCACCAGATGATGGATCATTCTTTCTTGATATACCTTATGTGAGTTTGGGAGAAGTTATCCCTTATGTGCTTGAGCCTGACATTTTCTTCCCCTCCCAACCCACCCATTCTCTTTCTCTCCGGAGTGAGGATACCATCTTTGATCCGGGTATCTTTACCCTTTGCTGCCCCAAGGACAAATGAATTCGGGGACGAGTCAAGCTAGCGACTCGGTGATAAAAAATAGTAGAGCTTCGTGGGAGGCACCCCATGCTTATCACTATCTTCTTTCTATTTTCTAATAAGTGACGTGAAGGGGTTAGCCTCTTCGATTTCTCATATTTGTTTGTTTGTGATGTTTTGTCTAAGATTTCCCGATATGAAGCCTCTTGTGCTCGAAGTTTATCTTTTCTCCACTCGAGTTTCATGATCGATGCTGATGAAAATCCAATATCCTAATCTTATCGACTAACGTTTATCTTCTAGCGTACTTAATAAACGGCTTTTAGATTTTCGTTGATACCCTTGCTTTTAAACATTGAGGACAATGTTTCGTTTTAGTCTGGGGTGGGTAATCTTCGATTTGATTTAACCGAACTTGCTTATTCTTTGTCGTGTACTCTCGCAACCCCGTTTTTCCTTAGAAAATGAAAAATTATGCAAAATGTGAAAAATTTTAAAAATTTTGTAAGCTTTTGCTAGTTTTATGATTGAAAAGTCTTTGCTAGTCTCATAGAAGTTAATTTAAATATGCGTTTTCTTGAAAAAGACTTTGCTAATTGCTTAGACAAGAGGCTATAAAATGCGATTCTAGCTCAAAAGGCCAAGAATTTGCAAGCTTCCCTAAGAGATTTTAAATATGCGAAGCTTTGAAAGATGTGCTATTTTCTAATAAGTGACTTTAAAAATGCAAGACTTGAGATTATTTTACGAAGCATTTGCTAAGTTAATATATGTTTTGACACCTTGTTGACTTTCCGCTTGTGAGAGTAGGAATAGAATTCTGACTTGACCGGGCGTGTTGATCCCTAGCTTGTTCCCTTAACCATAGATAATTTAATTATCGGATAAGCATCCGCGGATCTCATTATTTGAGATTTTAAATTTGCGGAGATCGAGGAATGATAAAGTTACTTATGAGTTTAGATGCTAAGCGTGGAGTAGATGGTTCTCTTTAGAGCCCATCGAAGGTAATTATGGCTTTTTGTTCCCACAAGATTGTCTCACCCCATATTTGTGAATAAATAATTAAAGATGTTAAGTTTTTGCCGATAGTTAGTTTTTTATCTTCTTAAAAGAATCTTTGCTTTAAAAATTGGGTACACATCAAGGACTCGTAATAAGTAATAAGTAATAAATAAAGTTATGAGATGCGGTTCGAGATCGGACCCTTGGATCATTATTTCGAAAGTAGGCGTTTAGGTCTTGGCTACCCTCTTACGCCAACCCTTGGACCTCTAGCCGGGATTTGGTGAGGTCTTGGTTTAACACACTGGGTCCTCATTTCATGAAGCCTAGAGTCTTGGAATTCTCCGTTGTAACGACCCTTGGATCCTTTATTCTGAAATGTGTAAGGTCTTGGAATTACCCCGTGAAGCTCCGTAGTTCATAGCTCATATAATTAAAAGTATAAGTGCAAAAAAGAAAAAAAAATGTATGAAAAAAAATATATAAAAATAAAAAATGAGAAAGTCAAAAATATAATAAAATTTCCTTGATGTGGACATTATTTTTAAGACAATGGTTCTTGAGAGAAGATGGATAACTAATTAGCGACTTAGCTTCATATCTTTATCGGAATAAAAATTAAGGAAATGAGAAATTTGAAGGAATTCATTTCTCACCAAAAATAAAAAAATAGAGGAAAATAGGAAAATGGGAGCAAAAGGTAATTACACAAGTAACTCCATGGGTAGTGTTAGCATCTAAAATAATATTTAACAATGTTTTCGATTTTACGCTTAGTTTAAGGACTTGTGAAAAATCAGGGATGATGTCTTCTATCTGTATGGTCACCCCTCGCTGAGTTGTGTTTCCTACTCCGTGATCCTAAAATGTCGTTTGAAAAATGTTGGAGTTATTGATCGACAAGAAAGTTCAACAAACCGTCACTCATAATCAGAATGTGCTTAATCGTAATAGCTTATGTGAATTAAAAGGTAAACGGGGGGTTTTTAGAATTAAGGGTTTCTTAATCTCTTTTGAGGAATCTTTGCTACTTCTCATAGGTTTAGTAGAAAGAGATTGAAATCCTTGGTTTTAGAAGCGTGATTTGATTGCATTGCGTGAGGACACGACAATCGTCTAGTCTGGGGTATTTTGGTATGTGCTGAAACACATAACATTTCTTTACCAAAATAAACCCAAAATAACCAAGAAAAGAGCCGTTTATGCCTAATATTTGTTGGTTTATTGAGTTTATGCATGTGTAGGTACGGATATGACAAAACACACAAAAGAATGACAAATCGGACGAAAACCGAGCACGAGAAGGAAAATAGTGCTAAAGCTGAGCTGGGAAGTCAAAAATGAGAAATTGTGAAGATCTTGATGCGGAACGGATGATTTATGAAAGATTTGAAGGAATTTACAGAATCAGTCCTCCAAGTTTTAGAATTGTCAGAAAATACCCCTAAAAGTTTCAGATTTGACATGTTTGGTCCTTGGTTTATCTAGAAGTGACAAGAATGACCCTTTGAAATACTTTTCAAAATTGGCAGATTTGGTCCTTAGAATTTCAGATTTTACATGATTAGTCCTTTGAAGCATATCTGGATCACAAGTGTAGTCAAAATCCAAAGAGTTATTATTACCAATGGCCCATTAACAAGTCCAAACCCATAGCCCATGTCACTCCCGTTATTAACCCAACCCCATACCCGGTCAATGCCAGGTCAAACACATTTTTACCTCCGGTCAAAAGAAGTCAAAACACAATAAAAAATACCCCAAAATCCTTACCGCGCATTTTCCCCCTTTTCACCCAGGAACTCAAGAACCCTAATCTACCCTTTGGCCAATTGACCAAAATTAGCTCAATTAAGGGTACATTCGTACTTTCTCTGACGTTTTTGACACCTAGGAATGCCACCTTGGCAATCCGTGTGCCAAGGTGCATTCCTATTGGTTGATAGCATGTCATCAGGGTAAATCAATGGCTGTGATGGATTAAGGATTGATGGGATAGAGATCAAGGGATGATATCACTAAGAGAAAGCACACATTCTCACCTTCATGAAGCTTCCAAGGACCTCATTCAGCTATAAATAGCCCACGAATTGAAAAGAGATGATATTTCATTTCAGTAGCATAATAGTTGTTGTAATGTTTTTTCAGTAGTTTTCTAAGATAAAGCTTTTGTAATCTCTCTTTGTAATCACAGTTTTCAATTTAATGAATTTCTGTTTTATGCTTAAATCTTTGCTTACTTTATAAATGTTACTTATTAGTGCTTATTAGAGTTGTTCTGATTCTTATTATCTTATCTAAAAGATATCTCAGTTTGCTTCTCACTTTAATCAAAAATAACAAAAAAAATCAGAAAAATATTGAAAAATTAAAAAATATTTCAAGTCTATTTTATTGTTTCAATCAAACTTAGCTACTGTTACATTAAGCTCAGTTAAGCTTAACGTAGCTTATTTTGAGTTTAATACTGCTTCAAATCTAAAATTCACTTAATTCTCAAATTCAGTCAATGAAAGTCAAATGTGCAGAAATTGGAATTGAATTGGGTGGGACTGCTAATCTGGTTCTGGATTTGGTATTGGACTGAGTTTGAAATTGATTGGTTAAGTTTAACATTTGAATTTGTGCTAGAGAAAATTATGGTTTAGATAAGTTAAGTTGAGTTAGTTTCATTTAGGCTTATTTCATTCATTTAGGTCTCTAGTTTTCATTTGCATTGGTCCTGAAGTCAAAATTAATTTGAATCTGCTCATTAGTACACATCAGTTAGGAGTAAAGTTAGATTAACTTGCACTTAGGCTTAGAGTCATATAAGTTAGTATAATTAGGTCATAATACATCTATAATTCTAGTTTACAATCTGTTTTGTAGGATCAAATGTCATAAAAGTCAAATTCTATTTCTGTCATACAAAGTCAAAAAAATGATTTATCAGCTCTATCAGCTGATCTTTGTGGAACTTTAATTCAGTCATTACTGGTTCAAATTTGTTGAAGCTCAAGATTTTGAAACTTCTGTTGGCGGTTTAGTGGATTCTCCACTACGGCTACAAACAGTACAAGTTAGTGGATTCTCCACTACGGCTAGCGAGTTGGTGGGGTTAGCGACTTGCTTTCATTATTTCTAGCGACTTGTACTTATGGTTCTCAGCGACTTGATGTTAGCGACTTGGATACTTAGCGAGTTGCTCTTTAGCGACTTGTATGCTTAGCGATTTAGTTCGTTAGCGACTTGTGTTCAGTGACTTGTGCTTAGCGACTTGATTCATAGCCACTTGTGTTTTTAGCGAGTTGTTACTAGCGACTTGTTGACTTTTCCCAACAAAACTTCAAACGGCCATAACTTTTGAACCGTAACTCCGTTTTCAGCGTTCTACCCATCAAAATGACCGTGAGAACGAGGATAATGGCACACCGAATGAACTAACCTTCGAGGCCTAAATCCACTCCGAACAGAAGTTATTGAGGTTTTTATGTTTTTTGACCTAAATTTCTCCGTAAAAACGAGCATAAACCAATCCAAATCTCAACCAAACAACATCTATGCTCAGCCTACAAACAATCATATGCCCTAACACACAATTGTCTATCACTGTGTCATTCCATCAGTCATCTTAACACATTCCAGTGGTCATTTCTTAACGGTTTGGTCTTGATTTTAGTAAAATCCCGCGAAAGATTCTATTTCTCGGTTTAAATCACAGACTTGTAAAATCCCGTGTATACATCAACATCATGTCTTACACTCCTGATTCAGTGATTTCAGAAGTACTTAAATTGTATGATGCTATGGACAACAATGATAATGTATGCTACACTGAACGATTAAAGATGCTTGAATTAAACAATGAGGATGTGAGTTCTTCGTGTTCAGAGTCTGAAGAGAGAGAATTGCACCTGTTTAGACTACAGAATGCCATGCAAAAGGAAAGTAGCATTGAACCTTATCATCAACTTCACTCACACCTCATGTTACTCACACCGATTGGAATGGAACGAACATGCAATGCCCTTTTCCTTCAAGATTTATCCACATTAACGGGAACATTACTATTGAACTTAGGACAATTGGAACAACAACTTGATAAAGAAAAGGTTCAAAAGGATAGTTCCAGTGCTGCACTACAAGTGATCCACAACCAATTTCAGTCATTCATCAGTGGGGAATTTACATCAGATTATGATCAAGACATGACTGAAATGTCTTTCAAGAAACACACTGGAATGGAAATTAGCGTGTTTATAGAGACACTTATCCATGTCATGGACAAATGGAGAAGTATATTGAGGAAGTTACTCAGAAAGATGAAATAATAGATGAGAGTCTGGTGCAGTTGACAGAAAGTTGTGATGAGTTGGGTAATGTATCAGTTGAAGAATCAGGTGTTGCTGAATGCAGAATAACAGAGACAACAAAGAATGATGCAACAAATTGTTCAGTAACTCATGTTACACATGATGTGGATGCAGATATCAGACAGATAAATGAACATGTGTCATGTGATGAGGTACCCTTAACTGTTCATCATAGTGCATCTGCTAATGTACCTAAACTTACTGATCTTAATGCTGAACATGATTCTGATATATGTTCCTTGGTTGAGGCTGAGTCTAATAATTTCAAAACATATGATATGGTTGATAAAAAGGCTTTTGATGAACTTTCAAACAAATTCTCAAAACTTGAAAAACATTGCATTTCACTTGAAATTGCGATACAGAGTAAAGAAGAAAGTTTTCAACTTAACAAACCATGTAAAAATCCGGAACTTCCTGAATTTCGTGAACTTTTTGAAATTACCACTTTGAAAGCTCAGCTTCAAGACAAAAACTCAACTATCAACAATTTGAAGAAACATATTTCTAATATGCATGAGAAAAGTAATTTGGTTACAAGTAATTCTGATGTTAATACTATTGATGATATTCAAATGAGAAATGATGAATAAGCGGTTTGTGTGGCCAAATTACTAAAGGAAAATGAGTCTTTGAGAAAGCATCAAATAGAACTAAGTGACTCTGTCAAAGAAGCTAGAACTAGGTCAATAGAACAAACAAAGTCTTTGATAGCAAAAATTGATGAACTCAAAGCTCAACTTCAAGAAAAGAGTTTCGCTATTGTTGCCTTAAGAAATGAGCTTAGGAAAACTGTAGGGAACAGTGTGAACACTAAGTTTACAAAACCATCAACCTTGGGGAAACCAGTTTCTCATCCCATTAGACACCGGTCCATTGTTAGGCAGCCTACTGCGTTTATATCCGAAAGACCAATATTTTCAAAAACACGGTTTGCCTCCCAAGTTGATGCGATAAAAGTTTTGTCAAAATCAGTCACTTCACCTAAGTTACCTAAGAATACTGATTCTACTCCCAACACCTGTAGGAATAGTTTGAAAACAGTGTCAAAACCAAGCATTAAAACCCAGAATTCATATGATATGAATGACTTGTGGAAGTACTATTATCTAGAAGAAGCTAGGAAAAAGGCACAGATTTGAAAAGACGGAATTTTAGGTGCAAGACCTAGGGTGATGCATTCCACGATATTTCAAGGCACTGCTAGTAGTTGTAAACCATTACCTAGGAACTCTCAAAAGACTAGGGGTTGCCTTGCATCTAAGAGTAGTTATATGAAGAAGAATGCTAAGCATGTAGAAAATGAAACTAGAAATTCTGAGTCTTTTCCGAATAAGAAACATTTTCCTAATTCTCATGCTAAGGTACAATCCAGTAAGACTATCTTCATGGCTAAGGTTCAACATGTTATGAAGCAAAACAAGTCGAAAACTTCGCATAGATGGATCCCAACTGCTAAATATTTGGAGTCTAGGAATAACGATAAGTCTTCCACTGTGCATAAGAATGTCACCAATCCTATACCTTGCCATAAATGGATTCCGTCTAGTAAAATTTTTAAGGATGTTGGACTTAGGTGGATGCCTACCAGAAAGCGGTTTACCGATGACAAAATCAAGGTTGACTGTGAAACCTCAAAGGGTATGGATACTAATGTCACTAACCAAAATATATGCAATCAAGTTTGTAATATTAGTTCAGGTAGTCCTTACTCAGTTGCAGATACTTCGATCCTTCACTACATGGACTGGCTTAAAGTATGGATTACAAATGGATTGATATCTCATAACTCACGGGTTCAAGTAACTCAATCTTGATATTTATTCGGCTATGACGTATGAACACATCAGTTCATGCCTCGTACCCTAAAGAAAAGAAATGTGTACGCTTCAGTGCGCATTATCTTCGGAAGAATAGAAATCTTCTTATTATGACCATTCTCATCAACATGCTTCATGCTTTTTCCATGCGCTTCAGTCATCAAGTGAACCGGACTATTGATAATTAATCTTTTCCACTTGCTCAATATAATGTCGATGGCGACATCTTGTGCTAATTTTGTGGGGGAGAAGTGTGAATAGACTACATTTGTTGAAGATATTCACTTATTCAATCAATAATGGCAACTCCGTATGCAATTCTTGAGGGGGAGAAGAAGTGTGAATTTACTGCATGGTTGATTGTTATCTGAGATTAAATGGTCAAACGGCTCCTAACTCATGTAAGAACCGAGCTTCTTCTTATCGGGGTCATCTTTACATGGAGTTTCTTCTAAGAGCCGTTGGTCAACATCTTCACACAGACTGATGAGTTTGATGACAAAGTGCTTCTAGTAGCGGGGCTGATTTTCTTAATGAACATCTTTCTGTTCTTGTTTGATTGGGAGGGATTTGAGTTAAGGGGATTTGCTACATATAAGTTAACGGGAATGCTTTTTGGTGTGATGAAGATGTCAACTATCTATTCCCCAACTGGACAATCTTGAAGAAGGTCGAGTCTACAGTCTGTTCTACATTTTTTTATGCATGTTAGAAGACTAAAGACGAGTTGCATTTAAAGATATAAAGACTTCTTCTTAATTCAAGCATTCATTATAAAGATTCTCGGTTTAGGGGAGAGCACTAATTGGGGGAGGGTGAAATGTCGAATTTAATCCCCAATTAGACTTGCTCACATTCTACTTCAGCAAGTTGATTCTCACAATATTAAAAGTGGTCTTCTCAAAAAGATTTCAAGTATTTGGGCTGATAAGATGTTGCTGATTCTGAAGTTTCAAAACCAGCAAGGGGGAAGGAGACAAGCATCTAAACATGAGTAAACTTGATGAACTTAATACTTCTAAGTGATTGAAGATATCCCGGGAAGACGAAGGTCATTACCGCAGAGACACTCAAGGTTTGACTCATGGCGTTTAGTGTTCTTATTCCAACTATGTGGGGGAAGAGATGAAGAGTTAATTTCTGAAGATGAAAGATGTACACAAGTGTGTGATGATTTTGATGTTATCGCAATCATCAGGGGAGAGAGATTGTGTACATTGGGGATGCTCAACTGTTTTACTTGAGGGCTTAATCAGTGATTCAGAGATATAATCAGTTATTCCAGAGTTGACATCCGCAAAGAAGATCAGTGATTCAACAAGTTATTGTGATGTCGTTGTCTCTTCTCTTGTTGGGTACATGTGTAAGTTATGGGCTGATTGGTTATATGTTAGATAACTGGAATGCATCTGGTGAAATGAAGGTGTTGATATATTGTTCTCTTGAATTGAGAACTGCTCAAACTCGAAGAGTTATGTGTACATCGGGGTCGCACAACAAGTTCATGTGATCGGGCTTAATCATTTGAGCTTCATACAATTAGACTGTTAGCTTCACTTCTTCTTCTTGGGGGAAATGGTCTTTTTACGTGGTTTGTTGGTTTGGGGGGAAGCTACCAAAGATTCACTTTTTGAAGGCTCAAGTTCTTGCGACGATTCAAGAGCCTCGAATGCTTTGGTGGTGAAAGTTTAAGAGATGATGACTTCTATCTTCTACAAACTGTTGAACAATTTCCTTATCTCGGTACTCGTATCATCATCTTCTTAAACTATTTCTCTATCTTTGTATATAATTTTCAAAAAGCAAAATACAAAAATATAAAACCAACAAAAACAAAATAGAAAAATATAAAATCCACAAAAGCCTATAAAAATCAGAAAATTGAAAAATACCAAAAATATGTTTTCTCAAGACATGTCTTCTGGTATCGATAACATCTACGGTCTTAGAAATGTCATTCAATAATGGCACGGGACTTTAGATGAAGTTCGAGCAGGAGGTGTAAATATTTATTTCTTAACATGTCTCAAAATATGGCTTGCAGTTATTTCAGACTGTAACCCGCGCTTAACAATGGCTTGCTATTATTTCCGATAGCAACCCGTTCTTCAAAGAAAGGAAAGTGCTGCGCTTAACCATCTTTCAAAATTCGTGCACTTATCCTGAAAACAAATTTGAGGAAAGTATGTCGAAGGACTGCTGTTCCTACACAAATGTTTTTCCGTCTAAAATTCTTCAGAAAAATATTTGCTGTTTTCAAAAATGCTGGTAAATGAGTTGCTTGAAAATCAATCAGATTCAGAGTTTTCATAAAAAATTGAAAAATTCAATCAATGACTTATGCGCTTTCAATCTTTTCAGAAAAATAAGTCATTGATTGAGGGGGATAATGTTTTCAAATCTATATCATCTAACGGGCTTTCTTAATTATCCTACGTGCTTAATTAAAAATGATATTTGCCTATGTCGAAGGACTAGGAATTTAGGATATGATTGTTAGGATTAGATGATTAGATTTTGATTAACACATAAACCCCATGCCTTATATGATCTGATTGATATGTTGAATTGACTTTTATTAGTCGATTGCTGTTTGGTGATGTCGACCACCATATATCTGTATGTGTGTTCACTAACGTATGCATGTATATTGGTATATAAGAATGTTCCCGATCCGGATCCCACAATTGAAGATGATTGGA
This sequence comes from Chrysanthemum seticuspe, assembly GCA_019973895.1. Classification (NCBI taxonomy): domain Eukaryota; kingdom Viridiplantae; phylum Streptophyta; class Magnoliopsida; order Asterales; family Asteraceae; genus Chrysanthemum; species Chrysanthemum seticuspe. Next base: position 223,957,065 of record BPTQ01000008.1, on the reverse strand, counting down.
TGCCGAAAGGAAAGGGTAACTATATCTTGTGTTGACAAATGAAGAAACGGAGCTTAATTGGACTTCTATGGAGAGTTGGCATGAAAAAATGCAACGTAAGAGGTCTCACTGCATCAACAAATGGTTTTCTTCATCAGCAAATGAAGAAACGGAGCTTAATTTGACCTCAGTTGGCATTAAATTGCAACGTAAGAAGTCTCACTGCATCAGCAAACGGTTTTTCTTCCAATCCCTACAGCAACAACAGAAGCTTCTCAACCACCTAACGTATCTTTGTACAGGATAACAGTGTACCATTTCTTAAACAATTTTTGAATAATATTGTTTTGAAAAATGGAAAAATATTGTTTTGAAAATTAATTGGACTTTATTTTGAAAATCACCGGACCTTATTTTATCAAAACCTAAGTCACTCAATCTTTGACTATGGTCATCGATTGAGGGGGAGAGTGATTTAAAATAAAATATTTTCAAACGATATTTCTTCACAAAAGTCCGGATTGTACAAAATAAGTGGTGATCTAAAGATTTAATGTTATGTCATGGTATGATTTTTGTTTAAGAATCAAGATCTTTCAAAATGAATTTTTTTTCTGTTCTTGTTTGATTGTGAAATTGTTTTATTTTACTTAAAGATCTCCTAAAAACTATCATACCTGACACTAACAATCTTTAATGTCTGTTATTGGTCCTCATCTGTCATTTTTTCAAAATTAAATCTTGCTACGTCTTTCCCCTAAAATTTTCCAAATGATTTAAATCAATCAGGATCCAAAATCTCAATTGGTTTGAAATTTTTGATCGGGGGAGAGATCGTGATTTAAATCTCAAATCTGTTTTAGTCCTTTAAAGGCATTCCTGCCTCCATGTGCGAAACGATTTCATATATATGATGCACATGTTTGAGGAGGAGCAATTATCCAAAAACAAAACGAGTTTTTAAAAAGGGCACATTTTCTCCCATGTTTTCTATACCTTATTAAATCACTTGGGATCCAAAATCTCAAAAGGTTTGATAATTTTGATCGGGGGAGAATTTGTGATTTAATAATGAAATTTGATAAAAGGTGATCATTTTGATTCAATTGTGCAGGTTGCTCTCTCATTCAATTTTGATTCAAAAGAAAACAAACTTTCAAGGTACAAAGATTTCTATGTTTCAACATAATGTACCTTGATTGATTTTCTAATGGTTTCTTAATGGCTTTTGTGATCGTGGATGTACTTCAAAAGAACTCTTTCCTCTATGTGATAAAATGATTTAAAATATCCTACGCACATATTGAGGGGGATAATTTACCAAAGAAAATCAAATGGATTTTTCCATGGACATTGTGATCAAGAATATATTTCAAAGAACTCTTGCCTCTATGTGTGAAACAATTTATAAAATCATATGCACATGTTAAGGGGGAGCATTTCATAAATGATCAAAACTATTAAGGTACAAAATGTTTTGATTTTATATCACAAGTAACTTGATTGATTTTCCAAATGATTTTTCAATTGGTTTCATGAAGGAAAGAACAATACCAAAAGACCGACCATTTTAATTTATGCATGCAGTTATAAGGATGGTTAGGTTAGGTATTCGTTCCCACGATCCCGCCAGAGCCGGAGGGATCTACCCAGGGACAATCCACTAGATAGTGTAGAGTCCTTAGGTATATTGAAAAAAGGGGAAAAATGAGAATATGGGAAGAGTGCCGACTGAGATAAAGCTAGAACTGGAATAAATCCAACAAGGTTCTAGTTATGAAGTCTCGGTAAGCACTGAAGGGGTTGAAGAATGAAAAAGAATGAAATGTATAAAGGTGAAAAGAAATAGCCCTCCATTAATTCAACCTTAGGGCAGAAACCGGGTTCAATTCATATGTTGCTGGTGGTTACTAAGGTAACACTGGTATTGAAGAAAAGACATCATGGACCCAGTGATGCACTGCACTAAACTTCCCAAGCTACTCAAGTTCCTCTTAAAAGGGCTTGTTTCATTCTCACGGGGAACCTACATAATCTATCGACTTTTTCTTAGAGATTGTTGATATTGAATAAGGAGACCCTCTCCCTAGTCTCCGGCATAGGAACCAAAAATGCACGATTGAGTCTAGAGCCAAGAGATCATCCACAATATCTCGTTAGGACACAAAATTAATGATGACTTGCTGTTTCACACAACGTGGAAAGTAAGTATATATTAAGAGTCATACGCATTATCCTTGTGGTATTGCCAGAACATCCGAGTGATATGTAAAAGTATTCATGATGAAGATGGAAATCCTTCTAGAGCAAACATCAAAAAAGCTCTTGGTGGGTGACATGTGAGATCTTGCAAAAGATCAAGCTTGTGACAACTGGATAGAAACGATGGGGAGATTCATTCTTGAATCAACCCTGGTCTAGGAAATGAGTTGACGAATGCTTTTGGAAAAACCGTTCGATGTGCAAATCTTCTTTTCTCTAGCACATCGAATGTGTATTCATTTTCAAATTCAAAAAGTATCTCTGATTGAAAAAAAATACTTTTGAAAAAACCGTTCGATGTGCGAATCTCTTCTTTTCTCTAGCACATCGAATGTATACTCTTCTCAAATACAAAAAGTATTTCTGATTGAAAATTGATCTTTCTCATAAAACCTTCGTCGTATTGCACAACTCTTTCTTCTAAGCAATACGCGATTGTTTTTCAAATCAATTTTTCTTCAATTAGTGAATCTCAATTCGCTGGTTCACTCACTCCGTGTTGTCTTCTTTGAGACGTTCCGGTTTGAGAACAGCTAGAACAACTGCGAAACCCTATCAAGGAGATTCTTAGGAATCCTACCTGATCACAGGCAGTACTTGTACTGATCAACGGGGAACCGTGGGCCATGTACCTTAATTCAACGAAAGTGATCAAAGACACTTTCGTGTGTTTTATTGCTAACTGTTGTTTGCAGGTACACTTGGACGGTTGCAGCTGATCAGAATTGAGAAGTCAATCCAAAGCCGCATGCTCACAACATCCACACTTAATTGATGAAATCATGACTTGTGCATATCTACATAACCTGGCTCTGATATTTTTATACTATGCTTCTGCTACGCTGCTACAAATATCATGAACCAGTAAAGCTTCCGCTACTCTGATGGAAAGATGTCATGATCCCTAAAGTGTGAGCATGTCGGTCCGTAAGTCACAACATCACATGAAGGCAACACTACAAAGGGTGATCCAGAGATTTACTGTGGCTGATGATCTCGAAGAAAGCTCGAAGATCATCAAGATGTAGATCAGTTAAAGGCCTCCACTGAAAGTATAAAATATGCTGACTTTGAAGAGTCACTGCTAAAGCACAATGATTGCGGAAGTGATGAATTAATGTTTACGAGCCCAAGACTGATGATAAAATAGAATGCTAGGATTCAAAATGTAAATCTTGGGGTGACCTCCCTTAGGGGGAGATTGTTAGGAATTAGAAATTCCACGGTGAAGTGTCGGTCACCCCACCTATAGTCTAGCACAAGTTAGCTCGTAGACATATCGTTATTTACTGTTTATTAGCTTAGTTATTAGCTTAGTGCAAGACCGTGGAGGACGGACGGGTCTTTACCCACTGTATGCCTGATCCACAGTCTGATAGGAGGACGTATTGTTTGTAACTATAAATACCCTCTACCTCCCAAGGCAGAGGGTTGGACCTTTCAATCTAACCTTCTTTCTTTTGTTACTTTCTCTCTCTAGAAAGGCTCCCACACTACTTCTCTCTCTAAACTCTCTTGCATAATTTGATCCATATATTGAATGTATTATGTGTTTGTGAAATCCAATATGTTACATAGTTTATTTTCATTTGCTTTTCCATAAGCAGTTACATTGCATCTAGTTAAATCAGTGTTCACAGCTAGCTTCTGTTAATTTTCATTGCATCATAATCATATTTAGGACTTTTCTAGAATTTTTCATAATTTTTTGTATTTGTTTGCTATTTCTCAGAATTTAAAATAGTTTTTAGGACTTTTTAATTAGATTTTGATACAAATAAATCAGAAAAAGCTCAAAAAATTATAATTTCAATTTTCCTAGATTAAGAAAAATAAAAAAGATATAAAAAATACTTTTCCTTAATTATCCTAGTTTAAATAGTAATTTTTAGCAATTTAACTAGTTTAAAATAGTTTTAAATTCATAGAAACTAGAAAAAAGATCAGAAAAATACAAAATCAGTTTTAAAAATTCCTTTTAGTTATTTTAGATTTTTGAAAAATATTTTTATAATTTTCTCACTAGTTTTCATAATTTTTAGTATTTTAGATCTATTTTAAAAGTTAAAAATTCGTTTTTAATTCAAATAAATTCAAGAAAAATCATAAAAATTAGTTTTAAATCTTAGATCATTTTTCAAATTGCATTTTTAGTTGTATAATAATTTTAGATCACTTTTAGGGGTTAATTTAGAATAGTTTGCATTTAATTCACGTTTTATATATTTTGTAATTTGCATATTGATTTAAATTGGCATTATTAATTGCAATTTCTTAATTGCATCATAGATTTAGTGCCTTTAATTTCTTTCCTTTATTATTCATTTCCCCGTAGAGTAGAAATCCCCAAAATTCCTTATTTCACATTCAAATCCCGAAACGTGACGAGAGTTGAAAATTCCATTCGTCTCTCACTTGTAACGATCCCGGTGGTCAAACCTAACACGTTTGAGTTACCCCAAATACTACAAAACTCTATAATTGGTTTTTCTGACGAATCAACAATCATTCATAGACAAAATGATTACGACTAGTTGAATAACAATAAGTTATTTCGACCTTTTACAATTACTAACAACTAGTCAAACTTGAATAACAAATGTCACTATGAAACTTAAGCACAATTGGATCTTAGAATCAACTTGAAGTTGAATTAAAACATGTTAACACAATCATAAACTAATCATAAGATAATTCACATTGTTTAAGCAAGTGCATAAAGAAAATAGCCACTCATAGCAAACATAAACATAAACTCAGAACTTTGAACATTAGAAAACATGATTAAGAGTCTTACAATGATTGGAATAAGATTAAAAATGATTTAGTAATGATTCCCAAAGTATTGGTTTTGACTTCTCGGGGGTTTGACCTCCAAATGTTGACTTCTTGGACCTCCAAACTTTCCTGGAATTCTAATGATGAATTTGAGAGATAAAATAGATGGGTTTGATGAGTAGAGAGTTGTATTGAGGTGTGTAGTCTCAAATGCTCACAAGAGGTCTCTATTTATACTAGTCCCAAGGCCTAGGGTAATAAATGTTGAACTTGGCCTCCAAGGAGATAAGAAGGGACTAGAATACATTAAGGAAGGACCTAGAAACCTTTGGATGCAATAGGGATTCTTAATGATGAAGAAATAGCAGAACAGGCCTCCCCAGCCGATCGGTTCCTTGTCCAGCCGATCGGCTGGTCACTTTGACACTTACCCAGCCGCATCGGTTGCGGGCAGCGACCGATCGGCTCGTCCATCTTCATCAACGCTAAATGGCAGTTTTCCAGCCGAATCGGTTGTAGGGGCAACCGATCAGCTGGGCTTCTTGAAGAGACGGAACTTGAACTTTTTGCTTGATTCTGGCTCGTGGAACTTGGTTCTTCACTCAAACTTGATCTTCTTCGATACTTGGAATGCTGACTTGTGCTTGACATGCTTCACTGAGACGAAAATCTTCATTTATCTAACATTCTTTAACTTTTCCTTTCGTTTCCCTGCACTTGGTTATATATAATAGACAAACGTCCTTTTATGCGGTTAAGTACTAAAAACATATGAATATAACCAAATAACATATACAAAAGCACGTATAACACTACTGAAAACATGTACAATCTGAGCGTTATCAACGGTTTAAGTTGATGGTTTAGGTATGATTTAAGAAAGGGTTAAAAGTTTTTAATTAATTATCAATATCAAAAGTGAAGTATAGTTATAATATTTGTGTGTAAAGGCCGATGATATTATTATGAGGTTTGATGTAAGGATTGAAGGTGCTTCTAACAATGCTTAATATACATGAGAGAATAAATAGTTAAGTGATCATAAAGAGTCGACAAACACATGATGTGTTATGAGGTATTGGTGCCAACTAATGATTTTGAGGTTACGAAGCTAGAACCAAATTTGGTTTTGTAAGTGGGGTTATTCTAAGTAGCGGGTACTTAATAATTGAGTATTCTTGTAAAAAATTCTATGTGTATGAATGTGTTTGATAAGGTTTTAAAATGTACCTTTTTGAGGGGTCGTTTAAGCCTTTATTTGATCACTTTTGTATCCGTTATTACTTAGTATCGTTCCTTTTCACTTTTTAGGTATCTTGAAGGCAAATTACTGGAATGACACTTATTCGGACGAAAAGGCATGAATATATGAAGAAAAGGGCCAAAGTCAAGAATCGAGACACTCAGGCTACTGTAACTGAAGGGGACGGCGTCAGGTTATACCTGTGACGCCGTCGGAAGATGTTTTGTGACAATACAGTAGCCAAATTGCTTATTTTCAAGTGACGGCATCAGGTTTTAAAAGAGTAGGGCGTCGCAGCTCAGACGGCCTAGATTTGATCAAGACGGCGTCAAAGACTCAAGGCTACGGCGTCAAGGACATAAGGTGACGCCGTCATAATGATAACGTGGCCAAGACGAAACCCTAATAACGGCGACCCGACGGCGTCCCAAATTAAAGGGTGACGCCGTCGCATTTGTAATCTTATATATAGAATCTGAATTTTTTAGTTTTCAGTGTGTAGTCTTTTGGAGTAAAAACCTAAACTGAACCAAGGCTGTCTTGTACAGTATTTTAGGGTTCCATACCCTATCTTACATCAAGATAAGTGTTTTACTTCATTAATTTAATTATGTCTTCCTTTGATTGTGTGTATGCTTGCATGTTCCCCATGTCCGACTAATTTACTTTTGTGTTAGCTTAGGTAATATGAAACTTAGTTATTGAATATTGATTGGTTGTCTCTTATCTTAATTGTGATTGACCTAGTATTGCGATAGGTCATTCGTTGTGTTTGTAATGCTTGATTGATCTTTGATGAACCTTAGCTTATAATCGCCTAGAGTAATTGTAGACAAGTCATTCAAAGAATACCTTAGAGTTAAAGTTTATGAATCCTAGAGATTTTGTAGTCATTAACCTTTGGTAGCTTCAAAGAGTTAGGGATAAACGCATAACCTACGATCTTAGAGACACAACGCAATTAAGAATAAGGACGTGACAATTCAACCACCAATAGGAGATAGCTAGGGAGTAATAAAACCTAAGCAAATACATTTTTAACTATCATACGAGCACACAACAATAGACATAGACTACATACACCTTAGTTTATAAAATAAGATAAGTAGAAGTAATCGGTAGAAATACCAAACCCCCAAATCCAAACCCCGAATTCGTACCTTTCCATTTCCTAAAAACATAAAAAGACAAAAAAATAATCTTCCTCAACCCCAACCTTAGCGTAGTAACTTCTCACTAGCATTCCTATTCCCCTAGAGAACAATATCAATTCTCGTGGCTTACCCTAATACTACACTACAACGATTAGGTTCACTGCCTAGGGTGTTGAAAAACTTGCTCGACGAAAAGGAAGTTCCTTTGACCCCGAACGACGCGTGTAGCGTTATCAAGTTTTTGGCGCCACTGCCGGGGAATAAAATAGCTAGTTAGGAGTCCACCTCGTTTAGGTTTCCTTGCTTGATTCCTATCAAGTGAGATTTTTTCTCATTTTTAGCTTCCTCTTAGTCTATCCCCCCTTCTTCGTGACCTTTGTTAGTAATCCCATCACTTTTCATCATGGAAGGTGATAATCAACCACCATTCATCAACCTACCACCAAATGACCCACCAAGAGGCCGTACTCTTGGTGAATACTCAAGACCAAGCCACCTAGGCTATAGAAACACCATTGAGCTTCCCGACCAAGCCCAAACTACGGCCCTGCGATCCGACACCATCCGGTTGGTGCAAAACGGACGTGCATTCCATGGATTTCGTTCCAAAGATCCTAATCAGCATCTTAAGGATTTACTTAAAATTGTCGATTCCATCGACCTCGATGCTACTACTCGAGAGACCACGCATCTGCGTCTCTTCCAATTCTCACTACGGGACCAAGCTAGTAATTGGCTTGAGCAACTTCCCGCTGGATCCATCTCAAGATGGGATGATCTCACCTCTTGCTTCCTTGCTCAATATTTTCCACCGGGGAGAACCACTAAACTAAGACAAGACATCTTGACGTTTCGACAACTTCAAGGCAAATCTCTCTACAAAGCATGGACTCGATTCAAGGACTTACTCCATAAAGTCCCTCATCATGGTATTGATCTTTGGCTTCAAATCCAAATCTTCTATGACCATACCGATTTCATCACAAGGCGATCCATTAATCAAGCCGCCGGTGGAAGGCTTAACGACTTTAACGCAGAGGAATCTTGGGATATTATAGAAGATCTTGCCGATCGAAGCTACGAAGATTGGAATGAATCCCCTGAAACCCCCGTTAAAGTGGTTAATGCCATATTAACTCCTATTGAATCTTCCAACGTCACCCAAGAGCAAATGAGTGCTCTTGAGAGAAGAATTGATTATCTGATTGAAAGGCATAAGAGAGCCCCCGTACGAATCCCTCAGGAAATAGTCAATTCCGCCAATTCCACCAACCACCCAACACCTTTCTCCGAATCCCCAAGTCGTGAGCAAAATCTTAATTCCGAACGGCGCTTCCGTTATACTTCCCCAATACCACTCTCACCAAGCTTTAAGGAACAAATGAGGGAGTACATTGTAACATATTGGATTTCTCAAACACACAAACAATCATTAATATGGTGTATGAATATATGGCTTAGAGAGAGAAAGTGGGATATTCTAGTAAGAGAAACTCATGGAAGGTTAGATTCCAAATGAACATCCAACCGTCTCCCTTGAAGGGAGAGGGCTATTTATACAAAGAAGCAGGCCCTCCTTCGGGCTGTGGATCAGGCATACAATAGGTAAAGACCCGTCCTTCCTCCACGGTGTTGCACTAGACTAAAACTATGCTAATAACTAGATAATAAATAACATAATAAACGATATGTCTACGAGCTAACTTAAGCTAGAATATATTTATGGTGACCAATGCTTCACTATAGAATTTCCAATTCCTAACAATCTCCCCCTAAGGGAGGTCACCCCATGATTTACATTATAACACCCTAGCATCTAATTAATCTTCAGTCTTGAGCTCGTAGACTTCTTATCATCAAAATATTCAAACTTTGTGCTTTCGTGGTGATTTTATCATAATCCAACTATAATGTACATTAAGTGGAGGTTATGGAGCTGATCCACATCATGATGACCTTTAAGCATTATTTGAGATCATCAGCCACAGTTAATCTCAGCATCACCCATTGTTGTGTTGTCCGCATATGAAGTTGTGACATTTGGACAGAAATGCTCACATTCTGGATCATGATTTCTTCTCATCAGAGTAGCGGAAGCTTTAGTTGATTCATGATATTTGCAGCAGCGTAGCAGAAGCATGGAGTGAAAATATCAGAGTCGTTGATGTACTTTTCATGATTTCTTAAGAAATGAATGTGTTGTGTGAGCATGCGGCTATGGATTGACCTCTCCATTCTGATCAGCTGCAAACGTTAGACGTACCTGCATACAACAGTTAGCAATAAAGCGCACGAAAGTGTCTTTGATCACTTTCGTTGAATTGAGGTACACGGTCCACGGTTCCCCGTTGATCAGTACAAGTAATGCATGTGATCAGGTATAATTCTGAAGAATCTCCTTGACAGGGTTTCACAGTTGTTCAAGCTGTTCTCAGACCGAAACGTCTCAAAGAAGACAACACGGAGTGAGTGAACCAGCAAATTTGAGATTCACTGATTGATGAAAAGAGATTTGAAAAACAATCGAGTATTGCTTAATAAATTGTTTTTGCAATACAACGAAGGTTTTAAGGAAAATCAATTATCAATCATAAACACCTTTTATATTTGAAATATTAATACACAGTCGATGTGCTAAAGAAAAGAATTTTTAAGCACAACGACCGGTTTTTCAAAGGTATCCGTCAATCCATAACCTGAACCAGGATTGATTCATAAGTTTGAATCGCCCCATTGTTTCTGTTCAGTCATCACATGGTTGATCCATTGGATAGATCTCACATGCCACCTACCAAGAGCTTGTTTGATGTTGGCTCTAGAAGGCTTTCCATCTTCATCGTGAATATGTTTGCATATCACTCAAATGTTCTAGCAATACCACAAGGATAATGCGTAGGACTCTTAAGATATAATCTCTCTTTCCACATTGTGTGAAACAAAGAGTCTTCATTGACAATGTCCTAAAGAGATTTATTAGATGATCTCATGGCTCTAGACTCAATTGTGCACATTTGGTTCCTATGCCGGAGACTAGGGAGAGGGTCTCCTTCTTCAATATCAACAATCTCTAAGAGAAAGTCGATAGATAATGTCAGTTCCCCGTGAGAATGAAACAAGTCCTTTCAAGAGGAACTTGAGTGGTTTGGGAAGTTGAAGTGCAGTGCGTCACTGGGTCCATGACTTCTTGTCTTCAATACCGATGTTACCTTGGTAACCACCAGTAGCATATGAATTGAACCCGGTTTCTGCCCTAAGGTTGAATAATTGGAGGGCTATTTTCTTTTCACCCTTTTTAAATTCAATTCTTTTTCATTCTTCAACCCCTTCAGTGCTTACCAAGACTTCATTACTAGAACCTTGTTGGGTTTATTCCAGTTCTAGCTCTTTCTCAGTCCGCACTCTTCCCATATCTGACTTTTCTCCTTTTTCCATCTTACCTAAGGACTTCTACACTATCTAGTGGATTGTCCCTGGGTAGATCCCTCCGGCTCTGGTGGGATCGTGGGAACGAATACCTAACCTAACCATCCTTATAACTCCATGCAAAAAGTAAATTGGTCGGTCTTTTGGTATTGTTCAATCTTTCTTGAAACCAATTGAAAGATCATTTGGAAAATCAATCAAGGTACTTGTGATATAAAATTAAAGCATTTTGTGCCTTTATAGTTTTGATTATTTAGAAATGCTCCCCCTCAACATGTGCATATGATGTTTAAATTGTTTAGCACATGGAGGCAAGAGTTCTTTGAAACATATTCTTGATCACCATTTCCATGGAAAAAACCATTTGATTTTCTTTGGTAAATTCTCCCCCTCAATATGTGCATAGGATATTTGAAATCATTTTATCACATAGAGGTAAGAGATCTTTTGAAGTATATCCACGATAGCAAAACATTTAGAAACCATTTAACACTCAATCAAGGTACATTATGTTAAAACATAGAGATCTTTGTACCTTGAAGGTTTATATTAGTTATGAAATGCTCCCCCTTAATATATGCTTCGAGATTTGAAAAAATTTTAGCACATATTAGAGAGCAGTATGCACTTTGAGACAAATTGGTCACCTTTTATCAGATTGCATATTTAAATCACATTTTCTCCCCCAATCGAAAATTTCAAATCATTTGAGATTTTGGATCTCAAGTGATTTATATACATCATAGTTATAGTTGTTCATAATACAATCACCACATTATACATAAATCATAATTCATAACAAAAACTACTCCAGGAATATGTCTTCATTCAGTTCTTTGAAGCAGTTTTTAATGACATTCCCGAAGTCTGCCACCCACAAAACTCTCAAGGCAATGAACTCTTCGCATCTCTTCAAATCCTGTTCCGACCAGAATCTTGTCTTGTTCCACGGCTTCAGGTCAAGTTTGATTTCTTTCACTCTCGAGTTCAATTCTTCTTCGACCATTTTGAGTGTACCATCACTGAACTTGAAAAGCTCGCACAATCTCATTAGCATACGAGACCCGTATTTGTCGGTAAAGATGACGGCTCTAGGGGTGTCAATCACTATATAGTCGTGACGATATTCATGTCCTGAGGCTTCCCATTGCGGTCTGGTTAGGTTGACACGAGTTTGGTAGCTTTCTATGCCTAGCTGAAGATCCCCAACTCTTTGTCGAATGACCAAGCCTCTGATCCAGAGATTGACAGCAGCAGAGAGAGCCTTCTTCTCATGAACAGGTAAGTGGTCAAGATGTCCTTGGAGGTTCAGAAGATAGAGATCTTCAAAGTCATTTGGCATCAAGTGTTTGAATTCGTTCTCTTATATCACATAATCTTTCAAGTCTGCTCTTCAAAGAACCATCTTCTTCAGATAGTCATATCCATAGATTGAGAAGGTCTCCACACTGATCACACTTAGAATACGCAGCTTGGATCTAACAGCTTTGCGTCTCTTTTCAGCACCATGTCTGTCAATGTATAATTTCTTCTTCTTAAACCATTGGTATGTGCTAAAACACATACCTTTTTGTTATCAAAACTGACCCAAAATAACCAAGAAAGAGCCGTTTATTGCTAATATTTGTGGTTTTCTTGAGTTTGTGCTTGTGCAGGTACGGATATGTAAAAACACGCAAAAAGGAACCAAATCAGACATAAATCCGAGCACGAGAGATTAAGAGAGCTCAAGCTGAGCCGGAAGGTCAGAATTATGCATTTATGAAGATTTCTAATCTCTGGGGATGATTTGTGAAGATTTGATCAAAGTTTGAAGAAATGTCAGAAATAGTCCCTGAACTTTCAGCAAATGACAGAAAGCACCCTCAAGATTCAAAAATTGCAAATTGGCCCTTGGTATCAGTAATGTTAGTCCTTAATATCCTTTTAGAACTTTCAGCAAATGACAGAAAGCACCCTCAAGAACTTTCAGAAGTTGCATGTTTGGTCCCTCAAAATTCAGATTATACATCTTTGGTCCTTGAGATTAGCCAATGGGTCACTAATGTTAGTCCTTAATATCCTTGTCCAATATTCAAACCCATAATCCAATCCATTACCTATATCATCCGGCCCAATCCATAAATTATACCCGGCCACTTAATAATCCAACCCGTCCCCTTTTATTAATATACCACAACCCGAACACACCCTTGACCCGGTTTTAAACCCAAGTCAACCCCATTTTACCCGGTCAAAACCTTTGAAGAATATTAAACAATCCAAACGCGCCCCTTTTCAGTACCCTTCTTCCCCAACCAAACACACCCTTTTACCCATTTACATTTACCACTAATTACCTCCCAAACCTCGTACTAAGCATCTTCTCAACCTTATCCACAGCTGACTTGTCAGATAAGCTGCCTACGTGGCAATTTGGAGCTCTGCCATTGGTCTACACACCTCATCATAGGAATTAGAGCAATTTGATTGGATGTGCTGACAATGGAATGAATGAGTGGCTGTGAAAGGACTTCTAGGCTCTTCCAAAGGCATCCCAAGGCTCATCATCAGCTATAAAAAGACCTCTTGGCTCACATTGCAATTCGTCCAATTCCTTAAGTCTTAGAGGAATTTTGGCCATGTCATTTCCTTTCAATTTAAATGTTTTTAGAAGTTAAGTAATTTGTAATTTCAGATTTTCATTGTAATTTCAGTTTCTTTAATACAAATCTCTCTTTTATTTATCAAATTACTGTTATCAGTTTTAATAATTGCAATCTGTTTTAAGGTCTCATTTCCTGTTCAGTTAAGCTTACATAAGCTTGTTTCAGCTTATGTGAGCTTGTTGTTGCTTAATCTTCTCTCAATCTCAGTTTTAGAAAAAGGTCAAATAAAGTCAACTTTCAAAGTCGAATGAATTTTAGAGTAAATTCTGTTTTGAGATTGTTAAAATGATGAGTTTAAAAGTGTTTTGAGTAGTTGGATTAAGTTGAGCTAAGTTTCCTTATGATTTCAGTGATTTAATTGCTTCTAGTTAGTATTAAGGAGTGTTTGGTTTAGTGTTTTAAACTGTTTTAGAGGTTACAATATTTGATTAGATCAGTTGATATAGGCTTGATATAGTTTATTGATATCATAGCTGTTCTTGTTTTGTGCTTGTCCTCATCAAAAGTCAACATAAGTTTGAAACTGTTCTTGTTTTCATTACTGTTGAAATCAGTGGTTAAGAATTAGCATATAGGTGTAAGATTGGATAATCTAGCTTGCTATAACTGTCATACATCTTTATTCATCCATATCAGTCCTGCATTTGATCTTGAATCTCATTAAAGTCAACCTAGTCACTGTTTTAAAAAGTCAAAACTGTATGAAAAGCCAGTTTGTGCAGAACTTGCAGCAGTTGCACAGTGTTTATTTCAGTTTGTTATGGTCTCATATTTGGCTCAATTGTAGTTTTCTAGGTGGTATTTAAGACCACATATCTGTTTTGCCTTTAAGCCCTCCTGATAAGCCCTTGAATAAGCTCAAACTTAGGGTCAGGACCTGTTTTGTCTTAGAATCAATTGGCATCTTAATCTTGGTAGTCTGCTTATTTGAGATTAGGAGTAGCTATATTTAGTTGATTTTAGCTTATTTCAGTATAATCTTGCTTAAGTAGAAGTTTGGTGGCTTAATTTGTTGTTTAGCTTATTTAAAAGTGCTTATTTCCTCAACTGTTACACATCAGCTTCAGTATCTCTCACATAAGCCCATGTTTTTATATTTTTCATAGCTTTAGAATAAGATTTTAGAATTTCCCTGAATTTTTCATAATTTTTAGATACTGTTTACTATTTTTCTTAATTAAAAATAGTTTTTAATCATTTTTAATTAGCTTTAATTGCAGTTAATTAAGAAAAAGTTCCAAAAAATAAATTTTCAATTTTCCCAGTTTTAGAAAAATATAAAAAGCATAAAAAATATTTTTCCTTATTTTTCCCCTTTTATTTGGTATTTTTCACAATTTAAATTAGATTTAAATAGTATTAAATTCATAGAAAATAGAAAATTAATCAGAAAAATAAAAAAATAGTTTTGAAAAGTCTCTTATGGTATTTTAGATTTTTAGAAATTAGTTACATAATTTTCCCCTTTGTTTTTATAATTTTTAGTTATTTAGTCTTATTTTTAAAAGTTAATAATTAGTTTTTAATTTTAATAAATTCAAGAAAATTCCTAAAAATTAGTTTTAATTCTTAATTAGTTTTCAAATATCATTTTTAGAGTAAAAGTAATTTTAGGTATTTTTAGGACTTAGAACAGACGTTATTGCATTTTATTCGCGTTTCGTTTAAATTCCGTATTTGCGTTTTAGTGTAGAATTGCTAGTTTGCCTTAATTCTTAGGTTTTCCCCATAGATTTTAATCCTTTATGCTTTCCTTATCCCGTAGTTTAGATAATATCAAATTATCCCCTTCTCTTATTCAAATCCCGATAATTGAGACGTGAGTTGGAAATTCCATTCAACCCTCGTTCGGAACGATCTCGGTGCTCAAACCTAACACGTTTGAGTTACCCACATACTACACACTTCTCTCTATTATTGGTTTGTCTGAACTGTTTTAAGTTTCTTACGGTTAGTCTATTATTGGTATGTGTTTTTGGAAACTTGATATCAATTTTTGGCGCCGCTGCCGGGGAGGGCTTGTAGCGCTTGTAGCGAGTTTTCGTATTCCGTCTTGAATCGCGTGCATTTGAAGATCCTTCCCCGAGTGAAGTTACCGTCGTTTTTGTAAATATATATGTTTTTGAAAAACCCAAAAAAATATAAAAACACCAAAACATTCTTCCTAGAGTGTTTACAAAACCATAAAAATTAAAAAACCAACAAAAGAAACTGAAACGTCAATTGTTACGTCGGCTCACCTTGAAGGTACAACCTATACACGGGGTATAAGGAAAGTCTTGACATTAAATTGCAGACTGAAGAATGATCCACTCTTCGTTCCCGCTCCGCTGCGCGTACTTTTGAGAGCTACCGAGCACCGGTTGACGTGAAGGTTACAAAAATATTGTGTTTTCTTAAATATAAAAACCCAAAAAGATTTTCCTTTTCAAAAATTTGTTTTAAAAAACCTAAAAATATTCTTCTTTATCTTCTAAACCGATAATTCTTTTCTCTTATCCCTCTATATGTTTAATTCTAATGGCGGACACGCGTACGATGTCGGAATTGCTCCAAGTACCCACCGAGGGTTACGAAGATGCTATCGTTGTACCGGAGATTTTTTCCGAAAATTTTGAGATACAAACCGGTTTAATTCAACTAGTTATGTCAAAACCATTCTATGGTTTCGAGAGGGACGATCCCTATGCTCACATCCGATGGTTTGATAATTTAATTTCGACTATACAATATAAGGATGTTCCTCATGACACAATTAAGTTGATGTTATTCTCATTTTCTCTCGAGGGGGTAGCCCGGAATTGGCTCGATAAAGAACCCCCTCGATCGATCACTGCTTGGGAAGATCTCGTTTCAAAATTTGTAAATCGTTTCTTTCCTTATTCTAGAACGAAAAACCTTAAGAACGAAATAACGAACTTCCAGCAGCGTTTTGATGAATGTTTTGGTGCGGCATGGGAAAGATTCAAAGATCTCCTACGAAAATGCCCACATCACGGTTTCTCGGAATTACTCCAGATCGATATATTCTACAATGCTTTAACGCAAACCGATCAAGATTCACTTAATACAGCCGCCGGTGGCAATATCTTGTATCGTACCACAAGGGATATATTGACAATCATCGAGAACAAATCAAAAGTTATGACATCAAGAAATAAACCGGTTAAGATGGCTGAGCTTACCTATGATATTCGATGCATGAAGGAAAAACCAGAGCCCGTTGATACCGTCTCCAAAAGATGTGATTATTGTGGTGGTCCCCATCCTTTTTACGATTGTCAAGCCTCCGATGACGACGTCTACAATGCTACAACAGCCCAATATCGCAAGACTTTCGTTTTCGATGATGATGAGGATTCCATTCAAATGACAGAATATTATGCGAGTTTGTCGGCTACACCCTCTCTCATTTCTGAGCCTTCCATTTCCGGCCCTTCCCCTTCACTCACGCCGGTTGAGAGAAGTGACGTTCTTTTGGAAGAGGTCGATGATTCTATTTCTACAAACATTGTTGAACCCGTTGACTCTCTCATAATGGGGGATGAGCATTTTAGTACTATTCCGGAAACGGAAGCTTCTAATGTTGAGATCCTTATCCCAAGCCCAAGAGAGTCCGAGGTTGTTGATGATATTTGTGATGAGCCTTCTCTTGATATTTCAAACGATCTTGATGAGATGTTCTCCAATTCCGATGATGATTCTTATGGAGACATCGATTTTGTCGACGATTTACCTTCTAAGCCCGAGCCAGAAGAAGAAGAGATTGAGCCCGATGATATTGAGATCGAGGATGAAGCATTACGAGAAACATTGTCGAATGTTTATCTTCTCATTTCCAAAATTGAAGCCCTTAATAATAATTCGAGTTCGCATCCTATCTCCGTTAAAGATAGTGATTTCTCTCCCGAGCTTGAGACTTTCCGATTTGATGAAGAGATTAGTGGCAGTCCCACTATTGATGATGTTTATCCTCCGATTCTTGAACGATTCTATTTTGATATTGATGAGAACAAGGTTTTGAACGAAATTTCCAATACTCCGACGAATGACCCGATCATTGAGGATGCTATTGATGACTCAATACCACCGGGTATTGAGGGTGCTGTGCATAATCCCGAGGGGGATATGATGTTTCTTGATGGACTTCTCGACTCTCCTCACTCTCATGAGTCCACCATCCTTTATCCCGTTGAGCCGTCATGTGAAGACAAAATTTTTAATCCCGGGATATGCATTGATGAGTTCTTTGTTAGAAACGTTGTTCGAAATAAGGATCCTCCGATGGATGCCTTCAGTATTGAGCTTTCACCTCTTATCCTCTACCATGTACTCCCGTCTTTCTTGTAGTTTTCTCATTGTGATCCGTCATTCCTTCGTCCACCCGCAAAACCACCGGATGATGGATCATTCTTTCATGGTATACCTTATGTGCTGATGCCCGACATTTTCTTTCCCACCCAACCCACCCAGTCTCATTCCTTTGGGAATGAGGACACCGTTTTTGACCCTGGTATCTCTACCACTTTCTTCCCCAAGGACAAATGAATTCGGGGACGAGTCAGGCTAGCGACTCGGTGATCAAAAACAGTAGCGCTTCGTGGGAGGCACCCCATGCTTATCTCTATCTTCTTTCTATTTTCTAATAAGTGACGTGAAGGGGTTAGCCTCTTCAATTTCTCGTGTTTGGTTGTTTGTGATGTTGTGTGTAGGATGTTCCCGATATGAAGACTCTCGTGCTCGAAGTTTGTCATTTTCTCCACTCGACTTTCATGATCGATGCTGATGGAAATCCGATATCCTAATCTTATCGACTAACGTTTATCTTCTAGCATACTTAATAAACGGCTTTTAGATTTTCGTGATACCCTTGCTTTAAACATTGAGGACAATGTTTCGTTCTAGTCTGAGGTAGGGTAATCTTCGATTTGATTTGACCGCACTTGCTTATTTTTTGTTGTGTTTCTCTCGCAACCCCGTTTTTCCTTTAAAAATAAAAATTGTGCAAAAATGAGAAAAATTTAAAAATTTTTGTAAGCTTTTGTTAAGTCTTTTTGATTGAAAAGTTTTGCTAGTCTCTTAGACAAGAAGCTATAAAATGCGAATTCTAGCTCACAAGGCCAAGATTTTGCAAGTTTCCCTGAGTGATTTTAAATATGCATAACTTTATTTCATAAGACGAAGCATTTGCTAAGTTAATATATGTTTTGACACCTTGTTGACTTTCCGCTGGTGAGAGTAGGAATAGAATTCTGACTTGACCGGGCGTGTTGAGCCCTAGCTTGTTCCCTTAATCATAGGTAATCTAAAAATTATCGGCTAAGCATCCGCGGATCTCATTATTTGGGATTTTAAATTTGCGGAGATCGAGAAATGATAGAGTTACTTATGAGTTTAGATGCTAAACGTGGAGTAGTTGGTTCTCTTTAGAGCCCATCGAAGGTACTTATGGCTTTTTGTTCCCACAAAATTGTTTCACCCCATATCTGTCTAATAAATAATTAGAGATGTTGAGTTTTTGGCGATAGTTAGTTCTTTACCTTTTTAAAAGAATCTTTGTTTTAAAAATTGGGTACACATCAAGGATCTGTAATGAATAAGCAATCATTGATAAGTGAAAAAGTAATAAGTAAAGTTGTGAGCTGCGGTGTCGAGATCGGACCCTTGGATCTTTAGCCGGGATTGAATGAGGTCTTAGCCTAGCCAGCCGGGATCCTCATTTCATGAAGCCTATAGTCTTGGAATTACCCCGTGAAGCTCCGTAGTTCATAGCTCATGAAAGTATAAGTGTTCAAAAAAAAAAAAAAAAAAAAAAAAAAAAAAAAGAAAAATGAAATGATGATGAATGAAAAAAAATGAAAAAGTCAAAAGTATAAGTGAATAAAAATTCCTTGATGTGGACCTCATTTTTGGGACAATGGTTCTTGGGAGAAGGCGGATAACTAATTAGCGACTTAGCTTTATATCTTTATCGGAATAAAAGTTATCGAAACGAGAAATTTGAAGAAATTCATTTCTCACAAAAATAAAAAAATCTAGAGGAAAATAGGAAAATGGGAACAAAAGGTATTTACACAAGTAACTTCCATGGGTAGTGTTAGCATCTAGAGTCGTATGTAACAATGATTTCGGTTTTACGCTTAGTTTGGGGACTTGTGAAAAATCAGGGACGATGTATTCTATCCGTATGGTCACTTCACGCTGTGTTGTGTTTTCTACTCCGTGATCCTACGTGTCGTTTGAAAAATGTTGGAGTTATTGATCGACATGAAAGTTCAACAAACCGTCATTCATAATCGGAATGTGCTTAATCGTAATATCTATACATGTGAATTAAAAGGTAAACGGGGCGTTTTTAGAATTAAGGCTTTCTTAATCTCTTTTGAGGAATCTTTGCTACTTCTTCATAGGTTTAGTAGAAAGAGATTGAAATCCTTGGTTTTAGAAGCGTGAGTTGATTGCATTGCGTGAGGACACGACAATGGTTTCGTCTGGGGTATTTTGGTATGTGCTAAAACACATACCTTTTTGTTATCAAAACTGACCCAAAATAACCAAGAAAGAGCCGTTTATTGCTAATATTTGTGGTTTTCTTGAGTTTGTGCTTGTGCAGGTACGGATATGTAAAAACACGCAAAAAGGAACCAAATCAGACATAAATCCGAGCACGAGAGATTAAGAGAGCTCAAGCTGAGCCGGAAGGTCAGAATTATGCATTTATGAAGATTTCTAATCTCTGAGGATGATTTGTGAAGATTTGATCAAAGTTTGAAGAAATGTCAGAAATAGTCCCTGAACTTTCAGCAAATGACAGAAAGCACCCTCAAGATTCAAAAATTGCAAATTGGCCCTTGGTTTATTTGTAGAATGGCAAAGATGGTCCTTGGAAGATACTTTCAGAAGTTGCATGTTTGGTCCCTCAAAATTCAGATTATACATCTTTGGTCCTTGAGATTAGCCAATGGGTCACTAATGTTAGTCCTTAATATCCTTGTCCAATATTCAAACCCATAATCCAATCCATTACCTATATCATCCGGCCCAATCCATAAATTATACCCGACCACTTAATAATCCAACCCGTCCCCTTTTATTAATATACCACAACCCGAACACACCCTTGACCCGGTTTTAAACCCAAGTCAACCCCATTTTACCCGGTCAAAACCTTTGAAGAATATTAAACAATCCAAACGCGCCCCTTTTCAGTACCCTTCTTCCCCAACCAAACACACCCTTTTACCCATTTACATTTACCACTAATTACCTCCCAAACCTCGTACTAAGCATCTTCTCAACCTTATCCACATCTGACTTGTCAGATAAGCTGCCTACGTGGCAATTTGGAGCTCTGCCATTGGTCTACACACCTCATCAAAGGAATTAGAGCAATTTGATTGGATGTGCTGACAATGGAATGAATGAGTGGCTGTGAAAGGACTTCTAGGCTCTTCCAAAGGCATCCCAAGGCTCATCATCAGCTATAAAAAGACTTCTTGGCTCACATTGCAATTCGTCCAATTCCTTAAGTCTTAGAGGAATTTTGGCCATGTCATTTCCTTTCAATTTAAATGTTTTTAGAAGTTAAGTAATTTGTAATTTCAGATTTTCATTGTAATTTCAGTTTCTTTAATACAAATCTCTCTTTTATTTATCAAATTACTGTTATCAGTTTTAATAATTGCAATCTGTTTTAAGGTCTCATTTCCTGTTCAGTTAAGCTTACATAAGCTTGTTTCAGCTTATGTGAGCTTGTTGTTGCTTAATCTTCTCTCAATCTCAGTTTTAGAAAAAGGTCAAATAAAGTCAACTTTCAAAGTCGAATGAATTTTAGAGTAAATTCTGTTTTGAGATTGTTAAAATGATGAGTTTAAAAGTGTTTTGAGTAGTTGGATTAAGTTGAGCTAAGTTTCCTTATGATTTCAGTGATTTAATTGCTTCTAGTTAGTATTAAGGAGTGTTTGGTTTAGTGTTTTAAACTGTTTTAGAGGTTACAATATTTGATTAGATCAGTTGATATAGGCTTGATATAGTTTATTGATATCATAGCTGTTCTTGTTTTGTGCTTGTCCTCATCAAAAGTCAACATAAGTTTGAAACTGTTCTTGTTTTCATTACTGTTGAAATCAGTGGTTAAGAATTAGCATATAGGTGTAAGATTGGATAATCTAGCTTGCTATAACTGTCATACATCTTTATTCATCCATATCAGTCCTACATTTGATCTTGAATCTCATTAAAGTCAACCTAGTCACTGTTTTAAAAAGTCAAAACTGTATGAAAAGCCAGTTTGTGCAGAACTTGCAGCAGTTGCACAGTGTTTATTTCAGTTTGTTATGGTCTCATATTTGGCTCAATTGTAGTTTTCTAGGTGGTCTTTAAGACCACATATCTGTTTTGCCTTTAAGCCCTCCTGATAAGCCCTTGAATAAGCTCAAACTTAGGGTCAGGACCTGTTTTGCCTTAGAATCAGTTGGCATCTTAATCTTGGTAGTCTGCTTATTTGAGATTAGGAGTAGCTATATTTAGTTGATTTTAGCTTATTTCAGTATAATCTTGCTTAAGTAGAAGTTTGGTGGCTTAATTTGTTGTTTAGCTTATTTAAAAGTGCTTATTTCCTCAACTGTTACACATCAGCTTCAGTATCTCTCACATAAGCCCATGTTTTTATATTTTTCATAGCTTTAGAATAAGATTTTAGAATTTCCCTGAATTTTTCATAATTTTTAGATACTGTTTACTATTTTTCTTAATTAAAAATAGTTTTTAATCATTTTTAATTAGCTTTAATTGCAGTTAATTAAGAAAAAGTTCCAAAAAATAAATTTTCAATTTTCCCAGTTTTAGAAAAATATAAAAAGCATAAAAAATATTTTTCCTTATTTTTCCCCTTTTATTTGGTATTTTTCACAATTTAAATTAGATTTAAATAGTATTAAATTCATAGAAAATAGAAAATTAATCAGAAAAATAAAAAAATAGTTTTGAAAAGTCTCTTATGGTATTTTATATTTTTAGAAATTAGTTACATAATTTTCCCCTTTGTTTTTATAATTTTTAGTTATTTAGTCTTATTTTTAAAAGTTAATAATTAGTTTTTAATTTTAATAAATTCAAGAAAATTCCTAAAAATTAGTTTTAATTCTTAATTAGTTTTCAAATATCATTTTTAGAGTAAAAGTAATTTTAGGTATTTTTAGGACTTAGAATAGACGTTATTGCATTTTATTCGCGTTTCGTTTAAATTCCGTATTTGCGTTTTAGTGTAGAATTGCTAGTTTGCCTTAATTCTTAGGTTTTCCCCATAGATTTTAATCCTTTATGCTTTCCTTATCCCATAGTTTAGATAATATCAAATTATCCCCTTCTCTTATTCAAATCCCGATAATTGAGACGTGAGTTGGAAATTCCATTCAACCCTCGTTCGGAACGATCTCGGTGCTCAAACCTAACACGTTTGAGTTACCCACATACTACACACTTCTCTCTATTATTGGTTTGTCTGAACTGTTTTAAGTTTCTTACGGTTAGTCATTCACAAGTGGCTAGCTTGTGTGAGATAACTTGACGGTTTGGACCATATCAACCACCAATGAGAAATGCCATATGAGGCAGCAATGTCATATGATTGTTCTTTGTCTGCCCAAAATTGATCAGGTACCATCTGCTCAAGACCCTGATCTAAGTAGGTTGCAGCTTTCATTTTAGAAATAGATAAAGCTGGTCTTCTTTCTGTAGTTCGAGCACATAGGTAATCCAGGTCATGGTTGAAGAAGAACTCTGATTGAATAGTCACTTGACCAGGTTCACCACCGAGAGGAAGAGGCTTGTTCACATTGAAACGGCTGATCTGCTCAATGACTTGATCACTCAGCATCTTATGATATTCTTCCATATGGTATTGAAGCTGATTGGCATCTGAGTGGAAGACTTTGACGATTTCAAATGCTGGTCCTTCAAGATCCTTCGAAGTGATGGACGAGATTCCCTTCTTTTCACAAAACCACTTCATAAAGCTGCCCATATCTCCAGTGATGTGAAGAAGAGAGTCTTTAGCTGGGGCTTCATAGTTGGTGGTGATGATTGATGCCCAGTTGTTGTCAGAGATCATCGTGCCAGACTCTAGAATGCACCATGAAGGTTCAGGAGTTTGAGGTCTCTCTTCAGTGAGCCAGCTTTGAGTTATGTCTTTTGAATGTGCAACTCTAAAGGTTTTAGCGCGTTCACCAGAAACGTATGCATCAAACCAATCCTGTTCTTCAGGTGGCTGGGGGATATGTTTTGTGGATGCATCATCATCATCAGATTCTGACTCTGCCATGACATAAGACTCTTCATGTAGTACCTGGTCTTCCGGGATAGTGGAGAAGGTGGGTGTAAGCCTTGAATCAACCGTGGTCCATGCTGCAGACTTCTTCTGAGTACCCTGATCACCGGATGAATTGGATTGATTTGAAGGTTTTAGAGGAGATGTTGGTGGTTGTGGTGAAGGTGTAGTGGTAGTGCCAGAAGATCCACCAGCACCAGAAGTTCCAGCTCCTCCAGTTGGAGGCGAGGGAGGAGGAGGTTTAGGACCTTTACGCAATGTCTCCAACACCAAAGTCCTCCTTTTCTTCTTAGCATCCCTTTCACTAATATCCTCCAGAAACTGTAGATGATTATCGTGCTTAATCGATTCTTCAAGTGCTTTATATAGCTTCTTATGAACCACGTCCTGGTGCTCATTAGCATCGTACATTTATCAGCCAGAACAACTCTCATATCAGAAATGGGCAAATCCTTGAATCGTTGAAGCAGTGGAGCCTGCATTGCCCATTCAACAGCATCTTTTACCTCACCTTCAATTGCATCTACAACACCTTGATCAAAGTTAAGATTCTATAACTTGTAGACACATTGCTCGAGGACGTTGACAGATTTAGGCAGTTGCCTCTCAAGAGCTTCAATTCGTTTTACGGCTTTGTCGAGCAGTTGATCAGATGTTAGAATTTGAGGTGGTGAGGCCGGTGGAGCGTTCGTGTCATTGATTGTAACCACTGGTTCGAGTGATAGATCTTTAGCCGGTTCAGGTGGTGGAAGTGCGGTTGTTTGAGTAGGTGCTAACATCGGAGGAATGGTTGATGTGTCTTGCTGAATGTCGACTGTATACATGGACTCAACTTCCTCTTTCTCATCACTTTGCTTATAAGACTCTGTATCTGTGGGTTTGTCATTTAGGATTTGATAACCAAAAGAGAAGTCAGCATCTAGGTTCTTCATTGAGGATAGAGAACCAGTAGACATGTTTGTTTCTTCCATGTTCCTGTGTTCATCAGATCTTGACTCAAGGTTCTCATGTAAGTCTTTCAGCAATTCGTCTTCATCATTCTTATCAGATTGGGTATCACTTGATGCAGGTGTTTCTTCCTGTGTTTTGGATACCTCCTTTTCCATTCCAGTTTGTTCTTGAGCTGAAGATGATTCAATACTTCTTTTCTTCAGCTCAAATTGGGTGGTAGTTCCAGATGGTGGAGAAGAGATGGTCAGAAGCATGTGAGCGGCTTGTTCAGCTTCTACACCAACAATCCCTTTCCATTTGTCTTGTGTGATTGAAGTTGTTTGACGTGGCATTGGCTCAGGTTCTCTTATCATAACACCTCCAACTGGTGGTCTCATGTTCAGGCTTTCCAGGCTTTGTTTAATTCCTTGTTGCAAAGCAGCATCGTCTTCATCAATCAATCATCTGTCACCCTTTGGATCCTAGGTTCCTCCAACATTCTCCTTTTCAACATCATTCTTTCTCTTTTTCTGCTTCTGTAATGAAGTGTCGGTAGATTGAGATCTATCACGTCTCTTCTTGGGAAGGGCAGTATATGAGGTCTTTGTGCTAGAAGTAGACTTTGTAGATTTGGGTTGTGAGGGATTGGAAGAGTCATCAATATTGGATCTGGATGCCATTTTCTTGTATAGTTTGAAGTGGTCAGTCTTTTTAATATCGTCTGTGAGAAGAACATCAGGAATTGGCAATCCAAAGATCTCTTTATTTACACCTCTGGCAACATATTTGAGGTTACCAAGTACAAATTCATCCCTAGCATTATAGAGGACTGATTCACTCCTAGGATTAAAGTTATGAGTCTGTTGCAAGAACTGGATGACAAGCTTCGAGAATCTTATGCTAGGAATCACAAGTTTGTGTACTTTCTTTCTTCCTTGAGCTTGATTCTGAACATTTGTTCTATCGGTGATGAAAGTGTGCATCGACAACGAGAATTCTTCCCAAATACGTTCCGAGACATCAATGTTCACGCCTTTGATGAGAGCCCACTTTATCGAACCCTGAGGTTTTGCCAGATAAGCATAAGTTGAGAATAGTAGTAATGGCTCTCCAGGGTTGATACATATGTCCGGTGATGATATCTGAAGCCGTTGTAACATTGACTTGATAACCCAAATCATTAAGAAAGCCCATTAGTTCTTCCGCACTAGGTGGAGGGACAGATTGTTTTGTAGGGTCACAAGGTGTGATTCCTAGGGCCTTACTGAGAATGTCGGATGTGATTACAAATTCCTTATCGTCAAGCTTGCAAGAATAATTAGCTATGATTTTGTCCCATGTAATGGTGTTCCAAAATTGTTGTAGGTAAATAGAGGGGATTGTGCATTGCTTGGTCAAGGCACTAATGAAATTAGTGTTTTTAAGAATATCAATTGCCACTTTGAAGATTAGATTTTGTTGCAATCTTTCCATGTCCACAAAGCAGTTGCTTTTTCCTATCTCTACCCATTTATCTTCTGGAAAAATTTCGTTGTCTGTAAGAACTGTGGGTGGAGCAGAAGTAGCAGGGTTCTCAAATGAGGTTGTGTTTGCCATTGAGAATCTAAAGACACACACATACAACAACAATGTTTGAGAGCATGTTAGATTAGACATGGTTAGTTAAACAACTTTAATGCAACCTCATGACAAAAACACAACGAGTAGCATACATGACAGATTACCAATAAACAGATTGAAATACTTAGGAAATAGATTAAGTAGCTTTAGTAATTTTCAAAGTAACAAATCATTTTGACAAAGCTTTCAAGAGACAAGTTGTTTTGAATCAAAATTGTTAAAAACAAAGTTTCTATAATAGGATTTCATGAGACAATTTGCTATTATGGAAGTGTTATAACAAGTTGCTAAAGAAAGTTGTCAAATCAAGTCGCTACAAAGAAACCATATACAGATTGCTTAAACCAAAAATGTTATAGCAAGTCGCTATGAGTAATTTGTCAAGACAAATCGCTACAAGTAAACTTGAACCAAGTCACTAGCATGAAATTATTATAGCAAGTCGCTTTAAACAATTTGACAAAACAAGTCGCCACAAGAAAAAATAGTGACAAGTTTCCAGTGTGAAAATGATATAGCACATAACCAAGTAACTTCGCTAAACCAACACATCAACAGTACCAATATATACAACTAACCTAACAACAAACTACGCATACAGTTCAGTACAAGAACCATCGCTGAATGGACTATCGTTTCATAAGAACCATCCCTCAACCAAGTGTATAAGGAGTACCGCTCAACACTTTAGAATTATGTAAGAACGATCGCTGAACGAAACATTGACCTACTATGATTATCATCGCTGAATCGGAACATTAAAAACTATCGCTGAACGAATTTGCAAAAGTATTTCCGCTGAACAATTCATACAAAAGAATATCGCTGAACAAAACTGTTCAATCGCTGAACGATATAGTAAAAGTGTGACCTTTGAACAGTGATAAAAAAGAACACCGCTGAACAAAACAGTTTAACAAATTTCGCTGAACGATATTATTAAAGTACGATCACTGAACCAAGTTCAAATGAACATCGCTAAACAGAACTGTTTAATGAGTATCGCTGAACGATATTGTAAAAACCAAATTCGTTAGACATATACCAAAGAAACATCGCTGAACTAAACTGTTGAAAGAAATCGTTGAACAATATTGTGAAGGTATTATCGTTTAACAGAGTACTTTAGGATAATATCTTTGAAACAAAAATTGTTAAAACTAAGTTTTGTTGAACAGAGAACTTTCGAAACAGTTTTACTAAACAATGAAACTTTTAATGATTTCGATGAATTAGATAAAGGATTCATAAAGTTAGACAAATAACCATTAGACAGTACATACGATGAGCAACACAAAAACAGTACTCCAACGTAATTTCAACAAA